>OZ018320.1:172604223-173287786 GCA_963969495.1 Ceratothoa steindachneri | reverse complement strand
AAATAAAAAAAAATTTAAGGACCTATTGGACGCTGCCAGAAGGAGCATCGCGCAAAACTTTTAAAAAAAATTTAGCCAACAAAGAAGCTAAATTGACTTAATTTACTTTCCGGTACCCCTACCTCCTTTCTGCTAGGTAGGGCGGCCTCTAGAAAGGCCACCATGCTCGCTTGGTGGGTCCGCAGGTCAATAGGAGAAGTGTGTAGAGGAAGTTTGTGTGAGTTTTAGTGCATGTTGGTGTCGGTTTTTTATTATTTTTTTTAGGGGCCCATCTGGCAACTGCCTACTTGGGGTATAAGTCGCCGTACTTCAGCAAAGTCATAAAGTCCTCCTCCAAAAAGTCGTATAGTTCACAAGTCTGTGTGCACGAACCGGTCTCGAGTACAAGGGATAAGCGGTAGCGACACCGCTCGCTCGTCCGTCCCAGTACAGGTAACGTGCCCGGAGATCACACAGACTGCAACATTCAACAAGAATGTGCCAAACAGTCGGGTGGACAACGCAGTCGTCGCAGTAAGGCACAGGCGAGCGCACCATCAAGTGGCGGTGTGTCCAATTCGGAGAGGACAGAAAACAACCTGAAGCCGTCGCGGCATTGACGGGGTAGGTCCACGGCGCGGTGGCACGTAACTTTAAGTTCCCCTCGCCCGTCTCCCATCTTTTTTGTCAAGCTGCCCGTATTCCTGCCATGTAATCAGTATGAAGAGCAGGAAAATGCTGGACTGGTCGCCCAGTCCTCGCGGACTCTTTGGCACCTCATTCCCCGCAATTCCTACATGTTCAGGAATCCAACAGAAGATAATCTCGCCAAAATCGTGTCGTCGCGGATATCGCGAACCAGGAGATGCGGAGATTCCAATGCCCCAAGAGCACTCAGGGCGCTTTGTGAGTCGCTATAAATCATAATCCGGTCTCCGAACCAAGCAAATCGCGTTCTCCCCCCTACCGAGCGTTGTATTGCAACCAGCTCGGCCGTGAGGACAGACGCAGCGCCTGGCAGAGCCCCGCTGACTTCAAACAGAAGTGATATGGCGTGGAAACCGAACCCCTCTTGGGACTTAGAGCCAGCCGTATACACTGGCATGGTTCCAGCGTGATATAAAGTGTGCTCCAAAAAGGCCGAACCCAATACTCCCGGCGCTGTAGAAGCTTTGGGAGCAGAGGCGTGACGACAAATAGTCGAGGGGGAGGGGGTAACCTCTAGATGCGGTGATAGCTGTTGTCGACTGAGGGAGGTGCCAGGCTCACGCGTACAGGCGAATAGTGCACTGTACACGGCGCAGAGCGAGTGGCATCTCCCCAGCATCGACAAGTCGGCTCTCAATGGGGGAAGTGCTGAAGGCACCGATCGAAAGGCGAAGGCCGGTGTGGTGGATCGAGTTCACCTTCAGCAATACTCGCTCGGCTGTGGATGCATAAAACTCGCATCCGTAGTCTAGCTTCCAACGAACAAAGGATCGATAAAGTAAGGTAATAGCCCTAACAGCGCCCCAGTCGTTGAACGTCATGTAACGAAGAATATCCATGGCGCAGGTAAAAGAGACCTTAAGTCTGCAAATATGAGCCTCCCAGGTGAGGCGTCGGTCAAATACAAGACCAAGGAAACGGTGCGAGTCCACCACTTCCAGGTGCACCCCATTTCGAAACAAGTCTGGGTCAGGCTGGAGCCGTGGATGACGGCAAAAGTGCACCACCTTAGTCTTGGCCAAGGCAAACCGAAGCCTGTGCTCTTCGCCATAGCGAAAGAGGCAGTTCAATGCCTGTTGGAGTCGACGCTCCAGAGTTGGAATCTGGGCCGTACGGAGGTGATGCCGTTGATGTTCAGGGCAAAGAGTGTGACACTGAGGACACTTTCCTGCGGGACAGCGCCTTTCTGCTCCATTGGGCCGGAGAGGACTCTTCCCACCTGTACGCCGAATCGACGATCTCGCAAAAATTCAGATATAAACATTGGGAGGCGTCATCTCGCCCCCATCGTGTAGAGAATCTCCATGATACCGTATCGCCATGCGGTATCATAGTCTTCTCTAGATCGAAAAAGACCGTGGCGTAGTGTTGTCTACGAAGGAAAGGCCTCGCAGACGGCATTTTCCAGTCGGAGCAGAGCATCCGACGTGGAGCGGAACTTGCGGAATTCGCACTGTGCAGAAGACAGATGGCCTCCGCTATCCATAAAAAAAGCTAATCTAACGTTTACCAATTTCTCCATCAATTTGCACACGCAGGAGGTTAGGTAGATTGGGCGGAAACCAGCACTGGTAGAGTGATTTCTTCCCAGTCTGCGAAAAGCCAGCACAGAAGCGATTCGCCAGGAATCTGGGAGTATGGGAAGAAAGCCGTCGCTAAGATTTCAGCCACGGGCCGCGGGGTCCAAGAGTGCGGTCCCATTCTCCTGGAGAACGGGAGGGAGGTCATGCCAGAACTTGCCCGGAATCCTTTTGACTCGCTTCCACACCTCTGTTAGAGGGGTCTTACCGTTAAGTGAAGACAAGTATGCCCGCCAAGAAGAGCGGCGGGCGTGCTTCGAAATATACCGGAACCTGGTCCTAGCTCGACGAAATTCACCGACATTGGATCTTTCGGGCGGCACTTATAGCGCATGTAGGCATAACGCTTCTGTTTGAGGGCCGCCTCACACTCGGCTGACCACTACGGGAGCGGTCGGCGTGCAAAACGGCGGGACGTTCTAGAAATAATAGTTAGACCCACTGCGATGAGGTTGCTAGAGAACTCAACGGCCTCATCTATCAACCTAAACTCTTAGACTGAGACAGATAAATCAGTCATTTCCTTAAATGCGGACCACCAGGGCGGGCTCTCGGGCGGCAGCGGCCCAGAAAATTATATTTGAATGGGAAAGTGATCACTACCATGGAGGACATCAACCCCCCCCCCTCCTACTCAAAGTAAGGCTGTGCATCCGGAGAGCACAAAGATAGATCGAGGCAGGAAAATGAAGCGATTCGAGGCAGTGATTCGTAAACATCCACATTTAGGACACCTATCTCCAGCTAATCGATCAGATCAGCAAGGACTTGACCCCTGGAATTAATCGGGTTGTCTCCCCAGAGGGAGTGTCTACCGTTTAGATCTTCGAGCAAGAGAAAGGGCTTCCGCAATCCTGCCACGAGGCGGCGTAAGTTCCCCGCGTCGAAGTCGGCCTAGGGTAGAATATACCCGGAAATAACAGTATACCTCCTATCTAGTTGCAGCTGCACAGTTACTGCCTAAAAGGTATCTAAAGTAAAGAAAAGAACGGAGAGATCATGCCGGGTGTAAATCGAGCATCCTCCTGCCCGGCCTACACCTGTGGTGGTGGAGTCGTAAAACGCTTATACACTGGGAGGCTGGGTAGGGGGTAAGCGCCCAACATTGTCTCCTGTAAAAAGATAGCTAAAGGGGAATGGGAGGAGACGAGCCTCCGCAGCTCTTCCCAGTTGGCCAGGAGTCCACGGCAATTCCTTGAAGGAATATATGCCCTCCAGGGCTAGCTCGGTGGAGATACGGGGCCCTCTTCGAAGAGAAGACCCTCACATGAATGGCCGTATGCTTCCCGGAGGCAGAACTCTTGTCGCTGTTGGCCGGAAAAGGCGCTGTCGTCTACGAGGACTAATCAGGGGAGGTTGGGCTCGCAATGCGAGTCTTTTCCTCCCTCCGCCTCGAAACCTTAGGCAGGGTGCCCTCTTTCTGAGGATCCACCGTCTCCGAGCCACCCAGCCTACCACTGGGTGTGGGCGAAGGAGCCGAAGCTCCTTTAGTGCAGCTTTACGAACCCTGAAAGATGGCCTCACGACCAACTTCAGGGGTGTTGCCTCCCATGAGTCGGTGGAGGTGCGCGGCCGTTTCGCCTTACGGAAAATGGTCACGCTGGGGGGAGGAGGAGGAACCCTGGTTTTAGCCGGGGCTGAGTGTGAACCCTTTATGCCCCCAGCTCTACCAGGGAAGCGCCCGGGGTGGAAAGAACCCAAAGGGTTCCGAATGGACGTGGTACGAACCGTGTTCGTAGGCCTGGAGGGACCAGGAGCAGAGGTTGTCTTTTTAACATTGAGGCATAAGACGTCCCAGGTAGAGCCGGGCTCACCAGGCCAATTCCTTAGCCTCACAAAATCAGAGACAATCCTGGGCCTGAACGGCAAGGATTTCGTTCTAAAAGAGATACACACCACATTGCTTCGAAGAAGCGGTGTACGGCTTTCCGCAATTGACACACAAGATTTGGACTTATCGTGTGCGGCCTTGGAGCAACTTACACAGACTTCGGGTAACACCGATTTTGCGCGTTTACAGGAGCGATTAGTATGGACGAAGCGATGACAGTAGTGGCACCTCCGCGGCAGTAGCACGAATCACTTCACGCGGTAGAGGTACCAACCGACACGCACCGACTCAGG
Source organism: Ceratothoa steindachneri (assembly GCA_963969495.1). Lineage (NCBI taxonomy): Eukaryota > Metazoa > Arthropoda > Malacostraca > Isopoda > Cymothoidae > Ceratothoa > Ceratothoa steindachneri. The sequence continues at coordinate 173,283,395 of OZ018320.1, read as the reverse complement.
AAGCTTGTCACAGTCGAACTTGACGAAGAGTGTAGGGGTGGGTCTCGAGGCCCTTCCCTGTTTTCTTATTACACGCTCGACCTTGACTGCCCCATGGTCGGCCAGCTCTAAGGTGATGTTATCTATCGAGTAGTCCACGAGTTCCCTCCCATAAACTACTCCTTTCACAAAGTTCATGGGAGAGTGCGGCGTCAAATTCACCAGCGTGCCATCAAGTATCCGAAGGGCACTAATCATTTCTGCCTCGGAGAGATTCGACGCATTCACCAGAAGGATACCGTCCGAATAACGTGTCACCTTGGTTCACTACCAATCACGCTAGCTAAAGGTATCCTCTGATGGATCATGTTGCCCTTAGCCAACATGCTGTCATCAGTGGAGCGAATAACGAGAAAGTGTTTGAAGCCAGCGGACCTCGCACTTGCACTTTTTGTCTTGGTCAGACTGCCCATCAGGGGAGCACCGGGGCAGGACGTGCCGATCTTCGCTTGGTTGCTTACCAAAACGGCAGCAGAGCCGTCCGTCCCCGCGGCGGGAGAGGAGCCCTTAGTCTTTTTGGTCTTGCGTTTTTTTTTTCTTTTTTGGAGATGAGGGCTGGGAATGCACTCGTTTCGTTCCTCCACTGGAAGGAGCCCCTAGGCCGGATGGACCGGTCTCAGCAAGATCCTTCTCCGAGATTGAGAAGGTCCCTACTGTAACAGGGCCACCAGCCAGGGAAGGAGGCCTCTCCTCTCCTTGTGAGGACTTTAAGACCCAAGCCGTCTGAAGAGTAGCTTGCACAGGGAAGGATTCGGGTTCCGTGCTTGGCACCGAGCTCGGGTTTGACCCCATGCAAGATCCTACCGTCTGGGGCTAGGTTACCTCAGGGACCATGTCGATCTCAAGGGGAGCCTGCATGTGCCCCCCCCCCAAGGCATCACGGGTCCCATTCGAGGTACCTTTGGTCGTGTCATCTTGGGACGGCAAACCAGCATCAGTCGGGGAAGAGAGGGCAGCACGTATAGTGACCCGCTGTAAGCTCGATATTCGCGTCCGCACGACTTTGGAGGGCACGGGCTAAGTCGACCTTCGCCCCACCTAGCGAGCTTTTCGCACCGGGAGCGGTCAATTATGGGCCACCTGCCTGCTTTCTTGGCAGACCCATTGGAAAGCAAAGGGTGTTTTGACGCTGGAAAAAGGGAGTCGCCCAAGGGCGATTCTCCTGCACCCGTATGCAAAGGAGAGGGCAAACCTCCTCTCCGGTAGAAGAGATTTGGAGGGTCGCCTGACAGAGCACGAAGGAGGGGGGTTAGTTGTTACAAGGGAAAGTAGAGGGAGTTTTTTTTGTCTTTTTTAACTCATCATTGGGCATGGCGACCCTATTTATACCAGGGGATGCATACGCTAATCAACCCCACGCAGTAGCCCGCTCTGCGAGGGGTGAGTACGGGGTCAGCAGAACCAGCTGCCGCAATTTGAGGCCACTCCTCTCGCCTAGTGACCTGGCAGCCCATCGGCATGGCGGCTCTACCTTAGGCCCGGCATAAAATCTATAGACATTGAAAGGAGAAAGAAAGGGAATGTGAGGAAGGTGTCAGTGGGGATGAAGCAGTTTGTTAAAAACCCACCACTCCAGACCAGAGTGAGGGAACGGTGTCCTCTCCTCCCTCAGCCCTGATTCGGGATAGTTGGGTGAGAGGAAGCTGGTCGGCATCTACCCTGTAAAATTAAAGGCCGACCAGAGAAAGTTGTGTGAGAGAAGAGGCTAAACTGGGGCCGGAAGGGGCGCTGAGTCCCGTTAGTACAGTGGCCAGGAAAGCGAATCACCGTGCCCCTTACGGGGTTAGCCGGGGCTGGGTGTGAACCCTTTGTGCCGCCAACTCTACCACAGGAGCGCCCGGGGTGGGTAGAACCCGCAGAACGGTTCCAAAAGGAAGCGAAAACGACCGTGCTCTTAGGCCTGGAGGGGCCAGGAACAGCAGGTCTGAACGGCCAGGATTTCCTTCTCAAGGAGATACGCACCACATAGCTTCGAAGAAGCGGGGTGCAGCTCTCCGCAATTGACACACACGATTTCGACTTATCGTGTGCGGCCTTGGAGCACCTTACACAGACTCCGGGTATCTCCGACTTTGCACGTCTACAGGAGCGATTCGTATGGCTGAAGCGGTGGCAGTAGTAGCACCTCCGCGGCAGTGGCACGAATGTCTTCACGCGGTAGCGATACCAACCGGCACGCACCGACTCAGGGAGCATGTCAAGATCGAACATTGACGACGAGTGTAGGGGTGGGTCTAGAGGCCCCTCCCTGTTTTCTCATCAAACATTTCTTGGGCAGTCAGCTCTTCGGTGATGTCTTCTGAGGAATAGTCTACGAATTGCCTCGCATTAACCACTCCTTTAACAAAATTCATTAAAGAGTGAGTGCATCATCACACTCACCGGCGGCCACCTCGGAATGGTCCGCCGCATTCGCCGGAAGGCTCCCGTTCGAGAAACGGATGGCCTTAGGCTCTCTACCAGTCAATCCAGCTAAATCTCTCCTATTGTGGAGTACGTGGTCTTTGGTCAACTTGTTGCCATCAGTGGAGCGAAAAAATAAAAGGTGCTTGAAGCCAGTGGGCTCATAAACACCAGGTAATCTCTGAATGAGTGGCCTCGAGGAATTCGAGGCTCCGCTGAACGCACTTACGACTTTGGCCCGTGTCTAGACCTCCCTTCCCGAGGGCGGCTCGGGGAGGTGCCGGACTTGGTCTGATCGCTTGCCGAAACGCTAGCAAACCTGTCCGCCCCCCTAGTCCCTGATGAGGGCAAGGAATCTCTTGTCTTCTCCTTCCTCTTGCCTTTCTTCTTCTTTGGAGAGGAGGGTGAGTGAACCCGTTTCTTTTGTCCAAAGCCTCTCTTCTGACCTGGCATGAGGTAGCTGGTCAGGTACTTAAGCCTAGACAGAGGACCGAGTGGAATAGTCGTAGAGAAGGGCGAATGCTGTCAGGGAGCGAAAATGAACCGCACTATCAACTTACCCTAGCCCCGTCAAGGAGTTCAATTTAAGACAGTGGCGAGGAGTCTCTAATTTGCACTCTCTGGTGAGAGCAGTTCCTCCTGGTACCAAGTGTAACAGGCTACACAGGCTACCCTCCTGCTGGGAAATGAAATTGAAAAAAATAAGATCCTGGCATGTGGCCTGCTCTGTCCAGGGGCTGAAAGCGCAAACAAGTTAAATATCAAACTGAATGAACCCGTCCCAAGAACAAGCTGTAACGACCCCGCCCGTCCCACTGGCCGCCATACGACAGCCATAAAAATAAAAAGCAAAACAAACAAACTTTCGGTTCGCTCTTGTCAGTCGCAGTTCGGCTTTCTTGTCTCGCCCCTTCCCCTATCTCCCCTCCTGGCAAATATGGAAAACAGGGCCCTGGAATTTAAAATTTCCTGCTATTGCATGTCTCACCTATTCCCTCGGACCTTAACCCCCCATCCCCATGCCTCAATGGCATGGAATAGACCCTTGTTTATGGGGTCAACTTCGTATTTTAACTTATTTTTGTGCAAACTCCCTCCCGGAACTCTATAATAAGAGACCTTCTGACCCCATTAAAGGTAACGGGATTTGCTATACCAATCTTTATTCATATTTTTCACTATTCATGTTCCATTTATCCACTTTACCATCTGTTCTTTCCTTTTCCTCGTTCCACACTAAGTGGAAATGTCATCGTCGGTCACCTCAGGGGAGAGGATCAGGTAAAGTCATCGGATCGGGTCAAGGCTAGTTAATTACGTCACTCGTCCCTTTTCAATTGCGGACCGGAGCAATCGACCGGATAATGAAATATGAATAAAAATCAGTATGACATCATTGGCAACCTGGAGGTTACCAGGGGGCCGTCCTTGTTCGGTGCTGAGTGGGTATTGTGCTTTTGACACCAACCATTAAGATATCCCCCATCAAATTTAAAGCGAAATACCAACGAGAGCATCTCCCGCAAGAAAGTGTGTAAGGAGAGATCTTTCGGGAAAGTGGTGAAGATGGAGGAAGTGAAAATGTGTGGAAAATACAATAGCCCCAGATCCTCCTGCAGGCATTGGGGCCGGGAGGGAACACAATTCTACAGATGTCGGTCGCAAGGTAGCCATTGCTACAGTCCGCAAGGGAATATGAGGATATCTCGAGGATTGTGCCCTTCCGGCCCCAATGACTGCAGGAGGATATTGAGGAAAATCTGAAGATTTGTGTGCCCCCCTCAGCCCCACTGGTTGCAGGAGAACCTGCGCATTTTGCCTAGCTTTACCACTTTCTTCACAGGTGCGGACTCGTTGCTATTGCGCTTCAAATTCGAAATAAAACCTGACACCCACCTTGCTGGCGCGTGAAAGGAGGATGAAGAAAAAGAAAGAAAGGTGGGGTGACCCCCCCCCTCCCCCAAGATGATTGGACAAAGGTATATTGGCGACTAGTCTGCGAACCGTTTAGAAGAATTGAAGCCCAGGTAGTCTCAATCTAGTTTGAGACTGCTTGAGGTATTTTGACCGGGAGGCCTCGCCGCTTAGATTTTGTCTAAGTTGTGCAATGTGCATGTCGTGAATATGTGTTGTATAGATTTATTGGTGGTAGCGACTGGATATTTCAGGTGTCTGTCAGAGGCCGGTGGAGTGTTTCTGTGGTTAGATGATGGCGGTGATCGCATCGGAGCCTTGCCACGGCGACCCGCGTGTAATGTAAGAGAGTCGTCTCTTTTGGGGGTTTGGCGAGAGTAGATTTACGAGATGGTTTGGAGCCCCGAGATCGGATGTATGGTTGGACTCATCATCACACACATTTTAGCGACTTACATTGATATCGATTCGATTCCCGGTCACAGCAACGTTCGCGGAAGTTGAAGGATCCGTTCCTGTCCCGGATTCGAGGGAGGGGCGTGTGTCCATGGTCAACACTGGAACAGTTTAAATCGATTGAGCTACGGAGCAGATAAACGGGGCTAAGAGGGATAAATGGATTGAACACAAAGGCCCTTGGCGCTCACTGCAGGGTGATTGCGCCATAGGGGCTAAGAGGGTAATAGAAGACCGGTGGTAGATCCGGGAGAAGGGAAACAGAAGACCTGTTGTAAATCCGGGAGAAGGGAAACAGAAACATTTTCCAACGTCTCACTTCCTCACAACAACGTTGCCACCAGCATACTTTCATACAGCTTTCTAGCACATCCCATTCACTAAAAATCTAATTGCCCCTAGACACTTTCCTACTATTGAAACCTTGTGGTCGCAATCTCCTTCTTCTGTACCACCACTACTTACAATACATCCTAGATACTTAACATTTCGCACTAGTCCAAGACCAAGAGTGACATCAAGGGCTCGGATATCACACTCAACTAATCCCCCAATACATTACCTTACTCTTTTTTACATTCACTTATATCCCTCTCACACACCCTGTCAAAAATTTTTAGGAACATTTTTAAATCCCTCTCACTCATCCACCAATATCAGGTTATCAGCATATAACAACATACAACCCATCCCTCATTAAAAACTACCACCGATCTACCATCCATACTTCCCTCAATACTCCACCCATAAAGATATTAAACAGCCATGGAGACAACACACAACCTTGTCAAACCAGTCACTCCTGCTATATTCCACCCTAACTCGCCTTACTTCCAACATACTTTCCACACCACCCACTAGTAAGACTGGTAAGTTCTCTCAACCATCAAAGGTGACTGAACGTATTCATGTGATTATTATACAAAGACTGGGTTCCAAACTCATCGTCTCTTCCTATTTTACCAATGGGTAAGGTCACAGTCGCCTTCTACGCCACACAGCTGACACTATGTTAGGGGTATGCTACCTCCTCAGCCACATAGAGATGGGAAAATGTAGGGAAATTCCAATACTCGACTAATCCGAAGAGACTACTCGACACGTAGGGACTATAAATGCACGCAACTCTACTGCTTTTGTCCAAATTGGGCGAGGGCAAGTCCTTTTAGAGGGCTACACAAATCTGAAGTAATCCAACGGGGTATGTTTATTTCCCAATGCCGTCATTGTTTAGCATTCATGATGAAGAAAAGACCAGCATTACGAAATGAGGTTCAAAAATCGTCCCCACCCCTTTCCAAATGTGGTTGGTATGTATCAAAGCAAACCAACTCCAGTCTAATCGCAAAACCACCCGGAACCATTTGGTACCACCGACTTAACACGTTTCGCGGGATCCAATCCTGATCCCACATTTGGAAAAGGGGCTTGGAAATAAGTCTGGACACAAACCAACTTAAAACCATTCAACGGACCATTACCGTGATTTTCCCCCTTCTAAAGCGTCCATTTGGCGACGCCTACCAGACATAGTCCCTAATAATTACATTTCAGTCCATTATTAGGCTATTTTAATAAAAAAAAAACAGCCAAAAAGGCAAACACGTAAAAGCCCCCCGAAGAATAACTAAGAGAAAAAAAGCAAACCAAAACCACAAAATCATGCCATGAGTTCGCCTAGTATCGTGCACCTACTAGCTGCATAGTCCGCCTGATTATTCTCATCGAACTGCAGACACAAGGATCGGATGAGATCGTGATTCGGCAGCGAGTTCTCCATGTGATTGGCACCCAGAAAGCGGCACAAGGGCACATAAGACAAAAACGCCATTTCAGCGGTAAACACGTTTTTCAATTCCTCCAAAGCCTGTAAAAACAGTTTTTAGAAATTAAATTTAAAGCGAAAACTAACGAGGGCATTTCTGGCAGAAAGTTTGTAATTAGAGACCTGTACACAACGTGGTGAAGATAGAAATGAAAATGTACCGAAGGTATAGTCGCAGTTCCTCCTGCGGGCATCGAGGCCGGGAGCAATCTTCCAAAGGTGTGATGCAACATGGTTGTTCCTGCATCGTACAAGACCACAAATACCAACACTGAGTGGTATTTCTTTTACCAAGTACCAGTGGGTAATAAATAGCAAGTAATAATACGGATTCTGACCTGAACAAAGTTAAGACACATTAGATATGGTTAGTAGCGGAATGGGATTCTCGATTCGGGTTGACTTATGACGGTTGCCATGGAACAATCCGGTTTGGATCGCGCGTTAAAATGGAGGTCTCCACTGAGGCATCGAACCGGCGCAAATTGATCCTCCTCCACACCCACATCATACAACCTTCGAAGAGTTGTATGAGTGGTTAAACTTGTGAGACAAACATGAAAGGGAATGAAAAGTTTGTGCGGGATTGAGTGAATGGAATGCGATCAGGTATAGATCAGGATGATAGGAGTAAGGAGAGTGTGGTAGGTTTTGTGAGTGATGAGTAAAATAATGCAAACGACTCTGCCGGAGTCGCGGTCGTGGTCCGCCTTATATAGCCACTTGTGGCTGGCGTGCCACGCGACCATATAGAGCTTTGTAAGTCCGGGACGCGGCGTCGGCGACGTTCCTCCTATTTCGAACGTAGGTGAAATTCAAGGATGACATCTGGTAGGTCCTGGTAAACAAAACCAAGCCAGGATGACTGAAGGAATCTTACCCCAGAAGGCGTTGAAAATGGCCGGGATGTTGTCCGAGAAAAGACGAGCTTTGGGAAAAAGGAAGTGGGCGATGGTGAGGGCCCAGGCCCGACCGGGTATGACGATGCCCAATCCTGACGGAGAAACATCCCCGTATGAGATCAGACGAGATGCGGGATGAATTTCCCTAGAGCGGCGAGGAGAGAAGGATCGTAGAATTCTAACTGTGCGAAGGAGACTTGCACCCAGACAAAAGAGAGTGATAAAGTTCATGCAAAACGACCAGACGTTCTAGGAATAATAGTTAAGCCCACGGCGATGAGATCCCCGGAGAAGAACTTAGTGGCCTCATCCATCGATCTAAACTCATCGCTGAGATAGAGACTGCAGTCATTTCCTGAAATGGCGACCACCACCTGGAGGAGGGTCTCTCTCAGCCGGCAGTGGTCAAGAAAATGAATGGGAAAGTGATTATTACAATGGAGGGAATCGACAACTACCCACCCAAAATCAGGTTGTGCATCCAGGAAGCACATGAAAATAAAGCGTCTCTTTATCAGTGATGCATAAATTCATCTACATTTATGACACCTATTTCCAGCTCGTCGAACAGGTCGACAAGGACCTGACCACTGAAATTGATCGAGTAGTCTCCCCAGAGGGTGTCTATCGTTCAAATCCCCGAGTAGTAGAAATGACCTCGACAACCATATCACGACGCGGCGGATGTCTCCCGCGTCGAAGTCAGCTGACGGTGGAATGTACGCAAAAAAGCTATACCTCCCATCCAGGTGCAGCTACACTGTTCCTGCCTGAAAAGAGTCTTTTCCTCTCTCCGGGAGTAGCTTCTTGGGAGGATTCACCGTATCCGAGCCACCTAGTCGAGCACGTCTACACGAGCGATTCGTATGGCTGAAGCGGTGGCAGTAGTAGCACGTCCGCGGCAGTGGCACAAATATCTTCACGCGGTAGCGATATCAACCGAGTCCAGGGTCGCCCTCATAGAAAATCCTGCCATCTGTGGCTGGGTCACCTCCGGGATCATGTCTAACTCGGGGGGGGGGAGGGTCCATATGGCCATCCCAGCCTCAGGCATCGCGGATCCCATATGAAGTACATGACTGCAGGGGGCACGGCCCGAAGGGCCCCGCCTTTCCTTGCCTCCCTTAAGGGGGTTACTCCTATCTAGTCGTTCCCGGTGATTTTGTGCCGCCTGCTTACTCTCTTGGCAGTCCCCTGTGATAGAAAGGGGAGGGGGGGGGTAAGAGAAAAGTCACCATAGGATCAGAAAATTCCAGAATATGATTATTTACACAGACTCGTTCCTGGCCCACCGTCGATGGGTTTTGCCAACCCGGCCTGCCATTTAGGCCGAAATGTCCTAAACTTTAACCATAAAGGATGGTGCCTGCTTAGCCACTTTACATATATGTTGTAATGCAAGAAGGTGAGCAAAGTCAACGGCCCAATACACCTAGTACCTAATACTTGCCTTAGCCAATGGGCTTTCGCCCCTCACTGTATACACTGCCACTCGACTAAGGCTTATAAGAGGATGAAAGTGCACCGGGCAACCAGAAGAGCAAGTGTGGAAATGGGTAAGAGGGTATGTAATAAAGAAAGGTAGAGATAGACGCGTCCACTAACGAGTAGGGTGGGCGATCACCTAGTATTATTATCATACCCTGGTGCTAGGTGATCCCAGGATGGCATGCAGTCCACCAAGGCACCATGGCTACCAGACCGAACTTTATCCAGGTGGGAACATTCCTCCTGGTACAAAGTACAGGTAGAAAAGGTTGCGGGGATAGCCGTATTGATAATAATAAATAACTAATACTACTATTCGTAATTAACACTAATAGTAATTACTACTACTACTATTACTAGAAATAAATAATACAATTATAACAACCAGTAATAGTAATATGCATTAATTATAATACTAATAATTATGAAAATAGTAAATAAAAATAAGAATGATAATAACAATAATAATGCTAATAATAATAGTAATAAAGGTAAAGTAGTGTTGATTGTGGGCGAGGCGAAAGTGCACCAACACCTTTCCCAGGCCCCATCAGTGTTCGGGTCAACCCAGGGGCATCAGGGCCTCCCTAATTTGCACTCAGGCCGAGAGAACCTGCACCTCCTCCGGATTCCAAGTGTAACAGACTACACAGGGTGCTGCTCCCCTGTGGGTGTGTAGGATGGGGTTTGTCCAGTTGGTAGGGATGTGTTGTTGAGTATAGTGAGTGAGTGAAGTTCTTCTGCTGTGTGGGTGCCTCCATTATCTGTAATTTGGGTTCTGAGCCAGGATGGGTGGTGTGCATTAAAATGGCCACAGTGGTGAGGGATCGATCTCCAATCCAATGCTTATTGGTTGCAATGTGAACTCCAAAATAAACACCACCATTCTGCAATGAAACTTCATTAATTATCATCGTATTTCCTATCTCTTCTTGCCTTTCACTCAATTTGCCCTCCGCAAAACATTCAGGACCAGTTATGCGAGGCGGACGAAGGTTTCACGATCTAATACCATTTCAATGTCACTTCTTGGACCAAGAACCACGCATTATAATGGAATAAAATTGAAATTCATTTCCTACAAATACTTTTTACCTTTTCTTTGTGTTCTTGGACAGGATCTGCCAGCTCTTCCAAGCGAGTTCTTTGGGAGAGAAAAAAAAGTCATTGATTTCACTTAAGATCTCGCCAGGCATTGCATTTCAGAGGAATGGCGTTATTATAGTGAATGATTTTAAAGGTGAGATGGTCAAATGGTTCTGTTGGAGCCAGCATTCAAATCTGGTGATGTAAAGTTGTAGATTGTGAGCTAATGGGTGTGTTTGGGGTGTTGGGTGAAAATGATGTCATCTACATAGCTCTTGAGTATTATGTTAGGGTTATGGAGGCAAATATTGTTGAGGAAGAGATTGAAGAGCGTGTGGGAGTGTACGGATCTCGGTACGACTGTTGTTTATGTGGTGAGTTTGTGATATCTTACAGTGGTATATTAATTGTGCCTGTTAGAAAATTGGGGCTTAGTATATGTTGATGAGGAATCCATCATCCACACATGAAAGCAGTAACTCCAGTCCTCACTTACCTATGTCTCTGGGGCCTGGGCACCAAACTTCGCACCCACTCACCTCAACACATTTCAGAAAAAAAACAAACACTCTGCCTCGCAACATGTTTCACCCGAACACGCTGCTTATCCACCTACACCATATGAAACAAAGGTCATACCACTAAAACACGTTCTCGAGCTCAAGGAAACACAATTCCTCCTCCATAGTACAAGAAACCAATGCCACTACATGCAAAACCCATACCTGATATGCGCAAAACTCAAAGAAATCCTCCACACCGAAACCAGGCCCCTTAACACCCCAAAAACTATTCACACACAAATAACAAAAGGAATACAACCACTGAGTTCAAACCATCCCATCAGACATTAACCCAGAGAAAAGGAAAGATGCCTTCCACGACACAAACAGGTCGCCCTGGCAATGCTCCGGTGCTCTCACCACCCAAAATTAAACACACAACAATACTACACCGACCTGACTGACACAGATATCTGCCGCCACTGTCACTAGGAACTAGACACAGTCCACCAGATATTCCCAACCTAAGCACAGATGAGGCAAACCATTTAGACCCATGGTGTGTGTGATCTCTGGAAGAACCTTTTCCTGTCGGCGGAGTTTATTCAGGGACCCTAACTAGGGGCAACATAATTAAGATCACGCCAAGGCCGGCAACCAACGAGGGCATTGCCGCTTATTCGACTCAAAGTTGATGACCCATGTGGAGGAAAGGTTATGAGCATACGCAGATAACCAACAATGACACCTCTACTATGAAAATTGCAGAGGAAAAATGAAGCTGTGTGGAAGGTAACTCCCCCCCCCCCCAAGACTCGGCTGCTCCACATTCAGGAGTGCACGAATCCGTCCCGATGGGAGGGGCGCATTAAAGATGTGGGAAACACGAGAATATAAATGAATGTGAGTATATTTTTTTATTTATTTAAGAAAACAAAACAGGGACATCTCCACTAGAAAATTTGTGGTGAGAGGTTCGCAAAAAAAGTAGTGAAATTAAGGGAACTGATAAAGCCTGGAAAGTACAAAGTCTGAAAGGTGAAAAGAAGAAACTACTGGGGACATTAGGGCCTGAACAAAACCTACGATGCCAAGGATGACCATATTAAAGGTGATGGAAATGGCTGGGAATGGGTATAAGCCATACAATTGCTTTGAGAACAAGCACATATAAAATAAAGCCATTAATTGATTGATCGTGGATGTCAAGGATTAGTGGCTATTTGGCCCCACCTTAAAAAAGGTGGAACCTGGGTGGGATGGGGGGCTCATTCATTTGCTTGCAATAGGTTGATAGGGGGTAAATGAAACGTGTGAGTGAAAAGGAGAAACTTGAAGGAAATATTACTACTAGTAGTAATTGCCCTGGCTTCATAGCGCTATGCAGAGCAGCAATCCGGTAAATCCGGGACTTGCAGAAAAACGGATTGGCGCTAATCTCAGGAACGCACCGAGAGGCGAACGGGGTGGTGGCTGCCACCCCTTGTTGCTGCCATTTGGAGGCATGGACTTTCTCAAAAGCGGTGAGGAAGCGTGTGATGGCGGGTGTCAGCTTCTCCTTGCTCATCTCCCGCCCGACGCGACGCACCATCATGCACAGGGAGTCGATCACGCGCCAGGCGAGAATCATCCGCACCGGAGCACCACTCGCGAACTGCACTTTGACGGAGGCCAGGAGGCGAATGACTGGGTAAACGGCGCTTCGAATCAACGTCTCCTGTAGGGTAAAAGGGGTCCTTGTTAATGGCCTCCCCATAAGGGGACCTGGCTTTGTGGTACGAGGGTAGGTCTAAGATGGTGCGTCCACACACTCCAACTAAACTCCGCTGCCCCTCCCCCTTTAAATAAAAGGGTTCTAAATAAAGCAACATCTAGTTCAAAGCCAACAAGCAGTTGTTTGTAAACAATTATAGACCGTCTTCAGGGACTTAACTGGGATAGAACCTGTACAATTTTCCCCCTAGAATTTAAAGCGCAATAGCAACGAAGTCCCATCGCGCAGAAAGTTGTAAGAAGAGATCTATAAAGAAAGTGGGAAATCTAAAGAGTGAAAATGAGTGGAAAATACGTAGTCGCAGGAGCCTCCTGCACGCAGGGAGGCCGGGAGGTCATACTGGTGTCGAGGCGAGGAGTGCACGCAAACCTCCACATGTCACCTGACACCCCTTCGTGGGTGCGTAAAAGGATAAGGAAAAAAAAGATGAGGGGAAATAGATAGTGAAAAAGGATGGGAAGAACAAGGACATTGTTGATATCCAGTAGAATGACGTGAAGATGATATGGATCCAGAGGTTGAATGTTAGGGTGTGTGTTGATAGAGGTGGTCTGGTTACAGGGAGCGGGGATTCTGTGGAGTATCTGTGTATGGTGTGCGTTTGGAGTTGTGCACACGTTTCTTACAAGGGGTCTCGCATATAATGACTTGGGTTGGGGGGGGGGTGAGGTGGCATGTACTATGGAGACTGTGCTCTTCGATGTCACGATCTTCGTTTCAGTGGTGCAGTTCACCCCTTCCAAAATAATGAAAATGATTCCTGCACAGAGGTTCTACAACATTTATGTATGCATTAAAAGCCTAAATACTTGCGCTACCAATACACTACTCTCTTTTTTTTTGCATTAGCTTTCAAAGCACCTAGCTCTCATTTGAAAACGTTTTAATCACATCCTTAGCCCCAGCGTTTCAGGTAGACATCTTGAGGATAGCTCCTCTCCTAGACCCAACACCCAAAGGGGTCTTTATTTTGTACAGTGTGGGTAGGTTCTAGAGAGTTGCACCCCTAAATAAATCAATTAGAAAAATGAAATCCCATCATTTACCTGCAAATAATCCATGAAGGTCACGTCAGAGAGCTTGAGTAAAAGATGTTGAAGTAAAGCCATGGCCCCAATTAGACCCGCTTCTTGGTTCGTCGTTAGCTTACTTCCACACCAATTAACCAATTCTGTGATGTGACAAAGGTATTGCAACAAGATAACCTGTTCTCCATAGAGATCTAGGAAAAAAAACATTTTATTATAGCTAAGGTTAAGCCTTTTCTTTCAATTCTAAAGCAATTTAATGCATGTGATTGTTATTATTATCATACAAGACGGTAGACGCACAACCTACACTATCTGCCCATTTCATCCATACATGAAGGAAAATTTAGTGTTCTCTGACATGTAGCTGATACAACAGGAGTTTTTTTTTTTTACATGTCTATTTTAGCAGCCGCATCCAAAAGCACAGCCAGGAAAATCATAACCAAACCTATCTTTCAGCTACTTTAATGAAAGACAAAACAACAGGAAAAGATGAAAAACGAAAACCCAACACAAAATAAGACAAAAACTACAAGGCGCCGGGAGGGGGGGGGGGGCTAGCCTCCCTCAGGCACCCAATAATACACAACTAAATACTATAGAGGAGGCCCGCCTCCTCCGAAGACCTGGAAATGGAGTAGGCCTACGAAGATCCACAAGACTGGGACATTCAATAGGAATGTGCCGGAGTCTGGGGGACCAACCAGTCGTCACTGTAAGGTTCATGGTAGACTTATGGATATTTTTTTCTCGAATATAAAGCGTAATACCAATGAGCGCATCTCACCCAAGAAAATTTGTAAGGAGAGATGAGTAAAGAAAAATGGTGGAGAGAGAGAGAGAGAGGAAGTGAAAATGTGTGCAAGACATATAGCCACAGATTCTCCTGCAGGAATTGTGGTCAGGTTGACAGACTCCTGCAGATGTCAGTAGATGGCATGGCTAACCATGCTACACATGGCATCCCCTTGCGCAAGAGTGGACTTCGTGGTCTTTGTCACCAATGTTCAAGGATTGGGCTTTGGCCTGGGTTATTGCCCTAGGTTTAAAAATATTAAAGGGGGGGGAGAGGAAATATATTGGATAGAATACATCACCTTAAGACAAGGTTGGGGCCAGTAATATCACAACCCGGGGAATGAGGGCGACAAAGAGTCCACGCGGACTCTTTGGCGCCCTCATTCCCCGCAATTCCTACATGTCCAGGAACCCACAAGAAGATAATCTCGACATCTGGCCGGCGCCAAAACCGTGGCGTCACGGATATCGCGAACCAGGGGATGCGGAGATTCCAATGCCCCGAGAGTACTCAGGGCGCTTTGTGAGTCGCTATAGATCACAATCCGGTCTCCGAACCGGGCACGTCGCGCAATCTCCCGTACCGATTGGTGTATTGCCACCAACTCGGCCGTGAAGACAGACGCAGGGCCTGGCAGAGCCCCGCTGACTTCAAACAGGGGATACGGCGTGGAAGCCGAACCCCTCTTCGGACTTGGAGCCATCCGTATACACTGGCACGGTTCCAGCGTGAAACGAGGTGTGCTCCAAAAAGGTCGAACGCAATACTCCCGGCGCCGTACAAGCTTTGGGAGCAGAGGCGTGGCGACAAATAGCCAAATTTGGTACCCTCCAGGGTGTCGTCCTGGGCAGAACCAGGGGCGCCACCGGCCCGAGAGCTATATCTAGCTCTCGAAGGAGTTTCCTGGCCCTCAACCCAAAGGGCTTAGGGTATTAATGGCGTCTCTCGGCGGCATAGGCACCATTGAGATCAGCTGCGGATGCAGTGAAAGCTGTTGGCGACTGAGGAAAAAGGCGGGCCTCGTGTACAGGCGAGTGATGCACTGCCCGCGGTGCAGAGCGAGGGGCATCTCCCCAGCATCGACCAACAGGCTCTCAATGGAGGAAGTTCGGAAGGCACCGGTCGCAAGGCGGAGGCCGCGGGGGTGGATCGAATCCACCTTCCGCAATAAACGCTCGGCTGCGGATGCATAAAACTCGCATCCGTAGTCGAGCTTCGAACGAACAAAGGATTGATAAAAAAGTAGGGCAGTAGCCCTATCAGCGCCCCAAGCGCTGAACGTCACGGAACGGAGAATATCCATGGCGCGGGTACAAGAGACCCTAAGGCTGCGAATATGAGCCTCCCAGGTGAGGCGTCGGTCGAATACAAAACCAAGGAAACGGTGCGATTCCACCACATCCAGGCGCACCCCATTAAGAAATAAATCTGGGTCGGGGTGAAGCCGTGGATGGCGGCAGAAGTGCACCACCTTAGTCTTGGCCAAAGAAAACCGAAACCTGTGCACTTCGGCATAGCGAGAGACGCGGTTCAATGCCTGTTGGAGTCGACGCTCCAGAGTTGGCATCTGGGCCGCGCCAAAAGAGATCGAAAGGTCGTGCACGGAGAGCGCAGCGAGAACATCTTCCGGCAGCACCGAGGTGATGCCGTTGATGGTCAGGGCAAAGAGTGTGACACTGAGGACACTTCCCTGCGGGACACCCTCTTCCTGCTCCTTTGGGCCGGAGAGGGCTCCCCCCACCCGTACGCCGAATCGACGATCTCGAAAAAATTCAGATATAAACATTGGGAGGCGTCCCCTCGCCCCCATCGTGTGGAGAGTCTCCATGATACCGTATCGCCATGCGGTATCATAGGCCTTGTCCAGATCTAAAAACACCGTGGCGTAGTGCTGTCTACGAAGCAAAGCCTCGCAGACGGCATTTTCCAGTCGGAGCAGAGCATCCGACGTGGAGTGGAACTTGCGGGAGCCGCACTGTGCAGAAGACAGATGGCCTCCGATGTCCAGGAAAAAGGCTAATCTAACATTTACCAATTTCTCCATCAACTTGCACACGCAAGAGGTTAGAGAAATTGGGCGGAAACCGGTCGGAGTAGAGTGATCTCTCCCCGGTTTGCGAAAGGCAAGCTCAGTAGCGATTCGCCAGGAATCTGGGAGAAGACCCTCCACCCAGATCCTGTTGAACAAATCTAACAGAAAGGCCATGCCTCGCTCACCCAGGTGTCGAAGCATGGCGTACGGGACATCGTCCTGACCATGGGCGGTGTCTGTGCACGAAGCGAGAGCGGAGCGCAACTCACTCACAGTAAACTTGTCGTTGAAGGGTTCTCTGCCTCTGGAGGTAAAGTCCAGTCGGCGGCCTTCCGCAACATGACGACGTGCATTGAATGCTGGCGGAGCAGCATCCCGGCTAGAGAATGCGGAAAAAGCAGTCGTTAAGGATTCCGCCACGGACGCGGGGTCCGAGATTGCGGTCCCATTCTCCTGGAGAACGGGAGAGGGATCTGCGAGAACTTGCCCCGAATCCTTTTGACTCGCTTCCACACCTCAGCTAAAGGGGTCTTCCCGTTAGGTGAAGACACGTATGCCCGCCAAGAAGAGCGGCGGGCGGGCTTCCAAATATACCGGAACCTAGCCATAGCCCGACGAAATTCAGCGACAGTGAAATCGTTCGGGCCGCGCTTATAGCGCATGTAGGAATAACGCTTCTGTTTGAGGGCCGTCTCACACTCGGCCGACCACCATGGGAGTGGTCGGCGTGCAAAACGGCCAGACGTCCTAGGAATAGTAGTCAGGCCCACGGCGATGAGGTTGCCGGAGAAGAACTCAACGGCCTCATCTACCGAGCTAAGCTCCTCGACTGAGATAGAGAATTCAGTCATTTCCTGAAATGCAGGCCGCCGCGCCCGCGCCAAGCACCACCGAGGTCGTCTCTCAGGCGGCAGTTGCCCTGAAAATGATATTTGAATGGGAAAGTGATCACTACTATGGAGGACATCGACCATCCCCCAATCAAAATCAGGCTGTGCATCCGAAGAGCACAAAGATAGGTCAAGGCAAGAAAATGAAGCGGTTCTCGGACAGTGATGTGTAAACTCATCCACGTTTAGGACACCCATCTCAAGCTCTTCGATCAGATCGGCAAGGACTTGTCCCCTGGGATTTATGGAGTAATCTCCCCAGAGAGGATGCCTGCCGTTCAGATCTCCAAGCAAGAGATAGGGCCTCGTCAACCGTGCCACGACGCGGCGGAAGTCCAACGTGTCGAAGTCAGCTGACAGTGGAATGTACGCAGAAATGATAGTATACCTCCTATCCAGGTGCAGCTGCACAGCCACTGCCTGAAAGGAGGTATCTAAAGAGAAAGGAAGAACGGAGACATCATGCCGGGTGTAAACCGCGCATCCCCCAGCCCGGCCATCCCGCGGTCGTGGGGTCGCAAGACCCTTATACCACGGGAGGGCAGGCAGGGGGCACGCGTGGTCTCCTGCAAAAAGATAGCTAACGAGGAACGGGACGAGACGAGCCTCCGCAGCTCCTCCCAGTTGGCCGGAGTCCACGGCAATTCCATTGAAGGAATATGCCCTCCAGGCCTAGCTCGGAGGAGACGTGGGGGCCCTCCTCGAACTGAAGACCCTCACGGAAATGGCCGTACGCTTCCCGGTGGCAGAACCTCGGGCGCTGTTGGCCGGACAAAGCGTTGAAGGCGCTGTCGCCTTCGAGGACTTATTGGGGGAGGTTGTGCTCGCCATGCGAGTCTTTTCCTCCCTCCGCCTCGAAACCTTAGGCGGGCGTTGCGGCTTCGGAGGCGGGGGGCCCTCTTTTCGAGGAACCACCGTCTCCGAGCCACTCGCTCCACCTCGGGGCGTGGGCGAAGGAGCCGAAGCTCCTTTGTTGCTGTCCTTCTTTCGGGGGACAGCGTTAGGAACCCCGGAAGATGGCCTAGCGACCATCTTCAAGGGTGTTGCTTCCTGTGAGTCTAACGACTCGGTGGAGGCGCGTGGCCGTTTCGCCTTACGGAAAACGGTCACGCTGGGAAAAGAGGGGGGAAGCCCTGGTTTTAGCCGGGGCTGGGTGTGAACCCTTTTTGACGCGAGCTTTACCAGGGGAGCGCCCGGGTTGAGTAGAGCCCGCAGAAGGGCTCCAAATGGGCGCGGAAACAACCGTGCTCGTTGGCCTGGATGGGCCAGGAGCAGAGGTTGCCTTTCTAACTATTGAGGCATATGACGTCCCAGGCAGAGCTGGGCGCGCCAGGACAAAGTCCTTGGCCTCGCGGAATGAAAGTCGATCCTGGGCCTGAACGGCCAGGATTTCTTTCTCAAAGAAATATGCACCACATTGATTCGAAGAAGCGGGGTGCGGCTCTCCGCAATTGACACACACGATTTGGACTTATCGTGTGCGGCCTTGGAGCAATTTACACAAACTTCGGGTGACCCCGACTTTGCACGTCTACAAGAACGATTCGTATGGCCGAAGCGGTGACAGTAATAGCACCGCCGCGGCAGTGGCACGAAGGCCTTCACGCGGTAGCGGTACCAACCGGCACGCACCGACTCAGGGAGCTTGTCACAGTCGAACGTGACGAAGAGTGTAGGGGTGGGTCTTGCGGCCCCTCCCTGTTTTCTCATCAAACGTTCGACCTTGACCGCCCCATGGTCGGCCAGCTCTAGGGTGATGTCCCCAATGGAGTAGTCAACGAGTTCCCTCGCATAAACTACTCCTTTCACAAAGTTCATGGTAGAGTGCGGCGTCACACTCACCGGGGTGTCATCAAGTGTCCGAAGAGCACTTATCTTGGCCGCCTCGGCGGGATTCGCCGCATTCGCCAGAAGGCTCCCGTCCGAGAAACGGGTCACCTTCGGCTCTCTACCAATTGCACTAGCTAATCCTCTCCTCTGATGGATCATGTTGCCCTTGGCCAACATGGTGCCATCAGTGGAGCGAATAACGAGGAAGCGTTTGAAGCCAGCGGGCTCGAAAACGCCAGGTAACCTCTGAATAAGGGGCCCTGATGTCATCGAGGCTCCGCCCTGTGCATTTTTCGTCTTTGTCATAGTCAGGGGCTCCGCAGCCGGGGGGGCAGAGGGGCCGGATGTGCCGATCTTGGCTTGGTCGCTTGCCAGAGTGGCAGCAGACCCATCCGCCCCGTAGCCCCCGCGGATGGAGAGGAGCCCCGAGTTTTTTTAGTCTTTCTTGTCTTTTTCTTCTTTTTAGGAGAGGAGGGCGGGGAATGAACCCGCTTCTCACCTCCGCCGACAGAAGCCCCTAGGCCAGATGGACCAGCCTCAGCCAGGTCCTTCTCCGAAATGGAAAAGGTCCTGGTGGTCGCAGGGGCACCAGTCAGAGGAGATTCCTCCCCTCCTTGTACTGCCTCGGAGGCCCCAGCCGTTTGAGGCGGACCTTGCATAGGGGCGTATTCAGGTTCGGTGCTTGGCACCGAGCCCGGATTCCCCCCCATGGAAGGCCCTACCCTCTGAGGCTGGGTTCCTCAAGGACCATGTCTATCACAGGAGGGGCCTCCAGTTGGCCATCCCCTCCCAGGACATTGCAGGTCCCCTTGGCAGTGTCGCCAGTCTTGTGTGGGGAGGCACAGGCCTTGACCCCAGCAAGGTTTAAAATTCTTGCCAGCAGGTCTTTCGAGGGAAGCGACCGAAGGTGCCTGGCTTCCCTCTTCCCCCTAAGGGGGTTTGCCATACCAAGCCGCTTACACGAGGGGCGGTCGGCAATGGGCTGCCTGCTGGCTTTCTTGGCAGTCCCCTTAGAAAGAAAAAGAGGGACTGCCGCTGGAAATAGGGAGGTGCCCGATAGCACCTTCAGAGAAGGGGGTGAGGGGGAGTCCCCTACACCCGTAGGCGTAGGAGAGGAGTAAGCCTCCTCTCCGGTTAAAGAAGTATGGAGGGTCCCCTGCGCAAGCACAAGGGGGCGTACCTCCATTTTTTCGGTGGAGCTGCCCGAGGGCTGCTCCGTTGATGTTACAGGGAAAGTTGGGGGTTGGGTTTTTTTTTATATTCATCATTGGGCATGGTGACCCTCTTTTTTACACGGGACGCAATAGCTCATCACCTCTCACAGTTGCCCGCACTGCAAGAGGTGCTTGCAGGCCCGGCAGAGCCAGGCGCCGCCATTTGGGACCACCCCTCCCACCTGGTCGTCTGGCAGTCCATCGGCATGGCGGCTCCACCTTAGACACGGCGTAAAATTGATAGAATGTGAAGAGGAGAGGAAAAGGGATGTGAGGAAGGTATGGGTGGGGATGAAGCAGGTTGTTAAAAAAAACCCATCCCGAACCGGAGCTCAGGGGTTAGGGAACATTGTCCCCTCCCCCCTCAGCCCCGATCCGGGACGGTTGGTTTAAGAAGAAGGTCAGCATCTCCCCTGTGAAATTAGAGGCTGACCAGAGAAAGTTGTGGGAGAGGTTGTATGAAAAGCAACGAGGTAGGGGAGAAATACAGGCTATCTGAAGGAAGGAAGAGAGGCTAAGCTGGGGCGGAACGGGGCGCTGGATCCCGTCAGCACGGCGGCCGGGATGGCAAATCGCCGCGCCCCTTACGGGATATTACACACGAGCGTGGCCTCATTAAGTCGCCTTCTAGGACGAGCAACTAGCGCCATGGCAGTATCCTTCATAAGCCGCACCAGAGTTGCGAAACAACAATAATAATAGATTTACCTCAAATTTCAAGCCCCTAAATAGTTACCCAGAATGTGGCTAACACGCATCAATGACCCCCTCCCTCTCATGCCTTATTAATCACTACTAAATGGAAAAAATAACCTCGATGTTTACCTGCAATTTCGGATAAACAATGCAATATCCTGGCCGCGTTGACATCCCCCAGGACCTCCTTCCCTGTCACGGACAGACTGAAAGCGGGGTTTCGATGTGTCCGAGGTCTGGGTGTCAGCGCACCCGTCTCGGGCAGGTAACACAGACTGAGCATCCGCAGGAGGTTTCTGGTGAGGTGTCGGGCAGTGAGGACGGGGCCGAGCCGGTGCGAGAGCCACAGGACGCTCTCACAGCAAATATCCGCCAGGGACAGGTCGGAATCGGGGAGATGACCAGACGAGACGGAGCTTTGCCGTTGAAGGACCGGTGGGCGAGATGGCCTCGCTCTCCCGTCTCTGCCCCCGGGAGTGGAGGGCGTGCGGGAATCGAGCGGCTTATCGGGAAGCGACGAGGAGTAGAGGGTGGACTTGGGGGAAACGCCAAGGGCTCTCAGATGAGGGATAGGAATGCCCAAAGATGAGTCCCTTCCCCTGGCAACGGGACTGCATTCCTCCGGGCTAACGAACTCGTCCATGTCCCCGTCGCTCAGGGTGGGCGAGTGGGGCGAAGGGCACAGTGAAGGGAGGGAGCCACCCCCACCCTGTAGGGACTCCAGGCTCATCGCGTCGGAGACTGGCGACCTGCCGCAGAAGCCTGCCATTCATTACAGGGTTTCAGCGCTGTTTAAGAAGGTGCAATGCACCCGTAAGCAAAAAGGAACTTGATGTAACCAACGAAGGCATTTTTACTTAGTAAACAAGTGAGCGGAGGGTCAGACGGGCGAAGATGGGTAAATAGAATAAGGTCGACGAAAAGAGAAAACAAACAAAGGCATAACGCAAAGTGAAGATGGAGGAAGTGAAAATATGTGGAAGATATATCGTCGCAAGTCCTATTGTGAATGTGTGGTCGTGAGGGCATTCAAGTGTGGGGGGGTTTGGGGGTTAAAATTGGTCTTAACTATCCTTACAAGATGTAAAAAGAAGGGTGCCACGGGGTGGTTTGTCCCTCTTTTTTTTTTTTTTTACATATTTAAAGCGAAAACCAACGTAGCATCTCCGGCAGAACTTTTATAAGGGAAAATCTGTAAAGAAGGTGGTGAAGATAACGGAAGTGAAAGAAAGAACATTATTATTTTATTAATTTAAAGGGGTCACACCTGGTGATTGCCATCAAGGGCATAGTAGCCCCAATTAAAGATTAACCTATTCTAATGATCCATCAAAAGTATATTCTATGATAGCAATCATAGGACAAAAACGATAAAAAGAAAAACAAACCACTAACCCAAACAAAACAACAACCAACTAGAACTAGTAAAAAAAGAAAAAGGCAGGATCAGGCACCAAAGGGAGGCCTGCATCGGTAATCTAGCTTAGAACGAACAAAGGAGCGGTAAAATAGAAAAGAATTAGCCCTATCAGGATCGCAAGTACTGAACACCATGGAACGAACAATGTCCCTGGTTGTGAATATGTGCCTTCTAGGAGAGGCGTCCGCCATATACAGGACTAGGACACGGAGCGTCTTTACCACATCCAGGCGAGCACCATTTAGGAACAAGTCTGGTTTCGGGAAAAGCTGTGGATGGGCGTCATAAGTACACCACCTTAGTCTTGGCCAAAGCAAAGGGAAATCCGTGCGTTCGTTTCGGCAGAGCGAGATATGCGGTTCTGAGCCTATTGTTGCCGACGACACAAGGTAGGCATCTGGGCCACACCAAAAGAGATTGAAAGGTCGCCTAAGAAGAGCGTAGCGAGAACATCTTCTGGCAACACCGAGGGACACCATCTTCCTACCCTATTGGACAGGAGAGAGCTCCTCACAACCCGGAATCGATGATCTCGTAGGAACTCAACACGGAGCGTCTTTACCACATCCAGGCGAGCACCATTTAGGAACAAGTCTGGTTTCGGGAAAAGCTGTGGATGGGCGTCATAAGTACACCACCTTAGTCTTGGCCAAAGCACAAGGTAGGCATCTGGGCCACACCAAAAGAGATTGAAAGGTCGCCTAAGAAGAGCGTAGCGAGAACATCTTCTGGCAACACCGAGGGACACCATCTTCCTACCCTATTGGACAGGAGAGAGCTCCTCACAACCCGGAATCGATGATCTCGTAGGAACTCAACAAAAATTGCAAGGCGTCCCGCGCCCACATAGTGCAGAAGGTCTACATGGTAGCGTATCAGTATGTGGTAGCATAGTGCTTCACCAGATGGAAAAACACCATGACCAAGTGCTGTCCACGAAGGAAGGCCTCATAGGTGGCATTTTCTAGCGGGAACATAGCATTCGATGTTGAGTGGAAGTTGTAAAAGTCCCAGTCTAGCAGACAGCGACCTCCGCTATCCAAAAAATAAGTAGCCTAACGTTATCCAATTTCTCTATCAACTTGCACATGCAGAAAGTTAGAGAAATTGGGCAGAGACCAGCCGGTTTACGAACAACAAGCACAGGAGACTGTCGAGAAATAGGCTGAGGGGTGGTTGGAGTTTTCCCCGACTCTTATATATATATATATATATATATATATATATATATATATATATAAAAGAGTATATCCTATTATCCCGAATGCAGAGTCGTCGTACTACTACTTATATTTCGTTCGGCTCGTGTCCTGAATGGGTTTATTGATTGAGTGCTTAGAGGTTGGCTATGGAGGGATTGGAATGAACTTTGCCAGCAAGCGACCCAAAGGATGTTAGATACACAATGATATGAAAATAAAGAATTAATGAACAATAAACAAGAAAAAAAAAATATATATATATATATATATATATATATATACAAATAACAAATAATGTGCTTTGAGAGATAAATAAATAAGTGAATCTCGGATATCTCACTTGGCTTGTAAATAACTATTCACTATGCAAATACCTATACACTTATAATGCTGGTAAGCTTCGCGGTGAAGTTGGAGAATGTAAAAGGAAAGGGTTACCTTGGAACCTGATGTTCGGGTGGCGCTGGTGAGTGAAGGTGGTGAGATAAGGTGTGGAGACGATGAGGTAGGTTCTCCAGGGGCCGACCTGATCCCACAATTCCGTCACGATTCTGCTGGAAGAAGGCGGTGACGGGAGCTTCTTGTTAAAGAGGGCCCCACGCTCGTGAACTCCGAGGAATCTTGGGTGCCTCTGAGGGGGAAGGAGGCGCGAAGTGACCTATCGACGCGTAGGGTCACGAACAAAAGGCGAGATGTAGTTTTCTCGCTTAGGGAACCAGAGTGAGGCTGTTTGTAGCTTCGGCTCTGACACGTGAGTACGAGCTTGGGTCCGCACTGACTTGCAGACCAACGGGATAAGGAGCCTCCCAACTGGGACCGATCTCCTCTCTGAAGACTTGGTGCTTCGACGATTTACCACTACACCGATATATGGCAATTCCTACCCCACCAGTCGCTGTGCATACTCTACTGCTGAGGGTTAAAAGAATTCATCTCTTATACTCAAAACTCGGGAGAGGTTCACATGGCTTCGGAAGTAGATTTGATATCAAGTTCCTCCATTTCGTCCTTTGTAAACTTCCGGGAACTACTGGAAGCCAAGATGGGCTCCCATCTATCGATAACCAGTTGAGGAAGGAACTCGGTGGTTAGCTGAAATGGCCGGCGGTTTCTTCCGGATGGAGACCACCAGATATTGGGCCGAAAGGGGAAGGGTTGATAAGCGGCCCGAAGGGAAGGGTAGTGGGGAAACGGGGGAAAGCCATAGGCTATTCTCCTACAGAGACATTCACCATGAACGTACCTCGCTCAGTGTAAACAGGTCATTGAATGGTTCTCTGTCTCTGGAGGTAAACACCAGTGGGCTGCCTTCAACGAGTCCACGTGGTGCTTAGGATGTTGCGGAGAGGCATCCCAGTTGAGAGGAAGGTGGCATAGAACACAACCGAGCGTCTGCTATAACCACCACTGAAGTAGCTTTTCAGGAGGCAGCAGCATGGCAAAAGATAATTGGATGGGAAAGTGGTAAATACTGTGCATGTCATCGACCACCTCCCATCCAATTTAATGGTGTGTATCAGGAAAGCACAAGGATAGACCGAGCTAAGAAAATGAAGCGGTTCTCAGGCGGTAATAAATGAATTCATCCATATTTAGAACACATCTCCAGCTTTTTGATCAGGTCAGCCAGGACCTGGCCTCAGGGATTAGTCTTGTAGTCTGCCCAGGGGAGACCTACCATTCAAATCCCTGAGGAGAAAAGGGACTAAGTAATCGTGCAACGATGTAGCCTAAGTCCGCAAAATCGAGGTCAGCTAACGTTGGAATATACACTGAAACTAGTATCACCTATCCAAGTGTACCTGCACTGCTACTGTCTGAAAGGAGAAATTTAGAGTTAGATAGATGACAGATCCTGTTGGGTGTAAATTGCACATCCGGCTGTCCGGCCGTGATCCCGTAGTGGTGGGGAGGCTCCTCATCCTTTGGAGAGACCCGATTTTAACCGACGGGAGGGAGACATGAGCCCAGATTGCAATCAGCTCAACAAAGGTTGGGCGGGGCGGTATGGTTACCGTGCTGGTAGGCATGGACTGGCCAGAAGCAGGTGTTTTCTTCACATGAGAGGCGTAGGGAGTCCCAGGTCGCGACAGGACAAACTCCTCGGCCTCTCTAAGAGAGATTCAGTCCGTAGCCTGAACGGCCAGGACCTCCTAAAACAGGCACGAGTCACATTGCTTCGAAGAAGCAGGGTGTGGCTCGCCACAATTCACACACTTGGCTTTATACAATACAGATTTATCATGTAAGGACTTAAGAAGTTCGATTAGTATGACCTAAGCGGTGGTAGCACATCTACGGCAATTGCAGGGCCGAACAGACCATGGGAGTTTGATACGATCGAACGTCACGAAGAGTGAAGGACTGGATTTCGAGGTCCCTCCAATTTCCTTATTACAAGTTCGACCTTGATCGTTCCCTGGTCGGCCAGCTCTTCTGTGATGTCTTCTAAGGAGTAGTTAACGAATTTCCTTTGCATAAACTGTTACTTTCATTGAAGTTCTTTGTAGAGTGTGGTATCACCTGCACAGTCCTGGATCGAGCGTTTGATGAGAACTAACAATGGCCGACTGGGTAAGGTCAGCCGCAATCACGATAAGGGCCTAATCCAAGAAACGTGTTCCCTACCCAGAACCCTGGCTAATACCTGGTTAATATCTGTAAAACGGATCACTAAAAGTGTTCGAAACCGGCAGGCTCGAAGACACCGGGTAGCCTCTTGACGAGGGGCCTCAAAGTCACCGAGGCTCCACTCACGTTACTATTCCATTTGTGAGTTTGGTTCTTGCCTTCTCCGCCCAAAGGCGCCGCTATGACAGAAGAGTCATCCTTGGCCTGTCACCTGCTGAGTAGGCTGTAGCCTGGTAGTAAATGATAAATCATGGAGCTGACAGTCCGGGCTTCGTGAAATATAGGCGGGGGGGGGGGAGGCGCATGTCGGTCCCCGTGGTCACTCTACGCGGATCTACGGAGAAGGAGGGCGTGCCCTAATGGACTCTACCGCACCTTGCCCCTTTAAAGGGGTTAACCCTTTTCAAAAGCTCTCATCGGGCGCAGGCGTCCCTGGGAGCGGTTTCCACGTGCTTGTTTTGGTGGTTGCAAACCCCTGCGAAAAGGAGGGTGGGGGAGAGTCGCTTGTTCACTTAGTCTCTGAAGAAGGGGGTAAGGGAGATGTCTTACCAGGAGACATACAAGAGAAAGAAGCCCCCGACCTCCCCTATATGATCTTTGTAGACTGGCTCCAGAAGTGGTAAAGGGGGAAACCCCTTTATAAATTGAGGGTGGTGGTAGGGGAACTCCTCCATTAGACGTGTGTTGTCGTGGTCCTCGCCAACCCCAATACAAAGGTGGGGCGAAATTACTTTCCCCTTTGTAGCCTTTTTTAAAAAATAGAATAAAAAAAAAGTTGTAAAAAGCCACACCTGCCTTAGATTAAAAGACCTTTCATGAGCTCCAACTCTGGACGCGTTAAGGAATTTATGTTCCCGCCTGCGCGACTAAACAGTGAATGGAAGAAGTTATTCAGCGCGAGGTCATTTCCCAAAGGTCGCAGCTCCCAAATGAGGATCTAGAGAGGCAGGTGCGACAGTGAATCCGTTACTAAGTCGTATTAATCGTCGATAGGACGGTCGGGATCTCAAGATTTGTTGTGTGACAGACCCAAAGATGGGAGCAGAGATTTTTAGTTAGCCTGGCAGCCAACAAGGCCACCGCGCCATAAGCAGTAGAGCCTTATGAACCTGAGAACGGCAACAGGGGTGGTGACTGGTAGTCAGCCAATTAAGTGCAGGGAAAGGGTATTGAGGCAAAAACGCACATGCCATTACACCCAACGCCCAGGAACCCTCAAGCTTAATCTTTAACAAACTTCATGCATTGCTTATAGAAGTCCCAAAGCATCTCTTCTGAAGTGGCAGGAGGTAGCTGGTCAGGTCCTTAACATAGATAGGATAAACCTCGAAGGATACTCTTAGAAAAAAAAGGTGCATAAGGGGGGAGGAGCAATACACCAGCGACCCCAGGCCATGTCAGTGTTCAAGTTAACAAAAATAAATCCCCTGGTGGTTGAACCACTGCATCCCCCCCACCCACCAACCATAATCAGAACATGTTAAGATTCTCGTCTTATGAACCCCTGTGATAAGGATTTCAGGAAGATCAACTCGAGGGTAAATCAAGTAAGCAGCAAGGCACATACTTGGGAGAAGCACTCATGTCGAGCGACGGGGTCGGGGCGAAGTCGTTTAGAGTATCCTCGTCGTCACCTCCTTCAAAAACGAAGATTTCTGGAAAGAAAACCAAGATTTAGGGAGAGGGAAAGTGCTGGGTTAGCACAAGGGCGAGAATGAATTGTAGGGAAAGAAGCCTTTTAAACAAGGATGCTACGGATTTTTCACTGTACACATGAGGACTGGGAGGAGAAAAATAACGTGTATCAACTTTTTATTTTTCCCATGTGGAATTTTGTCACTAAGGTCGTCCTGGTGGCACTTCTGAGACTGATTACAGGACTTTAGATTCAAAGCACCAGGTTTCTTTGAGAAAAGAAAATTGGTATAACCATCAAGGGCATTTTTACCCATTGGATAAAGAATGAGAGATGTGGGAAGGTTAAGGAAGGTCAGCATGCTTAGAAACCCCTCAAGCTAACTCCTCACAACTCCTTATTCCTATGCCTAAGAGAAGTGCTGCTATAAGAAGCCAGTTAATGGATGAATAGTGAAATCCTAATTACTTATAGATTTGGTAGTTCAATTTACTAAATAAATTTGTACAGCAAAATTTAGGGAGTCTATTTATTTCTTGCTTTTGTTTACTGGCTATAGTTCTATGAATGGAAATGACAGAGATGGTCCACTTGACTAACTATTCTTAAAAGCTCAGCTAACCATATTCAACCTTTTCCACACACACACCATACACTATCCCATAAAACGTGATTTGTTTTCCTGACCACCATGCTGATGGGACTCAGCACCGTCTAACCCCAGCTTAGCCTTTCCTCCCTCTTCCTCAGAGATCAACTTTCAACCTTTCTGTATCAACTCTCCTCGGTTCCCTCAACCCTCGTTATAGACTTAAGGACCAGACTAACTACCTCATTCTGTGTCAGAAGAGAGGCTTTAGAACATCTATAAACAACTCCCTTGAACGCCTGCAGGTCACAAGAGATAGATCAGGCTTTGAGGGGCCCTTTGCATTGAAGCCCTATTAATGGGGAGAATGGTTTTGCCCCAATAACCCCTTTCCTGCCTGTAATGGGATGGCCACTTCCAGGCCACCATTCTCGGATGCATTCCTTATGGCAGGCAAGACCATTTGTTTTTGCTTTTTTAATGAGGGAATCTGACAAATCAGGAATAAATTTTGAATTATTGAACCACACCCTGATGCATGGGTATATTTTTAGCTGGACCACTGAGCCTGAAATCCATTTTTCAATATCTTAATTAGAACCGAAGTTATAAACATCCCAGTATGGAGTGTTTTGGCAACCCCCAAATTATAGACTCATATCTCAACCCATAAAAGGCCATTCAAAAATAGAATTTTTATTTCTCCTAAATTGATTAAGTCAATATTTTACAATATAAACAAAATTAAAAAAGTTAGGGCCATCTAAATTTCTAAATGGTGGGGGACCCCCAGAGTACATGGAACCCCCCCCCCCCCCCACTAAAAAGCACTATCTCTTTTGTTTCTTAAAAAATGCATAATTTCTTGGTCTGTTCAATATACAAGGTTAAATATATTGAACTTTTTAAAAAAATTGCCTATAGGCAATTTTTAGCATAGACTATATGACAGCATAGACAATATAGACAGCTACAACAACTATAGAAAATAGACTATAGATTGTTAGAATTTGGCCAATATTTGAAGATAATTGGTGGGCAGACTACCAGTCATCCAGTATTTAAAACAACTCTCTCCCCCTGTAATCTCATGTGGTAACTACTACTTGGTATGGGGTCGTTTATTAAGATACATCAATATGTATATACTCAAAGGTGTATATATTGTATAGTGACGAAGATCACAAATAATGTGTAGCGTAATCTATCATGTAAATACAATGGGAAGAAGGTTGTGACATCACAGGCAATAACATCAGTTTTGGCGGGAAACTGTTGGTGCACTATGTGTAGGTTGCAGTGTGTCAGTAGGTTTTGGATGTTCATGGTAGTAGATTGTCTGGTCAGGTATTTGGAGTGGATAGCCGGTGATGCAGATAGAGCTAAATGTACTCGGCAGAATATATATATATATTGTGGTAAGGTTATTTCTTTATTTCTTTGCGCTTTGTGTGTGAGTTGTGGGATGTTGAGCCTTGGTAAGTGCTGGTTAGAGTCTGCTTGGTGATCAATTCGTTAAGAATCCTTAAGCTTGAGCAAACTGACTAAAGGAAAGGTAATTATAGTTTCTCCCATTTATTATCATTATAATTTGTGTATAGCGTGGACAGGTAAAATAATATTAACATAGATAGTCTATGCTGTACTATACTTGTAGAAGCACTTTATGTTAGAAGGGAATTCTGCTGCTTCTTTTGGGTCAAATGAATATGCAATTGCCACTTCTGCATTCAATTTGGGGATGCAATACCCTAAAAATGTTCTTTATTAATACTCAGCATGAATTTTCAGTGGACAAAAAGAGTTTTTGTGCAACCTGGTGCATGAAATTAATTTTACAGTCTTGATGTTCATCCAAGATTTCTTCAATAAACCCCATGTAAGGAATATTTTCATAGCTACAAAGAACTTATTGGCCAGTATTGTAGTCAATGTAGGCCATGGAAGGAATTGATATATCAGCTGAAATTTGGTGGACAATATATTCTGTTGACTGTGATTTTTCTAATGCTTTGACAGTCATTAAACTGTTGGGAATAATTTTATGGAATCCTTGTGTACCTGTTAAGGTTTGAACAGTCTCAAATCTAGATTGCAATTTCTCTCCAATTGTTGTAATCAGATAGTGTAAAAGAATTGAATTTCAGTAAAATAATAAAGAAAATTTGAAAAATTCTAATAGTGTTATAATTGGTGATTTATAGACTCTTTGAAGAGTCTCCTTAGTTGTAGCCCTTTTAATCACGTGTTTAGGTTTTCTGTTGGTAGAAATTTATTTATTTTGTTGAAGCACTTTGTGCAATTCCATTTCAGTGCCAAATTTGTTTTTCATTTCATTTGTGAAGGAACGTGGTCCAACTATGATTTGTTTCTTATGTGTGTTGTTGTTATTTATAGCTCACAGGGAGCAGATGGCATCTCTGCTACCTCTGACCGCTTAAGAGATTAAAAAGACCTTCAATCCCACAAGCAGTGCTTTAGGTCACATCAATGTTACCACAATTAAGCGGGGATGCGCTTTGTGTGAGACTGTCCTGAAGGACCAGGTAGAGTGGAGGGAGGCTGTTGCATGCTAGGAGATTTTTTTTTTTTTACAGAGCCCATCTGGCAAATGCCCACTTGGGCATAAGTCGCCGAAAAACACGACAGCCTAGAACTAGTGTAACTAGGCTACTTTAAAATAAAAATATGAAAACGTAACAATGATATAAATTCGAAAAACTTAGCATGCTAGGAGAATTTTATAGCTCCCCCTCCCCCCCGCTTTGTGTTATTCGCCAATGCAACAGCTGGGAAGTGGAAGTTCTATTGCAACAACTTCACACAGAATACATCCAAGTTGAATGGTCCCACTCACGGATTGGATCAAGGTGGGCTGTGATGGTGTCATGTCCATTTGTAAATGACTGACCACTACCACTCTTTTTCTTGGTCCCTACAAAAGGGGGGGCTAGAGTTAAAAAAAAAGGAAAGAAGCCTCGTCTGCTGGGTTCTGAAAAAGTTCTGTTACACTCAGTTTTTGATCTTTCGAGAGGTTTAATATATGTGATAAAAGAAGTTACATCAAACAAACTTAAATTTCTACTTTCCCAGCATGTGTCATTAAAACTTCGTCTCCATTGTGTACAGGTGTCGAGATGGAAGTCAAAAAGAGTCAAGATCTCTGCTCTCCTGCATGCAGTCCACAACAAGTCCAACATCGCCAAGTGGCTCACTGTTCTGACAGTCATGGAGAGGCTCAAGAATGTGGAAAACCTCAAAGATCGACCTCGCTTAGGCAGACCTCAAGTTGTCAACCGTTTGGCTGCGAGAAAGGCCTTCGAAAGTGCTCCGAAGCTCAAAATGACAGCGCTTGTGAAGAAGAACATCTCAGTGCTCAGTGGCCACAGTGACGGGGCGTCAAGAGCTTGAGGTACGTGGAAAGGCTTCTGCCCACCGTCCGTATGAGAGAACAACATCGGGAGCGCTGTCGTAGCCTTCTCAACGACTTGAAGCGTCATGGCAATCGCAATCTCAGGGCGGGGGATGGGGGCTGATGAAAAACCCTTCACGGTCGATCCGGTCATCAACAAGAGCAGAATGATTGCGTGGTAAGCTTCGGCCGCGACGTCTCTGAGGTCCGCTACTTGTCCACGACCAAGCACCAGGCCTTGATGTTCGGCGTCCTGACTTCGAATAGCGAGATGCTGTCGGCGGTGTGGTTCGCGGCTCCTTGCAGGCTTACCGCGGAGGATTACAGGGACATCTTGGCCACGAAAATCCTACCCTGGGTAAGAAAGATCACGAAGGCAGACTAAGTCTTTCAGCAGGACAGTGCTCTCACCCACACGGCAAAGACCGTGCAAGAGTAGTTGGGGTCGAACATGAACTTCTGGTCAAAGGACTTTTGACCACCGCAGTCGCCAGACTTCACTCCCATTGACTACAGCGTGTGGGCGCTTATTCGAGGGCAAGGCCTTGTTGCAAGGTGGGCAACAGGAACGTCGACGAGCTGAAGCACTGCGTCAACCGGGTGTGGGCTAGCATTAGGAAGGGCTTCGTCCGCAACGTGTGTGGGGGCTTCAAGGTCTCGCTTGGAGCGTGTACTTACTGCCGAGTGCGTCCTCATTGATTAATATTACGATTTAAATACATATTTATATGTTAAAACAATAAAAACGTGTTTGCATCAAAACTATCATTGTGTCCTTTGTTGAGAGCATTTGACGAGTGTAACAGAACTTTTGCAATACCCAGTATATTTATCCATTATTACTTTAGTAGAAGTTATGTGTAAGATATCTTAATAGGTTAAATAAAATACTTTAAATAATTTTGAAAATTCTAAGGTTGCTAGAATTTTTCCAAGCCTGTAAAAAAATGAAAAAATAGAATATTTAAAACAAAATTGTTTTACATTTTCTATTTATTTTATTCAATTTTATTAGGCCTAAGTAGAAAACATCATCAAGTATGAAACACAAAAGACACAATGATAGTATTGATGCAGTTAGAAACATTTTTATTGTTTTAACATATAAATATATGTTTTAATTGTCTATCAAACATGTAAACCTCTTGAAAGATAAAAAAAAAGAAGTGCAACAGAACTTTTGAAAAACTCAAAACCACTGGATCTGTGACTCATTGGAGCATGCATGCCAGCGACCTGTGCCCTTGGAAGGAGCCGCCGGAGGGGCGTTATTTATTTAAAAAAAATGTTGCCAGCCGTCTAGGATCCAACCAGCAAGGTCAGGAGTCCATGTGAGGCGCTATGTTAACATGGGTGCTCTGACGGGTCTTCTCCTCCATCCCATTGCAGGTAATTGATATTATAATTGGTGCCTGTCTATTACGATAGACCAATTAGCTAGCACTTCAACCGCTAAGGGATATATCGTGTCAGGACATATTGGAGCAGGTCCATCGAGTACTCTATGATGTACTAAGTACATTACACAGTGAGTGAAAGTGGCACGTAGTCTGCAAATATAATCTGCCCCCATTGCAGGTATGGAACGCCCCACTGGTTCCCCCTGCATTGAAAAACTTGGGATATCTTATAGAAATATACTTAATGAATGATGCATCATAAAAAACTAGATAGGTAATGCTTTTTATGGAAAAGGGTTTATTGAAGAAATCTCAGGTGAACAATAAGACCTGTACAATTAATTTCATGCACCAGGCCTGGTGCATGAAGTTGCGCAACCTGATGCGCACAAAACAAATTCCCTTATTTGTACTCTGAGGATACATAGTGGGCATTGACATTGAACAAACTGGGTGAAATATACAAAAGAAATTATCCATTTTAAGAAAGAAAAGGGAGAGTGATTTTTGAAAAAAAAAATTCATTTCCATGTCGATTGGAACCCCCCCCCCCCCGAATTAAAAAAAATAGATGGCCATATCTTTTTAAAATATTGTTTCCATGTAAAATATTCACTTAATCAATTTTATAGAGTTAAAAATTCTCTTTTGACTTGCTTTTTGTTTAACCTTCTCAGTATATTAGGAGCTAAGATACGAGTCTTTATAATTGGAGGGGTGGGGGCTGCTGCCACCAAAAACAAAACAAAATTTGGCTGTCGATAACTTTGTTACTAATTAAGATATTGAAACACAGATTTCAGGCTATGTGGTTCCAGCCCCAAATCTACCCATACACCAATTTTCATCAACATCCGAGAGGGTGTGGATCCACTCATTGCCCAAGTTGGCAGAAAATCAGCCTCTCGCCACCCATGTAGGGCAAGAGGAAAAAAAGTTGCAGTGGCACCACCCCCACTTGGATGTATTCCGCGTGAGGTTAAGTTGCAATTGAACTTCCACTTCCTAGCTGTTGCATGGACTGCTAGCACAGGAAGGTGTTATAAAGTTCCTGCAGCATGCAACAGCCTCCCTTCACTCTAACCTGTCCATTCTTTCCCTCTTTGGACTGCGCAAGTTTACAATCACTTTTTAAATTCCCTGTTGATTCATATCAGCTGTGCACTCCACAGGGATGATTTTTATTGTAATTAAAAGCCAAAACCAACAAGGGCATCTCCCGCAGAAAGTTCGTAGTAAGGAGAGATCTGGAAAAGAGTAAGAAGTGAAAACGTGCGCAAGAGATATAGACGCAGATCCTCCTTCAGGCATTAGGCCTTGGAGGGCATACACCTGCAGTCATTGGGGCCACTATACCCGACAACACATTTGCAGGGGGTGGGGGGTGAGGGCGAAGGGACACGGAATCCTCCAGATGTCAGCTGCAGCCTGGCGACCATGCTAAATCTGCCCCTCCCCCTCGTGGGCCCCCATAGATTTCCGGAAGGCGCGGCCAATAAAATTGAGTCCCAAAATGTGGAAGAATTCAAACGAGGCGGAAATCTCAACTCAGCCAGACGAATGTGTCCGCAACTCACCCGTATCATTTTCCGCATCCGTAATGTCAGCCTCGGCGCCACTGGGTGACCGAATGGACGAATCTCGCCTCCTCAGGACTTTGTCTCGTTCCGAGGACGACTCCCAACCAGCAACATGGTGCAACGCTTCCCCCGACGAGGAAGAAAGCGTCGGTTCCTCCAGCCCAAATCCTGCGTCCGGATTTCTGAATACATAAAAACCTCCACTTATTTGTGGTAGTGAGGAAGTGAATATACTACCACCGTGATGTAAGCTGCTCGTCGTAGAAGGGAATATACGTGACTACCTTTTCGGGAAATGAGGAGAGGGTGGGTTCAGAATCTTATCTGTATAATAATCCAAAGAGTGATTTTTTTATGGCGCCCATCTAGTGACTGTTACTAAGGGTGTAAGTCGCCGTAATTATATTTAGCCTTTTGTTAGGGTACATTAAAAAACAACAACAACAGAACATAACAATACCCACTAGACAAAACCAACCAGCCAAATAAAAAAAAAGTAAGAAGTCGGCCGCATTCTCCAGAAAGTCCATGAATCCACAAAACTGTGTGCACGAAACCGTCCCGAGCACAGAGGACAGGGGGTAGTGACCTTGCCAGTCCCTGTAATGGGACAGGTAACGTGTGCAAAGATCATGCACACTGAGACATCCAACAAGAATGAACCTAACAGTCAAGTGGACAACGCAGCCGTCGCATTAAGGTGCATGGCAAGCCCCCATCAAATGGCGATGCGTCCCGCGAGTGTGGCCAATTGAAAGACCGCAAGAAAGAGACCTGAAGCCGCGGCTGCATTGGGAAGGGATAGGTCCAAAGGAAGAGTAGCGGCACGATGGAAAACAACCTTAAATTCACCTTTTCAATGCCAGGCAGCCAGGAGGGCCGACTTGAATCCTGCCACGTAGTCAGTGTAGGGAAGAGCAAAACATTGGTGTGATCGCCCAGTCCTCACAGACTCTTTGGCGCTCTCATTCCCCGCATTCTCTATATCTCCAGGAACTCAGCACAAGATAATCTCAGCATCCGCCCGGTTTGTAGCAACCGTGGCGTCACGGATAAAGCAAACAGGGTGTGCAGAGATTCCAATGCCCCGAGAGCACACAGGACGCTTTGTGAATCGCTATAGATATCATCAGGTCTCCACACCAGGCAAGACGCGCTATCTCACATAACGAGCGGTGTATTGCAACCAACTCGGCCGTGAAGACCTACTCGACGCCTGTTAAAGCCCCGCTGACTTCAAACAGAGCGGATATGGCGTGGAAGCCGAGCCCTTTGTGCACTAGAAGTCATGCGTGTACACTGGCACGGATCCAGCATGAGACGAAGCGTGGTCCAGAAAGGTCGAACGCAGTACTTCCGTTACTGTGGAAAATATGGGAGCAGAAGTGTGGCGACAAATAGAGAAAGGAAGGCACCGATCAGCGGGCGGAGACCAGTGTGGTTGATCGCATCCACCTTCCGCAATTCAGGTTCGGTTGCGGATTCGTAAAACTCGCATCCAGTCAATCTTTGAGCAAACAAAGGAACGATAAAACAGCAGAGCGTTAGCCCTATTAGCACCTTCTTTGCCGCAGTCAAGTGGATGGAGAGGAACGCTTCCGCCGGTCAGTGATGTCATAAAATAACGTCCAACCCAAGACTAAGGTCGGGCAAGGATTTAGAAATAAGGATGTAGACAGAACTTATGAAAATTTGCCAACAATCGAAAAAATATCCAAGGGTGTGACCAATAAAAGGAGAGGGTGGTGGACTATATCCCGCGTCCAGCCGCTCCCGCCTATGGAACTTTTCAGGTCTCCAATACTGGGTGTGTTAAAAATGGTGTTCGCACCTGTGCAGCGACGTAAACCGAAGAGAAGTTGTCCAATGGGCCCGTGGATCCCCAAGGACCACAGCTCCCAAATGAGGAGCCAGAAAGGCAGGGCAATAGAGTTGATTTCCTTAATAGATCGTACCGATCTTTGAGAGGACGGCCAAGATCTGTTTGTGGCAGACCCGAGACGGCACCCGGAACTTTTCGTTTGCCTGGCAGCCATCAACGCAGTTAAGCACGCCCGCCATAAGCAGTACAGCCTTATGCAATGAAAGGGTTATTGGGGGTAAAACCGCCCCAACGCCCACGACCACTCAAGTCCTGGTCTCTTGCAACCTGCGGGCGTTGTTTATAGATGTTTCAGAGCCTCTCTTCTGACACGGCATGATGCAGCAGCTGGTCAGGCCCCAATAGTAATAGAAAAAAAAAGGAATGGTGAGAGAGAACGAGGAGGAAGCACAACCTCACGGCACCGTCAGTTCAATTCAACCCAGTGGCGAGGCTTCCTTAATTTGCAACGAATGAAGATAGACAAAAGGCTGAGGGTAGTCAAAGAAGAAAAAAAAAGTAACGCTGAGAGGGAGCGAGGGGGAAGCGCACCAACAACTTTCCCAGGCCACATCAGAGACTGCACGTCAACCCAATGACATCAGGGCTTCCCTAATTTGCACTCAGACCGGGAGGACGTGCAGCTTTTCCAGGTACCATGTGTAACGCCTACACAGGGTTCCCTACTTCAGGGCAATAAGTGATTAGAATCATTATCCACAACGCTAAAAAAAGAAAACCAAAGTGGCATATCCACCAGAAAGTATAGGAAAAGTTTACAGATTTACATAGCTAGAGTACCCTAAAGAGAAGAATACTTTGAGTGATCGAGGTCTGCCTTGAGGCGGTCTATCTCATTCTTTCTTACCAACCTGCATGCCAAATAACTCTGCCAGTGAATGGTGGTGAGGATGAAGAGGAAAACTCACAAAATCGATTTTCTAAATGGCCTCCTGTATCGTCTTACCTGAGGATCTTGGGTTGTTGAAGAACCGACGAAGCAGATCCTTTCACAGGAGCTTTGTATCCCCCCGCGCCCTCGATAATGGGCGTGATGAAGTGCTTGAGAAAAGCCTTAAGGCCAAATCTCACCATCAACTGGAGAAGAAAGGCGTGGTGGAAGAGCTTAAAGTGGCGATCGCTCATAGAGTCCCCTTCGAACAGCTTCACCAGGAGCGGCAAGAGGTGTTTGCGCGACTCAGTTGGCCCTAGGGCCTGCGAGATGCTGTAGGTGAGTTGCCAGGCGGCGCAAACTGAACTGGCGGGGTTTTGGTACATCTCAATAACGTGAGGAAGGACCAGCTTGAGTCCGTCTGAAGGTAACTGAGGAAGGAGATGGGGCAGTTCCTTGGCCGTTTTAGCGACGTGTTGCTCAGCCAGGCGATACGAAGCCTCGCGGACTTTTCTTGGGTCGTCGGCGGTGAAAAACAACTC
This sequence comes from Ceratothoa steindachneri, assembly GCA_963969495.1. Lineage (NCBI taxonomy): Eukaryota > Metazoa > Arthropoda > Malacostraca > Isopoda > Cymothoidae > Ceratothoa > Ceratothoa steindachneri. Next base: position 173,245,348 of record OZ018320.1, on the reverse strand, counting down.
CCGAAGGAGGCGACTCTGTTGCTTAAGGAGCTTAATGAAGCTCGCGAGATGGGGGATATAACTCGGGAAGCTAATGATATCTATGAGAGGCTGGAGCATCTGATGGGGGCTGGGAGGAGGAAGCCCACTTTCGGTCACGGGACGAAACTGGGGCGGGGGAAGAGTTGGCAAGGACTTTGGTTGATTTTCGTTTATCTGGAAGATGATTTTTAAGGAATGAAGAAGAGATTTGGGAATATCGTTCGGTTCCACCAAAATCTTGCGGGTGAGGTCGCACATCTGAGCTAAATTAGCTTCCAGGCTAAGAATTCTGCATCGTGCTGGACAGAAGATTTGTACAATAAGGCACCCAAGGACTTGAACGTCCCTTACCCGGCGCAGATGTGCCGCTTTTTCCACCGAACTTGTACCCGCGCAGGGTGTGGTCATTTTATCAGGCAATTTACCCGATGTCTTTAGAAAGAAATTATAAATCATTTCCACTTGATTCAGAGCAGTCAGCGGATTGTAATTAATGGGCAGTTCTATCTGGTTCAAGCTGGCTTTCTCTTCTTGAGAAAGGGCTTTAGAAGTCTTCGAATTGACAGTTTCTTTGGGGAGTACACTATCGTCTTCTTTTAAGATGTCTGATGAAGTCTCTTTACTGGCCTCGGATCCTTTGTAGGACTGAAGGGCGAAATCATAAAAGAATTAAGACAGCAACGATTAATAAGCGACAAGAAAATATTGAAGTTATAATTTGTCTATCAAGAAATTAATGTCGTTTCAAGGAAAAATTAAAAAAAAATGCTACTTAAGTTATTTAAATCTTTTAAAGACAATTATAAGCTAAATGTCAGTCATAGCACAGTACATAAACATCTTATAAACATAGGAGAAGTCCACAAAAATGGCGTTTGGTGCCAAATAAAACTCTGGAAGTATACCTACATGTGAATAATTGCTTCATCTCTATTGGCTCTTAATGTTTATGAGCTATTTCTGGGCAGAAATGTTACAGATAAAAAGTTAGTTCTTTACTGTAATATTAAGTACAAAAAAACAATGGCTTGATAGGGAACAGATGCTCAAATCCATTAACATCTCTGCTGAGAGAAAGGAGCTGTGAACTTAGACAACTTTTCAGTTATTGATGATTCATTGATATTAGAAGCGAAATATTGTGGTTTGTAAATTGGCGCCGTTATTCTCTAATAAACTGGTTACACTGATCTCTGACTGGTTAAGTGTCAGGTATAAACAGAACCTGAGGAAGGTGTACACATGTGCAAGGTAAAAGCAGCCATTTTATCTATGTTTTACTCCGGAACAATGGTAGTCGGGGTTGTGGTAGCATTCTTTAAGCTAAGATAGTCAAAATCACGTGAGCCATGTTTAAACACTATTCGCTCTTGTTAGCCTATTAGATGAGGAACTGGATTTCCAACGCCTAGGTCCGGGTTCACAGAGCGAGATATGTATTTTTTTCAGAGTCCATCTGGCGACTGCCTACTAGAGCATAAGTAGTCCTAATCATCTTACAGCCTAATGCTAGGTTACAAAAAACCCGAAACGTTTAAAATACAAATATCCCAAACAAAAAAAACATTGGTAAAAAAATAAAACAATGAGCAAAACATTAAGAAGAACAAAACACGTCCGACATCGAAGGGGGGGGGGGGTCCCCACCGCGCCCTGACGCAGAATCATGCGACCGACACCAAAGAGAATGAAATAAAATGGCGGAGGCCGACCTCCTCAAATAGTCAGATAGTCCACAAGCAATTCTGTGTAGACGAACGCATCCCGAGTACGAGTAACAAGAGATAGCGACTCACTCCGCTGGTCTCGGTACAGGGACAAGTAAGGTGCGTGAAGATCCGCAGACTGGGGGAGCGTTCCATCAAATGGCGGCCATTCCTGAGAGTGCCCCCCTATTCGAAGCCGAGAGAAGGCGACCTAAAGGAGTGGCGGTATTGTGGGGTCGGTCCTTGCGAAGAGTCGCGGCGCAATGGCACCCAACTTTAATTTGACCTCGGCCGTCTCTCATCTTCTTTGCCAGGCAGCCGGAGGGATGCCCTGATTTCTGCCATGTATGTAGTCGGTGTGAAGAAGAGCGAAACGCTGGTCTGGTCAAGGATCGGAAGAAAAGTAAGGCAGTAGCCTTATCACCAACCCAAGTGCTGAACGTCACGGAACGAAGAAGGTCAATGGCGCGGCTACTAATCCTCGACAGGACGGCCAAGATCTGTTGTGGCAGACCCAAAGACGAGACGCGAGACTTTTAGTTGGCCTATCAACCAACAAGGCAGTAAACCCCGCCCGCCACAAGCAGTAGAGCCTTATGCACCCGAAAGCGGCCATAGGGACGAGAGGGGATCAGCCCATTACACTCAGCTAAGTGGTTATTTTATTGGAGCAAAACCGATATTCCCATTATTCGCAGCCAGGTTCAGGTCCCCTCAAAGCCTGGTCTCTTGCGACATAATGACGTTATAGGGCGTTGTTTATAGAGGTTCCAAAGCCATTCTTCTGACACAGCATGAGGTAGCTGGTCAGGTCCTTAAGCCTAGGCAGAGCTTCGAGGGTAGAGTCGTCGAAAAAAAGGAATGGTGAGAAGGAGCGCAACAACAATTTCCCCAGGCTCTGTCAGAGTTCGAGTCAAACCAGTGACGGGGTGTCCCGAATTTGAACTCTGTCGGGATGAAGAACAGTTCATCCAGGTACCAAGAGCGGGTCAACAAAAGGTTGAGAGGATAGTTAGTGAATAAAAAAAAAACAAAAAAAAAAAAGCGCTGAGAGGGAGCGAGGGGGAAGGGCACCAATAACCTTCCCAGGCCCCATCAAAGAATTCATGTCAACCCAGTGACAGGGCTTCGCAAATTTGCACTCAGGCCGGGAAGATGTACAGCTTCTCCGGGTAACAAGTTAACAAGCTACGCAGAGTACCCGCCCTGCGAGGATCAAAGAGCCAATGTACACAAAATCAACACATGGATGGAGCTAGCGGTGTATTCGCAAATGCGCTGAACTAGCCCCCGGGGGGGGGGGGGCGATACCTCCTTACACACGTCATCATGGGTGTAACTATAACTAGTGATCTCAAGTTATTGAGGCGGAGAAGAAGGCCCAAAGGATGCTAGGTTATATAAAGTGACAGTTTGGATATCGGAAGAAGGAAATAGTACTCTATTTGTACAATTCACTTGTCCGACCGCACCTGGAGTATGACGTACAATTTTGGAGTCCTTCATTTCGAAAGGACATCGCGAGATTGGAACGAGTGCAAGCCAGGGCAACCAAACTGATTCCCTCTATCACACATAAAAGTTATGAAGATAGATTAAGGGAATTAGATCTGTTCTCGTTGGAAACCCGTAGACTGCGTGGTCAGCTCATCGAAGTTTTCAAAATACTTCGAGGGTTCGACAATGATGACTACAGGGATATTTTCAGCCTTAATGAGAGCAGAACAAGAAATCACGGCTTCAAACTTGAGCTGAAGCGTTACAACCGCGATCTGTGTGGGGAATTTTTCACGTACAGTATCTGCGGTAAGTGGAACGCACTTCCGATGGAGGTTGTCAACAGCAATTCTGTTGACCAGTTCAAGTCAAGACTAGACAAAGTCTTGAAAAGTGGCCGTTTAGGAAGGACGTAAGGCAATTGAGCGGGGATGTGCCCGCTCGACAGCTAGTCCAAAGGTACCCTCATTGAATAGACCGTAAGGTCTTCTAGGGTACTTATTTTCCTTGTTACACCTTGTTACCTCCATACACATCTCTCATCCACTTCCTCGCTCAGCAATATTTACTCTCACACATTCACATAATCAAGCGACCTTTTATGCGGTCTTCTGCCCCTTCCCACGCCATAACACAATCGTTATATTCTTTTCGCCAGTCTATTTCCATTCTCATTACATACCCATACCACGTCAGAAAACAGTCACACCCTTCTTCACAGCGAGCACCCCCTCCCCCTCTCAAGCTGTCCACCTTCAAAACCGAAATCAAGAATCGACTCACGTTTGAAAGGCGATGCCTTCCCGAGCTCGCCGAGAAGGGCAGAGGGGGAGACCGACTCAAGAAGGGCGACGGAGCCAGCTTAGGAGGATGGGGGATGTTGAAGAGTTGCACGATCCCCCCCTTGGACAGGGACACGTGATCGTCCACGAGCGGCAAACACACGTTATTGGCTTTGACCGATGCGCTCCCAGTCAATCTGGAATTAGTGAATTCGGGTCAGTCTGTTCCAGGACTGACTCCAGTCCTGGCTGGGTATGAAGAGAAGGCCTCTGAAGCACCCGTGTAGAGAGAGTAACCTTCGCCTCCGAAGATGGAGCGACACTGACCTCCCCCTCCAAAAGCTGAAAAACAACTGGTGTGAAGTGTTGATGAAACATACGCTGAGTGGCCCAAAGAAGGAACTACTTAGGTGCAACTCCACTCATGGAGCACAGCCAACAATACCCAAGTGCCCTCTACCAGCCAAGGAAGAAACTAAAATCGAGAAATCGGCAGAAATTGGATCTTTAAGCGCAAGTTCGTCCATAGGAGTACAATGCTTCCAAGCGACGCTCTTGAACGCCGTGGATGAGACGATATATAACAAAAAAACTTTGAGTCATGAACTCCAGCATTAGAGTATCGAGGATTAAGGTTTAAGCTAAGGAACAAGTTGGGCAGCTGCCCAATCCAAGTTAATTCTAAGTGGCAGCGGAAATAAAGAATCAAATTACGAGGAGCGGTCAATAAGTTTTGCAATTCGGATATAAGGAAACGAGATATGAGGAAAAGTGTTTTATTATTTTTCAATATAATTACCCTCGACTTCAATGCACTTGCACCACTTGTCCCTGAGGCTTCGAATTCCCGACAACCAGAAATCTCCCGACTGCTGTTCAATCCACTCCTGGACGGCGAGCTGGACATCTCCATCGTCCCCAAACCGGCGTCCACGCAGTGCAGCCTTGAACTGGCGGAATAAAAAGTAGTCGCTAGGGGTCAGATCTGGACTGTAGGGGGATGGTTGAGCTCCTCGAATCCGCAGTCGCGCATGGCAGCTTGTGCAACTCTGGCCTAGTGAACTTTGACGACGTTGAAGTCGATCATGGGGCGTCAGGTTTCTAGGGACCCAACGAGCAGAGACCTTGGTCATGGCCAAATTGTCGTGGATGATGTTGATAACACTTCCATGTGATATTCCAAGTTATCGCTCGATTTCTTCGACTTTCACCCGACGATTTTCGAGGATCCTCCTCTCCACACGGGCCACATTGTCCTCGTTGGTCACGTCTGACGGGAGTCATCTTCAAGGGACTCACGACCATGGCGGAACTCCTTATTCCAGCGAGCAGTGGTTGCATAGGAAGGGGCGGTGTCGGTGTACACTGCAACCATGCGTTCATGGATCTCTTTTGCATTCTTGCCTTCCTTGGTGAAAAAATTTGATCACTGCGCGGTGCTCAACCTTCTCCATTGTTGAAAATTTGTGACTGACGATCTGCGATCAGCTACTGCTTCTTAAATAGACGAAGCAAGAGGGTGCGGCTACAGGTCCTGACTTGTCATAACTTGTCCTAACACCCCCACAAACAGCCATCCTCCTTCCTCTGTTTTGCCCTACCGATTCGCAAAACTTATTGACTGCCCCATCGTAGTTATAAAAGAGGGAGGAGACCACTATGTGATAAAAAATGAGGGTTTAAAAAAGATTCCTCTGCCAGAAGGAAACGAAGGCGGGACAGGCGAGGGATAGTTAAAAGGGTCGGGAAACAGGACGACCGGAGTGGCGAAATGAGGGCATTCTAATAAAAGATGGGCGACCGATTGGTCCCCACCACAAAAACAGCAGCAAGGGCTGATTCGAGCATCAACCAAAACAAGATGACCGTAGATAAGTTTTGTGTGGCCGATGCAAACGCGGCAAAGGGCTACCTCTAAGGACCGTAGTCTCTGAAGTTTCGAAGGCTAAGAGCGAACAGAACTATGGATTTTATATAATTTAAATGATGAACATCCATCCCATTCGTCCTGCCACAACTGAAAAATATATTCTCTTATAGAGGGAAAGAAATCTTGATAAGGCAATGCAGAGTTATCTGGGGACACAGAGGAAGGTGCCAGCTGATCAGCCCTCTCGTTGCCCGGGATCCCTCAAGGACCCAACAAAATATAACTCGATATCGGGACGCATTCTGGACCAGCCAGTTGCAGATTTCTGTGACTAAGGGATGGGAAGCATTAAAAGAGTGAATTGCTTGTAAAACACTCCTAGAGTCGGAGAAAATGACAAAATTTTGAAAGATAAAATTTAGATTAGTCTAAAAGCTAAAAGAATGGCTGAAAGTTCAGTGGTAAAAAGAGAAGCTACTGACAGTGGCAAAGACAAAGTTAAAAACTCCCCTGTGCAGGTGGCTGCGGCACCCACGCCACGGTCTGAGTCTGAATTGGAACCATCCGTGTATATCGGGCAGTGTTGTATATGCGAGGTCGCATGCTCTAGGAACAGGCTCTTAAGGGAGCAAGGGTCAACGGTCGAATTGTCCAGGCTCCAAATGCTGGTATAAACTGTGGGAGGTGGAGCACGCCAACTAGGGATCAGCGAGGACGCAAGGGAAAGAACCCTTAGAGCACCCAGATTAGAGAGATGATCTATCCGGAGGTTCAGGGGGCGGGGTAAGAACGGCAAACTATCGAATGCCGCCGTTGACTCGGCAGCATACAGGCATCTGTAAACTTCTGATACAGGGGCCTGCTGTACACGGCACAGGGATCGCATGCAGATCTGGAGTCGATGATAGGGCAAGGGAAGCATCCCACTCTCACAGTAAGGGCTGTTGACGGGAGAAGTGCGGAAGGCTCCACTTGAAAGATAAACTCCGAGGTTGCGAATCGGGTTCAGCATTTTAAGGGCTTGGGGGGAATCCAAGGAGTAAATTTGGCATCCATAGTCCAATTTGGATTGGACGAGGGCAATGTATAGTGACCACAGTGTTTGATGATCACTGCCCCACGACGTGTAGGATAGGACTTTCAAAATGTCTAGAGCCTGCAGGCAGTACGTTCAAGACGCTGTAGGTGTGGTAAACAGGATAGCTTGGGATCAAGAGTTACGCCCAGAAACCGAAACTCGGAGACAAACTCTATCTCTACACCTAGTATAGAGATAGGTGGCGGAACAAGAGACCCTGTACCACGGTGGATATATATTGCCTTAGTTTTGCTTGTGGAAAAGCGGAATCCCCTAAGTTGTGCACTTTTCGAGACCACATCGAATGTCAGTTGCAACCGACGCGCTGCTGATGGAAGGCGAGGCGAGGAACACTATAGTGCCAAGTCATCGATGAACAGGGTCACCGATGCACCCTCTGAGAGAGAGAAAATGATATCACTGATCGCAATTACGAAACATAAAACACTTAAAACGCTGCCTTGAGGAACTGCCTCCTCTTGGGGTTGCAGGTCAGAGTAGGTGTCTCCAACACGCACCATAAAGGATCGAGATGCTAAGAAACTTCGAATAAGAGACGGTAAAAGACCTCTCATACCTCGTATCTCCATGTTGTATCATAGGCTTTCTCAATGTCGAAAAATATGGTCAAGACTCGATGCTTTAACGAGAAAGCTTTCCGGACCGATCCCTCGAAACCTATTCTGAGGTCACGTACTCGAAACGTACTAAGAGGTGCACCTAAACTGGTTCCTAGAAACTAATCACTTACTGTCTCCATTTTAGTGCGAAAACCACACTAAAATGGAGACTAAGTGATTGGTTTCTAGGAACCAGTTCAAGTGCCTTAACACTATCTTCTCTAGCAACTTACTCAGACAGCTGGTAAGAGCTATAGAGTGGTAGTGATCTGCGTCCAACCCGTCCCTGCCAGGTTTGACAAAGGAGAAGACAATCCCGACGAGCCAAGGTGATGGGTAAAAACCTTTCACCCATATAAGGTTGTACAAGTCAGGTAAGAACATGACAGAGTGTGGATGGAGGTGCCGAATCATATCAAAATGGATCCGGTCAAGGCAAGAAGTGGATTTACAAAGGGACAATGCAGCGCGCAACTCGTAGATGGAGAATAGGGCATTATATGGAGGGTTAGATTTTGTTGTAAAATTGAGGAGATGAGACTCTTCGTTTGATTTAGAGGCTAGAAAAGCCTTATTGTAACGGCTGACACTGCTGACAGCACGGAAGTGGTCGGCAAAAGCATTACTGACCACCAGACTGCCATTCACTAAGGATCCCTGAAAATTGAGTGTGGGGCTATTATGGCGGGCATAACAACAACGGATCTTGTTAATCCTCTTTCAGATCTTTGCGCCAGGGGTTATAGAGGAAATTGATGAGACGTTCGGCGAGTCTGATGAAGGGTTCTTTGGCGAAGCGTCCGAGCTCGGTTTCGGTCAACCTTATTGCACAAGCTGGGTTCCGCTGGCATCGGGCATGAGCTAACTTGTAGTTTTTGACGACTGTCGCACACTCCGAGGTCCACCAGGGCACGTTTGCGACCCTCCGTGGAATGGTCTGTGTGGCCGCGTTGTAGATAATCGATGTGAAGTACGCTACTGCCGCGTCGACACCATTGAAGGTCCCCAAAGAGGCACATGTGAAGGACGCCTCTCGAAAGCCTTCCCAATTGGCATGGCCTAAGTCCCACTTGAGAGGCATGGTTGTATGAGTGCTAGGATGAACGGCCGACAAGACAATAGGGAAGTGGTCCCTCCAATGGAGGTCATCAAGGGTTGACCATCGAAAATCAGTGAGGCAATCCGGGGAACAGAGAGAAAGGTCAACACAACTAAAAGAATCCGTCTGGACATGATCAGAGGTAAAAGCACCTGTGTTTAAAATGCAAAGAAAGTCAGATAATAAAAGAGACTCTAGAACTGCCTTTGGTATTCAGAATGATGTCACCCCAAAAACGAAGAGGGCAACTGATCTACAAGTTCTAAAAGGTCGGGTCTTGACAATGGTAAAGAAGGAGGGGGGTAAATAGAGCAAACAGTAAAAAGCCTTGTAAGAAACACCCTCATGGGAACAGCCTAGAGGGTCGTGTGAAGGGGGAGTGAAAATACATTGTGGGACGAGGATACCATGACTGACACCACCCCTCTCAGAGACGAGCCCCCGACAGGAGCAATAGAGTTGAAAATACGAAAACCGCGTACCGCCGAAAAAGGCCGTGTAGCCAGTTTGTTCTCTTGAAGACAAATAACAGCGTTCTTCCCACTTGGGAAGAACGCCTTGACAATTCCATTGAAAAATGGAGGATATTATGTGGGATATCTTTTTCTCCTTTGTGGCTAATGTTATGTTTGAAGTGCGTCCCAAAGAGCTTGGTGAACGAAGAGCAGATTTTAAAGAGCCTGCTATTGCAGGGAAAGAGGTCCTGGAAGGAGCAGTGACAAGAGATATGTCCGATGGTTTCGAGGAACCGGCCGAGGCCCCTGCCTGTAATTGGGGCACACAGTCAGGCGGAAACGGAAGATCGAGAAGATTTTTGGACGGTAGATCTGGATTGATGGGCCGATGCCGCTTTCGATGTCTGAGTTGATCCAGCAACCGCGGCTGGTGATGTTGGAATATCATCTGCTTCCATCAGATCATGAGTTGGAGATTGAGTGGGTGAAGAGGTGATCTGGACAAAGTACAAGAACTGAGTGGATTTCTGCTACCGTTTGGACCGGTAAGGGGCCTGTGAAGGGCGGGACGGGCTTGAGGGCAGAGAATATTCAAAACAGGAGAAGAGTCTATTGAAGATTCTTGAGGCTCAGCCGAGTCAGATTGGTGGCCGATGACCCAGGTGAGTTGTCATTCCCTCCTCTTACGACGGAGCTTTGGGTCCCGGGGCCGGGTAGAAGAACCTCCAGTGGTTGATATAGAAGATTCTGTTAGATAACGTCTGATGTCTTCAAGTGTCTCACCCTGAACGTCGGTCCCGGCTAGAGCTGCCGGAGAGAGGGAGGCAACATTAGGTATCTCGGTGTGAGATCGATGCTTCGACGGTATATCGTGAATGCTTCTGACTAACGGTAGATGGGCGATGAGATGCTTCAGGTGTGTCGGAACTCGAACGTGATGGTCGGTTTCGTCCAGCGTCACGCAAAACGTCTGAGAAGAGACGGCCAAGAGGTGAGGCTTGGGCTCGAGCACGTTGGCGAGCCTCTCTCACGTCTAGACGCAGAGTCGCGCAAAGCGAGGACCTCCCTTTCATATAAGAATATTGGGCAGATTTTTGACACGGCACTGTGGGCACCACCGCAGTTGGCACAGCACGGCGTTTTGGTGCATTAAGGGCCATGGTAATTAGAACTACAATTCACGCAGGAACGGGAGTGCCGACAGGCACGACCACCATGTCCGAACTGATTACAATTGAAGCAACGTCTGGGGCTTACCGGGACACGAAGGTACCCAGCTTTAATAAACTGCGGCAGTTCCTGTGGTTCGAACGTTAAAATTAATGTGGCAGTTGGGACTCTAGTAGAGCCTACAGTTTTAGTCACGCTGTGTACTTGTGTGACACGTTGGATACTAAGCTTGCACTAAAGACGGATGAGGTCGTAGTCCTTTAATTCGTTTGAACGGAGGACACCTTTGACAAAATTCAGAGGTAGATGGGGCGAAACAGTTACGGAAACTTCGGCTATCTAAGACAGATTTCGGACAAAATTATGTTGAAAGTGAGATGACACCTCAACCACGATATCATCACTACCTCTTGACCACATCCGGCGGGGTTCACCACAGCGGTACTCAAATGATTCATTAACGTCAAACACATTCACTTTTGCAAGTGGGGTGTCAGATGAGGAACTCACAGCCAGAAAGCGGAGATAATCTAAATCTGGGTCCACATCGTTGGCATAGGGATCCAACGAGCGAGGGAAGGCTGAAAAGGGAGCTGAAGAACGTTTGGCACGAGGACCCTTACAAGAAGGGAAAGTTTTAGGTTTATGACAAGCCATTGAAAACAGAATTCATTTTACATTTTCCCTCGAGACTCCCCACCACGGAGGCCTACAAGGGCCTGGCGCTACTGCAATTCTCGATTCGGTTGCGTCCGGTATGTCCTCTTGGAGAATGGATACGGATCCACCACACCATCTTTATAGACAGAAGATGCTGCCCAAGTTCTCCCACGCGCAGAGAAAAGGGGGTCAATGATGGGTTTCTCCTTGGGCATCGGCAGACGAAGGCGGTGGAGATGCCCAACCTCCTCCGACCTTCATAAAAGAACAATTCAGAATCAGTCCGAAAAAGAAACAAGCAGAGGTGAGGTAACCGTCAGGGCCACTAGATAGCAGAAAGAAGAGGGAGAAATAAAGGGCAGTAAAAGAAGGCAATAGGGGTGGGGTATTAAAAGTCTAGTTCGCAGCACCAGGGGATCCCTAGGAGCCACAGGGCTAACCCTTCTCACCACGAGAAGGTCAGGGCCTGTCTGGAACCAACCCCTGAAGAAAGAAAAGGTCTCAGAGAGGGAGGGGGTTAGAGTATCGACCAATGTCACGAGGTACTATTGTTATATTACATAAAACTAAGAAGCGAAAAACGAGGCAATTTTCACGAAAAAATTTCTGATTTATATACAAAGTGGTCAAGATGAGGACGAGGTCCTCCGATTAGATAATGAAATTCCCATAAAGATCAGAATGACCGCTGACAGAGAGGGCACGGGAGCCGGTCCACATTGCGAAACGGAAGGTGCAGACAGAGCGGCTAGCACTGTGTTTTGATCCTCTCCCCACACACTGAACAGGGAACCTTTTGTGGTCCTACCCATTCTGCATCAGGGAAATGTGACTGAAAAGATGGGTGTACGATATGTCGTGTCCGCGAAGAGAGGAGGGAGGATGAGACAGTGGTGTTGAAACCGTCTGTGTGTGTGTGATCTACAACGCCGGAACTGTCTGCGCATATACCGAATCGACACACCTTGTTGGTGGCTGCCCCCTGCAGGCGACAAAATTTATGTCAAATCTTGCTGGGAATCGAACCCAATTCCAAGGCGTTAAAGTCTATTGCCTCGTCTACTAGGCTAGCGAGAGCTCCCTGGGATAGGGTGACAATAAGCGGAAGAAAGGAGAGGACATATCATTGTCCGGAACCTGCACAGATCCCCAGGCCATTGGGGCCGGGAGGGCTCGCAATCCTCCAGGTGTCAGCTACTGTATGGTTGCCCCAGCTACACCGAATACCCCCTTTACGGGAAAGAGTGGAAACCTAACCACCAATAAGAAAGACCTCGGCATCCAGCCGTTGATTACTTGTATCCGTAGTAGAGATCAATCCAGTGATGGAGACGCCGAGATACGTAATTGCTCTCCAGAGATGCCCGATGGCGCTGGAGGAAGTCGCCCACAGAGTCGCACCAAGGAGGAACTTCAAGATCCGGGAGATCAGGATGGATACTCTGGAGAGGGATTTCGTATTTAGGTATTTAAATAAAGAAAAACAACCGGAATATCTAATTTTAAATGAAGGGGGGGGGGGGAGAGATTTGTATGAAAAGTGAAAATGTGCGGGTTATATAGCATTGAATAGCCAAGAACGAATACTTGGGGCGCTAAGGAGTGATATACAGTTTTCTTGCAAACACCACTTCAAAAAGCGTTTGTTTTTCTTAACAAACCCACTCCGGTTTCTTCTAAGCCTAGATGATTCAAATTCCGTGACATCGAAAGCCCTGACTGCGGACCAAGACTCTGGAACTCCCCGCGATACAGAACAGCTGCTCCTACCCTGATCTCGATCTCTTTTTCTTCATGTCCAGAACATGCACTTTATTAAGCCTCTGAGCATGAGGGAGATCAATATAAGAATATCTGCAGTTCATAATTACCATTCTTTTATCTTGTTGCTTGCAAATTGTATAAAACAACTTTGTTCAGAAAGTGAAACTAACGATACTTATAGACTTTTGCAAATTGAGTATTGTATAATGTACTCATTTTTCTTTGTCTAAGAACAATCTGATTCAGACATTGAACTTCATACATTGAAAACAGAAATATTTTGCCTGACATATTTTAGTCAGGCTATCAATAAGAAAAGCATCATATGTCTAGGTATTATTTCATACACTTCGATAACTTTTTAAAAGCTTAAGTCGCTCTAATTTATAAAAACAACAGCCTATTACTAGACTAGATAAGAAAAACCCACCGAAAGCACTCCTCCCCCCAAAAAACAATACAAGCGGTAAGCGAACACAAACACTAAGGTCACTTAGAAAAAAGAAGCCTATTACCAGACTACATAAAAAAAAACACCAAAAGAACCCCCAAACAAAACAATACAAACCAAAACCAAACAATACAAAAGCAGCAGCAGGAGGGTTGCTCCAGCGTTGCCGGAAGTCCCGCCTCCCCGGCAGCTGAGCATGCGACCAATACCAAAGAGAGTCAAATAACATGGAAGAGGCCAGCCTCCTCCAAAAAGTCAGAGTCCACGAACCCGTCCCGAGCACAAGGGCCAAGCGGTAGCGACCCCGCCCATCCCGGTACCAGGACAGGTAACGTGCGCGAAGATCACCCCGACTGGGACATTTAAAAAGAATATGCTGAACAGTCCTGGGATTAACACAGTCGTCCCACTAAGATGAAGGGGAGCGCTCCATCAAGTGGCGATGCGTCCCGCGAGTGTGTCCAATTCGGAGACGACAGAAAGCGACCTTGAAGTCGCCGAGATATTAAGGGGTAAGTCCATGGGAATCCTACTTTAAAGTAACCAGCTGACTTACTAGGCTTTGCTAACTAGCTAACTTATCCAGCTTTGGACCAGCAAATGCTGGTGTGCAAGTTCTTAAGCTGTTGCAGTTAATTCTAAGATCACCTTTATAAAGTAAATTGCCACCAAAAATAAAAGAAGAAAAGTACAAATGGCACCATTAAATTTCTTGTAAAAATATTGTTGATTCGCTCATCAGGAAATACAATATCGAGTTGCAAACCAGTATTTCAAATTGTAAATTTTGTCATTAAATATAAAATAACTAACACCATTACATGCCTTGTAAAAATGAACTGGTTTTTATGAATTTTTTATTTTATTTTATAGAGCCCATCTGGCAACTACCCTGGTTTTTATGAAGTAATATTGAAATTTATATGTTCAATAATTTGGTTTTGTATAGGAATAAATAATAACTAGCCTAGCTTGATTGGTATATTGGATTTTTTCATCCTGCTGCATGCTAATATGCCTAGTTATGACCCAGACGATGTCTCTAGCTGCTTTCCAGAAACCTTTCAATCTTATATCAGTAATGTGCATAAGAACAAAATGAAGGTTTACTTTGGTGACGACAAAAAGGTTTCCAAAGCTGCGCAAGATTTCGGAGATGCCTGAAACAAAAGGAGTTCTAGAAAATCTTTGAAAATATTAATCCGCCTAATTCAAACCTTGAAGACTGATGGATCACAGTAGAACTCAGGAATACACTCCTCTGGAGTTAAAGAAAACATGCGAGCGATGCTGCTGGGGTAATGAGATGCGACGAAATGCTGGCGAACGTGTTTCTGGAGGATCTCTTTTGGGGTAACTCTCGCCTTGTATACGTAATAGGTCACTTCACTGAAGAATTCCGGAATATGGTGCGCAATCTGCCCAGAATGATTAAGATCTCTATGAAAAACGGTTAATTAACGTTGGCATGGCAACACGTAAAGAGGGCACCTTTTCCATAAAAATGTCAAAGTTCAATCTAGGGCTTTGACTTGTTAATTGAAAGAGGGACAACACAGGGAACATTTACATTTCAAAACAAGAGTAATGTTATTCTTAACAATACTAAATGTCAGGGAAGGTGCTAAAGAGGGTCACTATAATTAGCTTTGTTTAGCTTAGGCTTTAACATGAGATACATCACATGGGACCCAATTCAAGTAGAATCAGCATTATGTGTGGTGCCCTCTGTTGTAGGGACCCTTGGTTCAAAACCCAGGTTAAACATCAGCTCTCCCAATAAGACAGCCCCACTATTAATTTTGTACACAAGAAATACTTATTTTTGGGTGTATGAAAAGTCTTATAAATACATTCCACAGAACCTGATCGTGGTGCTGGGCGCTCTCAGCCAGCTTGTAGGTGTGGTCCAGCTGCTGGTCACCTTTGTTTAGGCGGTACTTGCTCTTGGTTAGGTCCCTCCACCCGGCGTTCGGTGAGGTGAAATCGATCACCCAGGGAAGGGTCGGGTAAAAGACGGGGGATTCGAAGGAGTGGCCGGCGAAATAACTCAGACAGAGCAAATAATCGAAGTTGGAGATCTCGTGCACCACCTGTAGAGGGAAAAGGCAAAAGTCAATATATTTTTTAATTAAGGGGCTATCTGGCGACTGCCGACTTAGGCATTAGTCGCCGTAAACAAACAGCCTAGTTCTAGGCTACTTTAAAAATTAAACAGGAAACAATAAAAAGAGATAACAATAACAATAAAAAAGCAATAACAAAAACAATAACAAAAACAACAACAACAATTAAACTGGGTTAAATGAAAGGGAGAAGGCCAGCCTCCCCCAAAAAGTCAATAAGTCCACTAGTCATGGTGCACGCACTCGTCCCGAGTACAAGGGACAGGCGGTAGCGACCCCGCCCATCCCGGTACCGGGACAGGTATCGTGCTGCAAAAGTCAATAATTCAAGTTCTACTTTTAGGATAATTTTTTGACTCCTAAAACAAGGATTTTTTTCAATAAAAAAGTGGCCTACTGGCAAAAACACAAAGTGGTGTGGTTAGTAGAAGTAAAAATGTGCAGAAAGCACAGAGCCAAAGAAACCAAGATCGATCCAAGAGGATCAAGTAAATCTTTAAAGAAAACGATGTAGATAGAAGTGAAAATTAGTAGAAGGTACATAGAAATAAAGAAGCTAACCCTAAGGGACCTGGGGCCTGGCAGAGGGTACAACTCTTTTGATTCCACAACCCACCCAAGGCGAAAGGCAAGACACCATCCCATTTCTGGGAAATAAGGGTGTCTAGAACCCCTCTGGGAACAAGCGTCTAAAACAGCTGATTGCCATGGATAATTCAACAAAGAAAAAGTCATTGCTGAGTGAATGAAGACAAAGGAAGAATGAATAAATTGCAGAAGTGAAAAGAATAGAAAGCAAATTTTAAATCACCCAATCATTATTATACTGGAGTCAAGAAATTATTGTATTTTTTTTTTAAATAAAATCATTTTTAGTATACCCCAAAATTATTCAGCAGTTTTAACCATTAGTTTAACTGATCAGTAAATACCTTTCTTGAAGAATGTTGTTGTTTTGATGAAATATATGATTTGATATTTTCTACCTTCATTTTAGAATAGACTTTACCATTTATTTAAGTCATTAAAACATCATCTAAATGGCAATCAGATGGTATAAGGCCCAGTAAATACATATGGAGGATGAAGGCAAACTTCACAACCTAACGCATTAATTTTTTCTTGGGTCAAACATGCCACCATGTGGGTGCATATTGTCATGAGTGAGGACAACATCCTTTCAGCTGACCATTAAAGAACATTTATGTCAAAAAGCTTCATTTAAATGTTGCAATTGTTGAACATTAAAGGTCTGAAGTAACTAGTTGCTTATTATTGAGGTCATAATGAATAACTCCTTCCATACACCACCAAATGCTAATCAAAGCCTTCAACTTTTAAGAAAGGTGGGGAGGGGAATATTACTATAATTATTAGTGTTTTTTTCCTCTCCCTCACCCAACTAGCAAATGCATTCAAGGGCATACATAAGTCCCCACAATTAAAATTCTAGTCTAGTACTAGGCCATTCTAAAATCTCCACCCACCCAAAACAAAACAAGAAAAAATATACAAGGAAGCACATTCGAGTTTCGGAGGAGGCTCAGCTTTTTTAGTAGGAATGCAGCTTTTGTTTGCAATCAAGCCATTGTTTTTTTGCGCTTAATATTGCAGTAAAGAGCACACTTCTTTTTTTTGTCTCCCCCCCCCCCCCAAACTCTATTCAGAAATGGTTCAAAGGACATTACAAGCCAATAGAGATGAAGCAACATTCCCACTTTGCAAATGTTGCCCATCATACAGGTTATGTTGCACCTAAACACCATTTCGAGTATATAAGATGTTCATGCACTGTTTCATGGCTATCTAAACTTCCAAGAGTATCCTGTCAAGAATTAGACTGCACAAATGCCTTAAAAGCATCATGATCAATTGCAGTAAGGCAGCCTCTACCCTTGAATTAATTTTGTCTGAAATTACCGGATTGGAATTTTTTAATCAATGCTGATATTTACAAATACTCAACACAATTCCAAACACTCCTGCAAAGTTTTTTCCTACTAAAGCAGTTCTATTCCCTTTCTTATATAACACACGTATGATATGCCTTGTGTTTTATTTGCTACCATCACTAATGAAAAGTTCTAACCAACTGTAGTTTAATAAAGGGTTAGGCATTACAACAGTTATTTTTATCCAGCATGCAGCAAATTTGGACCAATTTTAAATAACTCTAAGAAGCATTTTTTTCTGGGGGGATGGGGGGGGGGGCTCCTAAAAATTACATTAATTTCGGTAATTTAAGACGAAGATAGAGCCGTCCTTTCCAGTGTTTTAGGCACTCACTTGCCTCTGCTGTTCCCCACATAATATTTCGTCCATATTCCAATATGTTTCACCTTTTTTGACTAAATTGAGAAGGGCCCTTTTAGGGCCACGTCAGGAACCTTAATGAAGTTTTTTTTAGCCTTTGGGGGGGGAGCCCCCCCAGGGCAATAGGGCAATGTTATTCGATGAGCTAAATAACATTGCTTCTATAACCTTTTTTTAATTAGAAGGCTCTAAAACCTTGGAAATGACGGCGCTATCTTCGTCTTAAATTACCTTAATTTCTTGACAACCTAATACCAACAAGGCGATGTTAGGTATCTCATGGGCAACCTTGTTGTTGCTGATATCTGGAGGATTGTGCACTCTTCTGGCCTCAATGCCTGCAGGAGACTGAAGCACAATATCTTCTAAACATTTACACAATCTTCATTTCTCATTTTTTTATATACACTTGTTGATATAAGTGCTTTAAATTTGGGGATAAAAAAGCTTAATCATTATTATTTTGTAAGAAAAGCAGCAAAACCCAATGTGAGCACCATCACCAGATTTTGTTTTTTCAATAAGTTTATATAATGGTGAATTTAGGGAAAGTGAAAATATGTAGAAGGCAATACATGCACACAAATAATCTAAAAACAAGAATCCTCAGAGCACTCCAGATTAGGAGAAAGCTAAACTCACCTGTACCTTCAAAACCCATGCAATGTAATTACTAATTTAAGAAGCAAACACCAACATGAGTAAGACATCTCTCCCTGCAAGTGGAAGAGCATAGCTCATAATAACACACACACACACACGCATAAGTGGAAAAAGGTAAATGAAAGTTATTTGAGGAACCAACCCATTTTTGTGTCAGGTGAAGAAGGGAATTGCGATGCAAATCCTCTGAATTATTTGCACTAACTTCATGATCCACCTGCAACATAAAAGAAAAATATCCTATCTGAGTGATCAGTCAAGCAAGGCAGAGGGATTCAACAAGTTGCCCTACTTGGTATTGATGAAATGGTTAGCCAATGGATCACTTGTTTGATACCCATAAAGCCAACTACATTAAGCTTACTTTTAAACATAGTTGTTACCGTTATTTGCTTAAAACCACAAAGGGCATCTCTGTACAACCCCTGTACAACCTCTACAATGGAGATCCCCCTGAGGGGATTAGGGCAGGAATGTTTCTTCTGGGTAAAGGTGTGGTGGAATGGTGTGAAGATGGTTTGAAAACATAGATTGGATGAATAGCTGCACAAAGTGTGTAGAAGACTTCAAGTGGGATTGGAGCCTGGTTTTGTACAGGTTTCGCAGAGGATGGTACGGATATGGTATCTATTGACAGGCATGTCTCACATTTTGTGTGATGTTGGGAAACTGTGGTCCACAGAGGTCATGATGGTGTTTCATGTGTACTACTTTACTTAAATTAATGGGGCTATATAAAGTCAATCCCTTGGGCCATGTAAATGCAGGTTTTGTCTCAGTTGTGTTTGTGTCATGCATGTTATGAATGTGTTGAACTGTGTCTGGTTCCTGGTGGCAACAGGGGCAGGGCAGGATAGGTTTAGCTTTGCCAGGGCAACCTGTGTATGATTGGAAGGGATGTTTTATGGTGTTGGGGTGAATTGGACAGAGATTGGATGCTATGTTGCATGTATGTATCGTTTTGAGGTAATGGTTACAGGTTATGGGTAGGTGAGATTCCTAAGAGTATCTATTTAAAGTATGTTCTTGGAAGATAGTAAAGGTTTTGGCTGTAATGGGTCTGCCTTCTGCTGTCACCATGATGAAAGCAAAAAAAGAGAAAATGGTCTCATGGAAAGTAGACAGTATGACCTCCCTATGAGAGGGGAGGTTAAGAGAAGAGTCTCTATAGGATCAGAAATCCCAGAATGTGATCATTTACATATAATCAGTCCCGGTCCAGCATTGATGGGCTTTGTCAACCATTCAGGCGATATTGTCCTGGAGCTTTAACCCTAAAGGATGGTGCCGGCATAGACACCTTATATGTGTACTGGAGGAAGGTAGGTTTTTAGTATTTTGTTCTCATGTTTGGCATGGTACTATATCTATTGGTCCTATCTTTGTTTTTTTTTAATTCTCTCTACTACTTTGTTTTCCACCCAATTTGCAAATGCCAATGACCATTATTGATCAATGAGGTTGAGGCAAAAAGTGTAATCCAACAAGGACACTACAAACTCAAAGGTTAGGAATTCAACACGGTCATGGAAAATTTTATAAGCAATTCAAACTCTTAATCACATAATGCTCTTCCACTACACTCATTCACATTTACCTGATGCAGCGCTTCCTTCGCTTCCATTGAAGTGAGGCGGTGCCAAAACCCATTCATATGATTGGTCGGTACTTGGCAGAATTCAAATCCACCATTTGGGAACCGGGAATGCCTTTTCACATCACAATTGGCACCAGAAATTTGCGGTGGCTGCGGCTGCATGAGGGAGTCGGTGATATGTGGGATGAGGGTCAAATGGAAGTCAGACCCAAGTCGCAAGTTATGCAGAGAGGCATTGCCAAGGAACAAGCCATGGTCCTGAATGCTCCGCATCCCTTCCAGGAGTTGGAAAACAACAAAGAGTGCCGCACACTCATTCTCTTTCAGCTTTGTGAGGCTAAATGGATATTTTAAGGTACAGAGAAGAAAAAAATTAGTTTAGTGAGGATAAAAATGTGAATCTGCATCCACCATGACACATTTGATATTCAATGGGAAATAAATGAAAGGTAATTTTTCCCACACTCAAATTTAAAGCACACTACTAACAAAGGAATATCTTATAGAAAGTATGTAAGGAGAGATCTGTAAAGAAAATAGTGAGAATGTATGAAAAGTTTATATTAGGACTCTTTCTGTCTTGTCACTTATATTCAAGACCCAGCAACACTAAGGAATACAGTCCTTAACCCTTTGATAAGGCAAATGAATCACTCTTTTACAAAGAGCCGTTTTTATTTCATGTAACTTGGGGTTTCTGCCAATTTTACATTATCTTAGTCTGTGTTTTAAATTAAGTTTTCAATTATTTTTAAAGAAAATTAATTTAAAGGTAAACTATATTATAAAAAAAGGCCATTACCAATCATGGCTTGTTCTAAGTCTATAAACACTTGCACAGTCAAGAAACACCCTTGTCACATTTTAGTTGCTAGGCACATTTGGTGTGGTTAGTTGCTAAGAAGAATTAAGAATGAATTTTGTTGCAACTGTCATGTTCTGTCCAGAGCTGTGGTTACAGCCCCACATTCAATTGTAAGCCCTCATTGGGATATGTACCAGGCAGTGTGAAGTTGTTAAGCCTGTACAAAACTCAACTAAATGATATTTTCTAATTATACTATTATTTTTCATACGACCACCAAAGGAATACTTGAGGGTACCTTAATACCATGTATAATAAGAGTTTGCAGAAAATGCTAACAAAACAAAAAGTAGATATAGCATTCAGGTCACCTGTGAAGATGTCAACATTGTCAAGTTAGTTAAGTGTGCCACCTATCCTTGTTCCCTCCCAAGTGGATGCTAAAATTACCGGAAGGATCAGAATGATGCAATCATTGGCAAATTCCAAAGTACCAGACTCCCAATGGCCATTTTCCTTCTTTTGGTTGTGCTAGTGGTGTTTAAAAAAAAGTGATAGTGTTTTGTGACCAAGGAAGGGCCAAGCATTATGTATCCATGAATTATTATTTTCATTACAGTGCCCATCTGGCGACTGCCTCCAAAGTGCATAAGTCGATGTGATTATCGTATCAGTAGAGTGTGGATATAGAAACTGTAATGTCATCTAATATTGTGGTTTACTATAGTCTTGTTGTGGATACTTCAATACTAGGTGACCTCTTAAGGTCCTGTAGAAATAACCAGTCAGTCCATGCCCATCACCCACTCTCTCAAGATAAAGACCTACTTAAGAAAAAGCTATAGACACAACAACTCTATCCTAATGTTTTCTACCATAACCTAAATTACATATTACATTATTCTATTTACTAACCCCTACTAATAACTTATTATGTCAATTACTACCATATCTGATGCGCCACATCATCCTCGGTGAGTGTTCTAAATAGTTGTTATAACCTAACTGATAATAGATATACTACAGAAACCCCTTTGGAAGACTGAGATGGAAGAGTAACAACAAGGAAAGAAGGTACCCTAGGAGACCTTACGGTCCATTCAAAGAGGGTACCTTTGGACTAGCAATCGAGCGGGCACATGGCTGCTCAATTGTTTTGCGTTATGTATTGTTTGAGAAGGAAGAGGAATGGAAGAGAGTTGGAGTGTGATTAGCTATGTGGTGACAAATGTGGCCAGAGCTGTCTGCACAGATCTCTGACTCCATGCACAGCCTAAATGGTGGCAACTGCCTACAAGTGCTAAGGTCTTGGTCTAATCCACCTCATGAGAGCCAGGTGCTGACAATTGAGCCACATTTGTTTTATGGTTTTCCACAAACTTTAGAGGCTCTTGTTTGAGGGAAATGGTCAATGAGAAGACACCGAATAATCAGAATGTAATAAAGAAATAAAATGGTTTTCCAAGAAGTTCCTTACCTACAGTAGCCTTGAGCACAGAGAAAATGGAAGTATTCTAACAAAGACAGTAGTCCAATGGTAGTGTAATCATTACTTAGATTACTTAGAAGGGGTTGAATGAAGGAGAAATAAAGAAGGGAATAAGGAAACTTAGATGTGAAATCAAGTAAATAGTCCAGCCAGAAAAAAATCTCTGTAGTCATAATAAATTTACCTAAAGTTAACACAATCCCAAAGGCTAAAAGAACTTGGCTCCAGAAACACAAAGAAGTGGTCAGGTCCCTCGATGATGAAAAATGCCTTATGTACATTAGGGTGAACCTCGTGTTGAATCAGACTTGGGTTTTGATTGTCTGTACAAACATCAGAACTGAAAAAAAAGTTTATATTTACTCTTTGATAAAATCCTCTAAGCCCAGGTGGAAAAAAAACTTAAACCTTCTTCAGTGTGACTTTTATGTCATCCAAGGTGATGAGATCACCCCCCCCTTCCCCATAATAGAAGCTATCCTTTGGGTCTCAAGTTTACTGCAAAGAGCAAAGCTGATTCATTCCAAACATGGCTAGTCATCGCATTGGAGACAAATTTGAGTCAACTCTTAAGTCAAATGTGACTAAGAAGATGTGATAGATAAGACCTGAGAATGAACACAAAAGAACAATTAACTTCCAGAAATTTTAAAGTACAAGAGCGGAAGGCAACCAGGGATATAGACATTCTTAAGAGTTGACTATATGGTAAAAGGAGTGATAGGAATGATGGAAATGGAAAGCATAAAAATAGAGGAAGAATGTAAAAAAAATAGGGTGGATAGTGTGGTTTCCCTAATATGGATCCCTGACATTCTAACTAATGTCAGAAATTCATCTCTGGAGTCATGGGCCTTGAAAGACACATCCTTACTAATTTTCTATAAAAGCATAGCTATGATATCTACACTATTTTTCCCCAATTGTTGAAACAACACACCATTCTCCCATTACACTATCATACAGCTTTTTTTCACTAACCTTTCTTACAACCATATAAAGTGAACAATGTGATATATAACATACATTATAAATGACAAAATCAAATTCTTACTTGAGAGGAATAATGGGACATTTATAGAGCCGAAACAAGGCATTTTTTAAGACTTTTCTTTGAGGCTCAACACTAAGTTGGTCTCCGTCTTTCCACTGCTTGATTATTGCATGGTCTGAAATATCCAAAATATATTCTCACAATTTATCTGGTCAGGGAAGAGACTTTTACAGGAAATGTAATATAGTGTGCAAATTAAAGGAAGACTATAAATGTATAGTATTGATAACAAAAAAAAAACCCAATAAAAAATATAAGCCACTAGACACAACTGGCAAAAATAGATATTTTTAAACTTCAATTTAGACATTTCCTTTGCCTCTAGTAGAGGAGGAAAAAGAATATCATGACTGCTGACAGCAGAACATTGTATAAAAGTACAAAAATATAATCAAACCCAAGGGTAAAATTTGATGCTAGGTTGGCAAACCCCTCTGAGTATAATATTCCCATAAGTGCATATTCTTCTTGGGTCAGCTCAGGGACTCCCTGGTCATAACCTGATATAAGACTATATCCCACTTTTGCGCATCTTATTGTCTACTCTTTCTTTCCAACTCTATGGCATTGATGTGCACTAATACTTTAGTATTTGAACAAAATTAGGATACTTCTACAATATATCAAAATGCCTAGAAACTTAATGAGAAAATAAAAATGGAAGCCATCTTTAAAATTATCCTACTAAGCTTCTCTTTTCTTCCCCTGTCAAATAATGAGTACCAACAAGGGCATATCCCACAAAGTTTGTAGGATGAGTCTAAAAAAAAACAGGTGAAGATAAAGTGAAAATGCATGGAAGACATGGCAGCAGATCTGCCTGAAGGCATGGAGGGCACACAATCCCACAAATTTCAGCTTCACCTGAACCCCTCACAGGAGAATAAAAATATAATCAAATAGTAAGTTGCGGCATCCATCTCTCACATCATGGATGAGATCCCCAACTGGATAATGAAATGTACATATAGATCAGAATGACAATCACTGGCAAGCCCTAAGGCACCAGTGAGGGCACAGCTGCTAAAATTACAAAAGGTCAGGTTAATCAAAACCTGGCACAAGCATAGTCAACAATTTAAATAATTAGGTAAATACTATGGAATAGGACCACCACCTCCCAAAATTTAATCAAACCACAGTCCAGTGTGCAGGACTCCCTCTGAAGGACTGGTGTACAGTTAGTGGGTGGGTGTTTGGTTTGAGGATGCATATGATGACATGTGGAATAGAGCTATGGAAAAGATAGTGGTTGAAAATTTGTGTAACGGGATCAATGTCAGTTAGACCAAGTGTTTTAAGTGAATATTTGATATGTTGTCAGATGCAGAGGTGGGGAAGGATTTTACCTGCCATATAGCCTGTGGTGCCATTTCTGTAATGAAATATCTAGGTATGACATGGTCAATTGAGAGAAAGTATAGATGTTTGTGGCTCTGTGTTAGAGGTCATGGAGTTATGTTAATGATTTTTGCAGTGTTTGCTTGACTGGTAAAGTTGACCCTGTTTGCATTTGTGTAAATGGCTTTGAGTGTGTCTTGTTCACTGGTTCAAGTTGGAAAGTCCCCTGATAACTTTCGAGAATTTTTTGTGATTCAAAGTGGGCAGGAAGGCTGGCCTGTGTCAAATTTGCTGTTATTGAATCAGTGCTTTGATGATTCATTTTTTTAATGTCAGTAGAGTTTGGGGGTTGTAGTTGTTTTCATAGGCTATTCCTGGTTTTTAAGAGCCATCGCATTTCTAGGAAGAAGTTTGGGTTATTGTCTTATGTTTAGCCTTAGAATTTGTTTGTTGTTGACAGCTGAAAGTCAGCAAAATGCGTGTAAGCCTTGTTTGTGTCACTGAATTAGATGATTGAGAAGCCTTGGGGGGTTTTGCTCAGTATAGTTGGTGAAGAGGTCCTACTCGGCTTTTGTAGTTAATGTAAGTGCGTGTGGTTATAGGTGTATGGGTTTTTCAAGGACTATTTGTATTATGATTCTCAGATAGTGAGAGGATAATGTAGTATGGGGTTGCAGGGATATTTTGGTGTGTAGGTGAAGTGAGCATGTGGTGTCAAGGATGTGCCTTGAGGGTGAGTGTTAAAGGGTTTGCATGTGGGGGTAGAAGGTTGTTCAGAATGAATAGGGTCATGAGCATTGAATTCACCGGGTATTATGGTGTTACCTTGTTATGCTGGATGGTGGTTGAGTGCAGGTTCATTTGGTGGACAGGATGCAGGGAGAAGCATGTAAAAATTGGAAGTGTAGTCATGTTCTCTTTTGATGTTTTCTGGGATGATTTGGATATCCATTGGGTAATGTGTGGAATGGAGACTGAAGTGACTCTAGTGGTATTGGTGAGAGGGAAGTTGTCTCTGATGGTGCGATTAGGCCTCCATCTCCATTTTGTCTTGCATGATGTGTATTTAACATGGTATTTTGTTATGCAACCATGAGTTGTGATTACTGGATGATGGCTAGATATTTATGGTTGATGAGGAATTCCTTGAGTTCCATTTCTTTGTTATGAGGGGGTTGGAAGAGGTTGTCTGATTGGACTGCAATGTGGCTGGGAAGAAGGGGGGGGGGGGGGGAACTATGCATTGCTGGGTCATGTGTCATGTTGGTTTGTGTGCAGATAGTGGCAATCAGAAAGTGCTTAGCCTATTATTTAGATTATATATATATATATATATATAAAAAAGGCATGGCAAAACCACAAACCAGACAAAAAAACAACTAAAAAAAACAAAAGAAAGAAAAAAGATACAGTGTGGCATTGGAGGCCAGCCTCACTCCAGGACCCAGGCATGAAACCAACACTAAACAAGTATATACAGTGGAGGTCGGCTGCCTCCTCCAAAAACTCAATAATTGACACAATCGGGGTTACACAAATCCATTCCCACTACCAGGGACAAGTGATAGCGACCCCAGTCATCCCAGTATTGGGACAGGTAGTGTACATGAAGAACCCCCAAACTAGAACATTCAATAAGAATTTGCTAGGCCAGACCATCTGTGGGGACCATGCAATAATGCAGGTTTGGAGGGGAAAGAAGCATAATTTTGGGAGAATATCTGGCAACTGCTTACTTGGGCATAAGTCGCTGTACACAATACAGCCTACTACTAGGCTATATTAAAAAAACAAAAAAACGATAAGTAAATAACAAATAACAATGATAAAGAAGTACAAAGGCTAAGAAAATAACAAGAAAACAAAGCAAAAAAGGCAAGAAGGAAGCGTGCTCTGGCATCGGGGGTAGGCCCGCCTCCACTTGGGAGCAGGAACATGGAACCTACAAAAACAAACAAACAGTCAAATAAAGGGGAGGATGCCAGCCTCCTCTACAAAGCCATATAGTCCACAAGTCTGTGTGAATGTACCCGTCCCGAGTACAAGCGGTAGCGACCCCACTCACCCCAGTACTGAGACAGGTAACATGCACGAAGATCACCCAGACTGGGACATTCAACAAGAATGTGTCGAACAGTCTCGGGGGACAACACAGTAGTCGCAATAAGGCGCAGGCGAGTGCTCCATCAAATGCCAGTGTGTCCAATTTGGAGACTACAGAAAGTAACCTGAAGCCGTTGTGGCATTGGATGGGGGGGGGGAGGCTCCATCAAATGACTTCATCCTGTCAGTGTGCCCGATTTAGGGGTGACGGAAGAGAACCTGCAGCCATTTGGGGGTTAGGTTGACAGGAAGAGTCACGGCACCACACTTTGTCTTCCCATCGGCCATCCCCCATTTTCTTTGGCAGGCAATAAGTGTGGGGAAGAGCAAAACTCTGATCTAGGCACCAAGTCCTCGCAGGCTCTTTGGCATACTCAGTTGCAGCAATCCCTACATCTCCAGAATTCAGCAGAAGACAAACTCCAATACTGAGCAGTGTATTGCAATCAGTTCAGCCAAGAAGATAGATGCAGCGCCTGGTAGAGCCCAGCCAACAGAGGGGACACAACATGGAAGCTGAGACCCTCTACGGATTTTGAGCCATCCATGTACACTGGCATGGTTCTATCCCCTGACCTAAAAATGGATGAGAGGCAGTGTAAAGAAAAGAGACAACAAAGGGCATAATAGAAATATTTAGAATGATTAAAGCCCAGGTAGTAAAGACACGTATGCCAACCAATAAGAGTGGCATGGGTTTTTTGAAATATACAAGAACTTAGTCCAATGAAATTCACCGAGTGCAAAATCGTTCTGCCTGAGGGCAGTCTCACACTCGGCCAGCTACTAAGGAAAACCAATGGCATTTCAAAATGGCCAGATATTCAAGGAATAGTAGTTGGAGCCAGGGCTACTTGGTTGCCAGAGAACTTGACAGCCCCCCTAAGCAACCGAAATTCCTTGACTGGGACAGAAAATGCGGACTAATGCCAGCCAAGAAAATGTGAGATTAAGCTGGTAAAGAAAGTGCTGAAAATGGTAAAATAGTCTAGAAGAATTAAAGTCCAGATAATCTCAACCTAGTTTCAGAATGCTTGTGGAAGGTACTAGATGTACCAGTCTACATGGACTACCCACTTCCACCTATGTTAATTAAGACAAAAAATTAAGCACAATCATCTCAATTTACCTGGAAAAGCTTGATAAGAATCTTTCCATAAATTTTTTATATTAGCTGCAGACACATAATGAAGGAGTTGCGAATAGGTCAAATTATTAACAAGATGAGATTTGGGGGAATTTGTAAATTTTTGAAGAGTGAAAACATCAAAATCTTTTTTGGGAAGAACCTGTTGAAAGGAAAAAATATATGGTTAAAGATTTCCTGTATAGTTTTATAGAAAATTTCATAAATGCTTAGATTCTTAAGGTGAAATTTTTGAATAAAAATATCTTAAAATGTGGATGATGGAAATTTTCATTTGCTAAAAGAATTGGATTAAAAAAAAATTAAAGACACAATGGATTTATACTATGAATACTAAACAAAGGGATTTTGTAGGGAGATTCATTAGTCCTTACTGACCTTAAGGTGTCGTATCTTACATCATATAGAAAGTGGAAAATTTAAGGTAAGTGAAAAGGTATTGGGTACATAGTTCAATATATCAATTCAGTGATCTAGGGACTTGAAAGAGCAAACAAGATCCCCCCCAAAACCTTCCTGCGGTCCATTTTGAAGACAGCTCCTGTCCTCTCGCTGGCATAAATTTCAACACCTATTAATCAATGCAATTAAAATCCATATATATGTTTATATAGGAAATGATGAAGTCAAGGAAAGTGATAATGCCTACTAAAAAAAAATAATTAGAAATCCTGTCTGGACACCATCGATAAGGGCAGAAGTGCAGAAAAAATAGTAAATTCTTTGATAAGATATTTTAAAGGGAAGTAAAAAATAAGAAAACCAACAAGGGCATAATTAGGTGCCCCTGTTTCCCTCTGGGGGTCAAGCGTAACCACAATTTAAAATTCAAGAGCAATGAAGAGACCCCACTTCCTCTGAAAACCCTGACAGAGGAGCTTGATATAGAAAAGTCAATAAAAGACACCAAGGACAAGCTGCAGTGATTCCACTCACGATGGTACCAGGATAGGTACCATTCACCAGGATAGCACCATTCACCCCCACCCCCCCCACCCCACCCACCAACAAGGAACCAACACCTTATCTAGTCTTAATTGTGACTCATCCGCTGCTCACTTTATTCTTAGAATGTAAGCCATTGCATATCTAAAGCTTACAGGAAATCCCTCCCCTTGAAATCGCTGTTCTTGTAATTCTCTACCACCAGGAACTGCCTCAGGAACATCTTAGGTGCAAGGCGGCCAGGTGCATCTTCAGGTTTGAGTACGAGCCATGACAACAAAACAAATATTTGATGCGAGGGATGAATGGTGCTATGTACCCACCGATGGGTGCAGATAAAGCCATGCAAAGTGATCTACCCCTTTATTAAAAAACTTGGTTTCAACAGTTGCACAATCTCCCAGCCCCTGTCACCTCAAGTACCTTTCAATACATTTTCATTTCCCACAACTTGGATTTGATATCCTCTGGCTTTAGGCCTACATTGATTTTCACTTTATTTTTTCTATTTTTTTTAACCAGAGTGTAGAGAATCAAAGTATCTAGTAATCTGCAAGTAGTCAGAAAGAAACATATTACGGCCTTAAAAAGTGCTATTTTTTCCAAAAATTTAAGGCAAAAACTAATGAGGGAATCTACCAGGGAAAAGTTTGTAAGGAGAGATCTGTAAAAAAAGGGGGAGAAAAAAAAACTAATTTAACATTTTAAGTGTGTAGGAACCTTAGGCAGTCGAAAGGCGTAGCTTAGTTTACATTGAAACGTTCGTTAGGCTTTATTTGTGTTGCTGACGGCGTGAAGATCTGTTGATAGCAAATCAGCTCTACTTAAAATGGGCCAGAAAAGCGACATCATGGAATGTCAAAAAGGTGTGATTGCATTTGGCCACGACAAAGGTCATCATGTGAAGAAGGTGGCGGAATTTGGCAGAGTTTCAATGAGTAAGGTCATTCAGATTTACAAGCAATGGCAGAACTCCCAAAATGCGAAAAACTCTCACCAGAATTGCGGATGGAATGTGTTGACAGACAGGAACCGTTGTAGAATCTCCAGGCTTGCAATTGCAAATTGATTTGCTTCCAGGCAGGAATTGCTACAAAATATCAATTATGGTCCTTCACCACCCATTTCAGAAAGAATATTACGCAGGGAACTCCATGGCATGAGCATATGGAGCAAAGTAACATGCAAGAGGCCCTTACTATGGTTACAAGTGACTAATTTTATGTGTGGTGAGCTTATATAGCCGCAGATCCTCCTGAAAGTATTGTGGCCAGGCATGCATGCAATATTCCAGATGACAGCTGCAGTATGCTAGTCCATACTGCAGCTAACATCTGGTGGTAAAACCACTACAAAAATTATAAAATTATTATATACCTATTTACCTGAATGAGAACCTTTTGCCAAAATTCTCCAATATTGACAGACAGCTGTAGAGAAGACTGAATTTCATCTGGAGACAGATGATTATGCATAGGAGGCTTGACATATTTCAATTCTTGCTGCCGCGCCCTAAACATAATAAATAGCAATAATGAACAAGATATCCAAGTGAAATGCTCCCAGCTAAGCATTAACAGAATTGCAAAAGATAACTTAAGAGATGAGGCACTAAGAACATTTTGTATCATTTTCACACTTGCGAAGTGAGATCCTTGGATTCAGAGACATATTGATCACTCTATAGCAAATGGGTTTGTTTTTTTTTAAGCAGCCTATCTGGCAACTGCCTACTTGGGCATAAGTCACCATGATCACACTACAGCCTAATACTAGGCTAGAATAACAAACAGACAAACATAAAAAAAGACATAAAAAGCAAAGAAACAAAAAAACAAAGGCTAAAAAGCAAGAAGGGTAAATGGGTTGAAGCCCAGGGCTATGATCTAGGTGAAAATGCTGCTTCTTACCAGAGTTGGGCAGTCTGATACTTGCGGACTCTCTAAATGGTAACAGAGTAACAGAAGCAGTTTCTATAAGCAAAAAGTAGCGGAGTAGTGGGTAGCAAATTAAAAAAATTAAAAACTGCTAATTTGAGATGTAATATACAGTAGTTTTCCTTCAAAGTATTAAAAACCAATGAAAAGCTGTTTTGGGGGGGGAGGGGAGCACTTTACAATAAAAAGTAGCAATAGCGGAGTAGTGGGTAGCGGTTTCAGATAGCCAAGCTAGTGGAGTAGCAGATAGCAGCTTCAAAAATTTGGTAGCAGCGCCCACCTCTGCTTCCCACTATGAGTAAAGGTAAGCTGGTTTAAAAAAGGTTAATCACCATACTGAGACCAATTTAAGTGGCCTTTGAGGTTAGAAGATGCCAAGAGGATTGTTGTTGTTATTGTTGCACAAGAGTAAAGAACCACTGCTCCCTCCGACCGCTTGGGAGATTAAGGAAGAAAGCTTTTGATCCTACAGTCAGTGCTGTAGGCGCTATCAATATTACCACAATTAACCCTTTCACTCCCAATCATCCATATGGCATCATCAATAGTTATCTTCATAATCTTACTTATAAAGTGCCCAATGATTTTGTGTGGCATCAAAATGTTTTCATGGGTTGCAAACCGGGAAATTTGGCATGTGTTGATTAGTTTGCTCATACGAGGTGTCAGCTAGGGATAGGAAATAGTTGTGGCTGTCAATGCCATTGGGATCGGTGCACTATACGCAGATATTTGACTGATGAATACGATAAGGTAAGCAGTTTTTTATTTCCATTTCTATTTTATTACATAGAAGTTTATAGATGAGATTAAAATGTTAGTTATACCTTCAGGATATAATTTCTATGTGCAATATTTAATTCTAACTTATGTGATTACATGAGGCATCATTGGACTTTTCCTAAGTATTAGTATAAAAAAAGAAGTTTATGCAATTTTCTTAGTTTGGCTAGGTCTACATCATCTATAACCGCACAAACTTTGTTAGTTGATATAAGTACTCAGCTTATAATATATATATATATATATATATATATATATATATATATATATACACTAGTACTTCTGCTAACTATAATTTGTTTTTAGTTCTATAGAGCCTATTTAGCTAGAAGGCTAGGTCTACATCATTTATAACAGCACAAACTTTATTTTTATATAAATACTGCTTATACTATATGTATATATATATATGTTTGTATGTGGTGTAGTGTATGTTGGCATCCTTATGTCTTGGAAGACAATGGAGATTGCGCCATGTAAGTGTATGGAGATCCTGGGTTGCCCAGTCATAAAGATCCACCTCTCAGCCTCGCCGGTGTCATTCAAAGGAATGCAGAGCAGTGAGTATGGCACCAGTTTGGCTGCAGTAGCTGCCAGAGTCAGTGAGCACAGCGCACTGGTCCGCCTTCGGGGTTCCACTCCGAATTTGGAGGGTTTACTCCCTTACACTTGGCCATTGGATAAGTCGAGGATCTCCTATGCTGGGCTAGCCATTGGCTGCGAGAACCAGCTCCTCTGCCTAGTTTGATGGTGCAGTGTAAACACCATCCCCTGGCATGGTTTAGCCAGCCAGCTAAGCTAGTGTATATATATATATTCTAGCACTCCTGCTACCTATAATTGTCTTAGTTCTATAGGGCCTATTTAGCTAGAAGTGATGCCATACTGAGGTCAGTATGGTCGGGTGGGGCGGTCTCGGGCCCTGAGTGAGAGTACATGGCCAGTCTCAAAAGCCTAACCTATAGTTACATAAAAAATAAAATAACTAATTTTCATTCATTTAGTCTTCAGATACCTCCCCAAAAACACATTAGAGGAGCTCTCACTAACTAATACTGGTAAAAATACAACAAGGAAAAAAGAATGACTGCAACAAGGCCAGTGGATATGTTGATTTGCATGGGTTTGATAATTTTCCTGTGCCAACTAATCTAAAGCAAAGATGCAAATGCTGCATTAAAGTTTACGCACATATGAAGTATAACAAGTGCAACATCTCATTATACCTGTTATAATGGCAAAATTGTTTTATTACATTTCCTAAAATAAATTGAGTTTATATTATTTTATTAAAATTAATGAAAAAAGAATTAACTTTTATTTTTAGGAAATGTGGTTACAAAATTCCAAGTTTACTTTGTTATTTTCACAATGATTTTATTTTTTATATTTACATCATTATTTCCCTATGATGCCATGTGGAATCATTTTATTTTCCTTCATTTTCTTCAATGTTCAATAAAAAATGTTGTATACAGGTGACCCCGCCTAAAATGGGCCTGCACACACTTTTTATGATATATCCTTCATTCATTCACTAATCACCCTTACTTTGCAGGACATGACGGAAGCAATGCCTATGAAGACAACTAAATCTCAATGGGAGTTCTAGCAAAGAATATACTGTGTCAAACATTAATACAAGACAGGCTCATTCAAGAAAGTGTAGAATATTTTTGTGAGTTAGTTCGAATGTGAAAAAGCCCCCTCCCTCCAAGAGCAGAATTCAGAACTGGGTGGAACACTTCGAGAACTATGGGACAGTAGAGAACCTCAATGCAGCCAGTGACAACCGTCCAAGCCCGTCAAGATGCCCCAGGAAGCATACAGCTAAGCTGGTCAAGAGTGTGAGAGAGTCAGCTCAGCAGAGCCCAAAACGCTCTGTGTGCAAGCAAAGTCAGTCCCTTGGTATATCCTGTGAGACTTGCAGGAGAGTGCTAGTAATGGATGTAAAGGCCTACCCATACAGAATACAGACAAAGCAGACCCTTACAGACTCAGACAAGGAGCAGAGAAAGGCTATGGCAGTCAAGATACTGGAGAAGAATCAGGAGACCCAAACTTTCCTTAACCTCCTTTGGACCTCAGATGAAGCTCACTTCCACCTTGAAGGAAAAGTAAACTTAAAGATTTGTCTTCTGGGTACCTCCAGACCAAATGAGGTAGCCACTAAGCCCCTACACTCCCCTAAGTGCATGGTATGGACTGCAATCTCAGCCAGAGGCATCATCAGACCATTCTTCTTTGAGGAATCTGGCGCGACAGTGACAGTCACCAAGGAGCAGTATGTTGAGGTCCTCAAAACCTTTAAGAGGGAGCTGCAGACCTTGTTCCCGTCACTTATGGGAAGTTCTGGTTCCAGCAAGATGGAGCAAGCTTTCACACCTTGAACCTGTCCCGAGATTAGCTGAAAGAGAACTTTGGTCTCAAAACTGATTTTGAGTGGGCACCTCACAGCCCAGACCTTAGCCCCCAATATTTCTTTCTCTGGGGCTACCTTAAAGACAGAGTGTATGCAGGAAGATCCAGGGCCATCACGGAACTCAAGGAAGCCACCAGGAAGGAGATCAGAGCCATTAGTCGGTCGGTTTGTAAGGATGTCATGGACAACTTTGTGCTGCGCCTCAAGAAATGCACAGAGCTAAATGAAGGTCATCTCGAACAAGTGCTCTAGAATAAAGGAGAAAAGTCCAAAGACTCTCATATTTTGATATGATGTTTTTAAACAATAAACTAATTATCACCAAAGTTTCATTCAATCCTTGCAGAAAATTAAGAAATGAGGCCTAGCAAAACGGAGGGCAACAAAGATTATTCCTTCCCTGAGGCACCTTGAATATATAGATAGACTGAGTGTATTAAATATGTTCTCGTTGGAAAGGAGGTGTGTGAGAAGGGATATGATTGAGCTCTTTAAAAAATTTTCTGGGATAAATAATTGGATGTTAGCAAGTTTTTTGAGTTAGATGATGGAAATCAGACTAGAGGTCACCACTTGAAAATTAAAAAGCAAGGGTGTAGGTTGGATTTAAGAAAATATTTTTTCACCAATAAATTGGTAGACTTCTGGAACAAATTGCCGCGGAGGGTAGTAGGTTGGATGAGTTTATGGGGAGGGAAGGTTGTGATGGTTCCTAAGTTTTGTATATATTAATATTGCTTGTATATATCTATAGCTGCATGATTTAGTTCTTGACAAGCCTTGATTGGTGATACCCTTGTTTCTGGACGCAATCCTCTGGATGTAGTTTTCTTGGGAGTTTGGGTGCCTTAAAAAAAGAGGCCGTTTGACTCAGATGACCTATGATGGGCCCTTGTGGCTTTTGTCATCTGTTATATTATATTGTGGGGGACTTTGATTTTGTCTTCCCCTGGCGATGGTGCTTTTTGTGGGTGGGTTTTGATGGATGCCGATGACCTTTGATAGGCCCTTGTGGCTTTTGTCATCCGTGAAATTATGTTATGTTATGTTATGAAAGTTGGGGCCCATTTTAGGGGGGGTCACCATGTATATGTGCTTTATGACGTAAATGGAATGTGTTTTAAGCCCACCCTCATTTTTTTTTACATAAAGCAATACTTCAGGAAAGAAAGGGTTAAGCGGGTCTACGTCTTATGTGAAGTTGTCCTGAAGGAACAGGTTAGAATGTAGGGAAGCTAGTGCATGCTGTGGGAATTTTCTAGCACCCCTCTATGCTAGCAGTCCATGCAACAGATGATGTGTGATGTAATAATTGGATTATTAATTTATTTATTTAGGAGCCTATCTGGCGACTGCCCACTTGGGCATAAGTCGCCGGAATCCAGACCGCCTAGCACTAGGCTAAGTGTAATAATTGGATAAAACTGATCACATTACAAATACAAGAAAGAAGGCTCCAATGCTTGGGAGATGTAATGAGAAGTGATGAAGACTATATGGTAAGGAGAGTGATATGGATGGAAGTGCAAAGCTGAAAATAAAGAGAAAAGGCAGAGAAAGTGAATGAAAAGTGTTCTTTTACACAGAGTATAGCTTTTGAATGAGATCTTAAATATATTAGGTTGTTAGATAGGAAATGTGCATATTTTTTTATCATTGACTTTTTAGGATTAATATTCCTACATAGAAGGGTTCCATCCAAAATAATTAAGTCCTGTGTCAGTCAAAGATAAAGCTTGGTTTGATGATGATTGCAAGTGTGCCTTTGATGACAAACAGGCTGCTTACCACTTGTGTAGATGCAATCGAAGCCAGTTGCTTTGGGATAATTATGTTGCTCTTAGAGCCGAGGCTCAAAGAATTTATAATGCTGCTGAAGCTGCCTATAATTCTCATTTACAGGATGTTCTTGCTGGAGCTACTCAGTCACACAAATGGTGGGGCGACCTTAAGTCTTCATTGTTTGGTGTGGACTCGAGTATGCCTCTACTACATGAACCTGATGGCTCCATGTCTTTTGAGCCCTTAAATAAAGCTAATTTGCTCTCTAATACCTTTATAAACAAACAAGAGATCCGGAGTTGTTGCTTCCCCTGACTTGTTTCCCCTTTCCTCAGTTAAAATCAGTTGCCTTTAAATCAACAGAGCTTAAAAAGTATCTTCTTGATCTGGATACTTATTGTGGGACTGACCCAGATGGTTTTTGCTCCCTTTTTCTTCAAGATCGCCCCCATTTTGGCACCTAAATTCGTTATTGTTTTTAGGTTGCTTCTGAAGACCATTTCTTTTCCTTTTTGTGCCAACATTACTCCCATTCCAAAGGAAGCATTGGCTTCAACTTTATCATCTGAATACCGTCCCATCTCAATCACACCTATCTTATCTAAGATCTTTGAGAGGTTCCTTGCTAAACAATTGACCCTGTATCGTGACAAAATCTTTGTGATACCTGATTCACAATTCGGGTTCCGCAAGAGTTTGGGAACTTGCAATGCAATCCTAACACTGACTCATGACCTTCAATCCTCTTTGGATCTTGGGCATGAGTCGCGTATTGTAGCTATTGATTTCAGCTCAGCCTTCGACATTGCTAATCATAAGGCTCTAATTTATAAACTGCAAATTTATGGTATTAGTGAAGCCTTCTTAATATTTTTGAGAATCTTTTGACAAATAGGTCCCAGCGTGTTTCTGTTGATGGAATCTATTCTGCTTCTGTGCCTGTGGTCTCAGGCATTCCATAAGGGTGCATTCTTGGTCCCTTATTTTTAGAATTTTCACCTCTGACTTGGGCATTAACCTTGAAAATAAACTAATATTGTATGCCGATGACACAACTTTGTAGTCCTCAATTCAGTTTCCATGTAATAGAGGAGAAATTGCAGTATCTCTAAATAGGGATTTAGCCAAGATTACCTCTTGGTGTCAACTTTGGGGCATGAAGCTTAAAGCTAATATGTCACATTCCATTACCATTAGTAGATCATGTACACTGGATCCAGCTCATCCCAGTTTGTACATATCAGGTGAACTTATTGAGGAAGTAGATGATTTACATCTTCTTGGAGTAATTCTTGACTCAAAGCTAACTTTTGAGAAGCACACTCGTTTCTTGTCCTCCTCAGTTTCACATAAGACTAGATTACTTCATAAGTGTTACAGAAGTTTTGCTTGTGACTCTACAGTTATTAAGTCTTTTTATGCCTTCATTCTGCCTCATTTTGAGTATTGTGCTCCTGTTTGGATGTCTGCTGTTAATTACCATCTCAAGTTGTTGGACAGAGCATTGAACTCAATTGTTTATATTGCCAGCTCTGTCCCTTGATTTGGATCATCGGCATTCGGTTGGTGCCCTTAGCATTTTTTTCAAGGTATTTAATACTATTCAGCATCTGTTGCATGCAGCTCTGCCTGATTCTTTTAATCCAGTTCACGTGACAAGGTTTGCTCTTAATCTTAATGACTTTGCTATGAATTTTATGTTAGTAAGACACAGTTTTCACAGTGTTTTATACCATCGTTGATTAAAACATGGAATGCTTTACCCAGCAAGATTGTACACTCAAGGGATATTTTTTCATTTAAGTCCTGTGTGAATTGATTCTTGAAACAGTAGCTTTTCTCACCTTCTAATAATTCTTATTTATCTCTGGGTTTAATATTAGCCCTTCACTTTTTTCAGGGCTGCCTTTGCCTCTCTTCAGTACCATTTTGGTATTTTGTGTAGAATTAATTTAGCAGTTGTTTTTGCACCTTGGAGGGAGGCTTTGGTAGCTCTCAGAATAATAATAATAATACACCACTCAGTATGGGAGAAAATGTGTATGCCCAGTTTAGAGACTGGATTTTGATCTATAGTGATTCACAAAGCGCCTTGAGTGCCCTTGTGGTATTGTAATCTACATTTTTTTTTCATTGTGGTAGCCTATCTGGGGACTGCCTAGTTGGGCATAAGTCGCTGTACATAACAACACACTATTAGGCTATATTAAAAAAGAAAACAAAAACAAATAATATCTAAATAACACATAACAATGATAAAAAAGGACAAAGGCTAAAAAGAATAACAACAATGAGAAAAAGTGAAAAGGCAAGGAGGAAGCATGCTCCGACATCAGGGGTAGGCCTGCTTCACCCCGGTGCAGGAACATGCGACCTACAAAAAGAAACACAAAAAAGGTACAAAAGTGGAGGAGGCCAGCCTATTCCAAAAAGTTGTAAAGTCGACAAGTCAGTGTGCACGATCCTGTTCGGAGTACAAGGGACAAGCGGTAACGACCCTGCTTGTCCCAGTATGGGACAGGTAATGTGCGCGGAGATCACCCAGACTGGGACATTAAACAAGAATGTACCAAACAGTCTGGAAAACAATACAGTCTTCACAGTATGGAACAGGCAAGCGCTCCATAAAATGGCTGTGCATCCTGCGAGTGTGTCTATTTCAGAGATGACAGAAAGCAACCTAGAGCCGCCGTGGCATTGGGGTAGGTCCATGGGAATGCAATGGCATGCAACTTTAAGTTCCCCTTGACCATCTCCCATCTTCTTTGCCAAGCAGCCCAGAAAGCTGCCTGTATTCCTGCCATGTAATCGGTGTGTAAAAAGCTTGTAAGGTGGCGATGCTCACCAATACTCATTATAATTTAATCAAATATTATGGATAAAGTCATACGACTTGAGAAGTTTAATGTACCTACTTCAGATCTTCACGCTGGCAAATTATGGAAGCTTTGGTATAGAAATTTCTGTTACTTCCTTTCTACAATATCTCATCATTCTCCAGACAAGTCATAAGTGCTCTACTTGTACATTGGTTTTCATGTCGCGGCTGTAATAGATGCCTGTGCTGATTATTCAAAGGCTATTGAATTGGTGCAAGCTGCCTATATTAAGGCTCCCAGTGAAATTCATGCCAAACATTTGCTTTCTACTCAAATTTAACTTCCATAAGAATTAATTGACCAGTGCCTTCAAGCTCTCAATTGTCTTGCTGTGGATTGCAACTTTAAGGATGTTACTGCTGCGGTCTACTGTGATAAGAGTATCAGGGATTCCTTCATATGAGGGGTAAAATCTTTGAACATTCATGCATGACTCCTTGATAATCAAAAGCTTACATTAACCAATGCTACTCAACAAGCCGCCACACTAGCAGGTATATGACCGAGAGTAACTAAGTATGATTCAGGTATGTGCTAAAATTAAACCGCATTTCTTTAAACCAGAAAATACTTCTTTGATATGGGCGACTGAGCCTTTCCAATGTTTTTCAATTGATTTTAAGGGCTGCTTCCAGTTTCCTCGCACTCATCATGTTATCTCCTTACAATCGTTGATGAGTTTAGCCGATTTAAATTTACATTTCCATGCCAAGATATGTCATCCAAAGTAGTTATTGACTGTCTTACAAATCTTTTTTCATTATTTGATCTACCTACATATATCCATTCAGACTGCAGCCTGTCATTCATTTCCAAAGAAGTGAAAGAATTTTTACTACTTCTTGGTGTCACCAGCAGCCACACCTCTCCATACAACCCCCCGTGGAAATAGCCAATGTGAGCGCTATAATGGCATTATTTGGAATACTATGAAGTTGTCTATTGAATCTTGAGGTTTGCCATTAAGTGCATGGCAGGATGTGTTACCTGATGCTTTACATACCATATGTTCACTACTTTGTCCATCTGCAAATACCAGGGTTGGCAAAAAACTAAAATTTTGAAAAAGCCCAATAAAACCCGGGTTTTATTCTAGGTTTTTTCAAAAAACAAATGCTACAAACATTAGAATAACAGAAAAAGAATAGCTATCTCTATTTTTATATAATATTAATAATTAATTAGTTTAATAATTATATTATAATAAGAAAAGATCACTGATCAAGAATTGTAGGTATCCATGAAAGCCATAACCTGTAGAAGGAGAGATGAATTATGGGTCAGTATGAAAGAAATAACCTTAATTTGATACATATTTGTTGAAATTATAAACATAAATATGAATTTTGAATAACATAATGATAAGTAGCATTCATTTCTTGAAAAAAAACAACAAACCAAACTTGGGTTTTTTCAAATTTTATTTGAAAAAGCCCCTCATTAAAACTGGTAGTAAAACCCAGGTTTTTTTTTATTTGCCAACCCTGGCAAATACCACGCCTCATGAATGACTTTTTGCTTTTGAGAGACGTTCAGTTAGTGGTTTAGCCCTACCTTCTTGGCTAATTGAACCAGGAGAAGGCCTCCTCAAATGGTTTGGTAATCGCAGTAAATACGAACAAGCTATGGACATTGTTGATCTCATTGATGCTAACTCTACACATGCTTGTATGAAATTCCCTGATGGGAGAGAGAGCACTGTTGCTCTGCATAATTTAGCTCCATGTCCTAGGAATATTCCACCTAATGATTCTGAATCCCAAAGTCCAGGTGCCCTTTCCGATCAAGTTTTCCATCTACAACTCCTAACTTTCCTCAAGCCAATGAGAAGATATTGGGAAATAAGCAAGAAAAAATTACCCAGACAAGATCATGTTCATGATGCTGACAACAGTATGAATAGTCACAACAATACAGTAACCTGGTCCTAGAAGATCTTTACACACTCATAAACCTGTATATCATTTAGATTTGTAATCTTTTCAATTTCTAATTCATTTTGATGCCTTACTTTAACTTTCTTTATCTAGTGTATTGCATATTTTGTAATTTTGAAAAGGAATGAATTCTTTTTGGTGGGAGTGACTGTTATATGTTGCACTTTATAGTTGATTAAACCCTATAAAAAGGGACAGTTTGAATATACCTTACTAGTCATTACTATGATTACAATAAAACACTTGTAAGGCAGCTATGCTCACCACTACTATTACTATCATTAGAGAGAGATTAGTAAATGAAAATACAGTAAACCCTCGCTATAATGAATTTCGGAAATAATTAACCAAATTTCCTAGCTGAACTCCATGTTGCGACTCACTGGCTCACAGATCAGTCAGCTGTGAACATTGCATGGGAGTGGTTGTTTTGGTGTTCTCTTCCTCCTCCTCCTCCTTCCTCTCTTCATGAGTGCTACTTACTACTACATAGAACGAATGAACCATCGGATATAACAAACTTGGTTCATTATTTCCATCACTTTTAACGACCATTAGGTTTAACAAACTTTCGGCTTTAAAGAATGCCCACCACCCCATATAGTTTGTTATATCAAGGGGTTTACTGTATGTGGAAGATATATAGCTAAAGATCTTCCTGCAGGCATTGAAGCTGGGAGTGTACCAGTCCTACTATTTTATTACCATCAAAATTACATTATTTATATGTGATTGGTTTGTTATCTCAGAAACACTGACAATTTTACATTCATGAATGGAGCAATAAATCAACTAGCCATATCAAACACCTTCCATTCTCTCAATCTAACTCTTGCACATAGTCCCACCTGCTAAACTGAAACTCTTGACTACCATAACCTTTCATTAGCTCTACATGCACCTGATACTTGCTTTCTTAATTCCTTTTGAACTTACAAGCTCTTAAAAATATTTTACCTTCATCATTGGCCATTATTATCTTTCAGTGTTTTAAACCTTATGTTATCTATGCAAAATGATTATATATATATATATATATATATATATATATATATATATATATATATATATATATATGTTTTCAAACCACCTAATATAGCTCTCAGAAGTCCTGAATATGAAGCTACTCTTCGAATTGATGAAATAATTATTTTTTTTTTACTGTTAACTTGTCTATTTTCTTTATATTGAAACCATTTGAGGAATAACACCATACAAAAGAAATTTATAAAGGCTATATCTAAACTTTATGATAACCTTGACTACTCTCCCACAAAATATTAGGGCTGATGTACATCAATACCAAAGAAAATACCTTCCATATCCCAACCTTTATTGCCCTACTAAAGAACAAAGCTAACCACCCTTTTTGTGTACCAAATAGAGATTTTTAATGGATTTATTGGGAAACATGATCTATCCTTTCAAGAGTCATCTTGATATAAGAAGAAATTTTATATGGTTGGGGAAACATCCATTATTGCAGTATTATCTCAAAATGCAAAGAGGATGAATGATCTTAATTGAGATTTTGATTCTTGTCCGCCTTTAGTATTTCAGCTAAATAATTAGGAAGAAGCAGTAAAATGTTATTTATCAATATATTCTTCTTGCAGTAATTGTTAAAATATGAATGAGAAACTTTCATCATTTCTAATAATCTTACCTTATCCATTTACCACAAAGAAAACATTCTGCTACTTGACTTATGGGTGTCTTTGAGCAATATTTGGCATGTATAAGAAGATTTTTATTGATGGTTTCTTTTAATTCATCCATATCTTCTATCTATCTGAATGAGTACAAATGTATAGCAAAAAATAACTTTTAAACCACTGAGTGCTAACAGGACCCAAATGCAGGTGATATGTAGTTTCCATGGCAAAGAAATTTAAATATAATTCACATATGATTAACGATATTAATACTACAAAGAGATCTGAAAATATGCAGGAATGATTAACTTAATAATTGGTCTAGAATGGATTTGAAATAATTAAGTAAATATATACCTCTATTATAAAAATAATTAAAAGTTTATATTTCTATTTACTATAAATAGTTGGCCTTATTATAAGAACATTAAAGCTTATTTAGCCTAGTTATATTTACTAGTATTGAAAAATATGATTATAAATATGGCACTAAAAATGAAAAGGTATAGCAAAATAAAAAAATGAACAATAACCAACAGACAATAACAAACAAAATAGAACAACCATTATATAAAAAGCAATTAAAAGACACTCTCAAGTACCCTGGGGCGGAGGAGGCTATCTCTCTCAGTCAGGGACCCAAATGAGCCACCATCAATTTAAAAAAATTTTAACAAGTATAGATTCATCTCTGCCTCCTCCAAATTTACTAGTACAGCATAATCTATTGTGTGCAAGTCAGGCCCCAGCACAAATGTTGTGACCCAACTTATTACAGTACCAGGACAGGTAATGTGCAAAAAGCTCCCCCAGAATGGGAAATTCAACAAAAATGCCTCTTAGATGGAGGGGGTAGGGGCCAGCAGAGCCCTACCACTGGTCGCTGTCTAGGCTTTTAATTATGTTTGTCTTCCTTATCTCCTCCCAACCACCTTTCATATTTACCTTCTTTCTCCTTATTTTTGTTCTATAGCCCAAGTCCTATGTGGGGGTTGTCACGCTGATGCTGCTTTTGACACGGGGCTCAAAGGGTAGCTCTGAGTGGCAGTGCAATGGTACCATCTGCTGGTAGTCTGCAGAATCGTAGGGTCGGAAGTTGAAGGCTTGCTAGTCAATCAGAGTAGGAGAGATGGCGACAGTCCCTGCACCAGTTACGTTGCTCTGTGCTGAAACTGCTCCAAGTTGTCCATGGTCCCTTTTCAGTGATTGGCTCCATATCACAGAAGCATATTCCAGGTGAAGTCTGATTAAGCTCTTGTATAGGTAAATTAAGGTGGTCTTATCCAATGCTAAAAAGGTGTGTTTGAAGGCTCCCAGGACTCTGTTGGGCTTGCTGACCTGTGCTTGGATATATTGGGAGAATCTTAACTTGTTGTCTATAATGACACCTAGGTCTTTTTCCACTTCAGCTACCAGCAGGAGGTGTGGTGTATCATTGTCTGATGATATTGTATAGTTTGAGGATTATTGAAGCCTAAGTGCATTACCTTACATTTTTCTGGGTGGAAAAGCATCTGCATCTTGTAAACCCAAGTCTGGAGTTTATCTATGTCGCCTTGTAAAGAGTATTGCAGGTCTTCTTATTCTATTATTTGATAGATCTTTGTATCATCAGCATACATAGATATGTAATTA
The DNA here is from genome assembly GCA_963969495.1 of Ceratothoa steindachneri. Classification (NCBI taxonomy): domain Eukaryota; kingdom Metazoa; phylum Arthropoda; class Malacostraca; order Isopoda; family Cymothoidae; genus Ceratothoa; species Ceratothoa steindachneri. Next base: position 173,201,562 of record OZ018320.1, on the reverse strand, counting down.
TCCAGAAGGTCTGGCATGTCTGACATAAACATGGTGAAAAGCAAGGGTCCCAATACAGAGCCCTGAGGAACACTGCTGCTGACAGTGCACCATTCTGACAGCAAACCATTGACAATCACCCACTGTAAGGAAGTGCTTGTAAGGAAACCCCTAATCCAAGTCAGTGTGCTTACTCTCATTCCAAGGGCAATCAGTTGTGCAAGCGATTGCTTGTGTGGAACCATATCAAAAGCCTTGGCATAGTTAATTGTAGTAGACTTTCCAGAGGTAAATCCATGTTGTTGATTGCTGAGAAGATTGTTCATTCTAAGGTGGCTCATAAAATAGGTAAATTATTAAGCAGTTCAAAATAAAGCCGCTAGCCCTGATGAAATTCCATCAAGATTGCTACATGAGATAATTGATTTAATATCTGCACCAGAGTATAATTTTTAATTGATCTCTTATGTGCAACGAAGTTCCTCTGGATTGGAAGTTGGCTAATGTTGTCCCAATATTTAAAAATGGTTGTAGGGAAGATGTCTGCAATTACCATCCTGTAAGTTTAACAAGTTTAATTTGTAAAATATTATATAAATGGATTAAGGGCCAAATTGAGAATCATGCTGCTCAATTTAATCTGCTAAATAAATCTCAACATGGATTCAGAAGGGAAAAGTTGTGTTTAACAAATTTATTGAGTTTTTTGGAATTTGTTACTGATAGTTTGGACAAAGGAAATGATGTTGATGTTATTTATCTAGATTTTAGCAAGTCATTTGATAAAGTTTCACATAAAAGATTAATTAGTAAACTCAAAAGTTTTGGAGTCAGTAATTATCTCAGTAATTGGATCTCAAATTGGGTCAGTTCCAGAAAGCAGAGTTATGCTCAATGGTAAGAAATCTTCATGTTGTAAGTGGGGTCCCCCAGGGCTCAGTTCTTGGCTCACTTTTGTTTATTATTTATGCAAGTGATTTGAAAAGGGGTTTAAGAAATAAAATGTGGAAGTTTGCTGATGATACTAAGTTAGCAGCATCAATTTCTAGTATTTCTGATTTTACTTCACTTCAAAATGATGTGGATATGTTACTTGGTTGGGCAGAGAGATTGAAAATAAATTTTAATACTAATAAATGTAAAGTTATGCATTTAGGGTCTAATAATGAAAATTTTGGTTATTTAATGAATGGTACCTGGCTCAATGTGACTGAGAAAGAAAAAGATTTGGGAGTGACTATTACAAATGATATGAAATTTCACAAACAATATCTTGATGTGAGAAATAACGAAATAAAATGCTGAGAATAATAAATAGAAATGTTTCATATAAGAGTAAAGAGGTAATTTCAAGACTCTACAATTCTTATGTTCGACCATACATAGACTATTGTGCTCAGGCCTGGACCCAGTATTATGTAGGGGATATGGATTTACTTGAAGGTGTTCAACGAAGGGCGACCAGATTAATTCCTAGTCTAACAAATAAGTTATGAAAATAGATTAAAGGAACTTGACATGTTTTCAGTTAGGCGCAGGTTTCTTCGAGGGGACAGGATTCATGTTTTCAAATTATTATACGATTTAAAAGAAAGTGGATAGGAAGAGTTTTTTGAATTGGAACAAGAGGTCATAATAAGAAAATAAAGAAAAGGCAGTGCCATTTGAACCTTCGTAAGAATTTCTTCCGTAATAAAATAGTCAATCTTTGGAATAGTTTGCCATATGATATTGTAAATAGTAATAGAACTAATGGCTTTAAAAATAAGTTGGACATCCATATGGATAATTTAAATATAATATAAGACTCAGATTTTATGGTATGTATATATGTATATGTACGAGGGGCGGTCAATAAGTTTTGCGAATCGGTAGGGCAAAACAGAGGAAGGGGGATGGCTGTTTGTGGAGGTGTTAGGATAAGTTATGACAAGTCAGGACCTGCGGCCGAACGCTCCTGCCTCGTCTATTTAAGAAGCAGTAGCTGATCGCAGATTGTCAGTCACAAATTTTTCAAAAATGGAGAAGGTTTAGCACCGCGGTGATCAAATTTTTGATCAAAGAAGGCAAGAATGCAAAAGAGATCCATTAACGCATGGTTGCAGTGTACACCGACACTGCCCCTTCTTATGCAACCATTGCTCGGTGGAATAGGGAGTTCCGCCATGGTCGTGAGTCCCTTGAAGATGACCCCCATCCAGGACGCCCGTCAGATGTGACCAACGAGTAAAATGTGGCCTGTGTAGAGAGAGGAGGATCCTCAAAAATTGGCGGGTGAAGGTCGAAGAAATTGAGCTAGAACTTGGAATATCACATGGAAGTGTTATCAACATCATGCACAACAATTTGGCCATGCCCAAGGTCTCTGCCCATTGGGTCCCTAGAAACCTCACGCCCCATGATCGACTTCAACGTCATCAAAGTCCACAAAGCCAGAGTTGCACAAGCTGCCCTGCACGAGTGCGGATTCAAGGAACTCAACAATCCCCCCCCCCCATCAGTCCAGATCTAGCCCCTAGCGACTACTTTTTATTTCGCCAGCTCAAGGCTGCACTGCGTGGACGCCGGTTTGGGGACGATGAAGATGTCCAGCTCGCCATCCAGGAGTAGATTGAACAGCAGTCGGGAGATTTCTGGTTGTCGGGAATTTGAAGCCTCAGGGACAAGTGGCACAAGTGCATTGAAGTTGTGGGTAGTTATATTGAAAAATAATAAAACACTTTTCCTCATATCTCGTTTCCTTATATCCGAAATGCAAAACTTATTGACCGCCCCTCGTATATATATTTGATACTTAAGACAATGCTCCTTGAGGCAGAGATAATAGTAATCTTGTATAAGGCAAGAAAACCTTTTCCAGAGAGTAGGATAATCATGCAACATTACTACATTGGTAAAGATGGAAAAACCTCACGATTTACACTTTTGGGCATGCAAGCATGAAATACCTAATGATTGGAAATTAGCAAATATAGAGCCAATTTTAAAAAGGGAAGTAAAGAGGACCCAAATAAATTTAAGCCGGTAAGCTTAACTTCTATCATGTGTAAAATTCTTGAGAAGATATTTAAGAAGGGGATTTCTGACCATCTATAGAGTGGTAGGTGAAAAAATGATGCTCAGCATTGGTTTAGAAGAGGTATGTAGATCGTGCTTTTGATAAGGTTCTACATAGGAGACTAGTTCACAAATTAAAAATGCATGGATATGTGGTAAAGTTTTGAATTGGATAACTGAATGGCTGAAAGAGAGGAAACAGAGTGTTGTGCTGAATAGGGTGAGGTCACAGTGGAGGGACATTATCAGTAGCATACCTCAGGGATCCGCTCTAGGCCCTTTATTATTTGTAATTTATATAAATGATCTTGGGAGGCTGTAAATAGCAGTGTCAATTTTTGCTAATGACACTAAATTGGCAGCTGTAGAGAATTTAGATATGAAATGAGTGGGCATTGGCTAAATTCAGTTGAGTTTGAGAAGGACTTAGGCATAGTAGTAGATAGGTCAATGAAGTTTTCAAAGCAGTGTATTGAGGCAAAAAATAGAGCAAATAGGGTGCTAGGATACATTAAGAGGAATGTTAGCTAACCTCGTTTCTAGGTTGACGGTTTAATTAGCGACTGATTTGGACTGTGTTGTGCCTTAAATCTCATTTCGGTCTGTTGATTTATTTTTCAGATATTTCTAGTTTTTTTCTCACCACAGAATCAGCGAAAGCTAAGTTGCTCTTTTTTTTTCTTATTACTACTTAAGTTCTTTCTTTGTTTGAATAAGTGATGGAGTCCGGGGATGAAAGTGAGCATGAGTGTCGGAATGTATGCATTAAGAACATAACATAAGAAAAGAAGGAGACTGCAAAAGACCATTCATGGCCTACACTTGGCAGCTCCTGTTCCATTCAACACACAAAAGATTTCTTACCAGAGAAAAGTCATCAACATTGTCACCCTTAACAGGAGTTCGTCAGATCTAATCTACAATATACATAAAATGCATCCAGAGGATTATGTCCATTCATGCAACCGCAAAATATAATCTTCCCACTCCTTAGAAAAATATATACATATGTACATAAAAAAAAGTCAGTCCCATCTAGCAGCTTCATCCATAAGTTGGACATCCATATGGATAATTTAAATATAATATAAGACTCAGATTTTATGGTATGTATATATGTATATGTACGAGGGGCGGTCAATAAGTTTTGCGAATCGGTAGGGCAAAACAGAGGAAGGGGGATGGCTGTTTGTGGAGGTGTTAGGATAAGTTATGACAAGTCAGGACCTGCGGCCGAACGCTCCTGCCTCGTCTATTTAAGAAGCAGTAGCTGATCGCAGATTGTCAGTCACAAATTTTTCAAAAATGGAGAAGGTTTAGCACCGCGGTGATCAAATTTTTGATCAAAGAAGGCAAGAATGCAAAAGATATCCATTAACGCATGGTTGCAGTGTACACCGACACTGCCCCTTCTTATGCAACCATTGCTCGGTGGAATAGGGAGTTCCGCCATGGTCGTGAGTCCCTTGAAGATGACCCCCGTCCAGGACGCCCGTCAGATGTGACCAACGAGTAAAATGTGGCCTGTGTAGAGAGAGGAGGATCCTCAAAAATTGGCGGGTGAAGGTCGAAGAAATTGAGCTAGAACTTGGAATATCACATGGAAGTGTTATCAACATCATGCACAACAATTTGGCCATGCCCAAGGTCTCTGCCCATTGGGTCCCTAGAAACCTCACGCCCCATGATCGACTTCAACGTCATCAAAGTCCACAAAGCCAGAGTTGCACAAGCTGCCCTGCACGAGTGCGGATTCAAGGAACTCAACAATCCCCCCCCTCCATCAGTCCAGATCTAGCCCCTAGCGACTACTTTTTATTTTGCCAGCTCAAGGCTGCACTGCGTGGACGCCGGTTTGGGGACGATGAAGATGTCCAGCTCGCCATCCAGGAGTAGATTGAACAGCAGTCGGGAGATTTCTGGTTGTCGGGAATTTGAAGCCTCAGGGACAAGTGGCACAAGTGCATTGAAGTTGTGGGTAGTTATATTGAAAAATAATAAAAGACTTTTCCTCATATCTCGTTTCCTTATATCCGAAATGCAAAACTTATTGACCGCCCCTCGTATATATATTTGATACTTAAGACAATGCTCCTTGAGGCAGAGATAATAGTAATCTTGTATAAGGCAAGAAAACCTTTTCCAGAGAGTAGGATAATCATGCAACATTACTACATTGGTAAAGATGGAAAAACCTCACGATTTACACTTTTGGGCATGCAAGCATGAAATACTTTAAGGCGTAACAACATACTTTTCAATGTACAATAGTGTAAATAAATGTATTTGTGTTGATGCAGACAACGATCAGGATCTGAATTTTACAGTGGGAGTTTGGTATGAGATAAATTTCATTGCTCCTTAGTGGGCCAAGATATTAGCTCATATTATATTTTGCTTATATTGTAAATATGCGCTGTTTAATTTATTTCTTTTTTGGTTTGATTTGTTTTATAAGATCATTTTTATTGAGAAAAAAAATTTATGTGGGTTCACTCCACCTTGTTGGACCCTAGTGGTCTGCTGTGGAGTCACTTTTTTATGTTTTTATAATGTCATCTGCAAGAATGCACTCCAGGGTTTTGCAAACAACCGAGGTAAGTGACACAGGTCTGTAATTAGCAGGGTTAGACTTGTCTCCTTTTTGTAGATTGGGGTCACTGTGGCAATCTTCCACTGCTTTGGCACCTCTCCTCTCTCCAGGCTTTTTTAAAACAACATTGTAAGGGAAGTGGCTAATATCTCTGCCATTTCATTCAGTATTTGAGGGTGGATCTGGTTAGGTCCCGGTGATTTGTCTATTCTTAGTTTTTCAAGTGTCTTGAGCACTCTCTCTTCGGTGATGGTTATATTTAGTTCTGATTGCAGTTCTTTATTTGTAAATCTGGGAAAAAGTTGATATGTCTTCTCTTGTAAAGACGAGTATTGTATATTTAGCACATCTGGCTTGTCTTTGTCCTCACTTACAAAGACTCCTTCATTTCTTAAGTCAGCCAGGGTGACTCTTATTTTACGCCGACTATTTATGTAGTTGCAAAGAACCTTGTTGTTTATGTATGCTTCTCTAGCTAGTCTATTTTCAAATTCTTTCCTAATCTTCCGTAGTGTCTGTTGCTGAGTTGCGGGCTTCAATGTACATCTGATAGTCTTGCCCATCTTTAGTATTTGGGTATCGTATCCATGTATGACCTTTTTCAATGTTATTTGGTTCATCCAAAGAGGTTTTTTCCTTAGCTTGTTAACCCTTAACCGGTGGGTCTGGGTTGCATCAGAGCTTGTGCCATAAGGGGAAAAAATGAGTAATTTTAATATTTCTCAGAAGGTCATTTATCATTTAAAATATTATTTTATTTAAGTAAATATGCAATGTAAACTATATTTTATTATTCTAAATGTTAGAAAAAATCGTAAAAAGGATTATGAAAAAAATATAAACTATTTCTTTCAAAGATAACTTTCTACGCTTCGGAAAATTTGACAATGTTGAAGCTTTGGACTCCATCTTAATACTGGACTGAAAAATGATGCATAAATTAAGCTCAAATTGGATTCTGTCAACTCTTTCACTCAAGGAGTTGCCAATTAGTAATAAAAAACAGGACATCAATTGACGATGCTTGTATGGCAGGAAACTTTTTGAATCATCAATTAATGTTACCCGCCATTCTCTAAGGGAATGTCAATTGACGATGTCTGCTGGTTAAGGGTTAAAGATGTTTGCTTTTAATACTGTTCAAAAGTAAGTTTTTCTTTTATTTGTTTTTTTTTTTCCTTATTTCTTTTCTATATATCTTACCTACTCTATGCCTGGACAGTATTTAGTCTTTTTTAATTACTTTTTACTTAATTTTCCATTGTTAAATTCTCGATAAAACCATATTTTGGGGTTGTTAATGAAACCTGACTTCTTAACTCTGACTAAAATACAACTTTTTTTGTTTTGCCTCTGTATTGATTTCTCTTGATTTTTTAAAAAGTTTTTTTTACGGCCTTCATTTTGATTCTTGTTTTTATTACTATATATGTGTAATTCATAAACACAAATTACCCACATTCTCAGTCTCTAAAAAAAAACCCTGCTACTTTTTTGGCCAATTCATTGGTATTTAAGCTCCCACCCATGCACATTCATGCCATTAGTCAAAATGTCTTCTTCATGCAGTGTGCTCATTGAATGTTCACCATTTAGGTGCTATTTTATCCGACAACGATAAATGTGTTCATTTTCTCGAAGCCCATGGCCTTTTAAAATCTAAACAAGAGTATCCCACTTGTAAGGCCGAACTTACAATGAACAGAAATTGTGTCTTTAGGTGTGATAAATCTTATATTAGCCCTGATGGCAAAAGCAACCGATGTAAGTAAAAATCAACAGCTCGGAAAGGAACTTTTTTGTGGGATCATGCCTCTCGATCGAGAACATTGTCATGATTGCGTTTTGGTTTATCGTGAATAGGGTACCTATGACCATAATAACTGCACATACGTGAAAGAGATTTCACAAGTTCTGGGTTGCTGCCGCTAAACTCTACCCATCCATCTAACATAAGTACATATCTACCAATAATTATAATAATGTAAGAAACAATAGTTTAATTTTGAGGGTTGTCTCGTTGTGGGACGGCTCGTCAGGGAAATCACCCTGTGATTTTAATCATTTAGGGGGGTCTGGGGGTGCAGCCCCCTAGTATATAATCCAAAATTGCCATAAAATTTGTCCATATAGATTTCAGCTCAGAAAAAGTAGCTAGAAAAAATAGCCCAAAATAAGCTAGGACTCGGATCCGGCCATACTCTCTACAATTAGCCCCCTCTGTTGGAACCCATCCACAATAACGATGAAAGATGTTCAGAAAAAACTCTCAGAGGTAAATGACAGCAAGGCACCAGGTCCAGATGGAATATCGCCATATGTACTGAGACAGTGTTTTGACATTCTTTGTGCACCACTACTGGACATATTTTTATCATCTATGAGGACTGGCGATGTTCCACTTGAATGGAAGCCCAACATCTCACCCATACACAAAAAAGAACCAAAGACAAACCCACTCAACTATTGCCCAGTGTCATTACCTTGTAATGATTTCAGTCAATGGACCTCAGCTACAGAAACTGCCACTGTATCCTCTGCTCTGCCTCAGGTCCACGGGGATGAGGTGCTCTAGCTTATTGTAGTGGGGCCAGGTATGGTATGAAGGCAGAGGAGGTGTGTCTTCAATCTTCAGCAAAGAAGTTGTCTAGGTGTCGCTTAAAGATTTCTACACTGCAGGCTGACATGTCTCTAAGCAAGAAGGAAGGCTGTTGAATAGTTTTGGCCCAGTCCTGCCAAAACTGCTAGCTGAGGGTTTTTAAGCTTTGACAGTTCGTTTTGGGGCCCTCAATGTAGCAAGACCTTCCTTGTGACTTATTTGGGCTTAGTTGATGCCAAAGTTAGGTACCAGACCCTCCAAGACCAGTATAGTGTCCAAAATCATGGGAAAAATTATAATGAAGATATTATGCAGCACCTCACAGATAATGCATTGATAACAGATGTACAACATGATTTCAAGAAAAACAGGAGTTGCCTAACCAATATGTTATGTTACCTAGATGACCTGGTCAATGTAGTGGACTGCAGACACTGTGTGGATGTGAACTACCTAGACTGTGAGAAAGCTTTTGACAGAGTCCCTCATGAAAGGTTAATAGTGAAGCTGAAAGCAATAGGAGTAACTGGAAATGTTCTGAACTAGAAGCTCTCTCACAGATAGGAGAGATCGGGTTTGCATCAGGAAGGAGTGTTCGGGTTGGCTACCGGTGCTAAGTGGAGTTCCACAGGGGTCAGTCCTGGGGCCGGTCCTTTTACTGGCGTACATAAATGACATTGCCTTCAGCCTTGAATCATCTGTGAGTCTGCTGATGATGCAAAGGTATACAGAGTCCTGAAGACCAAGGACGATGTAGATGCCCTCCGAGACATGAAACACCTGGAGGAATGGAGGGGTAAGTGGCTGCTCACATTCAACACCACTAAGTAAGACCATGCACATAGGCCTCAGCAACCAGACTACCAGCTTAACGGCAATAAGCTGGGGAAATCTGACCAGGAAAAGGACCTCGGAATAATTATGGCTGATGACCGCAAGTCCTCAAGCAATGTTGCAACTGTGGCTGCCAAAGCGAACAGCGGACTGGCCATTATCAGGAGGAATTTCAGTGCACTTACTAAGGACATCTTGCTGCCACTCTACTTCTCTTTAGTCTGCCCCATTCTGGATTATTGAGCCCAGTTATGGTCCCCATACCTGGTGAAGGACATCCAGACCCTAGAGAGGGTGCAGAAGAGAGCAACAAAGCTGGTACCAGGCATCACCCAGCTGCCCTATGAGTCATGCTGCCAACACCTTGGTCTGCAGATGTTGCAAGAGAGAAGAGTTAGGGGGAACATGATTGAGACATTCAAGCTCTTGCACGGTTATGAAGATGTTCCCTATACTACTTTCTTTCAGCTTAACACTAACCAGCTGCGGGGCCACTCCCTTAAACTGCGTAGACCTGACAGCTGGTGCACCACAATGAAAGGGAACTGGTTTGCCCTTAGGGTTATTGACCCTTGGAATGCACTTCCAGAAAGTGTAGTAATTGCACCTACAATAGCCACATTTAAATCAAGGTATGACAGGCACATAGGACTAGGGCATGTGGCTGACAGATCATAGAGGTGGGGATCACCACAAGAAGAAACTTCTTAAATCCACACTATGATGATGTTGAGTTTAGGGAGTTTGAGACAGGTGTCTCATTCACCCTGACATGGACCGTTGTCTTCAGGTATCATTTGCTTAGAGGCGGTGGAGTTGTCCTGACTGCCCTAAGAATTCAAGGTTATGTTGCAGGACTTTCTTTTGGATAACGTCGAGGAATCCCATTCCACTCAGGAGAACTGTGATATTAAACAACTTTATCTTGAGAGGAAAGGCAGTTTCATAAAATTGTTCTGAGTGAGTAGAAACAAGGGCACCACAGTAAGAAATGCTCCACTGTGTCTTCAGTTAAGGGACACAACTTGCAATAAGGTTTAGGGACAAGTCTCAGTTTGTAGAGATGTGCGTTAAGGCCAACATGCCCTATCCTGAGTTTGACTAAGGCAGTATCGAGTTGTGTTATTTGATCTTACCCAGGTTTGTGGAGTGGAGTCTCTTCTAAATTTGCCTAAGTGAGTTTGAGATAGATCTTGGTCTAAGGACTCATCCCAAAGGGATCTACATTAATTCTTGACAGTTTTGGAGAAGCTGTGATAATCTACGGGATATCGAGTCAGTTCTGGGGATGAATAGGCTAGAGTGGCTGCTTTATCCACAATCTCATTACCTCCTATGCCCACATGGGAGGCGATCCATTGGAAGTTAATGTCATATCCCAGAGTATGAAGGGAGAGGAGAAGGGAGTGGGTTGAATACCAACTTTCTATGAGAGGGGGGATTTGTTGTAGCAAGGAGCGAAAGGCAAGACTGAGAATCTGAGAATATTACTATGGACTGTGGGGGTAGTATAAAGATGTGAGTGGGCATTGTATGGGAGGTTTTCTGATGCAAGAGCAGCATTTGAATGGAGAGAATGTCAGGCAAATAATTGGGTATGTATCCAAGGCTATGAATGTTGCAGAATGAAAGTATTCGACTGTGGAGCGATAAGGTATTGTTTGAAAGTGTTGCACCCGTTTTTGTATGGTGTGAGGTTTGTGATCAAAACAGATCATCAACTTCTTGTGTATCTGCAGCGTATGAAGTGGGCTGATAGTAGGATTGCAAGGACTTTGGAAGATTTGAGTGACTTTGACTATGTGATTGAGTATGTGCCTGGTGAACGGAATAGAGTGGCTGATTTGATGTCAAGGTATCCTGGTACGAATGATGAAAATGTGTGTGGAGTGAGTGATCCTGAGTATTTGCCCAAAGGGATTATGAATGGAAAGGAGAGTAAGGGTGGTGGTGATTCCTTGTTTGAGAGTGTATGGAATGGTTTGCAAGATTTGAAGAGTGATGGAGTAGATGTGAGAGTGCCCGATAGTGTGGATGACTTAAGGAAAGAGGTAATGAGTGAAGTATGTAGGAAGCCTGAAAGCATTGGTATGGCAAGGGTGCGGAACTTAACAAAAGAATTGAGAGCAATGTGTATGCAAGGGGTCCCGCCATTTCAGGAAGTGTTGATTGTAGTGAGTCATTTGTATGGAGTGATTGTATATGTGCACTTTGGTGGTGAGAGGCCGATTGTGTACAAAGATGAGAAGATGAAGGGTTTGAATGCTAGTGTGGTGCATCTGCAGTGTTTGTGCGGTGTGCACTACAATTGGGTGATTGAAAAGTGTTCATATATGAGAGAGAAGAATGATAGTCTAGATGAAGATGAGTGTGTGGTGAGTAATGATGTGAGAGTTGATGATGGTGTGGATGTCAGTGCTGATATTGATGTGCTTGTTCCTTCTGTGTATTGCGAACATGGTGGACCTGATATGATGGAAGCGAGGGTGAAAGTTGGTGAAAGGTTGTTCTGTGGTTTGATTGATACTGGAGTGCAAGTGTCTTTAGTCAATGAGAGGATTCTGAGTACGTATGATGAGTTTAGATGTTGCGAGCATAAACCTGTGAAGTTACGGATAAGTGGATTAGGAAATGGCATGATAGTGGCATGGGAACAGGTTAGTCTGAAAGTGAGTTTGGGTAATGGTGTGAATGTGAAGCATGACTTTGTGATTCTGAAAAATGAGCAAATGCTGTGTTGTTTTCTGATTAGGGTGGACTTTATGAGATTGAATGATTTGTCTTTGGATGCTGATAAGGATTGTCTTATGAAAGGCGAATGTGAGGTGATGAGGTTGAATGAGTATGCGAAGAATGTTGTCAAATTTTGCGGTATGATGAGAATGAGATTTTAAGTGATGATGATATTCTAGAGATGCAAGAGATGTGTCCTTTTGTTAGTGAGTTGAAGAGGTGTGTAATGACGCATATTGATTTGAATGAATGGCCTGAGTGTTTAAGTGATTTTAAAAGGTATGCTAAGGATTTTGTTGTTTGTATGGATGTTGTATATTTTGTGAGGCATGTGAAGGGTGGTGATGATATGTATGTACCTGTGATGTCCTTGGTTGGTATGATTGGTCTGGTGAAGGTTGTGTATGATAATTATGGGCATAAGTTTAAGCTGTGAGAGTGTATGAAGGAGCGTGTGTTCCATCCGTTTCTGAGAACTGTTGTGAATGATGTTGCAACTACGTGTGAAAGGTGTCAGAAGCGAAGGGTGCAAGGTGTGCAAGTGAAACCACCGATGTTGAAAGTTGATGCGAAAGAACCGTTTGAATTGGTAGTGATTGATTGTGTGTCTTTGCCGCGTACGAGTGCTGGGAATGTGGGTATGGTTGTCATGGTTGATCATAAAAGTAAGTTTGTGTATGCAGCACCTGTGAGATAAAAGGAGTGTGACTGTTACGCGTGTGGTTGAGCAGTTGTTTTTTCCTATGTGTATATGGAAGCCTAAAAGATGTCTGAGTGGTAATGGGCCTGAATTTGTAGGAGAAGTGTTTGAGCAAATGTTGAGAGAGAATGGTGTGGAGCATGTGAGAATGACTCTGTAAGTACTGTCTTCAAATGGATTGGCTGAACGTACAATAAGAACCTTGTGTGAGATGTTGAGAATGATGAGTACGACATTGAATGACTGGGATGTATGGTTGGGAAGTGTGTTGTGGGTGTATAATTCAACTGTGCATAGTGCAACTGGAATGTCCCCATGTCAGTTTGTGATGAATTTTGAAAGGCGAGTGAAAGTGAGCAGAGTATATGGCGTGAGGCACATGAAAAGTTCCGTTCATTTGAATTAGGTGCGAAAGTATTGAAGGGTAGGTTGAATGTGTCAAAGATGAGTGAGAAGTTTGATGGACCTTATAGAGTTGTGAGAGTTTGGGAAAATGGGGTGGTGTATGTTTTGGAGAGTTTGAATGAGGGTATGACTGAGAGAGTGCGGGCTCATCACAGTCAGTTAAGGAGATGGAGAGAACCTACTGACTACCTGGTGAGTCATCCAGTGTATGAACTGTGCAGAGAGAGAGGTAAAGTGCATGATGATGAGATTGAATGTGATAGTATGGATCTGTCCGGGAAAGAGCTAGTCTTAGTCTCGAGGAGTAGAAAGCGTACAAAGAAAAGTGAAAGGAAGAATGCAAGTACGAATGAAAGTAAGTCTGAGCAGAATCTTTCTGCTATGGGGGAGCTTGAAAGAGAGATTGAGTGTTTGCAAAAACAGGTGAGTGATTTGGCTGGTATAAGTAGACGAGTGAGTGAGCGAGCTGCCTGTGCCTGATTTTTCTGGTTTTGGGAACAGTATGAATGATAGTGTGTTTGGGCAGAATGAACCTAGTGTGGCTGATTTTTCGGGTTTTATGAATGGTAATAGTAGGGGTGAGTTTGATGCAGTGAATGATGAAGTGGCTGATTTTTCAGATTTCTGGTAGGAATCAGTCAAAGGGGTTTCTGATATGCTTGTTGAGAATACAGGAGATGTGAGTGACCTGTCTGTTTCGCAAGAGCGTGCTTTGAGTTTGATGAGGGCTGTGAGTGAGGAGCTGATGAATGGGGGTATGAAGAGTGAAGGTTGAATGGAAGAGTATGAAAGAGTTCTGTCGTGAGATGGGAGAACTGGTAATGAGGGCTAAGAGTATGGTGGACGATATGATCAATAGTGACGATGAGACTGACAGGATGACTGATGAACAAACCCGACTGATTGCTACGCATAGCCAGGGACGAGTAGAAGTGTGAATGGGTGCAGAAGGGTGCAATTGAGTATAAAATAAAAGGTACCATGAGTAAGGATTGAGAGTGTATTGTGAGTGACTGTTGTAGAATGGCCCAAGGAAGGAGGGGTGTGGTGGAGTGAATGCGAGTGTGTATGAAGGGTCATTCTCCCACCTTTTTTTCCAAATACCCTCTCCCTCCCTCTGTGCAAACGGGTGTGTGAATAACTGGAATTTAAATTTTTTTTTCATTTTTATTGATATTTATATTCTCTCTTTTCAGAGATATTTTGAAAAAAATCTTTTGTCAAATATAAATATTTAAAGAATTATAAAAGCTATAAATTAGAATTCATTGTGCGTACTTGGATGTACATTTAGAGGTAAGATAATTAATGAATTTCCTCGGGTAGTGCCCACTTATTGATTTCCCTTCCCTATATAGTAAATGGATCCTAAACGGGGGATATCATCTTTTCTACAGATTGGAAGCTTGGACGGACTGCAAGAGGGGTGCTCTAGGCGAGTGCTCCGCCCAGCCCTGAGACGGAGGGCTTTCATACCTTGCTTGCCACCTGCACTGCCCACCTGCATTGGCTGACGAGCCTGCCCCCTTTTATATTGGACTACTACCACCCACCTCCAGCGCACAAGTGATAGTCCCATGCCCCTTTTTCATTCAGTTGTTGTTTTTTTTTCCATTTTGTTGTGTGGATATATTTGAGTAAATTTGTTCTCTTCGCCCGTTAGAAATTTTTAGGGGTATCTTGTTTGGATTGGGGAATTTGGCCTCATTTTGAAGTGTGCACACTTTTCTTGTAAATATAAATTATAATTATATTTGTAATTATTATTTTATTTTTTTTGGAAGTAAAGGACTGTATATACAATCCATTTCATTCTCCTTCGATTTCTCACGTCCAAATTAGTGTAGGAAGCGGGTTGGAACGATTGGGATTAGAGCATAGATTTTCGGCCAGCTACAAGGGGACCCCCTACAATGATCCTGAGTTTCAATCAATTGGGTATACTGGGGAGCAGAGGCCCCCAGTATATACTCATATACTAAAAAGATGTTAATTTTTGGTGGCAATAGCCTAAATTATGTGGCACTATTGTCTTTGTTATTTTGATAAGCATGCAATTAGCTCTGCACGCTTATTGAAATAATAAAGACAACCCTTAATTCAACCTTATTTAAAACATTGGCAACCCTGAAACCAATTAGTTAAAAGAATGCGATACCTGTGAATACGGTTTGTTCGACTTCAATAAGACTTGTGTTAATTTCTCGGTCAATTTACTAGACTTTTCTATAGATAGTGGTCTCATTTAAAAGAAGCGTGGCTCAATTATAATAGTGAAATGTGAAGATAGGGTAAACTTGAACATCTGCGTCATGCATTTGCCTCCGCTGTTCCCCGGTCCTGGCTGCATAATATTTTGTCCATGTTCCAATATATTTCACCTTTTTTGAATGCGATCTCCTTACTGCTTGTGAAGGGGATTGCCCTGCAATGACTCTGAGAATTCAATTAATTGGGGGGGGGGGAATCTGGGGGACACAAGCCCCTCCCCCCAGTATATAATCGTAATTGTTTATAGAACAATATTCTCACACTTTTGTTTTTTTTTAACAAATCATTTCTACATATCTGAACAAAACATAAAAACAACTTGGTCCTGATAGATTTCGGCTGAAATCTATTTCTAGAGTAACTAAATTTTTTAAATTTTTTTGGCAGCAATAGCCAAATTATGTGGCACTATTGTCTTTGTTATTTTGATAAGCATGCAATTATTATTTTGATAAACATGCTATCGGCACTGCACATTTATCGAAATAATAAAGACGATAGTGTCACCTACTTTAGGCTATTTTCGCCAAAAAATTAACATTTTTTGTTACTTTCGGAATGAGGGGCTTTGCCTTTTGATGTCATAAGGCCCAAATTGTAGCCCAGAAACAGCGCCCCTAAACTGAAGTATTACCCAAGAAAATTCTTTAGCTATTATAAAATTAATAACAAATCTAACTGTGATAAAATTGGGTCTATTAGATATGAACAGGTTTTGAAAGAATCTGATGAGGAAATAGTAGATGTTCTTAATGATCATTTTTCTTCAGTATTTACACATGACAATCAAGATAGATTATTTGATGATAATTCTAGGGCAAGGGAAGTAGTGTTGAATACCATTAATGTGAACAGGGAAATAATTAAAGGGCTTATATTGGAGTTAAATATTAGTAAGTCATCTGGCCAAGACAACATTCATTCTAGGTTGTAACTCAAAGGTGTAGATAGTATTGCTGTAGCTCTTGAGAAGATATATACTAGATCACTAGAGTATGAAGAAATACCTAATGATTGGAAATTAGCAAATATAGAGCCAATTTTAAAAAGGGAAGTAAAGAGGACCCAAATAAATTTAAGCCGGTAAGCTTAACTTCTATCATGTGTAAAATTCTTGAGAAGATATTTAAGAAGGGGATTTCTGACCATCTATAGAGTGGTAGGTGAAAAAATGATGCTCAGCATTGGTTTAGAAGAGGTATGTAGATCGTGCTTTTGATAAGGTTCTACATAGGAGACTAGTTCACAAATTAAAAATGCATGGATATGTGGTAAAGTTTTGAATTGGATAACTGAATGGCTGAAAGAGAGGAAACAGAGTGTTGTGCTGAATAGGGTGAGGTCACAGTGGAGGGACATTATCAGTAGCATACCTCAGGGATCCGCTCTAGGCCCTTTATTATTTGTAATTTATATAAATGATCTTGGGAGGCTGTAAATAGCAGTGTCAATTTTTGCTAATGACACTAAATTGGCAGCTGTAGAGAATTTAGATATGAAATGAGTGGGCATTGGCTAAATTCAGTTGAGTTTGAGAAGGACTTAGGCATAGTAGTAGATAGGTCAATGAAGTTTTCAAAGCAGTGTATTGAGGCAAAAAATAGAGCAAATAGGGTGCTAGGATACATTAAGAGGAATGTTAGCTAACCTCGTTTCTAGGTTGACGGTTTAATTAGCGACTGATTTGGACTGTGTTGTGCCTTAAATCTCATTTCGGTCTGTTGATTTATTTTTCGGATATTTCTAGTTTTTTTCTCACCACAGAATCAGCGAAAGCTAAGTTGCTCTTTTTTTTTCTTATTACTACTTAAGTTCTTTCTTTGTTTGAATAAGTGATGGAGTCCGGGGATGAAAGTGAGCATGAGTGTCGGAATGTATGCATTAAGAACATAACATAAGAAAAGAAGGAGACTGCAAAAGACCATTCATGGCCTACACTTGGCAGCTCCTGTTCCATTCAACACACAAAAGATTTCTTACCAGAGAAAAGTCATCAACATTGTCACCCTTAACAGGAGTTCGTCAGATCTAATCTACAATATACATAAAATGCATCCAGAGGATTATGTCCATTCATGCAACCGCAAAATATAATCTTCCCACTCCTTAGAAAAATATATACATATGTACATAAAAAAAAGTCAGTCCCATCTAGCAGCTTCATCCATATATTTATCTAATCTATTCTTAAAACTACCCAGAGAGGAGGCTTCTATCACATGCCTAGTGAGCCTATTCCATTCATCTACCACACGATTTGTAAACCAATTCCTCCCAATCTCCTTCCTAAACCTATACTTATCAAGCTTAAACCCATTGCTACGTGTCCTGTCATGTTCACTAAGTATAAGAACCTTACCCAGATCCCCTTTATTATATCCTTTTACCCATTTGAAGACTTCAATCAATTCCCCTCTGACTCTTCTCCTTTCCAATGTATGTAGATTTAGTTTTCTGAGCCTTTCACCATAGGGTAAGTTCCTTAGCCCACCAATCATCTTTGTCATCCTTCTCTGCACAGACTCAAGCATATCAATATCCTTCCTATAATATGGTGACCAAAATTGTACTGCATAGTCTAGATGAGGCCTAACTAGCGCCAGATACAGTTTTAGAATGACTTCAGCACTCTTATTGCTTACACTCCTCCTAATGAATCCCAATATCCTATTAGCTTTATTCTTAGCATTTAGACATTGCTTTCTAGGACGAAGGTCTGAACTTACCAAAATACGCATTGGTTGTGGTGTATTTGGTGAGGGCTATACATGTATTGTATGTGGGCTGCGTGAATGCATTGTAGATTTAGAGGGGATGAGAATGCAGAATTTAGACAGGATATGTAGGCTGGAGGGGTTAGTTGCTGAGCTCAGGAGGGAACTTAGTGTTAGGCCTAGAGCTGGGAATAGGTTAGGTGGTGAGGTAGGCCAGTTAGATGTTTCAGGTGAAGGTAGAGGGCCGGTGGAGGAGGTAGGATATGATAGTTCTAGGGATAGTGAAGTTAGCCCCCTTAGATTAGTTAGAAATAGGCCTAGTGAGGATGGGGGACAGTGGAGAGTGGTTAGGAAACGTGAAGCTAGGGAGGCTTCTCCTGTTCTTTGTGAGAATAGGGTTGCCTCTGTTGAGGTTGTTAGCCAGGGGGAGAATAGATGTGTGAGTCAGAGGGACACAGAACCTATTAGCTTGACTAATAGATTCAGTGCCCTAAGAGAGGAAGTAACTGGAAGTGATATGACTGATGGGGGTGGAGGTAGAGTGACTGGTAGTTTGAATGAGAATAGGAGTGGGGATGGAGTTAGGTCTGTGGGGGGATGGAGTTAGGTCTGTGGGGATTAGGAATACGAGTCTGACTGAAGTGCTTGTGATGGGTGATTCGCGAGTTA
Source organism: Ceratothoa steindachneri (assembly GCA_963969495.1). NCBI lineage: Eukaryota > Metazoa > Arthropoda > Malacostraca > Isopoda > Cymothoidae > Ceratothoa > Ceratothoa steindachneri. The sequence goes on along the minus strand of OZ018320.1, from coordinate 173,183,008 downwards.
GATATTTAGATAGGAAGTTGAATGCAAGTAGATTGAATGGTTTGAGGGTGTGTTTGCCGGGTGCTGGAGTGAGAGATCTGTCTGATAGGTATGAGGAGCTGGTGTCTGGCTGTGCAAGGGATGCGGTTGTGATTACACATGTAGGAGTGAATGATGTGAAGAAAGTGGGTGCATGTGAGTTACACGAGAGGTACAAGAGGTTGATTGAAAAGGTGAAAGAAAGTAGAATGAAAGGTGTTGTGACAGGTGTGTTTCCAAGAATGGATGTTGGGGTAGAATGGATGTCTCGTACGATTGGGCTGAATGATTATGTGAGAAGGAAGGTGTCATGTTTGTGGATGTGTGGGATAGGTTTGTTGGAATGAAAGAAATGTATGCGATGGATGGACTGCATTTGAGTAGGAGGGGGATAGATGTGTTGTGGGAGGAGTATGATCGTGTTATTAGGTCTTTGTGGGCGGGAAACTAGATACTAATAGTGGTCAGAAAATTATGAGAGGACATTATAGTACTGAAAGTAGAATGGACTTGGCAGATAACAGAAATAGGTTCCAAGGCGATAGAGGTGAGGTCATTCAGGTTTCAAGAGGTGCTTCAGGGATAGGGGGGTTAAATTGTTTCTATACAAATGCTCGTAGTCTTAGAAACAAGAAGGATGAGCTATTTAGTTATATTAGCAATGAGGATATAGATATATTGTGTGTTACTGAATCCTGGGTTAATGAAATAGAATTTAGTGACACTATAAGTGAATTTGATTTACAGGGCTGTAATATGTACATTAGTCAAAGGACAGGTAGGATTGGTGGAGGAATAATTATCTATATAAAAAACAACATTGTTTCAAGTTTAAATAATTCAATAAAGCAGGATGGAGTTGAGTCACTTTGGATAGATATTAGGTTCAGTAAAAATAGAATGGTGCATTTGGGAGCTTTTTACAGGCCACCTGGGCAGACTGATGATATGGATGAACTAATGATAAGGAAAATAAGTAAGGGATGTGAAACAGATGCAGTTATTATTGGGGACTTCAACTTAAACTCTGTGGACTGGGAAAATATGATGGGTAGGGATAGAACAAGTGGCAGGTTCATAGAATACTTTGAGGATAATTTTTTGAATCAATTTGTTAATGAGCCAACGAGGGGGACCAATATATTAGATTTAGTACTTTCTAACAGTGATCATTTAGTTCAAGAATTGACTGTTGGGGAAGCATTGGAAAATAGTTACCATCAGATAGTTCATTTTAACTTGGGAATTGAGAAGGGTAAAATAACCAAGAATACTGTAAAAGTTCCAAATTTTTATAAGGGAGATTATGTAAAACTCTGAAGCTTGCTAAATTTGGTAGACCGGATACTCTATATGCGGTCTTACCAAAGCTAAAAACAAAGCTTTAAATATCGTTGCCTCCAATGTAACAAAGGTCATTCTGATTATTCCCACTAATTTGTTGGCTTTATTTACTTTCTCTGCCAGGTGATCTACACAACTCAATTTATCATTGATTATTACTCCCATATCCTTCTCAGAAGTAATCTTTTTCAGCTGCTTCTCCATTTGGTAGCCTTGATCTTCAATAGTCGTTCTTCCTATTCTCATATAACTACACTTATCCGGATGAAAACTCAACAACAATTTTTCACTCCATCAGTATACCTCCTGCACATCCTGCTGCCGCTTTTGACAATCCTCTAGATCTTTTATGCATCTAAATATCTTTGTGTCGTCTGCATACAGGTATACTTCGCTGTCATTTACTATACTATCGGGGAGGTCATTGATAAACAAAACAAACAACAATGGTCCGAGAACAGTGCCCTGCGGCACTCCACTTGTCACTGGCTTCCATCTTGACATTTCCCCCTTCACCACCACTCTTTGTTGTCTTTGTGTTAGGAATGCTGCAATCCATTCTTGGTACTCCTTTCCAATTCCATAACTACTAATTTTACTGAATAGTCTTCTATGTGCAACTCTATCGAAAGCCTTCATAAAATCACAATATATTACATCCACTGCATGTCCATCATCAATAATTTCCGTCCATCTGTCCAGAACCTTTATGAGCTGTAGCACCGTTGATCGTCCTGAGATAAAGTCATATTGCTTGTCACTAAATAAACTATTGGTTCTCATGTGTGCCATTATCTCCTCCCTTATCATTGTCTCAAATATCTTACAGATTATACTTGTTAAACTGACTGGCCTATAATTCTCTGGATCACACTTGGAACCCTTTTTAAATATAGGAGTAATATGAGCAATTAGCCAATGTTGAGGGAGTTCCTTATGTTTAAAGGAGTACTGATAAAGTATTTCTAAAGGCACTACTAATTGTTCCATAGCTTCTTTTATAATCCTAGAGTGGATTCCGTCAGGTCCTGGGGATTTATGCCTCTTTAGATTATTAATGATCTTCTTAATTTTTTCCTTATTAATTTCCAGGTGATTCAGTGTTGGTACATTTTTTATCACACAATATGGTACCTCATCTTCTGGCTCCATGACAAACACCTTCAAAAATTGCTTTGCTAAAACTTCAACTTTTTCCAGATCACTTTCAGTTTTTCCATCTTCAGCAGTGCCCTTGTATAAGTCAGGAATCCTTGGTTTCCTTTTTGTCTTAGTCTGCACATATTTCCAAAATATTTTAGGATGATCCTTCACATTTTTTGCAATCTCCCTTTCTTTTAGTTTTACAGCATTTCGGGTTTCTTTTCTAATTTGATTATTCAGTTTTCTGTACTCCTTCTCAGTCTCTAAATACTCATTCTTAGTAGATACCTTCAGATTACTTTTCAAGGATTTCATTCTCATACACGACCTCTGTTCCTTCTTTATCTTAGACCATAATTTCTTATTCATTGGTAGATTGCTATTCGTCCTTTTCCTGGATTGATTTAAATTCCCCATCTTTCTTGTGGGTACACTCTTATCTATTGCAACATACAATTTTGACTTGAATCTGCTCCACATTTCCTCAATATTGGTAGCCTCCCTTCTCAGCAACTCATAATCTGCTTTTTCATACAAATACATAGTTTTTCTATCATGAGCCACAATCTCCTCCATATTACATGTAACTTGTATCACAGCATGATCACTTCTCCCCAGTGGATTTCAAATCATGACCTCTTCAACTATTGATTCTTCATTTGTGAAAAATAAATCTAGGGTATTACCCACATTTTCACCCCTTATTCTGGTAATTTCCTCCACATGCTGGGTCAAAAAGCAATTGCGCACCTTTTCCACAAATTTTGTTCCAAAATCATTCATTACAGTGTTAGTCATGCAATTTTTCCAATTTATTTGTGGCAAATTAGTCTCCCATCAAAATCTTAAATGTAGCCTTCATCTAGGTTACTTCTTGCAATAAATCCAGCAACAGTTGGTCATTTTCCTCCTGGCTATTTGGACTCCGATATACTAGAGTTAGGTTAAGTTTCTCTCCTTGAAGCATAATTTCCAGACAGCAATACTCACAGAAACATGAAACCAAATCCCCCTTACTATACTTAATGCCACTTTTCACATATATCAAGAGACCTCTACCTTCATTACCCAAAACATTACTTTCCTCTATCTCATACCCTTCGATGTTGTATTCTTCAAGTTCCCTTTGATATCTAAAGTGCTTAGGTTTAACTTCAGAGAGGGCAATAATGCTTGGCTTATCACTTAATGTATCAAGTAACGACCTTAATTCTAAAAACTTATCAAAAGTATATACATCTACATTTGTAAATATAATGCTAAACTTTCTATTTACATTATTTACATTCTCAGCACATGATGTACTTGAGTCAATTTCTACTGTGGCTGTGGTCTTTGATCCTCCACCCTGATGACCCTTCGGTTCCAGGGTGGACCTCTGACTACATGCTTCCCCTCTCCCATATCTGTTAAGTTTTTTGACTTCTTTAACAGTTCTTTGTCCATTTCTCTCTCTTTCTTGGTTAAATCATAGGCCGGCCACTCTAAAATTTTTCAAGTTTTCATCCTTGCCCAATTCTTTTATTTTTCTGAATATATCATTTCTCACTTCTGAGTCAGTGAGTGCAGCCAGTATTGGGCGATCTCGGCCTTCTACCTTTTTCCCAAGCCTTATCACTCTCATCCTATTATCCTCATGAACCTCACATGTATTCAGAATTTTCGTAACAATCTGTCTGTCATAATTAATTCTTTCCTGGAACATGTTTGAATTGCTTTCAGGGACATTGTACACCACAATGTTGTTTTCTCTTTTATTCTTATCATTTAGTTCTTCCAAAACTGTAGTCATATCCATTACCTCCTGTTTTTTCTGAGATGCCTGATGTCCTCCAATTGCCCCATATACTACATTTACTTCATCAGTACTTGATTTCTTTATTTCAAGTATATTGATTTCATCTCTGTCCATCTGTGAACTCAATTCTTGTACAGTCTCCCTGTCCCCATTCATATGTTCATTAGTATGCACTGATCTAGCCTCCAGTACTGCTACTCTAGCAGTAATGCTGTTAAAATCTTCTTTATCCATTTTGACTGTCTCTCGTATCTCCTTAACCTCTTCCTGCAGTACATCTTGTTTCTCAATTAAGTCTGCTTGTATCTTCTCCAGTTTCTCAATATGAGACTTTAATTTTGCACATCCTTTCTCACAGGAGATGCAGTGCCATGTAAACTGGGATCCTGCCTCTTCTTCCACCATAAACTTATAAACATCCTCAGGTATCCTCTCACATTTGGCATGATACCAAGTCACACAGATATCACATAAGAGTGCCATATCATTATCTCTTACCAGTCCACTGCATCTCCCACAGCAATCACCTGCATTTTCTGTTTCCCTTGAAGACGCTTCCGCTGTTGTTCTACTTACTTTTCGTCTTCCTCCACCAGAGTCCATCTGTTTACTCGCCATATTTCGCTAGATCACCAATATAAATGCAAATTTAAAGTATACCTTGTGTTCAAATATATCTCAAGCAAGCTTATGGTGTCTAAAGATGATACTGTATAGCAGCAAACAACCTCAAAGGTATGAATTCAAGAGAGCACAAGCAACACATCCGCCACATGCCACCGCATAAAATCCAGTCGTGTTTAACTAATTTACTGGATTTTATGGATTATGTAACTAAAGAATTAGATAGGGGTGAGAAAGTTGATGTGATCTACTTAGATTTCAGCAAAGCTTTTGATAAGGTTCCACATAAAAGACTAGTTCATAAATTAAAGCTGCTTGGGATATGTGGGAAAGTTTTAAATTGGATCACTGAATGACTGAAAAATAGGAAACATGGAGTTGTACTGAATGTAAATGATCTTGGGCAAGGTGTAAATAGCAAAGGATATCTTGATCACAAAGGAGATAGTGACAAAGAAATTGATAAAATCAAAAGTAGTAAAGCACCCGGTCCTGATGAGCTCTTTCCTAGAATTTTGAAAGAATGTAAGGATGTGTTAAGTGAGCCCCTAGAATGCATCTTTAGAAAATCATTGGAGAGTGGCATTGTGCCAGTGGCATTGAAGAAAGCCAATGTGATACCTATATTTAAGAAAGGGGATAAAACAAATATGTCTAATTACAGACCAGTAAGTTTGACATTAGTGGTAGGGAAAATGATGGAATCTATTATGGTAAGGAATATTAGAGATCACTTGGATAAGCATAAGTTGATAAAAGAATCACAGCATGGCTTTAGTAAGGGTAAATCCTGTCTGACTAATTTGCTATCTTTTTATAGTAAGGTGTATGAAGCAGCAGATAATGATGAAAACTATGACATTTTATACTTGGACTTTAGTAAGGCTTTTGATCCAGTGCCACACTTACGGCTTCTGAGCAAAGTTAAAGCACACGGGATCGATGGCAGTATATTTAACATAACATAACATAACATAACATAATTACACGGATGACAAAAGCCACAAGGGCCTATCAAAGGTCATCCGCCTCCATCAAAACCCGCCCACAAAAAGCACCATCACCAGGGGAAGACAAAATCAAAGTCCCCCACAATATAATATAACGGATGACAAAAGCCACAAGGGCTCATCATAGGTCATCCGAGTCAAGCGGCCTCTTTTTCAAGGCACCCAAACTCCCAGGAAAACTACATCCAGAGGATTGCATCCAGAAACAAGGGTATCACCAATCAAGGCTTGTCAAGAACTAAATCATGCAGCTATAGATATATACAAACAATATTAATATATACAAAACTTAGGAACCATCACAACCTTCCCTTCCCATAAACTCATCCAACCTACTCTTAAATACATTTAGATTTGGACTACCTACTACCCTCTGCGGCAATTTGTTCCAGAAGTCTACCACTCTATTGGTGAAAAAATATTTTCTTAAATCCAACCTACACCCTTGCTTTTTAATTTTCAAGTGGTGACCTCTAGTCCGATTTCCATCATCTAACTCAAAAAACTTGCTAACATCCAATTTATCTATCCCGGAAAAAATTTTAAACAGCTCAATCATATCCCCTCTCACACACCTCCTTTCGAACGAGAACATATTTAATACCCTCAGTCTATCTTCATATTCAAGGTGCCTCAGGGAAGGAATAATCTTTGTTGCCCTCCGTTGCACTGACTCAAGAAGGTTAATATCGTGTCTAAAATGTGGGGACCATGCCTGTATACAGTACTCTAGATGTGGCCTAACATAAGAGTTATAGAGTTTAAGAATAACCTCCTTACTTTTGTAACTGACATTTCTCTTAATAAAACCCAGCACTCTATTTGCCCTATTTCTTGCTTCAATACACTGCTTAGAAAACCTTAATGACTTATCTATTACTACTCCTAGATCTTTCTCATCCTCTACTGAGCTCAGCCAATGCCCATCCATTTCATAGTTAAATTCTCTATTATCTTTTCCCATGTTAATAACTTTGCACTTATCAAGGTTGAAAGTCATTTGCCACTTATGTGCCCAGGATAACAATTTATTTAAGTCCCCCTGCACTTTAAAATTATCATCAATATCTTTAACTACAGCTGCTAATTTGGTATCATCCGCAAAAATTGACACTTTATTATTAACTGCCTCCCCAAGATCGTTTATATAGATGACAAATAATAATGGACCGAGAACTGATCCCTGAGGAACCCCACTGATAACATCCCTCCACTCTGACTTTACACCATTTAGCACTACCCTTTGCTTCCTGTCTTTCAGCCACTCAGCTATCCAATTTGAAACACCCCCACATATCCCAATCATTTTTAATTTATGAACTAGTCTCCTGTGTGGTACCTTATCAAATGCTTTACTAAAATCTAGGTAAATTATATCTACATTCTCTCCCTTATCTACTTGATCTGTTACAAACTCCAGAAAGTCTAGTAAGTTAGTCAAACATGATCTACCTGATCTAAACCCATGCTGAGCATCGCTGATTAACCCCTCCCTCTCTAGATGTTGGCAAATCCCTTTTTTAACTATTTTCTCAAGAATTTTACAGACTACAGGAGTTAGGCTAACCGGTCTAAAGTTATTTGGATCCTCTTTACTACCCTTCTTGAAAATGGGGACTACATTCGCTCTCTTCCAATCATCGGGTATTTCTCCATATTCCAATGACCTAGTATATAACTTGTCCAGAGCTATTGAGATACTTTCTACCCCTTCTTTAAGTATCCTAGAATGAATATTATCAGGGCCGGAGGCCTTGGTAGTATCTAAATCACCTATTAGTCCTTTTATCATCCTCCGATCCACACAAATGTTAGTAAACACCTCTTTTCCTGACCTATGAATACTATACATAGGACTATTTAGTTTCTCTTTTGTAAATACTGATGCAAAATGACCATTTAGTACCTCAACTATTTCCTCATCAGTTTCTCTCACAAACCCTTCATATTTGATAGGTCCTATTTTAACTCTGCCACACTTGTTATTAATTTTATAGTAACTAAAGAACTTTCTAGGATCTTTGTTGCTATCCTGAGCTAATTTAATTTCTGACACCCTTTTGTTCTTCTTTATAATCTTATTTAACTCATTCCTAGCCATTCTATAATCACTTAAATTTTGAATATTATTTTCTACCTGTAATTTTTTATATGCCCTTTTCTTCTCTGAAATTTTTCTAGCTATCTCCTGATTCCACCATAATGGTTTCCTACTTTTGTTCCTAATGGCCTTCATTGGGATACATTGTTCTTGGACTACATTTATTATATGCTTGAAAGTATCCCACATCCCATAAGCATTTTTACCTCTGAATTCTATATCCCAGTCTACCAAATTTAGCAAGCTTCGAAGTTTTACATAATCTCCCTTATGAAAATTTGGAACTTTTTCAGCATTCTCAGTTATTTTACCCTTCTCAATTCCCAAGTTAAAACGAACTATCTGATGGTCACTATTTCCCAATGCTTCCCCAACAGTCAATTCTTGAACTAAATGATCACTGTTAGAAAGTACTAAATCTAATATATTGTCCCCCCTCGTTGAATCGTTAACAAATTGATTCAAAAAATTATCCTCAAAGCATTCTATGAACCTGCCACTTGTTCTATCCCTACCTATCATATTTTCCCAGTCCACAGAGTTTAAGTTGAAGTCCCCAATAATAACTGCATCTGTTTCACATCCCTTACTTATTTCCCTTATCATTAGTTCATCTATATCATCAGTCTGCCCAGGTGGCCTGTAAAAAGCTCCCAAATGCACCATTCTATTTTTACTGAACCTAATATCTATCCAAAGTGACTCAACTCCATCCTGCTTTATTGAAGTATTTAAACTTGAAACAATGTTGTTTTTTATATAGATAATTATTCCTCCACCAATCCTACCTGTCCTTTGACTAATGTACATATTATAGCCCTGAAAATCAAATTCACTTATAGTGTCACTAAATTCTATTTCATTAACCCATGATTCAGTAACGCATAATATATCTATATCCTCATTGCTAATATAACTAAATAGCTCATCCTTCTTGTTTCTAAGACTACGAGCATTTGTATAGAAACAATTTAACCCCCCTATCCCTGAAGCACCTCTTGAAACTTGAATGACCTCACCTCTATCGCCTTGGAACCTATTTCTGTTATCTGCCAAGTCCATTCTACTTTCAGTACTATAATGTCCTCTCATAATTCCCTGACCACTATTAGTATCTAGTTTCCCGCCCGCAAAGACCTAATAACACGATCATACTCCTCCCACAACACATCTACCCCCCTCCTACTCAAATGCAGTCCATCCATCGCATACATTTCTTTCATTCCAACAAACCTATCCCACACATCCACAAACATGACACCTTCCATCTCACACATCCTCCTCACATAATCATTCAGCCCAATTGCACGAGACATCCATTCTACCCCAACATCCATTCTTGGAAGCACACCTGTCACAACACCTTTCATTCTACTTTCTTTCACCTTTTCAATCAACCTCTTGTACCTCTCACGTAACTCACATGCACCCACTTTCTTCACATCATTCACTCCTACATGTGTAATCACAACCGCATCCCTTGCACAGCCAGACACCAGTTCCTCATACCTATCAGACAGATCTCTCACTCCAGCACCCGGCAAACACACCCTCAAACCATTCAATCTACTTGCATTCAACTTCCTATCTAAATATCTAACTCGCGAATCACCCATCACAAGCACTTCAGTCAGACTCCTATTCCTAACCCCCACAGACCTAACTCCATCCCCACTCCTATTCTCATTCAAACTACCAGTCACTCGAACTCCACCCCCACCCCCATCAGTCATATCACTTCCAGTTACTTCCTCTCTTAGGGCACTGAATCTATTAGTCAAGCTAATAGGATCTGTGTCCCTCTGACTCACACACCTATTCTCCCCCTGGCTAACCACCTCAAAAGAGGCAACCCTATTCTCACAAAGAACAGGAGAAGCCTCCCTAGCTTCATGTTTCCTAACCACTCTCCACTGTCCCCCATCCTCACTAGGCCTATTTCTAACTAATCTAAGGGGGCTAACTTCACTATCACTAGAACTATCACATCCTACCTCCTCCACTGGCCCTCTACCTTCACCTGAAACATCTAACTGGCCTACCTCACCACCTAACCTATTCCCAGCTCTAGGCCTAACACTAAGTTCCCTCCTGAGCTCAGCAACTAACCCCTCCAGCCTACATATCCTGTCTAAATCCTGCCTTCTCATCCCCTCTAAATCTACAATGCATTCACGCAGCCCACATACAACACATATATACCCCTCACCTAATACACCACAACCAATGCATACATTCCGACACTCATGCTCACTTTCATCCCCAAACTCCATCACTTATTCAAACAAAGAAAGAATTTAAGTAGCAATAAGAAATAAAAAAAGAAGAGCAACTTAGCTTTCGCTGATTGTGGTGAGAAAAAAAACAAAAAAACAAACAAACTATAGAAAAATCTGAAAAATAGATCAACAGACTGAGAGCTCTATAAAACACGTGCTACCTGTTCGAAGGTCAGTCATGGCTTGGTGATAGACAGCAAAGAGTTAGTATAGATGGAGTTAAATCTGAGTGGGGGGGGTGTTAGCAGTGGAGTTCTGCAAGGATCTGTTTTGGGTCCCTTGCTATTCTTAATTTATATTAATGATCTTGACATAGGTATAAGTAGTGACCTGAGTAAATTTGCTGATGATACTAAGCTAGGTAGGGCCATTAGGGCTGATTCTGATGCTGTTGTAATGCAGGAGGAATTGACCATTCTGTCCAATTGGGCCGAGAAATGGCAAATGAAGTTTAACATAGACAAATGTAGTGTACTTAGTATAGGTAGAAATAATCCATTGAATAGTTATAAATTAAATGGGAGAATTTTAGGGAGGACCGATTGTGAGAGAGACTTGGGTATTTTGGTAAGTTCAGACCTTTGTCCTAGAAAGCAATGCCTAAATGCTAAGAATAAAGCTAATAGGATATTGGGATTCATTAGGAGGAGTGTAAGCAATAAGAGTGCTGAAGTCATTCTAAAACTGTATCTGGCGCTAGTTAGGCCTCATCTAGACTATGCAGTACAATTTTGGTCACCATATTATAGGAAGGATATTGATTTGCTTGAGTCTGTGCAGAGAAGGATGACAAAGATGATTGGTGGGCTAAGGAACTTACCTTATGGTGAAAGGCTCAGAAAACTAAATCTACATACATTGGAAAGGAGAAGAGTCAGAGGGGAATTGATTGAAGTCTTCAAATGGGTAAAAGGATATAATAAAGGGGATCTGGGTAAGGTTCTTATACTTAGTGAACATGACAGGACACATAGCAATGGGTTTAAGCTTGATAAGTATAGGTTTAGGAAGGAGATTGGGAGGAATTGGTTTACAAATCGTGTGGTAGATGAATGGAATAGGCTCACTAGACATGTGATAGAAGCCTCCTCTCTGGGTAGTTTTAAGAATAGATTAGATAAATATATGGATGAAGCTGCTAGATGGGACTGAATTTTTTTTATGTACATATTTTTCTAAGGAGTGGGGAGATTATATTTTGCGGTTGCATGAATGGACATAATCGTCTGGATGCATTTTATGTATATTGTAGATTAGATCTGACAAACTCCTGTAAAGGGTGACAATGTTGATGACTTTTCTCTGGTAAGAAATCTTTTGTGTATTGACTGGAACAGGAGCTGCCAAGTGTAGGCCATGAATGGTCTTTTGCAGTCTCCTTCTTTTCTTATATTCTTATTAGTGGCGTATCTCAGGGATCAGTTTTAGGCCCTTTATTATTTATAATCTATGTAAATGATCTTGGGCAAGGTGTAAATAGCAAAGTGTCAATTTTTGCTGATGACACTAAATTAGCAGCTGTAGTCAAAGAGGTTGAGGGTAGCTTTAAAGTTCAGGGTGACTTAAATAAGTTGTTAGCTTGGGCTCAGAAGTGGCAGATGACTTTTAACCTTAATAAATGCAAAGTTATTAACATGGGGAGAGATAATAGGGAATTTAGCTATGAGATGGATGGGTATTGGCTTAATTCAGTTGAAGATGAGAAGGACTTAGGAGTAGTAGTAGATAGGTCACTGAAATTTTCAAAGCAGTGTATTGAGGCAAAAAATAGAGCAAATAGGGTGCTAGGTTACATTAAAAGAAATGTTGGCTACAAGAGTAAGGAGGTCATCCTTAAACTGTACAACTCTTATGTCAGGCCACATTTAGAGTACTGTATACAGGCATAGTCACCAACCACATTTTAGACGATATAAACTTATTAGAGTCAGTACAAAGGAGGGCAACAAAAATAATACCATCCCTGAAGCACCTTGAATATGAAGATAGACTGAGGGTATTAAATATATTTTCATTTGAAAGAAGATGTGTGAGGGAAGATATGATTGAGCTTTTTAAAATCTTTTCTTGGATGGATAATTTGGATTTCAGCAAGTTATTTGAGTTAGAAGGTAGTAATAGAACTAGAGGCCACCACTTAAAGATTAAAAAACAGAGGCGCAGACTGGATGTTAGAAAATATTTTTTCCCTAACTGTTGAGTGGTAGATTATTGGAATAGTTTGCCACCTGAGACTGTAGACAGCCCAAACTTAAGAAACATAAGAACATAAGAAAAGAAAGGAGACTGCAAAAGACCATTCATGGCCTACACTTGGCAGCTCCTGTTCCATTCAACACACAAAAGATTTCTTACCAGAGAAAAGTCATCAACATTGTCACCCTTAACAGGAGTTCGTCAGATCTAATCTACAATATACATAAAATGCATCCAGAGGATTATGTCCATTCATGCAACCGCAAAATATAATCTTCCCACTCCTTAGAAAAATATATACATATGTACATAAAAAAAAGTCAGTCCCATCTAGCAGCTTCATCCATATATTTATCTAATCTATTCTTAAAACTACCCAGAGAGGAGGCTTCTATCACATGCCTAGTGAGCCTATTCCATTCATCTACCACACGATTTGTAAACCAATTCCTCCCAATCTCCTTCCTAAACCTATACTTATCAAGCTTAAACCCATTGCTACGTGTCCTGTCATGTTCACTAAGTATAAGAACCTTACCCAGATCCCCTTTATTATATCCTTTTACCCATTTGAAGACTTCAATCAATTCCCCTCTGACTCTTCTCCTTTCCAATGTATGTAGATTTAGTTTTCTGAGCCTTTCACCATAGGGTAAGTTCCTTAGCCCACCAATCATCTTTGTCATCCTTCTCTGCACAGACTCAAGCAAATCAATATCCTTCCTATAATATGGTGACCAAAATTGTACTGCATAGTCTAGATGAGGCCTAACTAGCGCCAGATACAGTTTTAGAATGACTTCAGCACTCTTATTGCTTACACTCCTCCTAATGAATCCCAATATCCTATTAGCTTTATTCTTAGCATTTAGACATTGCTTTCTAGGACGAAGGTCTGAACTTACCAAAATACCCAAGTCTCTCTCACAATCAGTCCTCCCTAAAATTCTCCCATTTAATTTATAACTATTCAATGGATTATTTCTACCTATACTAAGTACACTACATTTGTCTATGTTAAACTTCATTTGCCATTTCTCGGCCCAATTGGACAGAATGGTCAATTCCTCCTGCATTACAACAGCATCAGAATCAGCCCTAATGGCCCTACCTAGCTTAGTATCATCAGCAAATTTACTCAGGTCACTACTTATACCTATGTCAAGATCATTAATATAAATTAAGAATAGCAAGGGACCCAAAACAGATCCTTGAGGAACTCCACTGCTAACACACCCCCACTCAGATTTAACTCCATCTATACTAACTCTTTGCTGTCTGTCACCAAGCCATGACTGAATCCACCTAAATATACTGCCATCGATCCCGTGTGCTTTAACTTTGCTCAGAAGTCGTAAGTGTGGCACTCGATCAAAAGCCTTACTAAAGTCCAAGTATAAAATATCATAGTTTTCATCATTATCTGCTGTTTCATACACCTTACTATAAAAAGACAGCAAATTAGTCAGACAGGATTTACCCTTACTAAAGCCATGCTGTGATTCTTTTATCAACTTATGCTTATCCAAGTGATCTCTAATATTCCTTGCTATAATAGATTCCATCATTTTCCCTACCACTGATGTCAAACTTACTGGTCTGTAATTAGACATATTTGTTTTATCCCCTTTCTTAAATATAGGTATGACATTGGCTTTCTTCCATGCCACTGGCACAATGCCACTCTCCAATGATTTTCTAAAGATGCATGCTAGGGGCTCACTTAACACATCCTTACATTCTTTCAAAATTCTAGGAAAGAGCTCATCAGGACCGGGTGCTTTACTACTTTTGATTTTATCAATTTCCTTTGTCACTATCTCCTTTGTGATCAATATATCCTTTAATTTCTCTTCATCATTACCCCGAAAGATCATTGACACCTCGGGTATATTTAGAGTATCCTCCTGTGTAAATACTGAGAGAAAAAACTCATTTAGCATTCCAGCCATTGAGTCCCTATCACTCACTAATTCTCCATTGGAATCTATAAGTGGGCCTATTTTATCTCTAACCTTAGTTTTGTATAATTGATAAAAACTTTTAGGATCTTCCTTTGCCCTATTTGCCACTTTAATTTCATAATTTCTCCTTGCTACTCTAACTAACTTTTTAACATCTCTTGCTAGTTCATTATATTTCTGCCTTAAGTGATCCTCCCCATTTTTTATTTTCCTATAAATGCCCTTTTTAATGCCAATATAATGCTTAATTTTATCTGTCATCCATTTTGGGTCATTATTTTTAGTCCTAATCTCCTTATATGGAATGTTAATCATCTGACCTGTAATTAATTGCTCAATTATTCTTTCATACTCCTCTTCAATTGTAATCTCTTCCTCCTGGTGATTATTGTCTCCACTAACTGATATCATTGAATCTATTCCTGAATTGATTTCATTGCCTGGTTTCTGTACAACTGCCTCCAGGTAAGTCCTGAGCCCATTATAATTTGCTCTTCTAAAGTCAGGAATTTTAACATTGTTCATGCTACTATCAATACCATTCCATTTCATCTTGAATCTAATTTCACAATGGTCACTATTACCCAAATTTCCTCCAATCTCAGTATCCTTAATAACTTCTTCCCTATTTGTCAGAACTAAATCCAGTATATTATTACCTCTAGTGGGTTCGTTAATAATCTGCCTCAGAAAATTATCTTGGACAACATTAAAAAATTCCTCAGCCTCCTGATCACCCACAAGAGCTTCCCAGTCTATATTTCTGTAATTAAAATCGCCCATTATACACACATGCTTACTTCTACATGCCCGTTCAATCTCCTGCCACAGAAGATTTGAAGCTTCCTTACTAAG
Source organism: Ceratothoa steindachneri (assembly GCA_963969495.1). Lineage (NCBI taxonomy): Eukaryota > Metazoa > Arthropoda > Malacostraca > Isopoda > Cymothoidae > Ceratothoa > Ceratothoa steindachneri. The sequence goes on along the minus strand of OZ018320.1, from coordinate 173,167,676 downwards.
ATTTGGTGGTCTGTATAATAATCCTAAGACAAGCTTGTTTTTACCTTCCTTTACATTTAGCCATAATGACTCTGTGTTATCATCTAATTTAATTGTACTGTTTACACAACACCGGAGATTATCTTTAATATAAATAATAACCCCTCCTCCTCTCTTCCTATTCCTATCTGTATGGAACATGTTAAAGCCCTCAATCTCAACCTCAGGTTTAAAGTGATTACCTGCCAAATCAAGCCATGACTCTGTTATCGCAATTATATCAAAATTCTCTTCACTTGCTAACGCTCTTAAGAGATCTATCTTATTCCTTATACTCCGACCATTTGTGTAGTATATTTTTAAGTTTTTTTTATTATTCCCATCTTCATTGCATTGTGCTTTTTTATTCCTAGTTATCTGCTCATTCACTTGTGCATTAGTCCCCCTATAACGCATCAGTATGCCCTCTCCCCTAGCTATTCCTCTATCACTGCATCCCTTCCATTTCCTACACCTGCCCTCTATTCCTGTTATTCCCTTACCTCTAACAGCTTCTAGTTTCCCACCCGTAAGGACCTAATCACACTATCCAGCTCCCCCCATAGAACCTCAACACCTGCCCGACTAAGATGGAGCCCATCCATCGCATACAACCTCCTATTCCCGTAAAACCCTCCCCAGACATCTACAAACACCAATCCTAGCTCCTCACACAGTCCTTTCACAAATTCATTCAAACCAATTGCACGCGACAACCATTCTACCCCCACATCCAATCTCGGAAGCACACCAGAAACAACACCTTTTACCCTGCTTTTACTCATCCTTTCAACTAACCTTTTATACTGCTCACGTAACTCACATGTACCCACCTTCTTTACATCATTCACTCCCACATGCGTAATCACAACTGCATCCCTCTCACACCCAGAAACCAGCCTATCATACCTCTCACAAACATCACTTACACCAGCACCTGGCAGACAAACTCTCATTCCCTTCCACTTGCTATCACTCAACTTCCTATCTAAATACCTAATCTGAGAGTCACCCATCACTAGCACCTCAGTCATTCTCCTATTCTGTCTTGGCCTAACATTACCCTCCCTCCTGCTCTCAGTCACGCTACCACCCATCCTGCTTTCATCCACAATCACACCAGGCAAATCACTTTCACACTCTTCCTCTCTCAGGACATTGAATCTGTTAGTCAACCTAACAGGTTCTATGTCCCTCTCATTCACACACCTAACCTGTCCTAACTTATCTATCCTATCCATTTTCACCCACCATTCATCATCACTCACAACTTCCACACTGTTCCCAGTCCTAGCCCTATCTTCCACCCTCTTAGCACTAATCTCACCCTTCAATCGCACACTTGCATCTCTTCTCACCTCAAACACCAAATCATTCAACCTCTTACATTCCCCACTCAACCTCCTAACCTCCCCTTCCAGAAAACACACACGGCATTCAGTTACATTCACTCTCCTTTCAACTCCACAAGCATCACACACCACATACACACTACTTTCAAACGGCATGCTCTCACCATCTATACAAAAAGCCATACTCTCAGAAATTTACTAATGAAAAAGTTAACACTCACCAAAAAAAAAATTCTTGCTCAGGATTGCTGCTAGTTATCTTCCCCAAAAGTATTAATCACTAATGTATTTATTATACAGTGATTGATGTATTAAATAAATACAAGAAAAATTACACACCCAAATCAGTATTATATCCCAATCTTACAATGAGAATCAGGAGCTCCTGTAAGACAACCTTCCAGAACAAAGCCAGACAGCCAACTCAGATTGGATGATTATATGGGGATGGAGGGTTAATTTCTTACTTTTTGGTATGCGGATATGTTTCTTGATTCATTCCAGGGGATACAGTTTCTTTTTATTGTATATTTTTGGGGACTTTGATTTTGTTTTTGACAGACTCCTATGGAGGCTTTAAATTATATATTGTAGATGCATGGTTGAACATTCCTATGGATTGTTAAATTGTATATTATAGATGCATGATCTGACAAAATCCTATAGATGCATTATGTGGGTGGGATTTGATGGATACAGATGACCTTTGATAGGCCCTTGTGGCTTTTGTCATCCATGAAATTATGTTATGTTATGTTAGCCCCACACAAGCCATCCCCTTAAATGTACTCCAAAAAGGTGAAACATTTTGGAACCCGGACGAAATAGTACGTCCCATCGTTCGAGTCACTAATCTACATATTTACCAACTATCTTCCCAAACTTAAATAAATTACACAAAGTCAAAAATGAAAAAACGTCACTGAATAGAGCTCGCCGAGAATACATCCAACCACTACGACAAGCTTCGATCCAACCTTGTCGAAGGCAGGGCTGGATTTAGATTTTATGAGGCCCTAAGCTATTTGAGATAATAGGGCCTTTTAGATGCCCTATGTCGGTGACAAATTGTCGCTGTTTTTTGTGTTTAATATGCTATATGGTAATTTTTGTACCTAATAGATATCTAAGCCATTTGCACTTGACATAATATGTATTTTATCAAATTGTTGAATTGAAATACAAGAGGTATATTACATTAATGCATCTACCCAGTACCCATTAAAATGCATAATTTTATCAAGATTTATTGTATACTGTATATACAAACAGATGATATTGTGGGAGTATTGCCTTTGTTACGGCACTCCTGTAAAATATTATTAGGTTAGTTTTTGTTTGTAAATATATATATATATATATATATATATATATATATATATATATATATATATATATATATATATATATATATATATATATATATATATATATATATACATATATATATATATATATATATATATATATATATATATATATATATACCATCCCTGAAGCACCTTGAATATGAAGATATATATATATATATATATATACATTACTTTAATTATCGTGGGAGTTATGTTTCTCTAATCTTTCTCTTCCTTTGATTCCATAATTTTACTAAAATTTCCTTTATTTTACTTTTGAATTTATTGCCGAATAAAAGCATGCCTATCAGATGCTCTTTGTTCTCTATGTATGGCTGCTGTAGTTCATGTCCCTTCCTTATTTCCCACAGGAGTGATTTGTTGATTGCTATGGAGTGCCCTAAGCCAAGGGGCGGTTTTATTCTAGCCACGGGGTCAAATAGCCCGGGAGACGAGGATAGACACATCAGGGTAGAACACCGGTATTTCGGGAGTTATGTAATCGCGAGGAATTGCGATTAACGAGGAGAATGCGCAACGGCTGTTTTCCTGATTAATAAAGCCTTAAGCAGGAAGATTGAGGAATGTCAGGATATTGAAGTCACCAAAGCAAAAATAGAATTATTATTGAACTAGATCTTATTGCACTTTACAAAAGTTCTTAAATTAAGTTTTAAGTTCTAAGTTATGACATAAATTAGTTCGAGGTCAAATGCGGGCAAGGTCTAAAGGAGGCTGGACGAATAGAGCCTTTAAGAGTTACACCTTAATGTTTGTGTTATGTACACGACTATATACAAAGATGAATTACGCGAATCCGAGAGATCGGACCGAACGATATGTAACGCGATATATTAATATATAAAACAGTAATCTAATTATCCTCTTTGTTCTGGCTTCACACAGTTATATATCGAATTTAAGCCACGCCCTACAAGTTCCTCGTCCATCTGGGTCACACCTCCCTCTTATGTACCGGCCTGTTGATTGGTTGGTATTAACATAACTCGACTTTTGATTGGCTACTGCCAGACATATTAACAAGGCAAGCACTCCGAATATTGGGTCAAATTCTCTGTGGGTGGTGGCATGTTGCCATGGAGGCAGCTTCCTAACCTGGCTTCTATTTGTTTAACTGTTATAGTTATCCGGTTTATTCTGGATTCTGCCTTGATTATAATGTTTGCCTAAGATTGCCTCGACCAACTCTAACAGAGATAACTATGCTCCGTTTACTACCGTGTGGCATTCTCGAAAACGGCGCTAACTTTACTTTTCTCTCTCTCTGTACTATATGTGTGTAGCGACTTTCGTGTTTGTCCTATTTTGGACGTACACGCCGGTCGCTACAGAGCAATCTATTTTCACTTATCATAATATAGTTTAAATAATTTAATTTTTGTTTCATGTCTCATAAACATTGTAGTTGCACCTATCTCTCCTCTTAACGTTACTGTTAGGGCATAACATGGAGCACTAAGAATTTTCCTAAAAACTGAGTTTTCTATTCTTTGCAGTAGATCCATTTCCCGCTGATTCCATGTGGACAATCCCACCAGACTGCATCTACCATGCACCCATAGACGAGCCCCTTGGACGCATGCTGGTATGTTAAGGCGATTGCAGTCTCCGTGCTCCGTGTCTTAGGAAAGTCATGTTGCTCGGCGTTATGCAGTGAGTGCAAGGTTGGATGTGAGACCAGTTTGTTATTCAAGATCTCTTCGAAAACTTTCCCAATTGTCTCGAGAAGTGAGATCGGCCTGTAGTTCATCACCTGATCACTGGGCTTCCCTAGTTTGGGAATAATTATCATTTTGGATGTCTTCAGGCTGTCTGGGAAATATCCTGCTGCTAATGTCGCATTGCAAAGGTTCAACAGTCTGATTTCTGTCCCCACTGGGGCCTCTTTTAAGCGTCTGAAGTTGTTATAAGGCTTAGGCAGGAAGCCTTTTGCTGAAAGCTGGAGTTGCTGCAATTAGCTCTTAGGAGATCGTCATGCCTTTCGTGGTACCTACGCTCTCGCAAACTGTTAAGATTTGCGGTTCTGTGTGGATTGAACCTCCTGTAGTGCCTCTCCATGTGCTTCAAAACTCTGTCCTCGAAGCCCAGATCGAAATTTTCCTCCTCTTCTTCGGAGATGCGAAAAACTTTGCTTCAGACCTCTCTAGAATGCTCGGCTTTCTCTTAGGGAGTCATAGCGCATTTGTTAAGGTGCACTATGGGAGTCAGCCTTCGATGTTGGTCGCCCTTTCAGCTTACTGATGACGTTCCAGAATCTTCTAGGATTGTCCTCGATATCCGAGTTGTGAATCATACGGTCCCACTTTTCTCTGATCTCCTGCAACAGCGCAACATTCGCTTGTTGTCTGAGCTGCTGGACCATCACAAAGTTCATTGGACTTGAGTAACCAGCAGCCCGGATGTCGTCGTAAACCTACTGGAATCTCTGTTGCAGGATGATTTTCTTTTGGGTTGGGCGTGTCGAGAACAAGGCCTTATGCTTTGTGGTGGGGATTAAGCTGTCCACGGTCGCAAAGTTGTTGAAGATGTTGGTCATCTCTTCGTCTATCACTTCTTGCATAGCAACTTCCATCTCGGGAACTTCCACCGGGAAAGACCTTCTGTAGCCCCACCCAGTTTACAGCCGCAAATTCTTCCTCGATGACGTTGGGATAGGAATGTGTGTGGTAGCTACCGTGATGACCATAGGAATGTGGTCACTAGGAGTGAAGGGGCCAGGCTGCATAAAGAGGTGGAAGGAGAAGTTAGGATCATCTAGCACGATGTCCGGCTTTGTTGCTGTCCCTGGATACATAAGAAGTCAGGCCCAATCCCCTATGTTGCTCCCCTACGCAGGAGCAGGTCTAGGTTCTTCCCTTGTCTGCCCGTTTGAGCGTAGCCAGTGATTCTCGTTCTGGCATTGAGGTCGCCAGCGAGGATGATGGGGTTGGCTTTCTGGAATAGGCTGAACAGATTGTGGATCGAAAGGTACCTTTTCCTTGGCGGATAGTACCCCGAACCCATTTCAATGTTCCCAATGTATGTTTTGAGCGTGACAGCAGGAACGATTTATCCATATCTCTTCCCTTCATATACTGTAGTCCTGACCTTACAGCAACTGCCGCCCTATCAAATCTCTTACCAGTAAGGTTCTTTTGCATGACGCTGAACCCGAAGATCTTGATGAAATCGTCATCTCTTATTCCAGTTTCGGTGAGAAATAGAATATCCGGGTCAATTTATCTGTTGATGTTAAACAGCTCCAGGGTTTCATTCACGTGAACCTCTCAGAAGGGACTACCCCACCGCAGCATATTGGTGCACTTCTACCCCCTTATACCTAACCGTTTGTTTCTGAAGGGAAGCGACCGACTGATTGGAGATTCCTCCCGATTCGGTTGCTCCCAACAGTCGCAGTAGCGAGCGTGGGAGGGCTGAGTGAGATACATCCTGTGCCTGTTTTGCTTGAAAGGAGGGTACTCGCCCCCCCCCCCCTACACCTTTCCCCCCTGGACACAGTAGAGAATTGATAGACTTATTTCAGATTCCTCCTGTTTTTATCGCCCTCGCTGAGTCAAAAACGACCGAAATACGACTGATTGGAGATTCCTCCTGTGTCTCCTTGGTCGTGGGGAAAGAAGACACCGTCGTGTCTGCTCTGATGGGACTCGAGTGACGGATGTGCAATGAGCGTCAGGGAAGAGCAACTGGACCTACGGGTCTCGGTTCGACGGGAAAGAGAAGTGCAGCCCTCTAAATTCCAGGTATTCGATGTCATCTACCGACAGCTGGACATCGGAGTGAAAAAAGCTTATAGAACAAGGACATGGATAGACTGACATTTGCCATAGCCACTCCGACCTGAAGAAGTTGACTTCCAAGAATGCAGCTGAACTGTTAGCCCAAATCAGACTCTAGCCGAGACCTGCCCCTTCAGTCACCGCAAGAAAGGCGGTGGTCTGCAGGTAAATCGAATCATGGGTTAGTGCAAGATCAGAAGAAGAAATAAAGTCATAGATCGAAAGGAATAATAAATGGGCCAAAGTCGCAGAGGTCATCAAATTTCGCGATCTACGCATGTTTTCAAGGTGATCTTTGAGTAAATCGAGATGGCGGAAAAGGCAAAGATGACAAGATTGAGACTTTTCAACATGGTTATTGCCTCTTTGCGTTTTGAATGAAAAGAAGTTCTTAAACTGCTCAGGACCACATATAACCATGAGCATACAGTGCGCTGTCATCAGAGAACACCTAAACCGCAAGAGGATTGGATACAATGTCTCCTCAAACAGAACATACGCCGCCGCAGCAAGAACAACCTAGCAAACGACTATAAGCCAAACTCAACCTAAGCCACAAATCGTCCTACAACTGGCGGAGGCGACCCCCACAAAGCTGCTGGCATGCATTTTACACGCACACGTCCTAAACTACATGGCCACTGGTTCCTTAAACACAGAGCTAAACATAATGATGGAGGCAAATGGAACGGAACCCCTAAAGTTCCCCTCCAACTCTCCTGATAAATTTTTCGCCCGGCAAGCGTAGCTCCCATCCCAGGTGCCACAAAAGTGCCAACAAAGACGGCAGAAGAAGTGAACACAGAATCTAAAGAGAAAGAATCAGTGGGCAAAGAAATGGACTCCGCTGGCCACTCCACTGAGAAGCCACGCCGAAAAGTTGATCCTATGAAAATGGTGTGGAGTGCATGGCCCTGGCATTAAAATTGCACCAGCAAAGTGCCTCGCAGTAATAGGGAAAATTATATCAAATGGCCACGCGTATATATATATATATATATATATATATATATATATATAGAGAGAGAGAGAGAGAGAGAGAGAGAGAGAGAGAGAGAGAGAGAGAGAGAAGAAGGAGCAAACGCAAGTTCTGCGGGTGATAACAACCACCACAGGGCTTTCGCCATATTCATTTTCTGCCTTTCAAAACAATTTTGAAGACAGAAATAAAGGTGCAGAAACCTTGCATTGCAGACTATATTACAATATAGTACAAGAAAGAGAAATTTGACGCGAATGAGCAATGAGACAAGAAACATGAGTTTTTTAGAGGTAAGAGAAAGGGACATTAGAAGAAGACTAGAATCATAGAGAGCAGAGGGCGGCACAATGAAGGCAATCATTTACCGAGAAGACAGAGATAACGCCAGGAGAAAAAAGTTTTAAATTCCTGGCCGGGACTCGAACCCGGGTCTGCTGATTGCCGGTCAGATGCTCTACCGCTGAGCTACCAGGCACAGTGACTCTACTTCGCCCAAAACGTTACCCCATCAAACCCAGTATCTCTCTAAGCTAGGAACCTCCAAGGAATTTTTATACCACATTTTTTTACCCGCTCACAATTTAAAGGCTCAACTCCAAGTCACATACAAAGAAGAAGGAGCAAATGCAAGTTCTGCGGGTGATAACAACCACCACAGGGCTTTCGCCATATTCATTTTCTGCCTTTCAAAACAATTTTGAAGACAGAAATAAAGGTGCAGAAACCTTGCATTGCAGACTATATTACAATATAGTACAAGAAAGAGAAATTTGACGCGAATGAGCTTTGAGACAAGAAACAGGAGTTTTTTAGAGGTAAGAGAAAGGGACATTAGAAGAAGACTAGAATCATAGAGAGCAGAGGGCGGCACAATGAAGGCAATCCTTTACCGAGAAGACAGAGATAACGCCACATAGGCCCTTCGCCCTATGTGAACTAAGGCCCACAACAAAACGCAAGAATCCATTAGAGGTGGTAAATTGATTTCCTTCCGCGTTAAGGATAATCTCCTCTACCGCGTCTGCTCCCCCGGAGATGCCGCAAAGTTCCAGTCATTATGCATCCCTCGTTCACATGTGCGCCTTATCCTACGAACCGCACACGACAGCCTTTTCTCCGGTCACTTTAGTTTCTCAAAGACCGCCCAACGGATCTTTAAATATTTTTATTGGCCTGGAGCATCACAAGAAATTCTGCTTTACTGTCGTTTATGCGACTTATGCCAGAAGGTGGCCATTAAGGGGCGAGTCAAGCCGGCCCCCTTATAGAAGAACCCCGTCATTCCAGAACCATTCTCCCGAGTTGCTATCGACATAGTTAGTCCGATCCCCCCGCCATCTAGTGAGGGTCACAGTTATATCCTCACCTTAGTCGATTTTGCTACCCGGTTCCCTGAGGCTGTCTCCTTCAAAAGGATTGGCAGCATTTCCTGTGCCGAAGCCCTCATCTCCATCTTTGCCCGCGTTGGATTACCTAAAAAAAAATTGTCAGATCACGGCAATCAGTTTACCTCCCAATTGATGGAGCAAATAGGAAAACTGCTCATGGTCAAGTCCCTCTTTACCACCCCATTTCATCCAACCGTAAATGGTATGTGAAAGAGGCTAAATGGTAACCTCAAGGCCATTTTGCGGAAGATTTGCGCCGAGCAGCCAAGAGAGTGGCATCGCTATCTTCCGGTGGCTCTTTTTGCGTGGAGGGAAATATCCCATCGCACCTTGGGATTCGCGCCCTTTGAGCGTTTGTATGGTTAGGAATGTTCGAGGCCCATTGAGCATTCTTAAGGAGCTCTTCAATAACCAAAAGTTAGATTGGGAAGTGTAATCATCTTACTCATACCTGATCGAGCTTCGTTGGAGGTTGGAAGAATGCGGCGAGATAGCCTACCAAAATGCTGCCGTAGATCTAGACAAATATAAAACTTACTTCGATTGTAAGTCTAAGGATCGAGGGTTCAAGCCGACGAGGAAGTTTTGTTGTTGTTCCCAACGGACAATGACAAACTATTAAGCCAATGGAAGGGCCCCTACCGGATAATAGAGAAACGTGGGCCCGTCGATTATTTGGTGGAAACCCCATCAGCAAGGAAGCTCTTCCATATAAATCTCCTCAAGAAATGCCATCGGCGCGCAGGAGTCCATCAAATAGTGGCAATAGATGAAGAATCGGCTATCGAAGCAGATTACCACTTAAACCCACTGGGTGTGGTGCAAATTGCATGCTTAGAGCAAGACGACTATTACCCTTTTGTAAGAGAATAGCGTAATGCTCCCACGTTTCCCAACCTCCCTTCCGGACGGTCCACGATATCAAACCTTCCCCTTCCGGCCCGATGTCTGGTGGCCTCCCGCCGGAAGAACCCGCCGGCCATTTCAGCTAACCACCGCATTCATTCCCGGACTGGTTATTGATAGATGGGAGCCCATCTTGGCTTCTGGGGGGGGTTCCGGAAGTTTACAAAGGACGAAATGGAAGAGATAATCAAGCAGTTCTCATCATAAGAAGGGCGCTTGACATCAAATCTACTTCCGGAGCCATGTAAACCTCTCCCGAGTTTCGGGTATAAAATATGAATTCTTTTAACCCTTGGTAGTAGAGCTTGCACAGCATCTGGCGGGGCAGGAATTGCCATATATCTCGGTGTTGTGGTAAATCGTCGAAGCACCAAGTCTTCAGAGAGGAGATCGGTCCCAGTTAGGGAGAGTTCTTACCCAGTTGGTCTGAAAGTATGTGCGGACCCAAGCTCTTACTCACGTTTTCAGAGCCGAAGCTAAAAACAGCCTCACTCTGGTTTCCTAAGCGAGAAAACTACATCTCGGCTTTTCTCCGTGACCCTACGCGTCTGTTGGTCACTTCGACCCCCTCACAGAGGCACCCAAGATTCCTCGGAGTTCACGAGCGTGGGGCCCTCTTTAACAAGAAGCTCCCGTCACCGCCTTCTTCCAGCAGAATCGTGACAGAATTGTGGGATCAGGAGAACCTACCTCATCGTCTCCACCCCGTATCTCACCACCTTCACTTACCAGCGCCACCCAAACATCAGGCTCCAAGGTAACCATTCCCTTCCACGTTCCCCAACTTCACCGCGAAGCTTACCAACATTAAAAGTGTATAGGGATTTACATAGTGAACAGTTATTTACAAGCAAAGTGAGATATCCGAGTTTCACTTATTAATTTATCTCTCAAAAAACCTTAGTGGTATATATATATTTTTCTTGTTTAGTGTTCAGTAAAACTTTATTTTAATATTGTTGTGTATCTAACTTTCTTTGGGTCGCTTTCCGGCAAAGTTTATTCCAATCCCTCCGTAGCCACGCTCTAAGCACTCTGAGTCAATAAACCCATGCAGGGCACGGGTCGAACGAAATATAAGGAGTAGTAATAGGATATATATATATATATATATATATATATATATATATATATATATATATATATATATATATATATATATATATATACCCTGTATCTCTCACCAGAGTGGATACTCTACATCCATTAATGGATCCGGACTCGAATTTGAGCCCACCAGAAGAACTGTTATTAGAAAGAAAGTTCACCTGGTGCTCCTGAGAGGTCCACAAAGATGGCAGAGGCGCGCAAGCGCGGTAGGCTGTCCGGCAGCGAGAGTTGCGGAGACTTGGTGGACCTGTTGTCCAGGGCAAAGCGAAAGCGGGAGTTTTGTGGACACTGAGATTTGTAGTGCCCAGGGGTTCCGCAAGAGAAGCATACTGTAGAGAAATGACTACATCAAGCATCCCGGAGGAGGATATGTACATTAAAGCTCCCCCCTTCCCTTGTGGAGAAAGCCGGAGAAGCGAGCCCCCGTGAGGAGAAGCTTGGGAACGGTAGCCGGCGAATAATAGTAACTGCCTACCCTGTTTGATATTCCCGCCGCTTTGGGCAGTTGGAGCTAACATCTGTTTTAAGAAGACCACATAAGGCCCTTAAACGACGCTCTAACGATCCAATTACCTACGAGACCCATAAACCCGTGGTTATGTCAAAAAAAAGCAGGGCGAGTCAAAAGGCACGCCAAGAAGTGGGGCGGTTGAGAGTCTCTCTAATTAGCTGGCCGACTTGGGCACCTCAGTGCCAACCTCTGCACTTCTCGCCCTCACCAGATGCGAGCTCACCATTCGCTCTGCCCTCTATGGCCTTGTTCCCTTTCCCCTTAGATCGGGCGGTGATCCGCCTATAAATAAGCCCCGAAAAGAAAGAGAGTGATTAGAATTTGATAAGCAAGAAGAAGGATCAGTTCGTGAAGATCGATCCTTCAGCTAGACAAGAACGATTATAAGTCGATACGGAAGAAGAAGGATCAGTTCGTGAAGATCGATCCTTCAGCCAGACAAAAAGATTAGAAGTCGATACGGAAGAAGAAGGATCAGTTTGTGAAGATCGATCCTTCAGCCCTACAAGATCAGAAGTCGATACGGAAGAAGAAGGATCAGTTCGTGAAGATCGATCCTTCAGCCAGACAAGAATATTAGAAGTCGATACGAAAGTAGAAGGATCAGTTCGTGAAGATCGATCCTTAAGCCAGACAAGAAGATTAGAATTCGATAAGAGAGAAGAAGGTTCAGTTCGTAAAGATCGATCCTTCAGCCATACAAGATTATTTCCGTGAGAAACGATAGGATCAGATTAAGAAAATCGATCCCCCCTTCCCGGGCTGAATTAACATAAATAGTCAATCTTTATATCGGTGCCATACCGAAGACTCCTATACAGACATAGAAGAAGTCTGCCTGGAGAAAAGTAAACCCACTCACACTTGAGTGACTCTCACATCTCAAGCTCCGTAAGAGTGAGAGGAGAAGAACCCCGCCCCAACGAGGTTCCGTTCTTTAATTACGGTAAAAATTTCACCGAATACCCCAACACTCTACGTTGAAGAATCAGACACCAAAAGGCGTCAAGATCATTCCCAAGAGGACCCTTGGAGCGAAGAGCACGGTAACTCTCGCTGTCTTCTTAATTTAACAGAGGCAAGTGTGCCATAAGAAGTTACATCGTCTCATCTCTCTCCCGCCATACCATCTCGGCGAAATTCAATCCTCGGACACAACAACACGCCAAAGCGAGATATAAGCCCTCCAGCGACTTCCGGCAATCCCTGATCCATCCGGTCATGTAAGTTAGAAAGAACATTTATATTTATATTGCGATAGTAGGAGTTTAGTACGTCTCACGTTTTAAGGGGAGTAGAAACCATTGTTCGTGAACCTCGGTCATATTGATTAGTAGACGAGAGTACTTTAATTTAATGTTTATCGCTAATCGAATAGGGTCGCGATAAAAATACTAATCGGCAATGGTGTGTTTACGTGTAGCCTATTTGTTTATTTTTGTCCTAGCAGGCTTTGTGAGAGGCCTAGATGCCAACCGGAATAGTCGAGTTTAGCATTGAGACAAGAATAGAAAGGTGATAACTGTTCGTTTGTCATAGTTAAGTGTTTCATTTAAAATATATGTTTATTTTGGTATAAGTCCTGTGTTTCCTCTTATCCTTACGTGTTGAATTGGCTCTTCCTTAAGAACAAAACAACCGAATTAGCACTCTTAGATCAAAGCCTAGTTCATCAAAGAAGTACCTCACGTACCACGAAGAATACCGCGACAAAAGTGGTGTCAAGAGTGGAGTAATAAAAAGGGGCCTCCTGCTACACATACAATGGGATTACTCCGGTATTGGTTACTCGACGGAGCATTCAAAATTGAGGGTTTCACATCTTCTTGCTTTTTATGGTGCTTACCTTTGGGTTTTAAGGTGTAGAAGTCTAAATACCGCGTACATAAGTGTACGCAGAAATACTTAAACACAAGCTGCGTGCCCTCTCGTATCTCTAAATGCACCTCTCGCCTCGAATTCTCTGTCGCTTTTTTTCGCGCCACCGTAAAATCCGAGATCGCCCGAAGGCGTGCAAGACATACTGTGTGCCCAAAGATGAAAAAAAGGTCTTTCGCGTGACGATACGGATTTTACAAGCATTCAATTCTCTCTCTCGATTTCTGCTCGAGATGGAAATAGAAGGAAAACTTCTCCCTGGATTCAGGCAGAAGATCTTGGACCTACGTCGAGTTTGTGTGGAACCCGATCCACATAGGAAACTGTTCGCCCGCTGCAAGGAAGGAACTTCTCGGGGAATTGGTTGTTGCCATCACGGTACTTGTAGGTGCTAAACGTCTCACAGCCCTCCCCCGCTTCAGAGTCTGAGGTTACACATGACCTCTCCCCGCGAACTACCCTAGACATAGCTAGGTAATCGGTTTTGGCTACCCACTTCAGGAGCCAAATAATCGGAAAGGTACTTCAAGGAAGTTGTCCGATTTGAATCACCGTTTAGCTCACCTTCGTGATCCAGCATAGGATTATTATATCACCGGTCTAGGATTTCCCTGTCATTCGTTAACCTTGGATGGCCAGACTAGGTGCGATCATCCTCACCAGAAGAAGATCTTCACCGTCCCCTTCAAAAATAATTACGAACTCAAAGGTATTGTTAATTGAATTATCCCCTCCTCTAACGCCACCAGTTTATTTATGAACTAGAATTCCAATTCCGAGCCCGTAACCTCAAGTATTAGAAGTGCTTACTTAATTCAGTGTTTAATTCAATAATACTATTCCATTCATGCTGCCGGATGTCCTTAAAACGCAAACATCCCAGTCAGTAACTTTCAAGTAATCCCAACGACATTTTTGTAGACTTATTTATTCAGTACAATATTAATCTTATTTATATTTATATACGCTGTTGCATATTTCAAATTCATGTACATTAAAGATTATTTTTGTATCTATGCGTTTAAATATTTTGGACGATCCTTTCTTTGGCAATTATTAAGCAATCCACTCGGCTTAAATCTCAATATTACACCGCTCCACCCATGGTTGGCTTTTACTGAGTGGTGGCACACTCAGGAGATCATCATCTTAGTTTTGATCAAAAGGTACGCACCGGGGTTATTCTTATTCACCGGAAGTGGCTAAGGTAGGTGTATTGGATACGCTTCACCTCCGCTTCACCTCGGTGTGGTAATAAAATATATGTCCAGAAAGTGGGACTGGGATTAACCACTCACTAAACCTCGACAAAAGGGGCCTGGGAATTTTACTAAATGAGGGGGTTTTCTGGGTTGTGGTTGTCCTTGGTTGTTAGGGGACGGAGGACTGCTCTTCTTTCGCTCCTTAGGATAGAACTGATGAATTGTGGCGTAGAGATCCGCTTCTTCAAGGCACTCGTTAAAGGAAGAGGCACACCTATCTTGCACAAATGCACGGATTTCCGTAGGGAGGGTGTGTATTAGCTGGTCCTTTAAAAAATATATCAGTGAGTCGTATTCGCCACCGACTCTAGCCGAGTCCAACCAAAATTGGAGTTTTTTCTTCAGGATGAACCCAAACTGTCGATACGTCTGTCCTGGCTGGATCCTAGCTGATCAAAATTTGTGTCTGTAGCACTCAGGGTTTAAATTAATCACGGATAAGAGTTCTGCCTTAAGAGATGAATAATCTATTGTGGCTTCTGTTTGGAGGGCAATGAAGATTTCTCTGAGAAGAGAGTTGAGCAGCGGGAGCAGGCGGCCTACTCCTTCAGACTCAATGTCCCACCCATTGACGTCGAAGATCTTTTCGAAATGGATTAAGTAAGTGCAAAAGTCATCTTAATTACCATAAAGGGGGAGCTTTACTACGGGGGTCCGAGGTTGTTGACTTCTGGACCCAATGGAATTGACTTTACTTGATCTCTACTTAACTCACGCTCGTGTTGACGAATTTTCTCCCTCTCTTCTATTTCTTCTTGTCTTCGTTGTTCTTCTCTTTTTACCTTACGTTCATTCCTTTGTTTGTTCTGAACGTATTCGACCAATTCCTTGCCCGAAAGGCCCCAAATTTGTTCCTTTTTATGGAGGTCTCAAATGAGGAGGAAGACATCTTGGATACGCTGTCGGATCCGCTGATTCACGAAAAAGCTTTACCACTTAACCTCAGATTATACGGCAGTGACAAATAATATACAAAATGATAATAAAAAAAATAAAGAAAACACAAATAGTTACTATGCTTGGTGAGACGCTGCCAGCAAGGGTTATCGTTAGTGGCCTAACCCTTTTTATATTTTATACCGACAATACCCCTCCCGAAAAAAAATAAAAAGACAGGGTCAATTCTTATTTCACCAACAAAATTTAAAATATCTTTTTATTTGTTTTATCTAACCTTGGGCGCTTGGCAATTAGAAAAGGGGAATTTTAAAATTGACGGGTTCCAAACAAACCGCACACCTAATGACACCAGAATTAAATATGATATAATATATATACTATATGTCGAGGAATAGGCTGAGAGGTGGTTGGAATTTTCCCCGACTCTTATATATATATATATATATATATATATATATATATATATATATATATATATATATATATATATATATATATATATATATATATATATATATCCTATTACTACTCCTTATATTTCGTTCGACCCGTGCCCTGCATGGGTTTATTGACTCAGAGTGCTTAGAGCGTGGCTACGGAGGGATTGGAATAAACTTTGCCGGAAAGCGACCCAAAGGAAGTTAGATACTCTACATCCATTAATGGGTGTAGAGTATCCACTCTGGTGAGAGATACAGGGTGTACTTGTATAGTGGTATCGACAAGCTGCTTCCCCTCGTATACCCACAGCATAAAAAAATCGCTGTCGTAGACGATTTCTTGGGAAGAGCTAATAAATTCTCAGTGGTCCGTCGTCACGAAAAATGCCTCTATTTTACGGGGTGGGCAGACGTCGTAGCTGCCCCGATTAAGTTTTGTGCAGTATTGGTTGGCCAAAGCGCTCTGCCCTCTACAATTGCTGTGTCGCAAGCTGTCGTCACCCGGGCTCAGGCTGATAGAGACGCTTCCCCCCCCGCCTCTCTCAAGCCCCCATACACCCCCGATTAAGAGGGACTGAATAACGCCCAATTTATCAGGGCCCAAGGACTGCCTTTCCCTCCAACCAAAATGGGAAAAGGCGATGAAGTTCTGCTTTTACTCCTCACGGACAACAACAAACTCCTAAACCGGATTAGGATCCACGGATTGACAATCAAGCCGTCCAAGTGCCACTTTGCTCATAGCACTATCTCTTACTTGGGTTCAAAGTAGGAGATGGACAATTAACCCCCCAAGAAGACAAAGTTAAAGCAATAGAAGGCATGCCACTCCCTAAAACCAAGAAACAGCTTCGTTCGTTTCTTGGCTCCGTCTCCTCCTACCGGCGGTTCATCCCCCAATTCGCTTCCATAGCGTCACCCGTCAATGACCTTTTAAAAAGGCCGCACCATACCCTACTCTATGGAATCCCGCCGTGACTGCGAGTTTCGGCGAGCTAAAGAAAAATTGGTCTCCGCTCCTACCCTCCGTCTGCCCATTCCCCATTAAAAATTTGGCATCCGAACTGATGCCTCTAATCTCGGCATTGTGTGCGTTTTATTACAATATGAGGAATAAGAAACTCCATTTCCAGTGGCATACGCGAGCCGGAAGCTCTTAGTTCGCGAAAGAGCATACGCTACTATAGAACTTGAAGCTTTAGCAATCATTTGGGGCTTTCAAAAATTTAGGATGTACTTGATTGGTAGACCTTTTACTGTCGAAACGGACTATAGGCCACTAGCTTACTTGAAAAATTGTAAAAATCAGAGCGGCAGACTTATGAGATAGTCCTCTTTATTGTCAAAATACCAATACAATATATCTTACGTAAAAGGAACGGATAACGTCATTGCTGATAATTTATCACGCAATACGATAGACGAAGGCCCTAGTTGTGGCGACTAACTGGAACTGTCCGGCCATTGTTATTTTTTTCTTTTGTATATATGTATGCTCTATTTGTTTATGTATGTCTAGTTATTCCTGTAATTTCAAAGACCTTGTTGCGAAATAGTACCATTTCATTATGTTATTTTTTAGGTGTGTTTTGCGTATGTATGTGTTCTGGGATCTCATTTTGGCTATAGATTGTAACTGCGAGTAGGTTGTATCTTGTAACATTATCCCTCATTCCACTTCAGAATAATGTCGCCTCGGGATGGGTAGGGATGTAGGAGAATAGCCTAATGCTTCCACGTTTCCCAACCTCCCTTCCGGGCGGGCCGCGATTCAAACTTTCCCCTTCCCGCCTGATGTCTGGTGGCCTCCCGCCGGAAGAACCCGCCGGCCATTTCAGCTAACCACCGCATTCATTCCCGGACTGGTTATTGATAGATAGGAGCCCATCTTGGCTTCCGGGGGGTTTCTGGAAGTTTACAAAGGACGAAATGGAGGAGATAATCAAGCAGTTCTCACCATAAGAAGGGCACTTGCCATCAAATCTACTTCCGGAGCCGTGTGAACCTCTCCCGAGTTTCGGGTATAAAATATTAATTCTTTTAACCCTCGGTAGTAGAGCTTGCACAGCATCTGGCGGGGCATGAATTGCCATCTATCTCGGTGTTGTGGTAAATCGTCGAAGCACCAAGTCTTCAGAGAGGAGATCGGTCCCAGTTAGGGAGGCTTCTTACCAGTTGGTCTTCAAGTCTGTGCGGACATAAGCTCGTACTCACGTGTAAGAGCCGAAGCTAAAAACAGCCTCACTCTGGTTCCCTGAACGAGAAAACTACATATCGGCTTTTCTCCGTCACCCTACCCGTCGATGGGTCACTTCGCTCCCCTCACAGAGGCACCCAAGATTCCTCGGAGTTTACGAGCGTGGGGCCCTCTTTAACAAGAAGCTCCCGTCATCGCCTTCTTCCAGCAGAATCGTGACGGAATTGTGGGATCAGGTTGGTCCCTGGAGAACCTACCTTATCGTCTCCACCCCGTATCTCACCACCTTCACTCACCAGTGTCACCCGAACATCAGGCTCCAAGGTAACCTTTCGCCTTTAACATTCCCAACTTCATCGCGCAGCTTACCAACATAAAAATTGTATAGGGATTTACATAGTGAACAGTTATTTACAAGCCAAGTGAGATATCCGAGCTTCACTTATTAATTTATCTTTTAAAGAACCTTATTTGTATATATATATATATATATATATATATATATATATATATATATATATATATATATCTATTTCTTGTTTAGTGTTCAGTAAAACTTTATTTTCATATTGTTGTGTATCTAACTTCCTTTGGGTCGCTTGCTGGCAAAGTTTATTCCAATCCCTCCGTAGCCAGGCTCTAAGCACTCTGAATCAATAAACCCATTCAGGGCACGGGCCGAATGAAGTATATATATATATATATATATATATATATATATATATATATAAGAGTCGGGGAAAACTTCAACCACGCCTCGGCCTATTCCTCGACACCCTTACTTGTACCAGATGTGATGAAATCCGCTTCAACAGAGCTCAAAATATATGACCAATTATCATCCCGTCAGAGAACATAGCTCCAAGCTATCCTCGATCAATTCGGTGACGTCATCTCCATTATTCCGTGATGCGCTACCCAATTCGAGCACGATATTGAATTAACTACTCAAGATGCAGTTAGATTCAAGCCGTCCCATTTGCCCGTTCATTTAAGGGAAGAATTCAATGCCGAAGTTGAAAAAATGTTAAAGTTACAGATAATTGAACCCTCCAAATCAGATTATTGTTCTCCGGTTGTAATGGTAAAGAAAGCCGATAATTCCTACAAAATGTGTAGTGATTTTAGAAAGCTTAACGCTATCACCTTATTCGACGCTGATCCTATTCCCTTGATCGTCCAAAATCTTCATTTGTTCGAGAAGGCGACAAATATTTCCAAATTAGATCTGTATAAGGCCTATTTCCAGATCCTATTGAGAGAAGAGGTAAAAAGGTACGCTGCATTTCCGATCGAAAAGGGATTAATGCAGTTTTGTCGGCTTCCCTCTGGTCTCGCCACCGCTTGCAGTAATTACAATCGGATGATGAGACGGTTTTTAGATGGGCTACCACACTATCCTTCTATTTTGATAACATTTACGTGGCTACTAATGATTGGGAACAACACTTGACCGCTCTTCACACTTTGCTGCAAAGGCTAAGAGCCTAAAATTTCTCTATTGGCCCTATAAAATGTCATTTTACCTTCAATACCATCGATTATCTAGGCTTCGGCATTGGGAACAATCAATTAGCCCCGTAGGAGTCTAAGATCTGAGCCATTATTAAAAATGCTGCTGCCCATAACCACAAAGCAATTAAGGTCATTTATGGGCTCCGCCTCCTTTGATCAGGCGTTTTATCCAAATTTTTGCCACCCTTTCCGCTTCCCTATGCGAGCTACCCAAGAAGAAGTCCCTGAGCAACTCGTATGGACCCCGTCATCCATCGCCAGTTTCAAGCAGCTTAAGGGTAAACTCGCGTCGACCACGATATTGCGATTGCCTAACCCCACCGAACCATTTGGCATTAGGACGGATCCTAGCAATGACGGTATAGGGTTCGTATTGGTCCAATATGGACCTAGTAACGAGAGTTTCCTCTTAGCATACGCTAGCTGAAAAATATTACCGCGTGAAAAAAACTACGCAGTGATTGAGCAAGAGGCCCTGGCTATCATATGGGGAATTAAAAAAAATACAGGTATTTGATAGGAAAGGATTTTGTGATCGAGACTGACCATAAGCCTTTGTCATACCTTAGGAACATCTAAAACAATAATGAGAGACTAATGCGTTGGAGTTTATATCTCCAAGAATTCTAAAATTAAATAATGTATTTAAAAGGCTCCGAGAATTGTATAGCCGATAGCCTGAGCAGAAATCCGGTAGATTCTACTCCTAATAAATCCTGAGCCTACTATTTTATTCTCCTGTAAATATGTCTGAGTAAATTTTGGTCTCAAATATGAACCACTTTTGTAAATAAATGCTACCCATTATTTTGTAACCTAGGCAGATGTGCCATGTTCTGAAAGTTCAGTATTTATAAGTCTGATTGTTGTAAATTAGTCGTTATTGATAATTGTCAATCTATGTACATTGGTAAACTTCCGGAGCGATATCGAAGTCAGACTGGAGCCGGAACACCATTTATCGATATGGCGCTAAAGCCATCACCGCCGTGTCTTTGAGACAGAGTCGGAATCGCTTCTAGCGGAGTCGTATATATTCCCCAGCCCGAGAATGACCAAATGAGTATTCTCAGAGCATTCGGGACGCGAACTGTCTCCACGCCGCTTTCACGCAAGAAAGATTGACGCAGTCGTCACGCAGTATTCCAAAAGTACTCATGCAACATCTTGAGAGGTCATTGGAATCATCCAAGGATGACACGCAATTCTCAGGCAACACCCGCCACCCTTAGGAGTCGCAGGCATAAACCATTCATTATTCGGAACGACGGAGGTCAAGGACGAAGGACTCAGTCAAGAATAACACGCTTAGTTACGTTATCCGAAAAGAATACTCCTCCGAGTGACTACTCGAGGTCTCCTCCAGAAAATCGTAAGCCATTACATTTTCTTTTTCATCCTTGAAGAGGCATGACGCTCTCTGACCGCAAGACTCACTTCGTAGTCTCCTCCTGATCCATTTTGGGTAATTATTGTGCCTCGTACGGCTCAGACAATATAATTATTTGTAAATTAATTTCACTTTTCATTTGCCGGACGATTAACGTATTTGTTAAAGTGTATCATTCTTGTTAATCTCATTTGTTGTTTGTATAGTATTAAAGTTTATTTTGTTTCACTTGTTTATATCTTATAACCACCCGAAGCCTGTTGAAATAGTATCCAAGTCTGCCAATATTAGAATTTGCACTCTTCTTTAATTCGTAAGTATTTAAAAGGGAGACTACCTATATTTGTTTGTCGCCTCCTTTCCCCACATCGAGGGAGGGTAACCAAGGTCAGGAAGGACTACCTGATCATACGAGAGTATGTATTTTGTCCGTAGGAAAGCCGGATCAGAAATCAATTTGGAGCAAGGTTTTTTAAGTTTTCATCCTCGCACGTTACATCCAAGATTGTAAACAGGATAGATGCCTAAACATCTTTTCCTATTTGCCCGTTCTAAGGAGGATGCATCTTATTTCGACGGTACAGTCGCGCTGCCACTCAGAGGTACCTTTTGAGCCCTGTGTCCAAAGCAGCATCAGCGTGGCAACCCACACATTGGACTTGGGATATAGAACAAAAGTAAGTAGAAAGAAGGAAAATATGAAAGCTGGTGGGAAGGGGATAAAGAAGACAAGCATAATTAAAAGCCTATGTAACGACCAGTGTTGCCTCACTTAGTGAGGGCACTGCTGGCTCCTACCCCTTGTAGCTAAGAGGCAAGAACTTGTCGATGGCTAGTTTGCACAAAAGCTGCCTGCCAGGGCGGCATATATATATATATATATATATATATATATATATATATATATATATATATATATATATATATATATATATATATATATATATATATATATATATATATATATATATATTGAAAGAAAGTACTTATTCAACATCCTAGCTAGCCATTGTATCACTATCACTTACTAACTCTCCGTCTGTAGTTTAAAATGGGTCTATTTTATCTCTAGTCTTATTCCTGTATAATTGAAAGAAACCTTTGGGATCCTTCTTTGCCATTTTAATTTCCCAATTGTTTCTTTGCTACCCTAATGAACTATTTAATGTCCTTAGTTAGCTCATTGAATCTCTGCCTTAAATGATCCTTGCTAGGTTTTTTTTCTATAAAGGCTTCTTTGAATGCAATATAATGTTTAATTTTATCCGACATCCATTTAGTGTCGACAGCCTTAGTTATAATTTCCCTTAACGTAATATTCATATTCTACCGGGCAATTAACTGCTTAATCATTATCTTATATTCCTGATCTACTCTATTTATCTCTACTCGAGCGTTATCTTTCCCCTCGACTTCTCCTATTAAGATCACATTTCTTGGCCTGACCTCACTCGTAAGTCCCCAAACAACATTCTCCAGGTACCTCTTAAAATCCTTATATTTAGCTTTTCTAAAGTTATGATTTTAACTTGATTTATTCAACTGAGAAACCCGTTCCATTTTAACTTAAATCTAATTTCGCAATATGCGCTATTTCTCAAACTTCCCCAAATCTCTGTATCGCTAATACCACCTTCAATATTCAGAAGAATGGATGGACGTAGGCATTAAGAAAAGGTTTTCTTCGTGGATCTTTGGACCATTGATAATACTAAGAGGCGCACGAAACAGTGTCAGAGGCTTCTCAGGGTGAACAGCATCGATGAAAGCAGGTTTCAAGCTCTCCAAAGAGGCACTATCTTAATTATTTGATAGGAGGCATTCACGTTCTGTTGTAGAGTTGCACCGACATAGGTGGGAGACGCATCCGAGGCAACGTGCTAGAGGTTCAGGACAGCGATAGGCCAAACAAACCGCGTAGGAAATAGCCCCTTTGCTGCGAGAAAATTATTCGCACACCTCGGAAGATCATAGGGAAGGAGAGTTATCCTTAGTTTTTCAAAGCAGATTGTTCAGGGGTTGCATGCTCTCCATTTAACGTAAGAACTGTTGTACATATATTACGTCGGCTATTTTTGCCATTTATTCCAAGGTACGAATATGGTCAGGCATCGCACACATAAAAATCTCCTTCAAGAGCAGATTGAAGAGCTCGGTGTGCGCACCTTCCGCCCGAACCAGCTCTTTCAAGTTGTCTAAAAGGCGGGTTGGACGCCTGTCCCCATTACTTGCGTAGTTAGGAGCTCGCATAATTTCACTACTTCACACCCTTCATATTCCAGAAGGAAAGCCCCTCCTTTTTCCCCCCCACACGCTTTTTCGTTGACTATTGTTGAACAATCGAAAAATACTTAGGGAAATATCCTGTGCCAGGAGCACGATCTTCTGCTGTTTCCCCATGTTGGCCGAGGGTATGACGAGGTAGGACAAATCTAACCAATCGAATGGATAAATAGTCCATTCAGTCGCAGATGAGGCACGTGAGGAGATGGTCGGACCGAATGCGATGCGATGTGATCATCATAAATGATTAATAGCTTCATCAGCTTTTCAATATTATAACTTGAAAATGGTATGCTTATTTATTATAGTTTTACATTATAACCATTTACCAATGTTATTAGTTAATTTCAAAATGTCTCAGGCTGATCTCAAAGAATACACATAACACAGTTGCTTTGTGAATTTCACAACTATATATCAAATTTAACATTAATAGTATAGCAATTCTCATTAGCAAAACAAATTTAATAATTCTATAACCCTAATACCAGTAATAGAAGGACAAGAATTTACCAAAAACTCCCTGTATTTTTAATTCTTGGCTTAATAATGAACATAAAAATATAAAAGCATTT
Source organism: Ceratothoa steindachneri (assembly GCA_963969495.1). Classification (NCBI taxonomy): domain Eukaryota; kingdom Metazoa; phylum Arthropoda; class Malacostraca; order Isopoda; family Cymothoidae; genus Ceratothoa; species Ceratothoa steindachneri. The sequence goes on along the minus strand of OZ018320.1, from coordinate 173,143,817 downwards.
CATACATGATAATGGAAAAAAAATCAAATCAAATTTGCCATTTGGAATTTTTAGTAAGCCTACTTATATACTAACCAATAGTAGCCATATACATAAATGTACATCTTAATCACAATTCACTCTTAATTATTTACAAATATACCTAAATCATTCATCACCTGAATGCTCACTGTTTCATGAAGGCTACAGTCGTCTACAGAAAATATATAAATGATAATAAACTTAGTAAATAAACTAATTTTATTAAAACAGGGTTGCTTTGCGTGCATTTTTCTTGGTAAAACTATGAATTACACTGTCAAAGTCTATATGTTTTGCAATGTCAGACTCAATACTGAGCCTAGCCAGGATGTTCAGGCGACCCTGACCCATAGTGGACCTGAGATAATTTTTGATGAGCTTAAGCTTGCCGAAGCTCATTTCTGCTGATGCTACTGTCGCTGGCGCTGTAAGGAAAATCCTCAAACTGACACTAAGGTTGGGAAATATACTTTCTAATCTGCACTCTGCCAAAGCATTTAACAGTTCCAATGCACCCAACTGTTTTCTACCAAAATTGGAATTGTGAACCATTATCATGTGATTCATTTCCTGCACAAGGTCTTCACTGCTGATGTCTTTAGAATACTTCTCCGCTTGCCAAAGCATTTAACAGTTCCAATGCACCCATCTGTTTTCTACCAAAATTCGCATTGTGAACCATTGTTATGTGATTCATTTCCTGCACAAGGTCTTCCCTGCTGATGTCTTTAGAATACTTCTCCGCTAGTTTAGCTGTTTTGCGCTTCAATTCCTCTTCTGACATCTTTTGGTGTTCCGAAGAAAGCTGAAGGTGTCAGAAATCTGTTTGGCAGCACTGAAACGAACTGTAAGCCCTCCAATAACATTATTCAATACTACATGAAATATGTGATTTCGGAAGTGGGCTTACTCAGAGGATTCATCTGCTTAGTTCCTTTCATTCACATTTTCATCAGGTGTATCCTCATTATGGAATCTTGTTCTTTTTCTGGCAGTGGCACTACGGTCCTCAAACAATTTTACTTCTATCTGCAGGCTGGATGCAACAAGCTTAGCTTCATTCCACATTGCTTTCCAACTGTCCCGGAGAGCCACTAGTTGTGCAAGCAAGCTTTCTATATTTGCAACTTCCATATCTAAAGTCGCATCACTAACTTGAATGACTGTTGCAAAAGTCAATAGGGACCAGTATTTTATGCCACACGACTGACATTATGATGCAGGTGAAGGAACTGACATAACATATAGCTCCATGGATTTCGTTCCTGGTTTTTGGAGCGAGATTCAGCTCTAGCAGATCTTCCAAAGTTAACTTAAACTTAACCCCTGGAAGGTGAGCTACAAAAGATTTTACACTCTCAGCTCGATCTGACCATCTGGTGCCAGATATGCCATAAAGCGAACACCCAATACGCTTTGCCAATATTTTCCACCTTTGGGGGCTGCAACTGAATAAGGTGTATATTGTATGTTGTGATAGAACAGGCTGAGGCCGCGTAATTTCAACCACTATCACATGTTATTTAAAACCACGATGCTACCCACGTGCATCTTCGCTTCGAAGCTGGGCGCCTTATCGCAGCCACCTGAGTCAATGTTCAAACAAGGAGGTTTATCTTCCCCCGTTCGCCCCGTTCGCCCCGTGCGTCGACCTCGCCAGAGTAAGTTAGGCTTATGGGCAGATAAGGCAGTGTTCTCAGGCTTGGCTGTGCATTCCCTCGAAGCTCCCACTCCATTGTCCCCCACGCCAAGGAGATGTCCCGGCTATTTATATGGAAACTTAACCACTAAGATTCAGATTGGAGATCCAGATTTTCGTCGCGAAACATCACTACGACCCACTCTCACCTTGTGTGCCAAGGGACCTCAACCTCGAGATTCACCATCACTTGTCCAGAAAAAGGACAATATCCCTTGAGTGCCAAGGTTCGAGCCTTAGTGACGCCAAGTCCACAAGGCTTCCCCTGTTATTCAGAAGAGAACAACGTTAGAACAGCCATTGTTCTTTGGAGCCTGTTGACAAGAAACGGTTCTCACCCCCCCCTCCTTGTTGTTCAGAAGAGAACGACGTAGAACAGCCATTGTTTGTTCGAGCTCATTGACAAGAAACGGTTCTAACCCCCCTCCTGTTGTTCTGAAGAGAACAACGTAGAACAGCCATTGTTCTTTTGAGCCCGTTCGCCAAGGAACGGTTCTCACCCTTCCCCTGTTGTTCAGAAAGAGAACAACGTTAGAACAGCCATTGTTCGTTTGAGCTCGTTTGCCAAGAAACGGTTCTCACCCTTCCCCCTTGTTGTTCAGAAGAGAACAACATTAGAACAGCCATTGTTCTTCAAGCCGTTCGTCAAGAAACGGTTCTCATTCCCAAGACGCCACGTCAGGATCATTTAATTCCCCCCCCTTCGGCTGGAATTCGCCAGTGGACCGAAAATTCCTTCACGTCGCCTTCCTCTGCACAACAAGTATAATTACGTAAGCCGAACGTTACCTTTGAGTATATAACCCTTTTGCCAACTCTATCCTGTGCTTTAAATGGTTTAGCGAACCATCTCATCCCTTTGATTTATATTTGTTTTACCTTTTTAAATCTCTTAATCCCCGGTCTAGCTCGATTTCTCACGACCCTTTCCAATTCTCTGTTTATGTCAATATTTTCCGTTTTGTGTGTTGTTGATAGTTTTTATTAATAAAACTCTATTTTATTAATGATAGCAATATTATTATCCTTGAGCTCAGTTCCACTTCTTAAGCATATCGAAGATACATAATATCGGCCAGCCTAGACATCCACGCACTCTAAAGATAATTAAAGAAGTTCCCTCAACGAATAGTTATATATGGTATATCGTCGAGAGTCCATTCTACGACATATATATATATATATATATATATATATATATATATATATATATATACTATTTAAATTTGGTGTCAAGTGTGTAAGGTTTAACGCTATATCTTTGCAAACACTTGTCTCAGTCGAGTAAAGCATAGTGTCATTCGTTATAATAATAGAGTATAGTAGTTCCCTTTTGTTTTAACGATTGCTATCCCTTTTTTTTAAACTTAAGAAGCTGGAGTAGCTCAAGGAACTGTTATAATAATTTGTTGTTTTTTTTTTGTGTGATTTTAGTCAGTGGTTATTTAGATCGAGAAACCAAGTACGAATAGGTCAGTACCCATATTTAGGTAGGCTAATTCGCTAGAAGGCATAATTCTTATTGCAAGGAATTTTAGTTGGTTGACTATTGCGCCCCCAAGTGCAAAGATGACTCAGTTCGAAATCTTTAAAGCACAAGGAGAGTCCTTGGGACTTTCCCGAAAAGAACTAATTGAGTAAGTTCAAGAAGAGCAAAGAAAAGAGCGAGAAGAAAAAGAAAAAGAAAGAGAAATCCAACGAGAAGAAAGAGAAAGAGAAATCTAACGAGAAGAAAGAGAAAGAGAAATCCGGCGAGAAGAAAAAGAAAGAGAGGAACGGAAAAGACAAGCTGAGCTTCACCATCAGATTGAATTAGCTCGTGTTGAAGCAGAGATACAATCAGCCAGTTCCCGTTCGGAAGCCCCCCCCCCCCCCAATCTCCCACTAAAGCTCCCCGATTTCAAGGATGGAGAGGATTTTGGAGCATTTGTAGCCTACTTCGAAAAGATCCTCGAAATCAATGACATGGATCTGGAGGCTGAAGGTGTAGTCAGATTACTTCCCTTGTTAAATTGTAAATTGCGCGAAATTTTTATATCTTTACCATATGAATGTACAATTAAGTACAACACCTTAAAAGCTGAGTTATTGGCCGCCCATAATATGACTCCCGATTTCTACCGCCAAGAATTTCCAGGAGGTCGTATTAAACCCGGACAGACGTTCCGTCAATTCGGATACATTCTTCAGAGGAATTTTAAATTTTGGTTAGAATCCTCAAAGGTTGATCCTAACTACGAGTCCTTAACAGATTCGTATTGCGGGATCAATTTTTGGCGTCTCGCCCGACGGAGATCCGCGCGTTCGTCAAGGATCGTCGGTGCCAGACCTTTTAAGAATGTACCGAAGAAGCGGATGTCTATGCCGCAAGCCATAATTTATACCCAAAGGAGAATCGAACTTCTCACTAATCCCCCTACCAGGAAAGAAAGAAGGATTCTCGCCCCTTCACAGGAAAGCCGACGAAGTTTCCGAGCCCCGTAAAACCCCAAAACTTCTTTCCCCAAAACCAACAACGGGACTCCAAACCTTCCGTTAAGATTTCTCCCCCATCTCTCTTCCCGAAGCGACCAATCATATGCTTCACCTGTAGTGTAGAAAACCACATGAGCTGGAATTTCCCCCAAAATTCTAGGCTTAAAAGCGGACTAGCCCACCAAGTTCACCAGATTAATGCCACCCCGGCTCCCACGGTGGTGCAGACCCAAGCAGCAACTTCTCCCCCTCCGTCAGGCCACCAGGTAAATTTTATTTTTGATAAAAGTTCATCGGGAACTTTGAAATTTGAGGAGGGCAGCGTGAACGGCTGCCGAGTATCGACTCTCGTCAGGGACACAGGATGTACGTGTTTCATCGTGTCCGACGAACTCCTTCCCCCAGTGGACCTCGCCAGATTAAGTTAGGCTTATGGGCAGATAAGGCAGTGTTCTCAGGCTCGTCTGTGCATTCCCTCGAAGCTCCCACTCCATTGTCCCCCACGCCAAGGAGATGTCCCGGCTATTTATATGGAAACTTAACCACTAAGATTCAGATTGGAGATCCAGATTTTCGTCGCGAAACATCAGTACGACCAACTCTCACCTTGTGTGCCAAGGGACCTCAACCTCGAGATTCACCATCACTTGTCCAGAAGAAGGACAATATCCCTTGAGTGCCAAGGTTCGAGCCTTAGTGACGCCAAGTCCACAAGGCTTCCCCTGTTGTTCAGAAGAGAACAACGTTAGAACAGCCATTGTTCTTTCGAGCCTGTTGACAAGAAACGGTTCTCCCCCCCCTTGTTGTTCAGAAGAGAACAACGTAGAACAGCCATTGTTCGTTCGACTCGTTGACAAGAAAAGGCTCTCACCCCCCTGTTGTTCAGAAGAGAACAACATAGAACAACCATTGTTCTTTTGAGCCCGTTCGCCAAGGAACGGTTCTCACCCTTCCCCTGTTGTTCAGAAAGAGAACAACGTTAGAACAGCCATTGTTCGTTTGAGCCCGTTTGCCAAGAAACGGTTCTCACCTTCCCCCCGTTTGTTCAGAAGAGAACAACATTAGAACAGCCATTGTTCTCGAGCCCGTAGACAAGAGACGGTTCTCACCCCCCTTGTTGTTCAGAAGAGAACAACGTAGAACAGCCATTGTTTTTCAAGCCGTTCGTCAAGAAACGGTTCTCATTCCCAAGACGCCACGTCAGGATCATTTAATTCCCCCCCCTTCGGCTGGAATTCGCCAGTGGACCGAAAATTCCTTCACGTCGCCTTCCTCTGCACAACAAGTATAATTACGTAAGCCGAACGTTACCTTTGAGTATTTAACCCTTTTGCCAACTCTATCCTGTGCTTTAAATGGTTTAGCGAACCATCTCATCCCTTTGATTTATATTTGTTTTACCTTTTTAAATCTCTTAATCCCCGGTCTAGCTCGATTTCTCACGACCCTTTCCAATTCTCTGTTTATGTCAATATTTTCCGTTTTGTGTGTTGTTGATAGTTTTTATTAATAAAACTCTATTTTATTAATGATAGCAATATTATTATCCTTGAGCTCAGTTCCACTTCTTAAGCATATCGAAGATACATAACATCGGCCAGCCTAGACATCCACGCACTCTAAAGATAATTAAAGAAGTTCCCTCAACGAATAGTTATATATGGTATATCGTCGAGAGTCCATTCTACGACATATGTATAGTTCCGAAGTAGGTGATTGCTTCTGGAATACATTCAGCAGTATCATTACCATATAAATTAAGTGTGTGGCAACCACAAGGAGAGAATATAGCAGTAGGGCACTGTTCTCTTATTATTGCTTGAGCACCATTGTATTTGCATGACGTTTGCCGCATTGTCATGACCTTGTGCCTTACAATCAACAAGTGGAATAGCATGGTTTTCCAATGTTTCAGTAATTATTCGAGCAATTTCAGATCAGGTTTTGTCACTACAATTTACAAATTTAAGAAATCGTTCCACAATTTCAAATCGTGATTCATGGTGAACTAGGTAACGCAAAAGGAATGTTGTTTGCTCAACATGAGATGAATCTGGTGTGGAATCTACTATTATTGAATATTACTTTGCAGACTGCATTTCTCCCAAAACGTGCTGCTTAACAAGATCAGAACATTCTGCAATGAATTCATTTGGGGACTCATTAGAGAGGTAATGTACTTGCAGTCTTTCACCCTTTTTCTGCGACTCTTTTACCTTTAGCACATGTTCCTTTAGAATGGGGTCCCAATGGAAAAGCAACTCTATCAGACCTTTATTTGAGTCACCAATGCGTTGCGAAGAACCCTGGAAAGTAAGGCGACGTTCTCCTAAGAATTGGGTAACATCAATAATTGGTTTCAAAAAGTTGTACCATTTTTCCGATTCCACTTTAATTGATGCTTATAGAAAATTCTCAATACCTTCTTGCAATGATATACGTCTTTCTAATTCACGCCAAGCTAGATAGCATTTCCTATGCCCATTACTCTTTTCATGCTCGGGAACCCTGTTGCATAATTTCTGCCACTTAGCACTGGCTGGCCAGCCTTCAACTGTAGCAATTGCAGATTTGGATGCAGTACTCAGCCTGCAGCAAACAGTGTTCCAGAATAGCCGGCATGGAAAACAATATAGTGACTCCTTATGCGAACTCCAGACAAGCCAGTCTCGAGTATGCTGTTCTGCATTAATGCTTCTGGAAATGTTTGATTGTTATCATCTTTAGGTAATGTTAAAGGAAAGTCAATATGACCTCTGGTAACATAATTCTCTATGTATGATTAAGAAGGAAATTCTGCTATCAAGCCCGACAAGCCCAGTGCTAATTTGTTAAAATTTATCTTGAAGTACTTTCATTGATTCACTACTTGTTTTAGGAATTTCTGTTGCACTGTCTTCCTGATTTTTGGAATCTAAATTCTTTCTGCTCCACCAGGTCCAGGTTCTGAATTAATATCTATGTCCATCGTATTTTTACATGCCCCCGAATTTGTTTTTTTTATTAGCTTCTATCTCATTTCACGACTGCCACCTATACTTTCGCCTTCTTCCAAATTTACATCCGTATATGTTTCCACATTATCTTGTTTTCTTTTCATACCTACTTGAAAGAGTGTCTGTAATCCGTTTCTTTCATTGTCATCACGTTTCTTTTTTTCTTTCCTCTTTTGTGCTCCTGATTTATGCAGACATATTTCAGATGGGCAGATTCTGAAAAAAATATAATAAGAATTGTCAGCTTTTCCTATTCAACATTAAAAATTAAGTTACTTATAAAAATGAAAATATTACATTACAAGTGAAAGGCCTGTGTGAAGAGTCGAGAATAGTGTTTGTAGATGTATGGAAGGGCTTTTTTTGGAATAAGGGATTGTATGCGATGGATGGGCTTCCTCTGAGGCGGGATGGGGTTGAGGTTTTGTGGCAGGAGTTGGATAGTGTTATTGGGTCCTTGCGGGCAGGAAACTAGGTTCTGATAGTGGTCAAGGAAATTTCGTGGCTCAGGGTGGGGCAGTGAAGGAAAGCCAGCACAGAGGAGTAGAAGGTATACAGGTTAAAGGGGGTGCTTTAGAGATAGGTGGATTGAGATGTCTTACTTACTCTCAGAATCCGAGTAGGCAAGGATATCATAACACAAATAATGGGTTCAAATGTTTATATAGGGAGGGGAGGGTGTAAATAGTAAAGTGTCAATTTTTGCTGATGACACTAAACTGGCAGCTGTAGTCAAAGAAGTTGAGGGTATCTTTAAAGTGCAAGGTGACTTAAATAAGTTATTGGCTTGGGTTCAGAAGTGGCAGATGACTTTTAACCTTAATAAATGCAAAGTTATTAACATGGGAAGATATAATAGGGATTTCAGCTACGAGATGGATGGGCGGGCATTGACTTAATTCATTTGAAGATGAGAAGGACTCAGGAGTAGTAGTAGATAGGTCACTGAAGTTTTCAAAGTAGTGAATTGAGTAAAAAAATCGACCGAATAGGGTACTAAGATACATTAAAAGGAATGTTAGCCACAAGAGTAAAGAGGTTATCCTTAAGCTATACAACTTTTATGTCAGGCCACATTTAGAGTACTGTATACAAGCATGGTTACCACATTTTAGACATGATATCAACCTGTTAGAGTTAGTACAAATGAGGGCAACAAAAATAATACCTTCCCTGAAGCACCTTGAATATGAGGTAGACTGTTGGTACTAAATATGTTTTCATTTGAAAGAAGATGTGTGAGGGAAGATATGATTGAGCTTTTTAAAATCTTTTCTTGGATGGATAAATTGGATTTCAGCAAGTTTTTTGAATTAGAAGGTAGTAATAGGACTAGGATTCACCACTTAAAGATTAAAAACAGAGGTGCAGGTTGGATGTTAGAAAGTATTTTTTCACCAATAGAGTGGTAGATTATGCGAATAGTTTGCCGCCTGAGACAGTTGACAGTCCAAACTTGAATATTTTCAAGCGCATATTAGATGATTATATGGGGAGGAAGGGTTAACTTCTTACTTTTTGGTGTGTGGGTGGGTCTCTCGACTCGTTCCTGTGGATGCAGTTTCTTTTATTGTATATTTTTGGGGACTTTGATTTTGTCTTGCCCTGATAATGATGCTTTTTGTTCTTGACCCTCTCTTATGGACGGTTTAAATTTTATATTGTAGATGCATGATATGACTTAATCCTATGGATGCATTCTGTGGGTGGGTTTTGACGGATGTGGATGACTTTTTATAGACCCCTGTGGCTTTTGTCATCCGCGAAATTATGTTATGTTATGTTCAATTTTGAACTTTGATATTCATGGGCCCCCTAGACTCTTATGGGCCCTGGTGCCTCGCATCGGCTGCACCCCCCTCTCGTGGGGCCTGGTGGTCATTCTCCAGAACTGGCGGCTTACGATGCAGAAGTTTGTTGAAGCTGGTTTGCTAAAATAGGGACTTGCTTCTTGTTGCCTACCCTTGAAGCCGAGGTTTCTTACAGGAGAAGAAATGGAAGTAGGAACAATGTCAATATAAGGCATATAAGCAGAAATTAGAATACATATTTCTCGGGGATATCTGGGCCATTAAAAGCCGTTATAAGGAAAAGAAGACAGAGGTTGTACAGGGTCTATGGCGACGATAAAGGCAAGTTTGAGGCCGTGTCACGTTGTAGCACAAAAAAATTATCGCTTTCGGTAAAGAACGAGGAATTGTCCGCGACACACAGGCTGCCACGGAGAGCGGATTGAATCGCAGTGGTCAAAAACATTCCAACAAGATAGCAATTCCTTATGCACAGAAGCTTGAATATCAATCACTCTTGAGGCGGTTTGGTGGAACTCAGACATCGCTCGAAAAACTTATGTACGTAGGAAGCAAGATAGAGAGAACGTAAATAAAAGTCAGAGAAAGACAAGAATTCACCGTTAAGGCGAAAGTGCGTATCATAAACTACTTCCGTGACAGATTAGGCGATATCTTCTTTCAAAGAGGAGCGTAAAGATTAAACCTTCCCTATATCATAATGTCCTAGGCATTAGACAAACTAAAAACTAAATCTGAGGGAAGGTACGCGTTGTCGCCCTGATCAACTCAAAGAACATTGCACTAAGAGCGAGCGTCTACCAGAAATGAAAGACCGTAAAGTGGGTCAAATATACAAGAACGAGAATTAACCTTATAAGAAGACAAGAGGACAGAGTTGGTTGACCATGAATTCGTGTGCATTTTCAGTTTAAAAGTGATTAAAGTTGAACAGTTGATGATGAAGATTGTGATGAATAGGTCGATGGCAAGGGTGAAAAGCCAGTATGAAGATACAGGCACATATGACTAAACTTACTGCTTTATTGCCATATTCCCTGTGATACCAGCCTAGCTTCTGCGATTAGCAATGGGATAAGGGTGAGGAGGACTGACACAAGAAGAAATGAGCTACGAGAATGCTTCGACTCACCTCTCGTGCTGGAATGCCCTCTTTGGCTGCGTCGTCAGGAAGACGAGTCACGCCTACCACGATGTCTATTCTGGTGGTGCTGATGCTCCCACCTGTCCCATTCCTGCAACTTTGTCATGGATCTCCTGGAGTATCCAACACTAAGAAGCGCTAAAGCTCGACGAAGAAATGAGTCCTATTATATTGGGTTGAGGAATAAGTTCTTGCGGTTTTATCAAATTTATTCATTGCCATTAACAATTTTAGAACAACTTCATTTTTAATTGATAACAATATGAAATTTAATCAATAATGTATTATCCGTTTTTATTTACGACTTCTTCCCAACGTTCAACTAGTTTTTCGATGCCTCTGCAATAAAAATCTCTGGATTTTGACTCGAAGAATTCGTCTAACCAGGTTCTTAATTCCACATCAGTATTGTACGAAACGCCGCGCAAATTGTTGGAGAGCGATCGGAACAGATGGAAATCCGATGGAGCCAAGTCTGGCGAATATGGAGAATGCGGCAGGATTTCTCAATTAAGCGTTTGGATGGTGTCTTTTGTCATATTGGCAATATGAGGAAGAGCATTTTCTTGTTGCAGAAGGACTCCATAACGTCGATGAGGTCGCTTTTCACGAATAGCTTCGGCGAGTCGATACATTTGTTGAACGTAGAATTCTGCATTGACAATCTCGTTGTTCGCAAGGAGCTCATAAAGAATAATGCCTTCACAATCCCACCACACACACAGCATCGTCTTTCGTGGATTTTTTATTGGAGCTAAGCCATTGTTTTCGATGGTTCATGTTGACATAAACACACCACTTTTCGTCGCCAGTGATGATTCGGCGAAGAAATCTCTCCTTATATCCACGAGTAGCCTTGTGACGAGCAAGCAAACCTGCGGCAATCGTGGAGCGTTGAAGTTTTTTTTGCTTTTGCTCAAAGCGTGCGGAACCCATTCACCGAGTTTTTTAACTTTTTCCATTGAATAAAAGTGATTCACTACAGTTTTCTGATCACACGCCAATTGTACAGCCAATTCTCTAGTCGATTGACGAGGATTTTCATGAAGAAGGTCGTTCAATCGGTCTTCATCCAACTTAATGAGGTGACCAAAACGTTTTTCGTCCTTAAGATTGAAATGACCGTTTTTGAACGCGTAAAACCACCATTGAGCTGTCCTTTCTGATAAAGCATTTTCCCGGTACACAGCACAAATAACGCGACAAGCTTTGGGTGCGTTTGCATTGTTCCCGTCTCGATTGAAAATGAATAACAACAAGTGTCGAAAATGCGCCTTTCTTTCAACTTGACATTTCATTTTGAGGGTCCACAACAAAAATTAAATTAACACAACTTTTAAATAAACCGCAATGACTCATTACTCAACTTCAAGACGTAGCCTAAGCAAAAGCCTAATAGTGTACGCTGTTAAGAGACGTAACCTAACTGTGATAGAACGAGTTGAATCTGTGTTAAATTCAACTCCTATCCCATATTAGTTAAAACCTCGAGGAGGCCCACGTGCATCTTCGATTCGAGGCTTGGAGTCTTATCAACAGCTACCGGACGTCAATGTTTAAACAAGGAGGTTATCGTCCCCCCCGTTCGCCCCCATACGCCGACCTCGCCAGATCGAGTTAGGCTTATGGACAGATAAGGCATTTTTCTCCGGCCCAGCTGTGCGTTCCCTCCAAGCTTTCACTCCATTCTCCCCCACGCCAAGGAGATGTCCTGGCTATTTATATGGACTCTTTACCACTAAGATCAGATTGGAGATCCAGATTTTCGTCGCGAAACATCACCACGACCCTCTCTCCCTTTGTGCGCCAAGGGACCTCGACCTCGAGATTCACCATCACTTGTCCAGAAGGAGGACAATATTCCTTGAGTGCCAAAGGTTCGAGCCTTTAGTGACGCCAAGTCCCCAAGGCATCCCCCCCCTGTTGTTCAAGGGGAACAACATTAGAACAGCCATTGTTCGTTTTGAGCCCTTCGCCAAGAAACGGTTCTCACCCCCCCTGTTGTTCAAGGAGAACAACATTAGAACAGCCATTGTTCTTGAGCCCGTAGACAAGAGACGGTTCTCATCCCTCCCCCTTTGTTCAGAAGAGAACAACCTAGAACAGCCATTGTTCGTTTTGAGCCCTTCGCCAAGAAACGGTTCTCATCCCCCCCCTGTTGTTCAAGGAGAACAACATTAGAACAGCCATTGTTCGTTCTGAGCCCTTCGCCAAGAAACGGTTCTCTTCCCCCCCTGTTGTTCAAGGGAGAACAACATTAGAACAGCCATTGTTCGTTTTGAGCCCTTCGCCAAGAAACGGTTCTCTCTCCCCCCCCCCTGTTGTTCAAGGGAGAACAACATTAGAACAGCCATTGTTCGTTTTGAGCCCTTCGCCAAGAAACGGTTCTCTCCCCCCCCCTGTTGTTCAAAGGAGAACAACATTAGAACAGCCATTGTTCTTGAGCCCGTAGACAAGAGACGGTTCTCATCCCCCCTTTGTTCAGAAGAGAACAAAGTAGAACAGCCATTGTTCGTCGAGCCGTTCGTCGAGTAACGGTTCTCCTTTCCAAGACGCCTCGTCAGGATCCTTTTACCCCCCCCTTCGGCTGGAGCTCGCCAGCGGACCGAATATTCCTTCAAGTACCTTCCACTGCACCCTAATGAAGTTACGTAAGCCAAGCGTCACCTTTTGAGTATTGATCCCTTATTTGTCAATTCTATCCTGTGCTTTAAATGGTTTATCGAACCATCCCATCTCTTTAACTCCATATTTGTTTTACCTTTTTTGATCCCTTAAATCCTTGGATTAGCCCGAGTCTCCACGACCCTTTCCTTTCTGTTTGTCAATATTTTCCGTTTTTGTGTTTTGTTTATAGTTATTATTAATAAAACTCTCTTTTATTAATGATAGCAATATTATTATCCTTGAGCTCAGTTCCACTTCTTAAGCATTTTGAAGATATATAATATCGGCCGCCAGACAGTAAAACGCACTCTAGAGATAATTAAGGAAGTTCCCTCAACGAATAGTGTTATATATAGTATCGTCGGGAGTCATTCTACGACACTAACCTTTGCAAATTTTGATCTCATTATTTATTATTGTTTCTTCATATGTGCACAAATCACGTCAACAAAACTTAAATCAACACAACATTAAAAAAAACGAAAGAACTTATTCCTCAACCTAATACTATCTCCCAGCCGAATGCTGGGAAGCTTCGTCGCCCCTGGATCTATAGGCAACATTTATTTCAAATTCTTGTGGGAAGATCTGCAGAAGATATTCACAATTTACATACGCATTGTTATATAACCCATTGGCTATTTTCGGCCACTTTTTAGGCCATTTTATCCAAATCACTTGACCTTCATCATGTCAAAAGGGGGAGGATGTGCTCCGCTATGGCTTTCATGAAAAGTCTTTTAGGGGCGGTCCAAACTCTCAGACTAAATACATTAAGACTGAGCCAGCCCCTATAGGTGACCGAAGAAACGTGTTGGACGCGTCATTTATGACCTGGTTGGATAGTAGCTTACGCACTTTTTTCACCTCTCACTTTCCAAGTTCGTCAATGAAGGCTGCCCTGAATACCCTAAATTACCCCATACAGAGTCGATATTGAGAGAAGAGGCGCCATCCTGGCACTAGAAGTTGAAGCGTGGTCATGGTGAGTCCACACATCACTGAGATTGTAGTGATGGTGATGGTGATGGAAGTTGAGTCAGGGGTGGTGGGAGTATAGGGTGCCGTTGACGACGTGGGCGTCGCACGTAGTGCGCGAATATATGTTGTGCTCCATTTTTAACTGATTAATTTCGATTAATCAAATGAGAAATACTATTTGACCATCTTTGTTCGGTATAATAATAAGAATGAAAAAAGGTGAACATAAATGAAACCAAACGAAAGGTTAGGAAGATATTGAGATATAGAATGTGTTCTATTATGAAGGGGAACGGAAGTAAATGAGTTTAACTGGGTGAATTTTTAACTTAGGAATTAATTAATTAAGCGATTCTAGGAAGCAATTTTTCGAGGGAAGCTGCCTAGATAGATAAATCTCCCATAAATAATATTCTAGTCCCCAGGGTTAAAATGAGAAATGCAAAAAATACTATTTATTAACACGTAACGATGAGATATAAGGGAAGGACGGTTGCCCAAATGTCGTGGGAAAAGGTCCTTGGTGTTATTGCACGTCTTAAGGTTACCGGTCTACAGGTGAGAGGTTGCTCTGACTCCAAAGGTTTCACGTAGATTGTGCTTCTACGCTGGGTTCTAGAAGGGGCTTTGGTTACCTCGAGGTTAAAGAAAAGGACTCAAAGGGAAAGCGACGATAAGTAGGTTTTTATTCTTGAAATAGCGTCTACCTTATTAGGCGTAAGCGAAATAAAGTTAGTTATATGCGGTCGTATGTAAATTTTAATAATGTTGGGGTAGCTGAGACAAAGGTAGCAGAAATTAAGAGCGAGGGACGAACCCCATGATGACAGTAATACTAATCGGGAGAGGCAGATGCCTTTACTTGAGTCTATCCAGCTGAATGATTTAACTGCCATCTCTCAATGTTTAAATTCGTTAATTTATAGTTCCTGGCTTAAGGAGGACGTGACCTCTTTTTTCTCATCTCAAGGTGTGGGGCGGACTAACGATAGGAAACTCACTTGTTAGCCTCTCCGCTCACCGTTGGGCGAAGTTGTCAGAGGTGTGTGCGTCTCTCGAGTATCTGTACACATTTTCATACCGGGCTGGCAGATCCTATCAAGATACGACTGTTTATTTTTCGTTTACCACCTTTACGAGAACCCAACCGGCTGAAGCATATACCACCTTTGTATTTACTTGGCTTTCCGTTATCAAGCGTCGGTATCTTCTGAGCCACAGTTGCTCCTATGTGTATATGGATGCATGTGAGTATGTGTGTGTAGCCGCGTGGGAAACCAGTTATTTACTTACCTTTCTGATGCTTTTCTAATAAATGTACAGTTATGATATAAGTATTTCTCTATTTTTACAATGGTTTACTACTTATTACATGTCATATTACTTAATTGGTTAATGTGTGTGGTCAATCTTAGGATGTCATAGATCCATTGAGTACCCATTTGCGGGGTTCCTCTCTGGACATATCTATCCTGCAATATGGATGCCACAGAGAAATTAAACGACTCCTATGAAAACAAGGCATTTCAGATGAAATGACTGAATGAGGTTTAATAATGCTTATAAGACAATACAAGAATGAAAAATAAAGGCAATAATCAAAAATATGTATGAGATAGTCGGATTACGTTCGCAAACAACTAATTGGAATAGTTGTAATAATGATTGATGGATCCAGAACAATTTCAGAGTCAGGTTTAGGGGTTAAGGGGAGGCTATCCCTAGGGCCTGGACTTGAAATAAAAATACAAAATAATATTATTTATTGGTACCTAAATATATAGAACCCCGGTTGGTCTGCTTTTGGTGACGAAGCTTATTGTTTCTAGGCTGTTTTTGCGTAATGTTCAAAGTGGTCATAGTCATTATGGGGGTAAATTCAGAAAAATATTAGAATTTTGCTAAAGCTTTTTTTCAAATGGGCACAAATAAATATTCTAATATTTAAATGATTGCAAGATTATAAAAATGTAAGCATTTAAAAAATAATAAGAATAAAACTGCATTCCTCCGCTGAATCCAAAATCGCGTTCTGGTCCTGGTACGGTAGGAGGTGAGTTTCAGTCCCTGGAGCTTTGGTATTCGATCAAAAGGTAAAATGGTGACAAAGATATGTTAAATGCGTGATTGGAAAGTAGCAGGTGTGAACGCTACAGGGGTCACAGTAAAGCAGACTTTTCGACAGATGTCTCAAGTGGAGAAGGGTTGCGAACAACCTTATAGATATGTTCCACTTTTGTAGGAAATATAAAGAATGGACTGTTGAAGAGTGGAGCAAAGTGGTGTCCTCTGAAGAAGCTTCCTTCCACTTGTTTGGAGCTTCTCGAAGATCTCTCGTTAGGAGGGGAAAAGAGGAGCGTTTTCGCGAATCCTGCGTCGTACCCACGGTGAAGCATCCGGAGAATCTCCATGCCTGGGGCTGTTTCTCATCTAAGGAAATTGGAGCACTAACACTTGACCAAGAACACTGCCATGAACTTAAAATGGTACTAAAAGGTACTCCCTCAGCACCTTTTCACAAAAGTTCAAGACCAATTTGTGAATAATACCGATATTGTTTGGCATGATTGCCTCCCTTGACACAAATCAAAAGCAATAACTAAGTGATTGGCTGAAAATAACATCGAACTTTTGTGACCTTGTCATGGTGAATTCGTTAGATTTGAACCCAATTGAGAATTTGTGGGCGATAATCAAATTGTTGATTAATAAACAGAAGCCATCCAATCTCCAGCATTACCGCTAATCACCATTTTGATTGGGTGAACTTATCCCATGCCCACCATTCATTTCAAGATGGCGTTGCAAGCCAATTGTGTCTTCAGGTATTACAGTTATTTAAAAAAAAAAATATTTGCGCAATTAAGAAAATGCAAAAAAAAAAAAATCATAATCATTATTAAAAATATACTACCCCCCCCCCCCAAAAAAAAACTAACCAAACCTCCGTAACATGGCTGCCGAGGTTTAGTGAGTGGGTAATTCCAGTCCCACTTCCTGGACATATATTTTATTACCGCACCGAGGTGAAGCCGAGGTGAAGCGTATCCAATACACCTACTTTAGCCACTTCCGGTGAATAAGAATAACCCCAGTACGTACCTCTTTGATCAAAACTAAGATGATGATCTCCTGAGTGTGTCCCCCACTCAGTAAAAGCCAACCATGGGTGGGTCGGTGGAATATTGAGATTTAAGCCGAGTGGATTGCTTAATAATTGCCAAAGGATCGTCCAGATTAGTTAAACACACAGATACAAAAATAATCTTTAATGTACATGAATTTGAAATATGCAACAGCGTATATAAATATAAATAAGATTAATATTGCACTGAATAAATAAGTCTACAAAAATGTCGTGAGGATTACTTGCAGATTACTCACTGAGATGTTTGCATCTTAATGACACCAAACAGAACGAAGGGAATATTATTATTGAGTTAAACACTTATTAAGTAAGCACTTCTAATATTCGAGGGTATGGGCTCGGGATGAGAATTCTAGCTCACAAATAAACTGGTGAAGTTAGGGGAGGGGATAATTCAATTAACGATACCTTTGAGTTCGTAAGTATTTTTGAAGGGGGGCGGTAAAGATCTTCTTCTGGTGACGATGATCGCACCTAGTCCGGCCGTCCGAGGTTACCGAATGAGAGGGTAATCCTAGACCGGTGATAAGCTGATCCTATGCCGGATCACGAATCCGCAGAGGAAGGTTATGTGTAACCTCAGACTCTGAAGGGGCGAGGGGGCTGCGAGAAGTTTGGCACCTACAAGTACTGTGACGGCAACAACCAATTCCCCAAGAAGTTCATTTCTTGCAACGGGCGAACAGTTTCATATGTGGATCGAGTTTCACACAAACTCGACGTAGGTCCAAGAGCTTCTGCCTGATTCCAGGAAGAAGTCTTCCTTTTATTTCTCTCACGAGCAGAATCGAGAGAAAGAATCGAATTCTCGTAAAATCAGTATCGTCGCGTGAGACTTTTTTTTTCCTCTTTGGGCCGACGGTATTTCTTTCACGTCTTCGAGCCATCTTGGAGTTTACGGCGGTGCGAA
Source organism: Ceratothoa steindachneri (assembly GCA_963969495.1). Taxonomy (NCBI): domain Eukaryota; kingdom Metazoa; phylum Arthropoda; class Malacostraca; order Isopoda; family Cymothoidae; genus Ceratothoa; species Ceratothoa steindachneri. The sequence goes on along the minus strand of OZ018320.1, from coordinate 173,125,965 downwards.
AAAAGGGGACGGAGAATTAGAGGCAAGAGGTGCATTTAGGGATACGAGAGGGCGCGCAGCTTTGTCTCGGAGTGTTTCTGCGTACACCTATGTACGCGGTATTTAGACTTCTACAATGGCAAACAACTCAGAATATTAAAATAAAAACTCTAAACCAAAATGTAAACAATAAGAACTTCACTATTCCAAAGCTTTTTTTTTTCCACTCGACACCCGTGTTCTGGGTAAATCCAAAGTTCCAAAGTACAGCGAAAAGTAATCCCTCACTATTCAAATCACACTCTATTACAAGGTGGACACTCCATGGTGGATGTTTAACTGATTGAACTGTGGACAGTATAGTTTCAGAATTTGTCAAAAATTACCTGCGTATCGCAAAAAAAACACAACAACAAGCCAGCCCCTTCCCCCAATCCGTCGTTTGTATGCTCGAGAATTCATACACAAATTTCAATACTGAAATGTAGCCTCACGATTGGACAAAAATTACTCACAAAAAGGCCAATAGGCCCAATAGGCCGCTAAAAAAACATCCGACTCTGCAAAACTTTTCACTGTGAAAGGATATGGGAAGGGTAAGTGTGGGTAGGGAAAATGGGAAAGTGGGATGAGAACGAATGAGCAATTATATCATGGGGAGGAGACTGACGGAGAGAAAGAATTTTATTTACAGAGAACAAAGGACGATCTGCCATGATTAAACGAAATTGTTCTGAGTTAAGGTAGGGAAAGAGAAAAATAAAAGAAAAAGAGTGGCAACAAGGGATAGAGTACACAGAACATTCAACGAACAAGTGGGCCACGGTAATTCTGATACGGCAGGTGGTACGGGTAGTGGTTGTGGGGGATATAAGGTAACCATGAGTTAGTTTTATGAGACCCAGGCATAGGCAAGGCAGCATCACTTCATTATAGTGGGAGTGGTGGAATGATGAAGGCTAGTAACTAAGGTTGGGTTTGATGTGGCGAAATTTAGTGTTGACATTGTTCATACTGAAACTGATAGTGCAACTACACGTCAAGAGGAAGAGGCTTAGAACCACTGGACTTCACATGGATGACTACTTTATGTTGAAGTCAAGGGAAGGAAATAAGTTGTTTGTCAGCTGCCAGCTGTGCCTTCCCAAAAATGTCTTAATCAATGAGGCGCAAGACAAGCCTCAATAATCTCAAACAGTACATAAAGAAGACTCACCCAGCTAAGTTCATACAGTTAGAGAATGTCAAGGCAAGTTTGACTCGCAAAAAAAACGGCAAATCATAAGCAGAGGTTTTCTTCTGATTCCAGCAGCAGCCGTCTGTTTTCACTTCATTCATGGTGCCAAGAAAGTATGAATCCCAATCATTGTGATTCCTTTAGAATCTCTGCTTTTGGAAATGGCATACTCCAGGCTGATGTGAACCAAAGGGTTGTGGAACTGTTAGTAATTAGAAAGTTGCAACTCAGCGTTATAGAGTCTAACAAGTTCGAGATACTGATTAAGCCGCCGAATCACAACAATAGCTTCATCTCACGGAAGACGCTGGGCATGCAAATCGTTAAATCAATTTCGAACTAGAAGCAGTAGTTGATCAGGTAATTCTCATAGTTGTGGTAATATTTATCCCCAATACTAATAATGACATTTTTTTTTATATTGGTTCTACTCCTATATTACTGTCAGCATTATGCAGACAGGCCATTATAACTACATATGTGCTTGCATACCTATATATAACGTCCACGATGAATTCCATATTCAGAACAAAGTCACCAGGTCAGATTTTAGATAGTTGGTATTCTTATTATATTAATATCAGATTATTGTTTTGTTTGTTTATTACTCTATTAGTTCTATTTCTATTAGCAATATGCATCAGGATATTATTTAAAAATAAATTGCATATTAATTTGATTTCTAAATTAAATTTTAATATTTACTAATTGTACCTAATACTGACCTTAGAAACAAGTTAGTATGTCTTTTTATTTCAGGATAACAACAGACAATGGCAGTAACTTTGTCCAGTTTAGAGCAAATACTGATACACTGCCAGACCTGCCAGTAGCTCAGGATGTGGACGATCATCGTGATAGAGATGATGCTGCTGTGACCGCTCTGTTGGGTGGAAAAGTGGACAAGCTCGAGCAGGAATTTGAGTATGTCTCCCTGACTGACTATCTGGCTATGCCGACGGCTAACCTTGGGCCTGGAGACATTGACACCATCGTTGACAATCCCATCAAGATGCGAGTTCAATTGAGGTGTGCCACCCAGACGGTTTAACCCATGGCCAGCAAGGACGCAGAGGGGTGTGCAAGGTGCCCTATAGAGCTGCTATATCAGAAGTACGCACCCCTGCAACCTGCAGGATCGCAAAAATGTAGCAGGAGACAGCATCTACGCTGATGTGAGATGGAAGCAATTTGTCCCCAACACGACGAGGTGGAACTCCACGTATGACTGTGGTATTCTTAATCATGTGTCATGTGATTTTCAATTATTACCATCCTGAAGAATAAGTGGCCTACTCTCCACAGAGTCATGGCCCAGTTGAAGGTCAACAGCTTCAACAACCAGGATGTAGGCTTACTTTACTGAAGGAGTATACCAAGGGAGATGCCAGTGGTCTTCAATGGACACCAGCGGGAAAACTGGTGATGTGGGCTCCCCACGGAATCGGGTAGGAGAGTATTTCGGAAGGGATTAGAGGTTCGGGTGAGCATAAGAGATTTAGGGAGGTCTTGGGTAGGGATTTCAGGAGTGGTTTGATAGGAGATTTTCTAGAATTGCATGGAGGGAAAGGTTTTCTGGAAGGTCTTGAGGGGCAGGGTATTCAGGGTGGGTCTGATGGGTAGGAATTTTCGCGGGGAGATGGAGGGATAGTGGGATAGGAACTTCGCGAGGTGACTTAGGTGTGTGATCTTTGGAGCTATGGATTTGGAGAGCAGCCTGGTGTGGAGGTGTTGTGTGGGAAGAAAAGGTAGGGAGGGACGGGGGGAGACCTAAAGAGGTTTCCTATTGCTTCTTCCACTAAGAGGAATCGGTAACTTTGGGATGTTGGGCTAGACGGTGTATGCACCTCTGCCACGATAATGCTGTTCAGGGGGGGGGGGATGACTGCGTGTGCGTGAACACTAGTAGAGGGAACGATGTTGGGGTGCTACCAAGCATAGGTCACTTAGCAGTAAGGGTGACCTAGGAGGTGGGCAAAATATCATCCGTTCGGTTTTCGACGGGGACTGCACCTGGGTTTAATTGTCCCGGGGGCTGCAATGGCTGACGGTAAGGGAACCGAGTGACTCTCCTTACTCTTGGGAGAAATTAACTCAAAAGAGTTGGAAGAGTGCAAGTGGGCGGACGAGTCTATGGTGCGGGCAGAGGGCATTTTTGAGTGTGCAGATTTGAAGGAAGATCGGGATAAGGCATTAGCGTACGAACCCGAGGGGCTATGACGAGCGCGTACTTGCTCCCCCACCTCTCGAGGATTTAAGAAGACCGTTAATCGTACGGGCTACCCTTCAGACTGGAACGTAAAGGTTAGGAAGTCGAACGAGAAAGCTGGGTGCTCTCCTGAGCAGCTTGAGCAATGCGGGTTTGCTCTAAAAGGGGAGGATAAAACTCAAGAAATAAGAGTAAAAACAGCCACACCGGCTTTCGGTCGGTGGGCTGACATGCCCAAACTTTTGCAGTTTTGGAGATCGCTCACAAGCCAGTATATGTGAAAAGTGGAACTAGAGCGTTAAATTGCAGCAAGTCTAGGAGTTTGCACTTTTGTTTTCCAACTCTAATGGAATCTCTCGACTTTCGTGACACTCTGTGGGGAGAAATCCTCAAGGAGGTCTTCTATTGAGATATCCCGAAAGCCCTTGGCAAATATCGTGCCTTGGCGGCAGTTGAGACGTGGGTGCTGGCTCACTGTGAAAGCACGACCCATTTTCTGTCGAAGTAACAAACAGACCTGTGTGCATCAAACCTTTCTATTTAGGATTTAGAATGTAACGCCAGAAATAGTCGCTCATGATTTGAGGGTAAAGAGGCCGATGAGGATGATCTCAGAACTAGAAAACGATTAATGGGGCAGATGGAGGTGAGTTTGTATTTGAGAACAAAGGCTGTGCGTTAAGAGAGCATTTGATTGCACGCGTTTGTTTTCAGGTAGTTGATCGGGTTTGGGCGGGTCGAAGGGGTGTCAGAGGATCGAAGGATTTTGTAGGGTCTGGGAGTGTTAGTGGTGGTTAAGAAGAACGAGGAGATGGAGATTGTTGGGGACATTTAGGAAGAGCAAGGGGACGGAAATGGGGGTAGGTACGATTGGTTGTGTTGCAGGGGGCAGAGGGAACGTTAACAGGGGATGGGTGTTATCTAACGTTGGGGATGAATAGTAAGGGTTTAGGCAGTAATCCATATTCGTTTGCCAGGTCATTTGCCGCTTTAGCTCGTTTCGACTCTTGTATTCCCTATACACTATTGACACTCTTACAGCAGCACCATCCAGGTCACGCGTTTCACTCAAAGTAACGGGGTCCGACGCCCTAAAATATGTATTGTCACTCAAGAGTATTGGAAAGACCCAAACAGCCCGAGCACCCACCCATCCCGCCCGGCATGTCCTGTTTACAGGACTTTTGTTGGAGTTAAGGTTGAATTTTCAATTTTAGGCCTCAATTTTCTCTCTAACCACGATATCTTGGTTGATTCTCAGAATCGCAAGCTTGTCGAACGCACTATCTCTCCCACTGGGGATCCTTGTTCTCTTCTCAAACTTATTTCTGTCTCCTTTTGGCTTTTTCAAAATGCTGCGAATGCAATATGGTCTTTGTAATAGCAGTCAGATCTTCAGCGTTTTATGGATTAGGTTGTGAGAGGTCTTTCCTTTGTCTTTCGCTACATAGATGACTTCGTGATAGCGTTTTCCTGTGTCGATGAGGTTCGTATCGTACTTATCATTCTCTAAGTCTCGCAATTCTCCTTCCTAGGATATTATGCTTCTCTCGACAGAATTTGTCCTCTTGGGGACACAAGTGCAGCTGTTCATAACTTTCCTCCTCATTCTTCACTAAAGCAGCTTCTATTTTTTGTATGCTTAATTTATACCCTAGTTTGATCTTTAATTGCATAAGAGTCATACACCAATTGCATACTCTGTTTTCTAAGATGAAGCAACCCTATTCTCTTCAGTATTTTACCCGAGGCGTGCGAAGCGCTTTCCTGCACAAAGAAGCTAGTGCCTAATCTAATTACTTGGTTCATTCATGTCCTGGCGGCCCATTAGCCTTCCTCACAAACGCAGCTAGCAGGGTCCCGAACTGGATTGTCAATGAGATTCAGCTGTCCCACATAGACAACGACTACAATCTTATGACCACGATTGATCATTTCACTCCGCAAGAATCTGTACCAATCTTAACATTTAGAGACTCCTCTACGATCATGACCGATATTGGAAAACAATTTGCATCGAATTAATGGCATCTCTCACGTATGTTATTTTTTATCCCCTTTTGTGTACCCCTAGTTATATCTCACACCAACAAATATATCGAACCGTTCCATCTCATCTCCCCCTTCATCGGAGTCCTGCATTTAGAAGGTAAATAATTTTACAGCTGATTTTACTTAAAATTCGTTCCTGAAAGATCTGTTCCATTATACTGCGGACTTAGCCTTTGGTGCACATCTTCGTCTTCGCGGTCAATTCTTTTCTTATTCTAATCGACCTCACCTTCTACTTTCGACCCATATTCGAATGTGCATATTTTGGTAAGTGCAATGACTGAAAGCTTGCTTTACTTCACCAGGAGTGCTTGCTAATCTTGCTTCCGATTTCTCAAAGAAATTGACATCCTATTACGTGCGACTTTCCCCACTCTCTGTTGCAGGCAGGGTCTGTTCAGGGTGAACAATTTCAATAAAAGCAGGTTTCCGGTGATGCAATAAAATATTATCTCATTTAGTGCCATGCTCAAGGACTGAAAAACTCGGCTATTTATTCCTCGTAAATTCTCTTAGGCCGAATTTTTTACTCCTTCAGCATGGCACTAAATGAGCTAATGTTTTATTGCATCACCGGAAACCGGCTTTTATTGAAATTGTTCACCCTAAACACTTGAATATAGTTGAATGAGTGTGGTTTTGAGAAATTGTGCACTACGAAGATCCATGTGTCGATTTCTAGTCACTATCTACGTTTTTGAGTAGGGGCGTACTATTATGTGGAGTAGGAGTATAGTTGACGCAATCAGTGCTGAGGCGTCTAATGGGATAGGTGTGTTGATTTGGTGAATACTAGATACAGCGGAATATGAAAAGGATGCAGAGTAGGTAAAGGGTTGTTATGGGGGAGGGGGCAATCAGGTGGTTTGTTTGGATTAAGGATGGCAATTATGTGCGTGGATTTCGAGATGTTTGAAATAAAGTTGTGGTAGATCTAATGAATGAGATTTGTGGATTGCATTAATGTCTCTTGAATGTTGTGCCAGCCTGTACTTGCGAGTCGATTGATTTATGCAGCGAATCGTAGTGGGATATCGTAGTTCATTGTGATCAAGCCTGTTTTGTTTAACCTTCTTTTCGTGAGTTTATGTAATGTACTAATTTTGGCTTAAGTTGTTTGGGGATGTTTGTTCGTCGTTGTCTGAGTTGAAAAGTACTCTGATTGTTTTCCACAATTTTTTGCTCTCTGCTGTGTTATTTATAGAATATAGAAAGCCTTGCCACGGTTAATTTCGTTGTTGTTGGTTGTGCTTGGATGTTGGCTGTTAGATAATGAGGAGTCTTCTAACTTCAGGGGAGAGGTTTGGGTCGGATAAACCCTTATTTATCGGCATGATGTTTGTTACCTGCTGCTGAATGTTGAAAAAAAGTGCTCTTATACTGTTTATGCAACTTAAAAGATTGAAAAGATGGCTGCAACGAAACCTAATCCCGGTTTTATATTCAAAATCCTCTGTTACCATTTTCACAACCTTCGTATATTTCAGTTCCCTAGAACAGGTCTTGGACTAACGCCACATTTAGTCTCTACGACTAAATGTGGCAGTGTTATTCTTATGCTTCTACTGAAGGTAAAAAAAAATGGAATTAAATATATAATCATCTCGTGTTTTAAGCCAAATATATTTTTTTAACCAACTGAAAATTGCCCTAATCCAAAAAGCGCCCCGCCCCCACTGATATTTGCCAATTCGAAGCAACCCTAGATCGCCGAACCAGTTTCAATATCTCGCTTACGATCGCGACCCCTGCCCCCTACATGAATATAAAAAGAGATTAACCCCCTTCCCCCACGAGGCAACCTGAAAACATTATATAATATTATCCTATCCTGTCCACTTACTCTTGACTATCACAGAACCTCTGCCTCCGAGACTTTATAGAGAAAACCTCAGATCATGAAGGGTTCCTGAGTGCTGCCGGGTTCGATGAAGAAAGAAAACCCGGAGAGGGGTTGGGGGATAGGCTGGTTTTGAGAAGCTTTGGACCTGATTGTTTCCTTCAAGCTGAGACATTCTGCTCTAATCCTCCAGGAGAAGCGAACAAATGTAGTCAAGCAAGTTTATCCCAAAGAAGGTGTCATCCATGGGGATTAATTAAGCTAAGGAGGCTATCAAATTCTAAATTTATTTAATGTCGTTTAACCTATTCTATAAACTATTAAGCAAAGGTCTTTGGTATGTTTACATTTTGATTTGCTTTGGCAGTAAAAGAAGACATTTGTTAATAAAGACTTAATTTGAGGCTATTATTTTGCTTCCTGTGGAATACTGAAGTGGCTAAAATTATATCTTCATTATATTACGAATGAAAAGTCTTTACAAACTTAACAAAAGCTTAGTCTTTCATAAATCGGACACAAGAAACTCTGGAACAAGTGTCTTCTGTTCGTCTGTTTTGTCAGGCGTATAAAAAACACTTCTGCTCCCCTTTTCCGGATCTCTAGTATCTGGATGAACGTCCAGATCACGAGGGGAATCACGGGTGAAAATATTACTAAACAGACATTCTACAGAATTCAGTAAATTATGAATTCGATTATCTCTGCCCACCCCGAGGGTCCGCGTTGAAATGGAAGATATACCGTCTTCCAGTTGAGGACGTCTCCGACAACCGTATTTCGTTCTTTTTAAACGAGGAATTCTATCTATGTTTATGTTTTCTAAACTGGCTTGCCAAACCAGCTGGGGTACTTCCTTCCGGTAAAGCTGGGGTCTGGAATTAGAGTTCAGAAGTGGCTGAACAGAACCGTCGGAACACGTTCGTAAAAAGGATATTTGAGGAACTTTTAAGTGCATCTCTTTGTTTTCGATATCCTCTTCGGCTGCATTGACGTTATCCTTGGGTTCTTCAATGAAGCCAAATTTCCCAGTCATGATCAAATCCGGAGCGGAGAAACTCAACGGCCGATTCATAAAAGTGGAGAAATAGACAGAATATTTTTTCTCCTTTCTCGGCGAATTGAAGACGTCGTTTAATTTAGGTAACGGGCAGTCATTTTCATGACCCAAACTCCCACTGGCTACAAGGGAGAAAGGGGAATGAAGGAAAGGTCCTGGGTTATTGATGGACACTAGAGAGTCAATGGGTTGTAATGATGCTTCCTCTTCATCCATGAGATGGGATCCACTGGGCTTTAGAGCGGGATTTGTGAGGTTACTGATTCTTTGAGGCAAGGGAGACTTGGGTGAATGACATGAAATCATTGACTTATCACGGGGTGATGATTCTACATGTTTTATAAGGGCGAGCTGGGTAGTATTTGGCGTTTGAGAAGTAGGATTCGAACTCTGTCTACCCTCCATTTTTGCTGCCGGAAGAGTATTAATTCGCCGATGCTTGAAAGGATATTCATTCGATGGTATGGAGTTGGGAGCAATGCTTGGCCGATTCTTTTGTCCGTTTTTGAAGGCTGCCACTTCTGAGGGAAGACAAACACTGATAAAAGTCTTTAAGAGAAGATTAGAGAACTTTCTATTTAACCAACAATTAACACCTGAGCGCTGCATACCTTAGTGCCCAAACATGAGTTCCGAGACACTGGTATCCATACCACATAGACCCCACTGCCAAATCTTCCCAAACAGCCTCCCATCTGACAACTAACCATAACCAAAGTGGTTTAAACTTTGCCTAGCGAGGAAGGGGATGAGGGGGGGGGGGGGTGACCACTTGTCAAATGTTTATATTCCTTTCCTCGATACATATTAGAGCTTTGTGGTAGCAAGAGGCCCTTAACCTGAAAATTGCTGCCTGGTAGGGAATATCTGAGTGCTGGTTAGTCCTCATTCCTTTTTTATTTCCCTCTTTCCCGTCAGTCTGTTATTCCGATTCCCTCACTGACCTTCACAACCCTTGACTAAGAGAGTCTCGTGCGAAGCTCGAATCACGACTCATCTCGTTGGGCATCTCTTAAATGACCTCAGGATGGCGTACCCCCACCCCCACTCCCAAAAGATAGTGGGGGTGTATACTGATACACCTGGCAACCTGAGGGAAGAGACGCCCTCCAGGCCCCAGTGCTACCCAATTAGTCTCAAAACTATCTCCTGGTTCCATTCCTTATTAGACATCTCCATTGTTTTCGTCACTTTCTTAACGAGCGTCTTCTCACTTATTTTTTTCTTAGCCGCCGGCGACCAGCATTCGTCCACTCATCCTTGGTTGGGTTCGGGAACAGGAGTGGTTCACCCCTCCCTCTTGCTTCCAGTTGGTGGGTGGGTATTGTTGTTTGTTTTTTAGCATGTCTTCATTCTTCTCACCCACCCCCCTTATACTGCACCCCCTTTTTTCCTATCATAACTATAACCCCCAAGGGGGCATTGAATGGACAACCATGCTGCAACTCACATCTGGACGATTGCGTGCCCTCCAGGCCTCAATGGCTTTAAGAGGATCTGTGGCTATATCTATTCAACACATTTTCCCTTTATTTAAAGGTCTCTATAAGATTTCTGCTGCGATGCCCTCGTTGGTTTACGCTTTGAATAAAAAATAACCAACCGATCATTTGTGTCCCCTCTTCCTCCTACTTCGCTCCGTCTTTAATCTTAAACTCGAGTAGGAGCGATACCTGGACCGACACTCAAAAAGGAGTTGAAAGGACGTACCCGAGGCACTTTTGGACCGTGCAATGGACCATCGGTAGGAAATGGATTGCCAATTCCACTTCTGAGATCCTTTATTTGACAGCGAATCTAAAACAAATAAACATTAGATGGAGTAAACTTATAACCAACGAGGGAATAAACAAACAAAGGAATAAAAACTAGCGTAAGTACCGGGGTATGGTTGCTTACTTGAGAGAGAAAATGGATTGAGGGGCAGGGAGAAGTCAAAAGAGGAATATAGGAATAGTGAAAAGGGATGATAAAGAATGAAATATCAAAGTCGACACTAAGTAGGAGGTGACTGAATAGCCAATGGGTAGTTTAACCTTTTATGAGATTTCAAAATTAATAAAAAAAGTTAGAACAAAGCAAATTATAAGACATTCACAAAAGCTATTGAAATTGGCAAACGTCTTCTTATGCACCCACTCAAACTATGATTATATCCCACAACACCTAAAAATATAAATAAAAATACAACAATCCGTGGTCAAAGAAACTAAATATAGCTGTAAATAGGACTTCAGGATTGCTAGATAATATTTATAACAAAGCGCCCACAAAAATAGAGGCTGGTCACTTTGCGAGATTTAATAAAAAATAATAATAATAATACTTGATATTGCTTTCACATTATGCATGCTTAATAAAGGAACAAAACAACAACATATACTCTACTATTGGCTCAAAGTTAGATATGGTGCATATACAAAAAATAGGCTAAAAATACTGTAGGATAGTTCAATATCAATATAAATCAATAATGCTAATTAGGTGTCATTACCCCAAATTAATGTTATCAATTAACAATCATACCAATTAGGAAGTTGCAAATTAAGAAGGCTCACATGTGTTTAAGTGACAAGGACTACTGTAACAATACTTGAAAACTACGAATTTACGAGGACAATAAACTACGAATAAGTTGACACAACCGAGCACAGACACTCAAAAGTACAAACTTTAGAGAAAGGGAAGAAGACATCATCACAACCGTTGAATTATAACCTTACTGGCCTTTGCCTTATATTAAAGATAAAAGCCATAAAAAAATAACAAGCTCGTCACAACTGAGGCTATATTTAATTGGAACCAATTTGGACACGAGCATTTTTTAGTCCTCGCAAAATATAAAATTAGATGACCAGGGCAAGAAAGACTTCAATCATGCAGATGAGGCTATATTTTGTAGGTAATGTGTAATTAGAATCATAACCTTGTTTAGGGCTCCGAATTCTAAATATCATCCCGAGCGGTTTTTTTTCTTCAGCCTTAGAATTTAGAGGTGCTAAGTACCAAAGTCTTTTGAAATATAAAAAAAAGGTGTTTAGCCAGAAATACAAAGGCCCAATCAGCAAAATAAAATAACTCGATTTAAAAACACCATACACAATGCTTGCGTGGATGAGTTTCAAGAAATATGGAGAAAAACAGTAGAAGAATAACCAGTTAGGAAATACTAACGAATTAAACAAGCATTGATAAAAAGGACAAAAAAGTATTGCTAAACATATCAGGACCCTGAAAAAAGGTGCTACAAGGAGAATATGTTAAACCCCACAAAATGTCAAAAACTAATCATGTACAAAACAAGACAAACTAAAATTTGCATCTCTTGTTTCCTGACAAAGGCAAAATCAAAAGAACACACACAGTCAAAAATAACCATAGTTAAAAACAACAAACATGCTGAAAATCGCCTAAATGACCTAAGCATGTGGCATTCGGATTAGCAAAACATCACATATACCAGTTAAGCGTTTGGAGGCAGACGAAACACTTTGATTTCTACTTGACGGGGTCAGAGAAGCCCGCCTTTCGGGAAAACCTATTGACCTTTCGTTCTTAGACACGGGGGTAGGCATGTCCTTCTCAAGGTTCACCTTCGGCTTGTCCTCGGACACGAACTGAGCCTGAGGAGCCGGTTTGACGTTTCTGGTCGTCCGTACAACTGCTCGGCGGGCTTGAATATAACAATGACAGAGCGATAATTTCCTTTCAACAGCCGACCATAGATAATATCAAATACATTGAACTACCTGACTACCAGTTCTGCAGCACTGAAGATTTTTGACAGCAGTCCCAACAATGTCCTCGCTATATTTCACACCTGATCTTTCCCTTCATTTAACTCTTGTGAACTTTTACTCCTTCCTTTTTCTTTAACGCCGAGAAACGTTATTAAGCTTCTATGAAAGAGACATCGTTCAATAAATCTGACTTAAAAATAAAGGAAAATCGACGAAAATTGCTATGAAAGCAGCACAACCAACCTCCCACACTCCCCGAAAATCCAGGTAAAAAAAAGACCTATGTTGCACTGCAATAAAAAACGTCACTGTCAAGAAGCTGAATATCGAGATAACCTGGAATAAGCATGTAAAATAGCGCCGAATCCAAGTATTGATATATTTATTAGTGCCCTCTTTAAGAGAGACTAAACTAAAAAGAGAAATGAAGAAATTATTTCAACAAGACTCCACCGAATAGAAAGAACGATATAAAAATGAAATATAGAATGGCAATCGTAGTAAGCCCCGAAAATTTAAGTGACGATGAAGCGGATATGTAATTTGCCGGGAACAGGTGGACACAAAGGACTTTCAAAAGCCTCTCAGTTAGAAAGAGAAAGTTGAAATATCAGCGATTGATTCGCAAAGTGGTAAAATTGACCCTCGAGAGAAAACTTTGAAGACCAAGGCAAAAATGTATTCATAGACCAATGAATGAAAAGGAAAAATTTCGCTTTAAATGTAAATTTCGTTGATTATTTAGCCCAATTTCTTATGCCTACTTCCCCTAAGTTGTGGTCTCCTTTTCTCATCCTTTAATAATTAATATTAATACGAGGGGCAGTCAATAAGTTTTGCGAATCGGTAGGGAAAAACAGAGGAAGGGGGATGGTTGTTTGTGGGGGTGTTAAGACAAGTTATGACAAGTCAGGACCTGCAGCCGCACGCCCCTGCCTCGTCTATTTAAGAAGCGGTAGCTGATCGCAGATCGTCAATCACAAATTTTTTTTAACAATGGAGAAGGTTGAGCACTGCGCAGCGATCAAATTTTTGACCAAGGAAGTCAAGAATGCAAAAGAGATCCATGAACGCATGGTTGCAGTGTACACCGACACCGCTCCTTCCTATGCAACCATTGCTCGCTGGAATACGGAGTTCCGCCATGGTCGTGAGTCCCTTGAAGATGACCCCGTCCAGGAGGCCCGTCACACGTGACCAACGAGCACAATGTGGCCCGTGTGGAGAGGATGTTCCTCGAAAATCGACGGGTGAAGGTCGAAGAAATCGAGCGAGAACTTGGAATATCACATGGAAGTGTTATCAACATGATCCACGACAATTTGGCCATGACCAAGGTCTCTCTCTGCCCGTTGGGTCCCTAGAAACCTGACGCCCCATGATCAACTTCAACGTCGTCAAAGTCCACAAGTCCAGAGTTGCACAAGCTGCCCTGCGCGAGTGCGGATTGGAGGAGCCCAACCATCCCCCCTACAGTCCAGATCTAGCCCCTAGCGACTACTTTTTATTCCGCCAGCTCAAGGCTGCACTGCGTGGACGCCAGTTTGGGGGCGATGAAGATGTCCAGCTCGCCGTCCAGGAGTGGATTGAACAGCATTCGGGAGATTTCTGGTTGTTGGGAATTCGAAGCCTCAGGGACAAGTGGCACAAGTGCATTGAAGTCGAGGGTAGTTATATTGAAAAATAATAAAACACTTTTCCTCATATCTCGTTTCCTTATATCCGAATTGCAAAACTTATTGACCACCCATCGTGCAAGCCTTGCCATCTGCGATCCCCGTTCAGTTCAACTTTTTCCTTCTTCCTGCTATTCTCCTTTATTCTCCACCGAACACCATTGTTCGAGTTAAGTGATTTGGATCTTGTGAAGATCAACAACATAAGGAAATTCAGTGTTCAATAGGGTTAAGGAGCATCTAACTGGTTAAATTAGGTACCAAATCTACGTAAAACGTGACCAAAATTATATGATCTAGTCCACGCTTAGAACTACTGACCCAATGCCAATTTTTAATGACGCACCAACCTTTTTATCTATATAAAAATATTGTAGTAATGTTTGATGTTTCCTTCATGTTTCAAATTTTCAAGATATATTTCTACACTGTTTGATAATTATTTCATTTCATATACCAAATAAAAGTATCTCTATGACTAAAGTTGCCATTAATGAACTTTTGACATAACTGAAAATTACTTTTCTGGGACTGGACTTTCTGAGTCTCAGCGTTTCGTTCAGATCAGACAGCAAGAATATAAGCTGATTTAATTTAGATGAAGGGGGAAGTATTTTGACAGAAACTTGAAAACGCATATTTGTAATTTTAATGATTTTTAATACATCATTTGCCTTTAAGGGTCATTTTTAATAGAAGTCTTAAGAAGAAACATTCAAATAACTATATATCCACTTATGAATAATAAAATAATCAGAGCTGGGTACCATACCGTTATTCAATGAAGTTAACGATTTGACTTAGGCTACTTTATCAATCATTTTGTTTAAGTTTAATACTAATATTGTATTTTATTAATTTTTTTGTCATTATAATTTTGCAAATTTTATATTTTATAGCTTCAACGTTCTCTTCAAACCGTATAAAATTAGCTGGATCAGTCGTATTTACATATGTCCTGCTCGAGATTATTGAAGCTTGTCTTGTACCTCTTGATTAAGACAGTCTTGGAGAGCTAGAAAACAACTCATCTACTTCCCATGACTTGAATATAAAGTAGTGGTCCAGATGAGGCCAGGGTTTCTGAGCATCTTCCAATTGAGGTCCAGCGGCAATATCAGTGTCAGCATTAACGATGTCAAAAAAATTCAGGTTCTTCAAATGCCATAATTAGTTGATTACTTACAAAATCTGAAGCATGTTATTTATGAAATTTCTAGCCACAAATTGCCATGAAACTTTGTTTATCATAATGATAAAAACACACATTGTATTACATGTATTTTTTTCTATTTTCATTTCGAAAAAGTCTAACACCGGGACGTCTAAGCACCGTCAAACACAACATCTCCTTCGTACTTCCGGACGCAAACTGAGAGCGCCGCTCTGTCATTCCTGCGCACTTGTCGCGGTCATGGAAAATTTACACTGAAATTTGAATGAGATACGAAATACTTTGGATTATTTTTTAGGTTAATAGTATGATTTAACGGGAAGTAAATGTAAAGAAAGTTAATTAGTACGTTAATGATTTTAAAAGTTACATAGTTGACAAAAAGGTTAACTTCGTTTATTAACGGATTAACAGTTTGGTGTCCAACTTAACATCTACTGTGTTGCTCAAAACGAAAAGAAATTTTCCGATACTAATTATTCAAAGGAAGCTTTTATAAACCGCTCATATTTTGAATTTCATTAAAAATAGTACAGCAAGTAAAAAAAACGATCCACTTGTTTTATTTTTAGTAGAAAATAACATTGAAGCGTTAATTAAAAAAAAATTTTATCCTTGCTAGTCTAACCTAGCCTGGACCAAGAATTTCGCTTGAGATGGTTATGTTAACCAGCTTGAATCTCTTTGTCAACAAAGGCATAGAGAGAATTTGATAAATCATGTTTATTTTTATTCTTGTTTAGTGTTATTATTACAATCCTTAATCCAGTATTTTATGCAAAGTTTGGCCCGGTGAATAAGTGCAGATATTCTTATAATTATGAGGTCTATATCTAAGGAAATTCGACTAATTTATTTAATATACATATAACGCTATGCTTAGGCTAGGCACTGCATACCACCACTCCTAAGCAACCATCAGCCATCATCATTTTTTCTTATTCATCACTCGTTGAATTCATGGGAGGCAACTTTGAAAGCTATTCTGTACCAAGGTTAAAGGGAATATCAACTCTTTGATTGAATCACTAATCAGAGATCAATAATACATAGGTTACGGGCGAAAGAACGAAAAACAAATAATAGCTTCGAGACGTGGAACAGTTATAATGGTAAAACATCACCATTTCTATGGGTGTATAACAAAGTATCGAAGGACAAGTGTGTTCAGTAAAGCACAAGGACCCGAATTTAAGAACTTCAAAAAGCAAAAGGTTAGGGCAATGACAATACCGGATCACAAAGTAGGCTACAACGAACTATATGATATAAATATGCCGTCACGTTTCCTGTTTCATTTTAATATTTTGTAAATCTTTGTGATAAATAAACGAAGTATATCAGACAAAATTTATTAATAGAAGAAGATTCTCCATTTTTTAACTCTTCCATTTACGTTCAGAAGTGAAAAAAAAACCCCGAAAGAGCATATGAAAGAAAAAAAAGTGTACATGCGGAGCAGGAATACTAAAAATGATGGGGTGAATGGCATACCCACAGAAAGAGTTTGTACATAGTTTATCAAATCAACACTTAATATCATGAGACGTTTATTGTCGGGTAACGAAATTTGGAGACATTAAGACGAATGAATTGTCAGACACCCTCACAATACTAATAATTGCGATCTACAAATAGAGGACTAAAACAACGAAAATTCGCAATCCAAAAGTATCCATACGATCTCATTTTCACATTTATGTTTAATTTATATAGTTTAAATTATTACAAAGTTCCGAAGTCAGACAAGTAGTTTATGTTCCCTCTTATTTATAATTTGGACTGTTCAGGAATAGTCTAGAACATTATAATAATCCTTTCTTTAGTATCGAAATATCGACTCTTATTCTGTAATTATCATCGCCCTAACTGTCTTGCGACATCAAATTGAGAATAATTACGACATTCAAATGTAAGATGAGCTAAAAGATTATTGAAGAAATAAATGTTCTTAAATCTACAGAGCAGTTAATAATAAGAAAATTTAAGGAATTGGGGACAACTGCAAACCTTCTTTCGGGTCGTCCTCGCAAAATTTCACACGGCACGGTTCGGACGATCTTTAGATTTGTTAATAATCCGAGGATGAGTAGAAGGGAGATGAACGATTAGTTAGGAGAGGAGGGCATCCATGTTCGTTTAAACAGTGTCCAATAGGTTGCAAAAAACATAAAAAGTATGGACGTCGTGGGAGGAAGACACCTTTATTGAAAAACTCTAATTTGAAATCCCGTCTGAAGTACGCCAACGATCATTTGGAGATGGATTCGAGTTTTGGGAGACATGTTTTATGGTCAGACGAAACGAAGATTGAGTTATCTATGTTTGGCGTAAAATTATTATTACAAACATACCTGGCTGGACTTCCCAAAAATACTATTTTCACAGTAAAACATGAACGTGGGTGTATTATTTTATGGGCAGAGGTGGGCAGAGTTAATCGATAATCCATTCAAAACGTAACGGTAGTTGACGCTAACGCGTTAACGTTAATTACTATTTTATTATTATAAAACAATACTGAACACGTTTATTTGCCCCCAAACCACTTCAAATTAACAAAACTTTAAAATATAAAAATTAACAAAATTATAATCGACCAAAAAATGAGAAAACAGACAACTTTAGGAAACAATATTAGTAATAACTTAATACAAACACGGGAAAAGTCGTGGCGCAATGCACGCGCAACTTTAAATTCCAGTCGGACGTCTGCCCTCTACTCTGTCATACAGCCAGAAAGGTCTGTCCTTATTCATACAATGGAGTCAGAGTGGGGAGCAACAAAAGGTTGGATCCTCGTCAGCGAGCTCATTTCTCTCAATTCCTACAGGTCCAAATCAAGCAGAAGACAATCTAGACATCATCTTGCGAACCCAGGGGGTGTAGAGCTAACAATGCCTAAATGGCACTCAGCGTGTTCCGTGAGTCACAATAAATAACAAGTCGTTCTCTGAACCGGATCTGGTGTGTAAGCTCCTGTGTCGAGCGGTGTCTTTCAACCGCTCAGCTATGAAGACAGACGAAGCGCCTGGAAGTGCCCCTCGGGCTTCAAACAGGGGAGATAAGGCATGGAAACCGAACCCCCTCTTCGGATTTTGAGCCATCTATGTACAATGGCACGGTTCCAGTGTGACATAACATGCACTCTAAGAAATAGGAAACAGTACTCCCAAGGCTGTTAAAGCTTTGGAATAAGAGGAGAAGGGACAAATGTTCTGAGGTAGTAGCCTTCAGGGTGGCGTCCAGTGTAGAACCAGCGGCGCAACCGACCTGAGAGTTACGTTAAGCTCTAGGAAGAGTTGCCTTGACGTAAACAGAAATAGAGTAGGGTGGATTAAATGAGAGCCGTTGGCGACTGAGGGAGACGCTTGGCTCGCGCAAAACAACTGCATAAAGCACCGTGTACGCCGTAAGGCGAGTGGCATCACCTCAGCATTTACAGGGGATGTGCAGAAGGCACCTGCCACCAAACGGAGACCAGCGTGGTAGATCGAGTCCAATAAACGCTCGTCTGGGATGCCTAGAACCCTCATATTTACTCCGGCTTAGAAAAAAAAGAGGCAAAATAATAGAAGAGTAGTAACATTGAGTGTATCGAGAACATCTTTCAGCAGCAGCGAGTTTATAAAGTTGATGTTTAAGGAAAATAGAGTGACATTGAGGACACTTCCCTGCGGAACGCCAGCTTCCTGCCCTATTCAACGGAATGAGCTCCCTCATACTCATAGGCGTAATCGACGATTTCGTAGGAACTTAGACAAGAAAATTTGGAGGCGTCCCCTTGTCTTGATAGTATGGAGGGTCTCCATGATACCGCATCATAGGGCTTCTCATATTCAAAGGTCACCATAACGAAGAGCTGTCAACGAAGGAAGGACTTGCAGACAGCGTTTTCCAGTCGGATCAGAACATCCGGCGTGGAGTGGAACTTGCGAAAGCAGCACTGTGCGTGGGATAGGTTACCTGCAAGGCCTAAAATATAAGCCAGCCTAACATTAACCAATTTTTCATGTACTTGCCCACGCAGGAAGTTATAGAGAAATCGGGTGTAAATCAGCTAGGGTCGAGTGATCTTTTTCCGTCTTGCAAAAAGCAGCAGTGTAGCCATTTGTTAACAATATCGGAAGATACCCTCCCTCCAGATCTTCAGAAAGAAAGCTAACAAAAAATTCATACCTCGCTCCATACCTCGCTCATCCAAGTGTCGCAACACTTTGATTGAAGGGCGGTTTTCATTCATGAAGAGGGCTTAGGATAAACAGGTCGTTGACGGGCGTTATGCCCCTGAAAAGGCCAGTCGGCGACCTTCAGCAAACGCGCGACCTGTTTTAAACTCGTGTGAAGTAGCATCCCGATTGGAAAATGTGGAAAAGCGGTTGCGAAGGATTCCATTACGGACACTGTCCAATATGGTGATCCGGCCTTCCTGGAGAACGGGAGGGGATCAGGGCATAACCTGCCTAGAATCCTTTTGATACGCTTCCAAAATGAAATTCCCCTACGATGAAATCCTTCGGATGGCGCTTATAGACTTATCGCTTCACTCTGAGGTTAGCTATTTTTCCTTGAATGCCGCCTATCGTACTCGATCCAAGTATCAACGAGGAGGCTTCTCAGGTGGCAGGGGTTCTTCAAAAGATAGTTGAAGGGGAAAGTGACCTCTACCATGGAGGTCGTCATTCTTCCACCTCCAAATCACTGCATTCGGAAGGCACAAGGATAGATCGACGTAGGAAAATGAAAGGTTTTTCTGAATTCATTTTTATATAAGACACCAATCTCCATTTCTTTAATCAGCTCAGCTAGCACTCGGTCCCCTAGGATTGAACGTGTAGTCCACCATACGGCAAGCTACGACGCGAGGAAAATCCACCACTTCGAGATGAGTTGACGGTGTAAAGTTAATAGAAATGACAGTAAATAGACCTATTCAAAAGGCAACTTTTTCTTATTTTCATAGGTTTTTTTTTTACATTTCCCATTCTTTTTCACTTGAAAAAGCACGACATTTTCAGACAGTTTCAGATCAGGAAAGCCTCTATATTTTGGCCACAGAATGAGGACTACAAAAAAGCCCATCGTGTCAGGGGTCAGATTTTAGAGACCCCGGAGGTGGTCTCATCAATACAATACATTCCGTAGTTTTAACCCGGGTAGGGTTTGGGCCTATACTGCCACCAGCTCTATCGGGGTGGTGCACATTAGAGGTATAATCCACATAGGGGTCCTTAATTGGCGCAGTAGCTGCCGTGCTTATGCCCTGGATGGGCGTGAAAGGGGTCAAGTCCTTGGTCTCTTTAAAGGAAATTCTGCTCGCAGCCTGGAGGACCAGGACCTTCTTTTCGAACAAATAACAAGTCACAATTCTTCGATGAGGCAGGGTGTCTCATACACACACAACCTTACATAGCTTTGATTTCGGCGTCACCCGACTTATCACGTCTGCAAGTCCCGTTAGTGTGGCCGAAGCGGTAGTAGTGGTAACAGCTCATACCAACTCGGTCAAACGTAATGAAGATTGTAGAGGTCGTCTTGAGGCCATCACCCTTATTTTCTCGACCATACCCTAGTAGGCTAGCCTTTGTCTGGCGTCCTCTAAATATTGGCCAAGGAATTCCCTTGAATAGACGATTACTTTAACTAAGTTCATTGTAGAGTTCGGGGTTATCTGCATAAGCAAGCTATCGAGTGTCTGAAGACAGTCAATATTGACGCTTTGTCAGGGTCGACACCATTCACAAGAAGGCTCCCGTCCAAGAAACGGGTTACCTTCGGCTCTCTACCGAGAATCCTAGTTAAGGCCTCTTCCTTGGACAAAGTAGAACGCACACTGAGAAATTGTTTCAAGCCGGCAATCTCAAAGACGCCTGAGAGCTTCGATAATTAGGATTCCCGAGGTCACTGAGACTCCACTTACCTTGCTAGCACCCAGAATTGCAAATGAGATCTTTCCCTTTCCGTCCTAGGGCGTCCCGAGACCGGACGTGCCAACCTTGGCCTGGTTACCGGCCGTATGGGCGGTGTACCCTCCGCCCCCTGAAGTATCTACGGATGGCCTGTATATGTACCCTCGAAGGAGCCTCGATGATGGACGAGCGAGCCTTGGCCCACAACTTCTCTGAGATGGAGAAGGAACGAATCGCCTATGGGGCCAGAGCAGAAGGGGGAGGAGGATAGCTCTTCACTCCATTCGAGTCCTCGGAGGTCTGTGTCCCCTTAGGATGATCTGGCCAAGGAGTGGATTTAGTCCCTGCCGTCTGAGGTAAGGACGCCTTGAGGTCGACTCTCACTTCGGAGGGGCATCAATCTGGTTATCCCTTTTCAAAGCGTCGGGGACCACGACTGAGGGCCCTTGACGCCCGTGGCTCATCAATGGTCTACACTTCGATGGAGGAGTGCCAATAAAATTACCAATCGAGTCAAAAAGAGGCAGGGCCCAACAGTCTCCGACCGATGGTTCCCCATAGAAGATCTCTTGCTGTTCTTAGCTTCAAGCGCGACTGAACGATCTACTTTCGCTGGTTCTATGTGCTTTTTTAGGGGCCGAGCCCCTATGAAACTGCTGGGGAGCTTCTGTATAGACACCAAGAAAGTATAAAATAGGGCGTTAAACGTTCTAAAATAAATACAAAAAAATCATTGGCCAAGAAATGCAACGTAAACATGGTAGCGGAAAAGGGAACATTGCCATGAAAATGACATTCTACACTTCAAGAAATTGAATTTAAAGAGCAATTATCAAAGTGGCTAATTTTATGCCAGTACTGTCGACATACCGGTTCATAATGTTAATGGCGAACGTGTTTTCTCGCTAATCAATGTTCAATGGACAAAATGAATTGGATGCGACAACAATCGAACCTATGTTACAATAATCCAAGTGGAACCAATACCATCAGTGAACGAATTTTATTATCAAGTTTAGCATAACAAGGACTCGCGAAATATAAATAAAAGTAAGCTATTTGTATTCTCATAATTCATTTAATTTATTTTCATGCATTGTTGTGAACTCAATTATTTACTATTAATTTCAATCTGCTCTTGTAAGTATATATAAATTAGAATTCATTTAAATTTAAATGCGCAGAACCCCGTATTTGTGTTTATCAATTCTGGCAACCATACCCGCGACTTCGCACAGAAGAAACGAGATCTTATTCAAGTTTATTTTCCTTCCTTCCATTTTCAGTTATTTCTGCTTTCAAAATGGCGGGCGACACAAACAAGAGCAAAAGAAGAGTATTAATTTACGAATTTCCTCGTAGTTGTATCTGGTTTCAAATTCACGATATCACTAAAAGACCAGGCGGATAAATGATTACATTCAACGACATTTCGCCATTTTGACAGACAACTAAACTGGTTGCGAGGTTCGTTCGATTTCACAATGGTAATTCTTATCATGAATACCGCACAGAAAAGTGGGAAATTGTAGAGTCATGGCCAAAAGTTTTGAGACTAGTATATAATTTTTTAGATTTTTCATTCGTTTTTATACTTTACGTGATAGGAATAATTATTGTAATATTTAAATTATTATAGGTTTATTATCTGGGGCTACTTCCCATGTAAGGGAACTGGAGCACTAACAATTATACACAAGAACAATACCATGAACTCAAAGTGGTACCAAAAAAACGTACTTCATCAGCACCTGTTTCCAACAGTTCAGGACCAATTTGGGGATGCTAACTATATTTTTCAAGATGATCGCGCACTTTGACACAGAACAAAAGCAATAACAAAGTTCTTGGCTGAAAATAACAGGGAACCTTTGCAACTTTGGCCTCGGAATTCGTTAGATTTGAAGCCAAGAGAGAATTTGTGGGCGATAATCAAACCGAAGCTATCCGATTGTTTGCAGTTGCGGGTGCTTAGTCTTTGTTATTTATTATTTTCTTTTTAATTGCGGGAACCTATAAGATCATAAGCACACGAGGGGGCTTATAAACAAAAATAGGGCAATATCAATTAAGATATAATCGCAAATTTGGTCTCCAGCTTGACAAAACGAGTTCAAGCAGTCCTGAAGATCAAGGGACATCATTGAAAATATTGACTGCGCGCATTAATTGACTATATTTATTAATAAAATGTGGTTTGTAGTTTTTCAACTTCAAATTATGATACAAACAAACAGAAACAAAATGAATGTTTGTCGATTTCTATTAATTTTCTTATATGAAAAAATATAGTACTCTCAAAACTTTTGTCCATGACTGTATATATTTTGTGTGCGGAGCGAATTTCTATCCTTCATATCCTATCAAGTTCAAATCCACACACAAAATGACCCCTCCATGCCCGCCTATGATACACAAACACCAACCCACTCTCACATTCTCTTCATACCTTTCTATACTCAGCCATTCTTCTTCAAGAACAGTAACACATGAGAACATTCTCTTCCACCACCTGATTCACACCTTCCCCTTACTCTATCACATCTACGCCTCTCAAATTGTCCATTTACATACATTGCCCTCACTCACCATCTTTCTTTTCTCCTTCTATACCATAGTCTCACTCCCATTCACTTGCGTCGGCACCAGTATAATACACTCTCAAGCAACTTCTTCGTACATTCCACACTCAAAACTTTGACATTCGTTTGCGCTCTTTCCTACCTTTCAAAACTATGATTTCGCTCTGTTTCAGCAGCACCATTTACCATTCACCCGCGCCCAAGGTGCACACTACGGACTATAATATCACACCCTACAATATTGTCCCTCCCAAACATCATGACCTTAATCTTTTCTAATTTTACATTTACCCCCCCCCGTCCCCTCCTCATATATATGTACGCTCTCAAATGTTTCACCTAACAATTTTAAATCACTTTCATCTACTAACAGCAGGTATTCAGAAGATCCAACAGAGACAACACCGAAGCCCTCACCAAACTGACACCTCTGTATTTCACTCTCTTCCACTTGCTATTTCCTCAGCTCTCCAACCATAATAAAGAGCCATGGCACTACCAAACACCGTTGCTTCATCAGACACCCAGGGGTATATCGAACCGTGCAGTCCGGCTACGCTTCCGCCAGACGCACGCTTCCCTTCAAACTTGACTTTTCACTCTTTGCAAAATGTTACCTCCACACTCCCGATGGCATAGCGTTCCCGTACAACATGATCTTTCTCTTTCTTCACGTTGCTCTCGCTAGCCTCGTGAATACAGTGCTGGATTTCTAGCGTCGAGGCACGGGTTCGATCCCTGCGAGCGCAGACGCAAAAGAGTCAGAAGATGACAGCGCCATTGTCGGATACCCTGAAGAAATTTACCCTCGTGGAGGTAACTCCACATACATCATAAGGAACAGAGTCAATTACAATGCCACTATCTTTCCATTCCCGCCTTCACAACACAACATACACACTCTTCCTCCTGTTTCGGATCTATGCCGATAGTGTACTAGCATTCCATATAGGGTCAATCATACCCACCCACCCTCTGACACGGAACCACGGGAAGTTGTATGACCGATGGTTGGTTTTAAAACACAATACTACACCCCCTCCCATGACTTGTCCACTGGTGTTTTCGCGTTCGCCATCGAATGTCATTCTGATCTTTATGTGCATTTCATTCTCCTTTCTCCACGATGCCAGGGACGGATGACACAACTTGCTACATATCCACCTCCCCTCAATACACTATTTGTCCAATGTTAATATCCTCGCATTCTTTCACCCTCTCAGGCACTGTTCGATTTCACAGGCGTTACAACACAACCGTCACAAATTCATAATTACCCATTCATGCCATATTTTTTACCATCTCGACCCTACTCCAGGTATCGCCAGCCCATTTTTGAGATTGTTCATACGGTTAATGACCTCTTGCATACTTAGCCATGCTCCATACCATGATGAAAAACATCTGCTTTACTCTTGTTTTTTAAATGACTACTTTAAGTAGAGAACCGCCATCAATACTATTTCTCACCACAAAATGGTCAGAAAAGAGCCCATAAATATCCAAGAATCTTTTGGAAATTTGCTTAGACGTAAAGATCCCAATTGACCCTTTTTAAAAATAAGGGTCTTTGTTTTGCCCATTTGAAGAATTGAGGTTTAAAAATAGGAAATAGAAAAATAGAAAAGATAAAATAACACTGGTTAACACACTTTTTGCTCACTTATGTTTTGTGGTTGTTTTTAACTAATTTTGACGTGCTGATTTCAAATATAGCATCCATTTTCTTTGTCACACATCATGTCTTCATTTTACAGCATATTCCTATTTTACGACGTACTGCAGGTATTTACTCGGTAAGGATAGTTTCCTAAGTGGTATAGCTTCAAACCTTAACTTAAAATGTCAACAAAATTTAAAAGGATAAATGCATTGTAAGATAACATCACCTATTACTAAACACATACAGGTTATTTTTCTAACTTATATACCTATACCTATAAATTCATGGAAGAAATTTTCGCTTGCTAGAGTGTCTGGAGTGTTTGATGTCTACACAGTCTCGTTGAATACTCCAACAGTAGTTTGCAGTCATGTTTGTGTTCCATCGACCTTGATATCTCTCCTCCATAATCTTGATATCTTGATGAAAACGCTCTCCGTTTTCATCACTCACGTTGCCAAGATTAGCAGGAAATTCATCAAGATGGTTCTTGAGGAAATGAACCTTGTCGTAGAATGGACTCTCGACGATATACCATATATGGCTATTCGTTGAGGGAACTATTCAATTATATTTAGAGTGCGTGGTGTCTGGTTGACCGATATTATTTATCTTCAATATGCGTAAGAAGTGGAACTGAGCTCAAGGATAATAATATGGCTATCATTAATAAAATAGAGTTTTATTAATAAAACTATCAACAACACACAAAACGGAAAATATTGACATAAACAGAGAATGGAAAGGGTCGTGGGAAATCTGGCTAATCCGAGGATTAAGATTTGGAAGAGATTTAAAAAGTTAAAACAAATAAAAATTAAAGGGATGGGATGGTTCGCTAAACCATTTGAAGCGCAGAATAGGGTTGACAAAAAGGTTAAATACTCAAAGGTAATGTTCAGCTTACGTAATTACACGTTGTTGGGCAGAGGAAGGAGACGCGAAGGAATCTACGGTCCGCTGGCAAGTTCCAGCCGAAGGATGGGGGGAATTAAATGATCCTGACGTGGCGTCTTGGGAATGAGAACCGTTTCTTGGCGAACGGGCTTGAAGAACAATGGCTGTTCTACGTTGTTCTCTTCTGAACAAAGGGGGGGGGTGAGAACCGTCTCTTGTCTACGAGCTCAAAGAAAAATGGCTGTTCTAACGTTGTTCTCTTTCTGAACAACAGGGGGGGGGGAGGGTGAGAACCGTTTCTTGTCAACGGGCTCAAAGAACAATGGCTGTTCTAATGTTGTTCTCTTTCTGAACAACAGGGGGGAAGGGTGAGAACCGTCTCTTGTCAACGGGCTCAAAGAACAATGGCTGTTCTAACGTTGTTCTCTTTCTGAACAACAGGGGAAGGCTCGAACCTTGGCACTCAAGGGATATTGTCCTCTTCTGGACAATGATGGTGGATCTCGAGGTAGAGGGCCCTTGGTGCACAAGGTGAGACTGGATCGTAGTGATGTCTCGCGAAGTAAATCTGGATCTCGAATCTCCTCTTAGAGGTAAAGTTTCCCTATAAATAGTCGAGACATCCCCTTAGCGTAGGGGACAATGGAGTGGGGGCTTCGAGGGAATGCACAGCCGCGCCTGAGAACAATACCTTATCTGCCTATAAGCCTAACTCAATCTGGAGTGATCGGCGCATGGGGCGAAACGGGGGGAAGGGGATAAACCTCCTTGGTTAAATATTGGCTCAGGTGGCGGCGATAACGCGCCCGGCTTCAAGGCGAAGATGCACGTGGGTAGCATCGTGTTTCTAAACAACATGTGATAACGGTTGAAATTAAGCGGCCTCAAACCGTTCTATCACAAACCTTTATGCTCATGAACGATGAAAGCTATCAAGTAATGTCGCTACCAAATCCTTGAGGTTAGCACCCTCTTGTTTCCAAGAAATCCTTTCACAACAGCCACAAATGAATCCCATGCTCCTTTTTCTATTTCAGTCATCGAACTCGAGTTTTGATTTTCCCTTAACTTTCTGATTTGTGGCCCATCAAAAACTCCGGCCTTTATTTTATCATAACTTAAGCCAGGAAATATTGTACATATGAATTTGAAACAGCCACCTTCCACATTAAGAGCTTTCACAAATTGTTTCATCAGCCCTAGTTTAGTATGAAGGGGTGGGAAGATGATTTTCTCTCGCTCAACAAGTGGTTGGTGTATAATATTCTTCTCTCCAACAGTCAAGCTTTCTCTAAGTGGCCAGAGTTTCTGTTCGCAATGTTTGTCCTTGGCTCGGCTGTCACATAAACATAGGAAACACGGATATTTTGTATAGCCTCCTTGTTGGCCAAGTAAAAAAATTACTATTTTTAGATCCACACATATGATCCATTTGTGTTCATCATATTTGAGTAAATCTAATACAGATTTTATGTGTTCATGCTTCTCTTTTAAGTGCACAGAATGATCAATAGGAATTGCACCGAACAAGTTTCCATTATGGAGTAACACATTTTAGACTCTTTGAACTATCTATAAAAAGGCTCCATTCACTTGGATCATACTCTGAAAGACCCATCACGTTTAACAGTCCCGCCACGTCACAACAGAAAACAAAATCTTCTTCAGTAATAAAAAATGCCAAGAGATCTCTCTTCCTGTTCCGATAAAAAGTTACATTTGTTTTTTCCTACAACGCATTCTTCTCTTTAAGTCTAGAAGCTAACACTTCTGCTAACTCTTTTGACAGGCCTAGGTCTCTAACTAAATCATTAAGTTCTAATTGGCCGAATTAACCACATTCTTGGGTCGATGTATGTACAAAGTCTGGAACACTGTCGAGTTCATTTCTTACATCAGATTCACGTATATCACTTACATTATCCAGTGAAGGAAGTTCCTTGAATACAGGTACTGGAATTTCATCTGAATGAAGCACTGGACGAATTGCTGAATCAAGATTTGGGTAACTTATTTCATGTCGCGTTTTCTTGATATAACCAGACGTCTTTGTGAGACAAAAGTAGCAATCGTTTACATGTTTTTTTGGCTCCCGCCACACCATAGGAATGCCAAATCCTAGTTGTTTCCTTGTGCCCTTTGTCCATTGTCGTAGGTTTTCGACACATGGTTTAAAAACATTGTGCGGGGCCCACGGTTTATTCTGATCACCTAATTTAGTCTTAAAGTAAGCCAAGTATGCTCTTTTCACAACGATATTAATGTTCATTCTTTGAGTTGGTGCAGTAAAACAACCACATACATATATAGCAAAACTAGTCAGGGAATTCAAACATTTCCTTCGTAATGAGGCCATACTACTGAATCTCATTTCCTAAAACAAATCTGAAAAAACATAAAATTACATTATACACAATTGCTTTATATATCAAAATGTGCATAAAGAGAAGTCTAAATACATAGATAAAATAAAATAATAAGAATACCAAACGCCTCCACTTCCGTTCACTTGGTCGTAAGATAGCCTGCTACTATGAGTGGTACCAATATGGACCAGTCCATAAATAAAACACTTGACTTAATAGAAGAAAACTATTGCCATTTTTAAACTCAGTGACCCCGAATTTCCCAAGAGCAGGTCTCAAACTTAAGTCAGCAGAAAAAAAAGTTAAAATTTGTTGACCGGTGTAATTAATTTATAGGTTGGGTTAAGTTTGTTTGTGTTTGATTAGCCGGCGCAGTGAACGAATAAGCTCTATACAGTGCCCTAGTTACAAACATTAACCTCACCTAAATAAGAGAAATTCCAACTAACCGCGACTATACTAAAATAGTTTTATTCTAATTTATGTAGAGTGGATATCCATTTTAATCCGGTTATTTTTAAATTGACTCTTTTGAACAATAAAGACCACAGTTTTGCCCATTCGAAGAATAGTGCTTCAGGGATCAAAAGGGACCGATATTTATCAACGGCTCCCAAGAGCTTTGCTCCTCATGGGCTTGATTAGAAGCGTTACCTATATATTCCTGTGACGTAATTTTGTATAATTATTTTTATTTTGTAATGTTTTTAATTAATAAAGATTTGAATTTGAATTTGAATTTAATTTATTTCGTCCTTGGAGATATGAATTCAAAAGTTCCTTTTACATCCTCGCATACTCTTCATATGCACTTTATACATCACCCCTTCATGCAATTTATCGCTGGTAGAGGATCTTCAACCTAAAATGGTTAAATAACCTTAAGCCATCCATAATGTGAAGATGAGTATCAAACAAACATATGATAAGAATTAATCACTAAGTTCATAAACATCAACTATTTAGGTTCCCTAAACTACTACAAAAGTAGACTATTTGAAACCCGTGACTCAGCTTGCAAAGATAAGTATCCCTAAAAATACGCTAGTAAAGATAAGAACTGCCCTCGAGTACTCGAGAATGCTGATCTTTACGACGTCTAATTACTTTTAAAATGATCAGTCATCGAATTTCACCCAATGAGATAGAAGGTTCTAAACCACTCCCCCCAAATGGGTCTATTAAAAAGCCAGGAACAATCAGTTTTGCGATGTTCGCAGATTTGATAAAAGCTGTTCTCATACGAGCCTTTTGCTCAGTATGCGCTTCGGCTTTCCCAGACCTGCCCTTTCCGTCTTGGAAGTCAATCTTCTATCTCGAAATTATTATTATGATTGATTATGATTACGTTAAAGTGGGTGCATGTAAGGGAGGACGATAAGGTGTGTGGGTAGATAGAGAAAATAGACAAGCGGAGAAAAGATAAAGAAGTGTGGTAGGGTGCAAAGAGATGACTAGAGTCTGATCAGACCTATCACTTTTATTATTTTTTTGGTAGCGAGTATTCTTTGTTGTTTCTGTAGATTTTAATAATTATAAATAATTATTTATGGCGTTCGAGCCATTTGTTTTAATAATTTTTTGTTTATTTTTGTGTATGTTATGCTTTGCTTATTTGTTTGTGTTTTTTAATACATTTAAGTGCGTGCTCAATGTTTTGGTATTTTTTGTGTGCGTGTGTTTTTTAGTTTTCTTGTTTCTTCAAAGTTGGTTGATTATCGTCGAAATCGGGGGTTTTTCATATTCTTGGTTTGCGGTTGTCTTCATCGGTGAATATTGTCGTAGTTGTGAGTTCATTTATCTTCTTCGGTTGTCTTCTTCTTTGTTTGTTTTCAGGTAATATATCTCATTATGCGTAGAGCGGCACTTCGTCCCCGCCAGCCACTCGGTTGGCGGAGCTGGGAAATCTGGCGCGAGAGTCTGCTCTTCTGTTCTGGTTAATCATCTGGGTGATTTCATCACTCAGTTCCCGATTAACCAGATCCTGCATTTTCCGGGTCCGTTCTTCGATCACCTTGTTAATGGGAATTATCCCGACCTCTCTGTGCAGATCTTCTTGCCTTCTTCTTTCTTGCCTGCGTGTACCCGTGATTAGGTACATGCATCTATTTTGCACTACTTGAAGTCGCCTCTTTTGTGTTTTTGAGACACATGAGAGGGTGGAGGCGGGGTTAAGCAACGTAGATCTTACAAGGGCATTGTAGATCTTCTTCTTGTTGCTTTCACGTAGATTTCTAAATGTATAGAGAGTTCTGACAGCGGCCGAGGCTCGAGAACTTCTTTCTTCGACGTGCTTCTTGTACCCGGTAGAGGTGATTTTCATACCGAGTACATTGCATTCGTTGGTGTAGGGATATCGCGTATCCCACACACGCACGTCTGCTCTTAGGGTGCGCCCAATGGGGACCACCTTAAACTTCTCTTGGTTTGTTCTTATCTTCCACTGAGCCTCGTAGTTGTTCAAGTTCGCGATTTCCATCGCTGTCATGCGAGCTTGCCACGGCGCATTCCTCTATGGAGATACGATTATCTGGCTGAAATCATCGGCGTACTGAATATTGAGGGAAGAGGGGTACACAGGGGCTGTGACATCCGCGGTGTATATCAAGTAAAGGGTGGGGGACAGACCCCCCCCCCCCCTGCGGGAGGCCCGCAGTCAGCGGAAACTTTGGTCTGTCTGTGCACCCTAGATTGACATACGCCGCTCTCTCCATGACGTAGTCACAGAGAGTTCTTTCCAAGTTTTCACTTAGACCTAGCCGTAAGATCTTATACTGCATGCCCCGCTGCCACACCTTATCAAACGCCTTTGATACATCCCAACAAACGATATCCACATAACTCCTGTCCCGTTTGGCTTGGGAAAGCTTTTCTGTTATGACATTGATTGCCATTTCCGTACTTCACTTCTTTCTAAACCCGAATTGACATGGGTTGTAGAGGGAGTTTTCTTCTAGGTGAGACACCAGTCTCCCGTTGAGGATGTACTCAAAGAGTTTCCCGCCAAATTCCAGGAGTGAAATTGGGAGGTAGCTCTCTCTCAACGTTGGGTCCTTTCCATGTTTGGGCAAGAAGATCATCTTTGCCGTCTTATAAGCATCTGGAAAGTACCCTGTATTTATACATGCGTTAAAAATACGTCTCATTCCTTCGAGGATGTTAGCTGGTGCCTTTTCGAAGTTTAGCTTCGTAAGCTTCGATTGGCCTGGGGCTTTTTGTCGGAATAAGCAGAGTGCGCCAAGGATCTCTTCTTCGGTGATCTCGGCGTCTCCGTCACGCAGTCTGTCCACCTGGTGATGAGGATGCGTTCGGTGTATTTCCGTGTTAAGCTCGTCTACGATGTTATTTTTGAACTCTATATCAAAATCTTCGTTTTCTTCTTCTGGTATGCTGAAGATTCTTTCCCAATAACACCGGAGTATTACTTCGATGTTCCTTTCTTCTGTCTCAATGGATCCATCTTCTTTTTGGATTTCCATTTTCTTCTTTTTCCCAGATGATCCTCTGAGACTTTTGACTTTCTTCCAAAAGTCTTTGGGAGATGTATCTTGATCGAGGCTCTCGATCGCATAGTCCCATTGTCTCTGTTGTTGTTCGAGGATCAACTGATTGAGCTCTTCCTTGATCTCTCTACTTCGTTGTAGCGAGTCAACTGATGCATTTCTGATATTTAACTCGTACATGACTCTCAATTCTCTGTAGAGTTCTTTCCTGTACCCAGTCCACCTGTATGAGGAGATGGTTTTATACTGGGTTTTGGGGATGCAAGCCCTATCTGCATTTATAAGATGTTCGTTGAGGTCGTCGAGGGCCTCGTCTATCTCCTCGAGAATTGCCTCGTCCAGATTTGGTGGGCAATAGGCCTCGAGAAGACCCGCGTACCGTGCCCAGTTTGCTCTCCAGTAGTCTTTTCTGACCCTAGCTGGGACTTGTATAGGGTTCCTGTTGATGATAAGTAGGATCCCTATATGATCACTACATGGTAGCTAGACTGGTTCCATGTAGTAATTGAACGGCAGCTGACGATTAGCCAGTCCGGGCCTATTCTATGGACCATATTTCGGTCCATCATAGTATCCAGGCACCTTCCATTTCCATTCAAGGTCCTGTACCCAGATTCTCGACATCTGGCATTAAGATCCCCCAATAATATGGTGGGGGTCCTTCTGCCAAATAGGCCAAAGAGAGAATGGATTGGCAAATATTCTCGTCTCGGCGGCTGGTACCCGGCGGCGATGACCAGCTTACCTATATCGAGTTCGACCTCTATTGCAAGATAGGATTCTTCCAGGTTTCTTATTGGCTTGTACTTGATCCCTCTTTTGATGGCGATGGCGGCACCGTCGTACCGCTCTTGAGAGTAATTCGTGATTAACACGTCGTAGTTCCAGATCTTCATTTCGGAGCTACGAGTGTCAATCCCATGTTCAGAAATCAAGATGACATCTGCATCAATCTCCCTGAACAAATTTCCGTAGAGAGTTCTTTTCGCTGTCCAGCCGTTGGTATTAATTTCCATGATTCTTAGTGAGTTCCGTTCCATTGTGCGATGTATTTACCTGTGTTTCTTCTTGGGCTTTTTGTTTTTCTTGGCCTGTGGGGCGGGTCTGGAGTGCCCAGGCTTTTCGTTCTTCGGGGGAGGACTAGGAGTCTTTGATCAACTCTTCATCGCTCTTGTGCGAGTGCAAGGACCCTCGTCACTATCC
This sequence comes from Ceratothoa steindachneri, assembly GCA_963969495.1. NCBI lineage: Eukaryota > Metazoa > Arthropoda > Malacostraca > Isopoda > Cymothoidae > Ceratothoa > Ceratothoa steindachneri. The sequence continues at coordinate 173,092,875 of OZ018320.1, read as the reverse complement.
AAAGATGTGGATTTTTCTTCTTCTTTGTCATTAGTCTCGTCTTCTTCTTCGGATTCCTCCGATGAGGGAGATTCTATGACTTCTTTTAATCCAGTGGCTTTCTCTTTATTGTTCCCAATAACGCTATCCTTGAATGCCCTAGAGCATTCGGGGTCATCAGGCACGATGATGGATGGCAAGTTATTGGCCTTTAGAAGCGCGTTTAAAACCTGGCTGTAGCATCCAGGTTTTACCGCATTTGCCACGTTTGCATGAGTAATGCAGATTAGGATTTTCACACTTAGATCGTTGGTGAAGATCATCGGTGAGGGAGTTGAGGCCATCCCTTCACTTTTCTTCACAGTGCTCGCGTATGTGGTCGTTTTCCTCTTCTTTTCTTCTTCTTCCATTTTCTTCATTATTTCTTTCCTCTTGGGGCAGTTAAGGGCCATCGTTCGATAGGGTCCCTTGAAGTTCATGCACTTCTTATCTGTGCTTTTGCAGGAGTCATATCTATGACCCTGTGTGGCATATTCGCTGCACCAGATTGTTCCTTTTTGTGGGCAGTTGACGGCAGTGTGTTGTTCTAGAGCATAACAAACGAAGCACATCTGGATACTATGGTACTTCTCATGCTCGATATTGCAGCCTGGGATCCTCATGTTAAAAATGAGGAGTCCCTCCGTTGCCGCCTTGAGGGCCATTTCGGTGGTCTGAAAGGTCACCTTAAAGACATGGGTGTGGTCACGGAATTTGATCACTATCCTGATCTTTGCCCATGTGTGATTTGTTTCAATTTCACTTTTGATGTCCGCGGGGGAGTTCTCACCCACCCAGCTCTCCACCTTTCGGCAGATTACGCTCCTGTTGGCAGAGATTGCTGGTGGGGTTTTGACTTCTAAGTCCATCTCCTTTAAGACCTCGGCCCCTTCATCGGATAGGAGCCGGTCTATATCCTTGGTCTCACCGCATATAGCGATGAATCCATTTGGGATGTCAATTAACTTTATCAGTGCAATCCTTAAATTCGCAAATAAGGATTGGCACAGTCTTCTTCTCGGGGGTCTGCTTTCCTGCTATGGTCCGTAGGGGGACCCTCTTAGGGAGGGCCTCCATCGTCGTGGGCGTCTTCTTTCTTCTTTCTTGATGTTTTTTTCTTCCTCTGTAAAAAATGTGTAATTAATATGTTATGGGTGAGAAAAAGTGATGTCAGAAGTGGTGAAGGAGGTAAAGTCAAGAGAGGGTATTGACTTCGATGTGAGAAAAACGCTCCGGTCCAATTTCCTGTTGTTTCCCCGCTCGGATGGTGCCGGGATGATGGGTGATGATGGATGGGGGATGGTTTTCGAGTGGGGACTTCAGAGGGTTGAGCTTGGTGGACTTAATGCATAGCGGCCGAATCAACGACTGCTAATTTTTGCCACCCCCTCACGGGTACGTACGCCAAGACTGCATCCAACTACATAGAGACGGGAGTATTTTCCTCAATGATTCTGGCCGGGTCCCCCGGGCGATGAGGATTTCTCCTCCGTCCGGGACTCGCAGTTTTGCCCCAGGCTCGAGAATATTTCTGACTTGTGCTTCTGCTGTGGGATAGGCCTCAAACCAGTTTCCACGCAAGCCCTTAATTATGCCAGACCAAGTGGCCGACATAGTTAAGACGAAATTAATGAAGGGCAGTCATCCGAGCAGGTTCCCACGCAGGGCAGTGGACGGAAGCAATGAGGTGTTTAGGCCGTCATTTTACTTTATCACTCGAAGCGAAAAGATATATTAAAATCTTTGCAGATCGACTGGGATCCTAATGACTCCCAGGACAGTCGCGTTCTTAGGTGGCAAGGCTCAAAAGTCCGTAATTGGTAAGCACGCGTGAAATAACAACGCTCTTCAGAAGGTAGTAAGGCAATGCTACTCAGTCGAATATTCGCCCAGCTATCCCGAAATCTTTCCGCATGGTCAATATAAACCTAATTCCCTTGCTAGTTAATGTTTATACTCCCTAATCTCACCGGGTTAGTCAATTTCCATTCTCAATCACCACTCCGATACGTCAATTGTTGCACCCTCTCAATTCTTTCTTAGCTAGTTTTTATATTCTTGGTTTAGCCCATTTTATATATACCTCCCCTCTTCCTATTTTTGCTAAATTATTTCCCCCATCCCCCAGTTAGTCAATTTTATACTCATCGTCTTGCCTTTACGCCTACGTTCTCAAATGGAAAGCGTTCATCCTTCAGCGAAATTTGGAACGCTCTTTCGGACGTTCTTCACTCATAAACGCGGTTTTTACGACCGGTTTCGGCAGGACGTTTGGGGTTGAGACGCCCTCTCCTTGCTACCCCTCCACATACACACACACACAAACACATATTTATCTACTCACTCGTGTGTGACAAAGCGTAGGCGGTGGTGAGCCTACCTGCTGGAGAACAGAAGAGGATTTCCTGGAAGGCTTTCCTGAAGGAGGGCGACCGAAGTGCGTAGATAATCGGGTTGCAAGCGGAATTCAAGTAGGTCGCCAGATAGGCCTGTAAAGAGACATTTATTATTACTGAAGATTTACAGGTGCATATACCTATATTTATACCTCTATGCACTGGAACTATATAGTGTCCCTAGGGTAAGAGTGGCTAAAGACTGTGGCCTAAGCACTCAAGCTCCTAAGCACAGGCGTGCATAGTAACAGTCATAGGTGTTAAAACTGTCGAGATACGTCTTCGGGGTGGGATTTTCCAATAACTTGGACCGATTTAAAATGTGAGTTAAGTTTAAGCGTCTAATGATTTCTTTCTTTTTCTTTCAGATTTAACAACTTCAGTCTTTGGCAATTTCAACCATGTAAAGATTAACCATCGAACAACGTGTTAAAGTTATCGAAGCCTATTACGAAAATGGACGTTCAAACAAAAACGCATTTCGGGCACTTCGCGATTTTTTTGGTCAACATAATCGACCAACCGAGAGTGCAATTGGGAAAATTGTTCGTAAATTCAAACAAACGGGATCGGTGGCAGATATGAAACGCCATTGCATGCTCGTTTACGCCGTTCAGCTAAAAACATTGCTGCAGTGCGTGAGAATGTGGCCGAAGATCCAGACACTTCTATTCGTCATCGCGCGCAGGAATTGAACCTCTCCACAACAACGTTACATCGAATTTTGACAAAAGATTTGTCTCTACACGCTTACAAAATTCAGTTGACACATCAACTGAAGACTGCTGACCGTTTGAAGCGCCGTACATTCGTCAATTGGGTGCACGAGCAAAGACAAGCCGATGATAATTTTTCGCAAAAAAATCATCTTTAGTGATGAATCCCATTTTCATCTTGGTGGATTCGTTAATAAGCAGAAGTGTCGCATTTGGGCTGATGAAAATCCCAGGAAGATTGTTGAAAATCCACTGCATCCACAAAAGGTCACTGTTTGGTGTGCATTTTTTTGCTAGCGGAATCATTGGTCCGTATTTCTTCGAAAATGATGCCGGGAATTCTGTTACGGTGTCAGATGAGCGATACCGTGCCATGATAACCAACTTTTATGACCTGAATTGAATTCTATGGATGTCGAAGATTTGTGGTTTTAACAGGACGGCGCCACATGCCACACAGCCAATACAACAATGGCTTTACTGAATGAGAAGTTCCCAGGTCGCATCATCTCTCGAAACAGCGAGGTCAATTGGCCACCCCGATCGTGTGACTTGACGACTTTAGATTTCTTCCTTTGGGGTCATCTCAAAAGTAAGGTCTATGCCAACAAGAAAACAACAATTCAACAGCTGAAAGATGAGATAATAAGGCATATTTGGTGAGATCGAGGAGCAACTATGCAGAGACTTCATCAAAATTTTGACCATCGAGTGACGGTGAAATGAAAATGTATGTAATGTACATTAATCGGACACAGTATTTAGATCACAAAAACCATCACGGTTTCTCAGGATGTGCGTCGATATGTTAGAATATATATTATAGTGAGGCTACTAAAAGACCTTTAGATATGAGGCGACAAAAAGAGAGACAAAGATAGTACAATTAGAGAAGACATTTCATACAGTGAAGAAAACAAATTTAAAAGGTAACAATTAAAGCAAGATCAAAGAACATAAAATACAAAATGAGTAAAAAACGCCATCGAAAACCGAAAACAATAAATCACGAAACTGGACAAAACAAGGACTAAAAATGGCATACCGCCAATGACAACACTAGAGAACAAACGGGGAGAAATCAGAGAAAATAAAATGATCAAAATGGAATAATTCTATCCGGAACTTTATAATTAAAATGAACATCAAATAGCTGCTATTAATCCATAACTCTATAATTAAAGATGGGGATTTTTTGAAAATTTCTAAATGCTTTTTTTTTTGCTTAGTTGACAAATGACTTCGGGTGTTTTGGAAATTCAAAGGATTGAAATAGTTAAAAAGATCATGAACTACAGAACTACAGAACTACAGAATCTAGGACCAGCAAAGACCCTAAGGTCCGCTCGAGAAGAAGAAGAAGAAGAAGAAGAAGAAGAAGAAGAAGAAGAAGAAGAAGAAGAAGATGAAGAAGAAGATGATTATGATGATCATGAAGAAGATGATGAAGATGCTGATGAAGAAGAAGAAGAAGAAGAAGAAGAAGAAGAAGAAGAAGAAGAAGAAGAAGAAAAGGGTGTTCAGGGTGTTAAAAAAAGAGTCTATAAGGGGGATTAAAAAAAGCGGTTAAGATTAGCAAATAAGGCCGTAGGCCACACCCCGCAGGGGCGCCTGTATAACCGAGCTCTTCCTGTTAAGGAAGAGAACAGCGGCTTGTCTCTCAATAAATGAAGAAGTAGTCCCACTAGTAAAGAAGGAAGAATTTTTTTACGCACCTAAGAGCATGAAAAATGGTAAAGCATCTGGAGATGATGACGTAACATTTGGCCCAATAAAGACATTTTACCCACCTTTTATTTACCTAACGTTTGCTGGGAAAGATTTTCCCAATGGTTCAACGTTTTTAGTTATACCTTTATTTAAAAAAGGGATATAAGGAAGAATTAAAGAACTAAAGAGCAATCGCTTATCAGTAACACTTGCAAGTAGATTGTGTAGACTGTTACATCTGATACCTGGAGTCGCAGCGTGCCCTCCCGGTCCCAAACTAGATTGAGACTATCTGGGCTTTATTTCCTCTAGACATTTCCATTTTCTTTTTCCTCCGATTTTTTGGGGTGGGTCAAGGCCTAATTTCGCATGTTAGTCGCCGACCAGCATGATTGTGCGCCTTCCAAACCCAAACGGCCGTACTATGCCCTTCCGGCCCCAACGCTTGCAGGAAGATCTGCGGCATATATCTTCCACTCATTTTCACTTTCCCCATCTTTACCGTTTTCTTTACTGATCTCTCCTTACGAAGTTTCTGCGCGATACGTCCTCGTTGCTATTGCGCTTTAAATCCAAGAACAAATTAACAGCAACTTACAAAATACAAATCTCACAACCAACTAACACAAACACTCGACTCCGAAAAAAAGTTGATTTAGAAGTAATTATATTATAAATGACGACCTAAAGTCCTTGGAAAGCTTGTGGCAGCCTGGATTCTTGATCCCGTCCTCCTCCAACATTGACAAGATCTGCAAGCTTGGTTACAAGGCTGGACACAACACTGAACCTACTTTCCTAAACTGACCACCTTGGTCAATCGCGTGAGGGTAGTCAGCTTTCCATTCTAGTATTTAACGATCCTTCGGCAGCCTATGATGCACTCGATCCCGCTTTTTCCTCGCCTTCAGGAATTTTTCCGCAAGGCTTGCTTTTTCGTATCCTTCTACCCCCTCTCCTTTGGGATTCTCCTCGGCCTATCACTCCACTTAGAGGAAGATGACACGCAACCTTACCCAGGGCTGGCCCTATGGTTGCTGGCGCCCTGGGCAAGAAGATGTTCGGCGCCCTTTTTAACTATAATTACAGTGGAACCTCGCTTAACGAGCATAATTAGTTCCCGAATCTTACTCGTAATGCGAAACACTCGTTAAGCGAAACGATTCCCCCCATAAGAATCAATGTAAAATACGAGAATGCATCCCATGCCTAAAAAAATGAACACAAAATAATTGGTAATAATATCTAAAAAAAAATTTTTAATTGATTATTAACGCATAAAATAAAAAGATTATTAATATAAATGAACGTGGGAAAGAATAAATAATTAGTAAAAAATAAAAATAGTGTTGCAAATTACTAAAAAAGAAGGTAGCTCCTGGCACAAGGGAGACAGAGACAGGGGGGGAGGGATATTACTTACCTGAAGGAGGATGCCGGTTCTTCTTTTAAGCTTCTCGAACCACCCACGGCTTGCCCGGAATGCTCTTGGCGTTTTCTTAACGAGGTCGGCGAAAATCATTTTTGCCTTCTCACAAAAGAGGCTCTTTAATATTGTCGCCTAGCATTTGCTTCTCGTTGATCCACATGAGAAACAACCTTTCAACATCGTCAAGAATACGTGGCCGTTGCATAGATATTCTTGTCACTCCCTTTGAAGCATTTATCTCCTTAATATTGTCCTTGTTCTTGAGGATAGTGCAAATTGTTGATGTAGTCATACCTCGTTCTCGTTTTTCAATTATTTAAAGTTTCACTTCTACGGTGATTCTTCTCTTCGGGAACATTATTTCAAGGGTTATTAAACTTTGTACCCCCCCCAAAAAATTCACAAATAATGTGTCCAAACACAAGTTTGGAAATTGAACAATTACAAGCGACACTAAGATGCTGCCGGAACGATCGCTAAACACAGACTGATAGCCGAGAAGCAGGCGGGAGCGAGTCAGGAGTAGAATATGAGGGATCTCAAGTTGTCTCCTCGTGGCTCGCTAGGTGGAAAAATGCCTCCATGTCGGGCATACAAATCACCGTAAAAATGCGCCCGGTTAATTTTAATTTTGGTCCTTATGCGAAACATCGCTCGTTAAGCGAATCAAAATGAAAAATATTTTGGTCACTATGCGTTCACTCGTCATGCGAAGTGTTTTTAAGCGACGTTTGACTTTATAAAAAAATTTGCAAGGAAAAAACTAAAAAAAATAGAATAATAAAAATTAGTTTATTAATTAGGTTGTTTTTTAAAACAAAGCAAAACAATGAACAATGATATTTTCTTTTTCAGGAAGATCCTAGATGACGGCCCTAAACACATGGCGCGCCCCAGACAACTGGCCGAGTTGCCGGTACCTTGAGCCGGCCCCGACCTTACCTATCTTGGGAAATCAATACTCAATAACTCTCGGATAACTTTCTGAAAATTAAGCATGACAAAAGTGAGGTGATACTGAAAGACACACCTCGAGATGTCGCTGTAAAACTATTGCCCTTCGCCCCCTTCTTGACCTTCCTGTCACCCCGACTGCATCTTCCAACACCTCTAAAAATCTGGGGCTTGCGCTTCAACAGTCAACTATGTCCTAAATCTCAGCTCACTAATGTCTGCTAGTCTTCTGCTTACTCGCTCATCTTAGCCGTATCCGCTTCCACTGCGAGCACAAAAGATTGTTACTCAAGTTTTCGTTACACCTCCCCCTGGCGCGTTACATCTTAAATGCCAATACATCCACTTACATCGCTTCCTCTCTCAACCTATCACGGCACTTGAAGTCCAGACGTTTGGGTTCTGCCTCGTTATTGCTTTTACTAGGAAGTTGTCTGTGTTGCAGGGGTGATCGTGCTTTCTCGAAGGTTGCTTTTAGAATGTGGAATGAGCTGCCTGATGGTATACGCCCCCCCCATTGTCTTGAAGACCCACCTTTTCTCTCAAACCTTTTCATTGTTGATAGACAATCGCTCTGTGAAGGCCCGTGGCCTTGATGAGCGCTTGTCTACAAACTATGGAAATATTGCTTAATCTCATTACATTATTATCATTACTCCCCAAAATGTTTATTATCATTACTACAAAATCATTATTATTACTATTATCATCACTACAAAAACGCTTATAATCATTACAATTATCATTACTAGAAAAAATGTAAATCATTATTATTATTAATGCTACAAAAATGTTTATCATCTTCTTATTATCATTACTAATTTATTTTATTATCATTACTACAAACAATTATTAATGCCATTACTTTATTATCTTTACTACAAAGATGTTCATTATCATTACTATTTCCTCTATACTACATTCTATTTACTACATTCTAATTTCTATTTAGTCGAAACCATTGCAGTATTAATAGTACTACAGAAAAAAAGAAATAGTAGGAAGAGCTAGAATTGACAACTCTGCTACAGTCTTGCAATACCACCATAACACAGTAATCAGTAGTAAAAAAAAAAGTGCGACAAAGTAACGCCAGATCCCCAAAATTATTTACAGAGGAGTTCAAGGAGATCTTTCAGGACATCCTCATATTATCAGGCGATCCAAGGAACTGGCCCCTAAAAACAAACCCCTGTAACTTCTAAAGTCTAAGTTCTTTTCTAAACTCCTCTGGCACCAATGTCCGACCTGGTTAACAAACGCCCTAAAATGAACTCTGAAATCATTTAATCAAATTCGCATCCTTCGAGAGAAGGGAGTTTCAAGCTTATAGTCCCGTATAAGCGAGGCTTTCAAAGTGAAAACAAAGCAAAGGAAACTTCTTTAAGGATAGTTTTTATTCAACGAACGAGACTAGTTTCGGAAATGTTCCACATCCATCATCAGTCTTATGGGATAGTTTATTTGGAGATTAGTTTCGGAAGTGTCCCACTTCCATCATCAGTCTTGAAACCTAATAAAACCCTTAAATGAAATTTAATGACTGGTATTATAAATGATCAATATTATAAACATGGAAGTCATTTGTAATAAATAAATATTTATTAACTTATAACTACTCTTTGAATGATATATAGTTTTATGAAAGAAATAAAATACTAAGAGTGTATTTTTACAGGTGCCATTTTTCTGGACCTGCCAATATTTTCCTCAAGTTCAATTATATTTACAATCAATACGAGCAAAATGATTACAGGACGGTATCGTAGACAGGCTTAAAGAGAACTTTTTATGGGTAGAAAAAATGAACAAGATTTGGAACTATTAGAGACTACAACTGAACCCTGGCGGAGCCGCATACCTTCCATACCCCAATGCAGTATGAGAAACAGGCTCTCTCTCAGGTCATCTCGTTTTTTTACATCTCTTAAATCGCCCAATCTCTTTCCGCGCCTGTCTAAAACCCCAACAGGAGCGAAATGGGACATGAAACTTAAAAAAAGAGCTATAAACTTGATGACAACATTTTAGAGAATGCAAAAAATATTGGGAAAGCTTTTGTGACTCCTGATCGGAAATGGAAATCAATAGAAGAACGAGGGAACGAGACCGTTGGAAAACCGAACTACAGTTTCAGAAACAACGCGTCTGTTTAAACTAGAGCGTACAGTACCTAACTAGCACTTTTTAAGCTCAATTATATTAAGTGCATTAACTTTTCCTTTCCATGATCTGGATCCCTAAGACCGGATAACGAAATTCACATCAAGATTAGTATGACAATCGGTGACAAACTCGGGGAAGCAGAGGCAGGTCTTCTTTGGTGAGGAAGAACGGTAGAACTATTTTGTCACCAACCAGCAAGATAGGGGAAAACTTCGTGGCTCAAAGAGAGAAAGAAAGTATAATATTTATTTTAGAACGTTTAACGCCCTCTTTCACTCTTTGCTGGGTCTAAACAGGCTCGGAAAATATAGTAAGAGATTTAAAAGGGTATTATTGCCCCTCCTACACCATCCCCCCCCCCCTTTGCGGGCTTAGGAATTACAAACTGATACCACTTGGATAAGAAGATAAACACGAGTAATAGAAGTAGACAGTGGGAGAAGAAACTATGAAAAATTGGACGGAATAAATCCAAAGTTGGACACCTTTGTACCTAAAGACAGCCAGAAGACGACCTCGCAGAAAGGTCGGAGGTATTCGCTCAACAGCGGACTAACGGGCGACAAAAACGGCCACGAAAACGCTTGGAATTATTTTCTACCTCCTTCGGTTAGTCGACATCAGTGGTTTTTAACCGTGGAGCCGCGGGAACGACCAAGAAAATATTTTTAAAATGCCTAAATTGCAAATAATATTTACCTATTTAAACATTTCTAAAAAAATCGAACGACTCTTGAAGGTATTTTGAAAGTAGCTTCTTTGCATTGTGTAACATAAAAAATGCAACGAAGAGAGAAAGATTGCAGACAGTGAATGAAGAAATGAGAGTTGCTTTGTCAAATATACGTCCCAATATTAAAGAATTATGTGATTCTCATCAAATTTAAATTTTCCATTAAACTTTTAAAGGTAAGATTTATCTATCTTCAAATTTCTAAAGGTAAGATTTATTTATTTTCAAATTTGTATGTCTTATTTCGATTAAATCAGGTTAAATGTCAATCGTGATTAATTTTGAATTGTTTTCCACGTAATTAAGTATTTATACGTAAATTATTTTATATTGGGGTCTACAACTGCGCTCTGGGAGGGCTAACAGCCCTGAAGGGCACATTATAAATACCTATTATTATTATTAGATACCAATTAGGATGCCACTATCCATAAAAAGGTTGAAACCCACTGGTCTGCATGGATGTATGTTGATGCAAGTAAATCCGTGTATGTCTATGTGCATATCATTTTTAACCGGCTGTTGGAAAGATGCGTAAAATTAAGGATTAAATTGTCCCCTTCACCTTTATATTTCCCGAATTCCACCTTTAATCTTTAAATTAATTAGGCGAAAAATATTAGCGCTCTCTTGCTAATGACCTCGAGATCTTTATTTTATATGAGGGCTCAATGAGGGAGGTGTCGGAGGGTCAACATTTGGTATTAATAAGTACTCCGGCGTGGGAGAGACGGGATTTTTTTTTATTTACTCGAATTTAAAGCGCAATAGCAACGAGGACAGTTTGTAAGGAGAGCTCTGTTAATGAAAGGGGGGAAAGAGGGAAGATACGAGGTGAAATTGTATGGAAGATATAGAGCCACGGGTCCTCCTGCAGGCAGTGTGGGGGAGGTCCTCCTGGTTTCATTTACAGCAGGTGAATCACACCCCCGTTACACCATCCCCCCCCCGTCCCTACTTGGTATAAGAAAAAATAAGGAGGGGAGAGTCTTAAGCAAAGGGGGGCGGGGCAAAGAGGGACCGGAAGGAACACACCTGGTTCCGAAGGCCCGGTTAAAGAGTTAAAGTCGACTCAGTGAGCCACCAGGTATTCCTTCCCTAAGATCACTCCCCCAGGTACTGGGTGGGTGTAGCTGTCAAGACAGGGTACTCCCCGCGGGGGAGAGGGCAAAGTAAATAATGAATTACTAGTGTACCCTTGCGGTCCAAAATGACAGCAATATTCAAGTAATAATTATTATTTATTGCACTAAAAAGTATAGATTGAATTTCAGAGCTTCACTCCAGAAAACAAAGTTCGACTACTGAATTATTTATATTTAAAAAAGCGACAACCAGCGAGGACATATACCAAGGAACTTTCGAGGAGTTTCTCTTAGAATCACCCTAGTGAAATTGGGGGAAGTGAAAATATAACTGGAGTAGACACACTGGGAGGTTCGGTCGACTCGTCGGTCAGCGGTTGGTTTCTTGACTCTCCATCTACTTCTATCCTCCGCTGTCATCTTCTGCTTCCGCCCCGCGACCAAAGATGGCTCGAAAGCGGTAGAGATTAACAAAGGCGACGGGGTCGGACTTAACTCCCAATACCTCGGACCGTGTACGCAAAATTCCCAGTCACGTATGTTAGGTTAGGGTGGTGAATTTAAGTTCTTTGTCACTGGCAATAATCCGTCTGGCCATCTTCTCACTCCTATTTTCCGCCAGGGAATGTTCCTAATTCCGCTTTGGGTAAATGGAAGAAGGATTTTAAGGGCGCGAACAAGTATTCTTCTGTCTCAAAAATACGAACAAAGGACTTTTTTGAGGAGTTTCATTCGTCCAAAAAGAAAAGGGAAAGGGAGAAATGCAGTCGCCCTGGAGCTTCCAGGAATAAGCAGCATCAAAGGAAGCAAAAGGGTTCGAGTAGGAAATAAAAGTTTAATCATCCTCTGAAGCGTCCTCCTCCTGGGATACGAAGGGATTTATCCGTCATGCCATTGGACAAGAAAGAAGAAGAACTGAGAAAATGAAGGAGAAATTTCTGTTTCAAAATTTATTTCCATAAATATTTTCGTCTGTGAGGATTGTTAATATGCTTGTGGCCTGTACACGCAAGGAATTCTCGCCCACTTGCCCTCTATGTATTAGGTCAATTTTTCCGAATTTTGAAATACGGCCTTTGTCTTTTTGTCTATCTGTTCCCCGGTTCGGTTCTTCTTCGCTGTCTCCTACAAAACGCCACATTTTCCTGTTCTTACATAGAGTCGACCCTTTTTCCTATTTGGTCTAATGCCTTCGCTGAGCTGTACAAATTTCTGCAATGTTTGTTTTTAAATTAACTTACTTCACCCCGCGTATTGACCCCTTTTTTCACAATCCCCCAGCCCTCCAGTATTTCCTTTGCTCGGGGAGATTAAAATATCTCGTCTCGCACAAGAATTCTCTCATTTCTAAATTTACTCCGCTGGCAGAAAATCCATTTTAAAACCTACTTGAGATTATGTGAAGAATGAGGAGAGTTTCAATTGGGATTCGATCGCACGATTTCAGTCTGAAAACTTAAACACGACTATAATAAGTTTTAAAAGGTTATGTATATGATAATATGTATACAATTTTTTGTCCGATAAATTCAATCATGAAACCAAACGTAGATAATATCTGCTGACATACAAATAAAAACCCATATAGGGCTCTTCTGCATGTTAATTGTCTGAAAAGACACCGATGTCAGAGTATGTATTACATAAATGAGTCAATCATCCGAAAAACTGGAGTATTTAGTCGTTTAGTGTCAAGGGCCAGAAAATTTTCCGAGCGATTTTGCAGCGCTGACCCACGGGCTATAAAACGTTTTCGAGCGGTAGCTAAGGTTAAAGTAAAGACCTTTATTTACAATATTTTTTTTCCAGCTTCATGGCAATTTCATGATACCATCTGCAAAGAATGTCGGCGAGTTTATGGTAATCCAGATATCTAGAACAGCACTAATTTCTTCTACAGAGGAGAACTTCAAGCTCAAGATTTAAGTGACGAGAAAGGTCGAGGAGTTATTTATTAACGTAAAACCTAATTCAACGGATAACAAAAGCTGCAAGGGCCTATCAGAGATCATCAAAACCCGCCCCATAAACTGTATCCACAAGATTACGGCCAAAACACTGTCGAAAACTAAATCATGCAGTTACAATATAAATAATATAATACATAATATTTATAAAATAAAGAAAATTCTCCCTACCAGAATCTGCATCCACAGATACGCGTTCAGAACAACACCTACAAAACAATATCGATATTACAATAAAAATTTGCCCTAATACAACTAAAAACCATGATAACCTACCCCCTTCCCCCTCGCCCCCGCCCATATACTCATCTAACGTGCGCTTGAAAACATTTAAATCTGGATTTCGTAGCCTATGCATAGCGTTTTATTATTAATGAAGAAATTAGATATCTCAGATTTAATTTTGTTTTTCTTAGATTTCATCTCGAACTTACAAAATAGTTATCTTGTTTTCCAGTTGAATTTATTCTTGATAACTCTTTATACGAATAAACAGCTAGTTTGGATTATGATTTTATTATTTACCCTTATTTTTTGCACTAACGTTTCCTTATTCAATAAATTAGCTTCGTCTTCTATAAATAAAATTGTCAAAGTGAGTATATTACTATTTTCCTCCTCATATATCGGACATAGCACCTCGTAACAAGAGAAGGGTAACACAGATTCAGACCTAGAAAAAATCAACGATGACCTAGAACAGTGGTGGCAAAACTTTGATGCTAGGCGTGTCAATACTTTTATATCTTAAGTCATTTTACATCGTCGGCGTCATTTCTAAATTTAAGATTTTATCACACAAGTATATGAATATATATATATATATATATATATATATATATATATATATATATATATATATATATATATATATATATATATATATATATATATATATATATATATATGCTATGTTGTACAATAAAGAAATAAAAATATAAACTTACCTATTTAATTTCTCTTGTGAACCTGAATTTGACAATTCCTTTATGTCGGGCCGATAGTTCGTTGTCTTTAAATGTAAACATGCAGGACTTGGCCTCATCAGATAATCGACTTCTTCTGTTGTTTTTACCGTAGTTAAGAGATGAGAACAGACTCTCACACGCATACGTAGAAGAAAAAAATGTTAATACCACTTTGGCAGGATGCTTAAGAGCACCAAATGCTTCGGGAATCCTTTCCCAAATGACCAACAATTGATTCTCTTGATCGCTGCAAACTTCCCTCAATCAATCTTTTTCAAGTGTTTCTAAATTACCTCTAAGCGTAACGAATTTTTGCCCATAAATAAAAGTGGATTGAAATTCTACTAATTCCATTTCAAGTTCTTCTATTTTCAGCCATTTAAACAGATTCGTTTCCATTTTTTTTTCAAAATTAGCTTCATATGGGTGGTTAATGAAAAGCAATATTTCTTCAAGAGCTCAAAACTGAGAAAATCTTTATGAAAATTCATCTTTCAAAGAACGTAATGCTGACAAAAAGAAGTATTGATCGTGTTCGATATTATTCTCATCTTTGTAACTAACTTCTCCATAGTTCTTTTTCAATCTTAGAAAGTACTTAAAAGTTTTAGTTCCAATGTCACTCTCAAAAATGGCAAGTTTGGTTTCAAATGCAGTAATATGTCAAAATATGATATCAATAGTTTTACCAAAACCTTTGAGTTTAACATTCAGTTCATTCAAGCACAATGAGAGATCTATGAAAAATATCAACCGCTGAATCCAGGACTCATCATGTAGTTCCGAATAACCTTCAATTTTTTTCACGTCTAAGAAAAGCTGTATCTTATTTAGGCATTCAACAAAGCGGTCAAGAACCTTGCCTCTACTAAACCACCGAACATTAGTGTACATCAATAAACCGCTATAGGCTGATTCAACTTCATCAAGTAACGAGCTGAATTCACGTTTATGCAACGCCTGTGCTGATATCAAATTAACTATCTTGGTGACTGACACTGTAATATTTTCCAGTTCTTTTAATCCAACTTTAGCGCACATTGCTTCTTGATGAACAATACAGTGTAAATGTACTACAGAATGTCCGACGATGTCAGTGAAAAGCTTTACAAATTCAAGCTTTCTCCCGACCATATTAGGTGCTCCATCTGTTGTAATTGATACAATTTTTATTATATATCTTTGTTTCTGTCACCAAGTGCTTTGACTACAATATCACAAATATCTTTTCCTGTAGTATTTAACGACAGGTTTTATAGGCTAAGCAACTCCTCGAATATTTCATGATCACTAGAATATCTTGCACAAATTGTCAATCGAGAAGCCCAAGTAATATCAGAGGTTTCATCAAAGCAAATTGAAAAATAATTATAATCACAAGCATTCAAGTCATTTTGCATTTGTTCTTCAATATTTAAATGCTTGGTCTTTACCCGGCTTTTAACAGTGTTTCTGGAAATAGAAAACTCTTTAATGCGCTTAATTATTTTGTCTTTGTGCTAAAATATTCAAAAAGAAAAGGTGCACAGTTAAGAAAACAATTTTTAAGAAACTCTCCTTCATTAAAGGGTTTACCTTGCTGAACAATAGGATGAGAAATACTGAAACTTGCTGTCACTAAATGCACACCTGAGTTGCCACTTACAAATTTGAACAAACTTTGAGATTAAGTCGTTTTTAGTCGCGTGTGAGTCTACAACTCACTATTTCGGTCGGTCGTCGTTTTACTTTTTTTTTTATAACATTGTAACTATTCCGCGGATTCTAACAAAATTTGAAAACCTCATGTTGTTTAACATTCTCTTTCGGATGATATGATTGCCAGTCTCGCCAAGGTTAACCAGGAAATTATATGGCAACAGCTGATTTTTCCTCTTATTGTGGCGCATTTTATTCTCCTCAGTCGCCTGGTTGAATGGCCGGTTACTCAAGGGAGTAGCTCCTCAGGTAGATTTTTTAATTCCATTTCTCATACGTCGGAATCGAGGGATGGGATTGCTTTTTGTTATATTTATTTGGGTGGTTTGGTGGGCCATAATAAGAGAAAAGACCTCCCACTCCTTTCAAAATTACCTTAAAAATGATATATAATATAATATGATGCGATTGCAATAGCCTTAAAATAAAGCAGACCTTTTATCCTGAAAGTAAGTGAATTGCCGGGGTAATCCTGAGAGTAACTCCTTAATAGTATATTTACTCGCGTGCGACTCTACATCTCACTATCTCGGTCGCTCCCCGTTTTTTTTTAATGACATTGCGCCCGATTCTTACGAAATTTGAAACCCTTATGTTGTTTTACATTCTCTTTCGAATGATATAATTTCCAAAGTCCTCCCAAGGTTAGCCCTGGAATTATTTGTTTTGGCAATAACATCATAACTATTCAGCCGATTCTAGCGAAATTTGAAACCCTGATGTTGTTTTACCTTCTCTTTTGAATGATATAATTGCAAAGTCTTCCCGATGTTAGCCCAAGAATTATTTTGTTTTGGCAATAACATCCTAACTATTCGGCCGATACTCTGCTAGACTAGACTAGGCTATAATATGCTATAATCTACTAGGCAAGCCTAAAATAGGCTATACTATGCTAAGCTATGCTAACCTATAATGTGCAAGGGTAAGATATACTATGCTAATTTAGGCTATAAAATGCTATGCTAGGATATCATATAGTATGTTAGACTAGACAATACTAAGCTAAATTGACTAGGGTATAATAAGATAGTATAGTCTATACTTGTCTAGGATAGTTAATGCTAGGCTAAGTTATGCTATGGTAGGCTAAGCTAGGTTAGGCTAGACAAGGCTATACTATGCTATGCTAGGGTAGGCTAAAGTATAATAGGCTAGGGAGGGCTATGCTCGGTGTGATAGAACGGTCTGAGGCCGCTTAATTTCAGCCGCTATCACATGTTTAGAAACACATGGCTACCCACGTGCATCTGCGAGAGGAAGCAGAGCGCGTTATCGCCCACCTTAGCCAATATTTAATCAAGGAGGTTCATTCCCCCGTTTTGCCTCCATACGTCGATCTCGCCAGATTGAGTTAGGCTTATGGGCAGATAAGGTATTTTCCCAGGCACGACCGGGGCATTTCCCCGAAGCCTCCCACTCAATTGTCCCCTACGTCAAGGGGGTGGCTTCGACTATTTATATCAAAGCTTTCCCGATTGAAGCAGATCAGATCAGACCCAGATTATCTTCGCGAGGCATCACGCCGATCCGGTCTCCCTTGAGCACAATAGGAACTCTCTATCTAGAGAACCACCATTATTGTCCAGAAGAGGACAATATCCCTTGAGTGCCAAGGTTCGTGCCTTCGAGACGCCAAGTCTACAAGGCCCCCCTGTTGTTCAGAAAGAGAACAACGTTAGAACAGCCATTGTTCTTTGAGCCCGTTGAAAAGAGACGGTTCTCACCCTGCCCCCCCTGTTGTTCAGAAAGAGAACAACGTTAGAACAGCCATTGTTCTTCAAGCCCGTTCGTCAAGAAATGGTTCTCATTCCCAAGACATCACGTCAGGATAATTTAATTCCCCCTTTTTAACATTCTTCAAGAGAACGATTGGGTTCAACGATAACCTCCATTGTTCATCTAGAACATCCCCGATTTGCTGTCACAAAGCTCGCTCGTACCTGCGAGCCCCACTTCGCTCTCACTCTTCGAAGACAGTCCTTCCCCTTCGCTAAGGACAACCCCCTGAAGAACCCTTCTGCTGAAAATCGCCCGTGGACCGAGGATTCCTTCGCATCGTCTTCCTCTGCACAACAACTTTGTAATTACGTAAGCTGAGCATTACCTTTAATTATCTAACCTTTTTATCAACGCCACCCTGTGCTTTAAATGGTTTAGCGAACCATCCCATCCCTTTAATTTTTATTTGTTTACCTTTTTAAATCTCTCCAAATCTTAATCCTCGGATTAGTCAGATTTTCCCACGACCCTTTCCATTCTCTGTTTATGTAAACATTTTCTTTTTGTGTGTTGTTGATAGTTTAATTAATAAAACTCTATTTTATTAATGATAGCCATATTATTATCATTGAGCTCAGTTCCACTTCTTAAGCATATTGAAGAGAAATAACCTCGGTCAATCAGATTACCACGCACTCGAAATATTAGAATATTTCCCTCAACGAATAGTTATATATGGTATATCGTCGAGAGCCTATTCTACGACACTGCTATGTTAGGCTATGCTAGGTAATACTATGTTAGGATACAATAGGCTAGCTAACTAAGGCTATAATAGGCTAAGCTATGCAAGGTTATTCTAGTCTAGGGTATGGTATACTATACCAGAATACGATATGCTATACCAAGCTAGCCTATAGTATGCTAGGAAAGGCTATCGTATGCAAGGATATATTAGCTAGGCTATAGTAGCCTATTCTAGCTTATCTATACCTGGCTAGGCTTCTCTAGGCGACGCTAGGTTAGGCTCTGGCATGCAATGCTAAGCCATGCCTGGTTAGGCTAGGCTACACTAGGTGATGATACGTTAGACAAGGCTATACTAGTCTAAGCTAAGCTATACTATAATATGCTAGGTTCTACTAGGGTCTACTAAGCTAGGCTATACTAGGATACGATAGGCTAGGCTATACTAAGCTAAGGTAGGATAAAGTAGGCTATACTTTGCTAGGTTATAATAGACTAGCTATGTTATTCTAAGCTAAGCTAAGTTAGGCCAGGCACATATAGGCTGTTCGATTTTAGGCTAGGTTCTAACTAAATTTGAAACCCTTATGTTGTTTTACATTCTCTTTCGAATGATAGAATCACCAATGTCTTCTCAAGGTTATTCTTGGAATTATTGAAAGTTTTGAAGGTCGTAAGGTCATAAATCAGAATAAGTGAGAGCACTCGACTTTTTGTTCAGCCGTGCTTGTTTAACCCATCGGTCGCTTGAGGGCCTTCAGAGGTCCTCGATTCAGTGCTACGTAATCGCCCGAGGGCCTTTTGTGGCTTTTCACTTTTAGACTCGTATTCGCCCTGATTATTATGATAATTCAGCTTCTCTTTTTTGGTCAAACTCTTATGTTAGCAAGTAATCATCTAATTAAAATACATAAATGGCTTAGGTCAGTCCTTCTTTGTTTGTAAACAGAGATTTATCAATGAGAGTAACTTGACTCCATTCAAGGCCGTACCATAAATCGACCGCAAAATAAGGGGCCGATTTATGGTTAACGCACGTCTAAACAGCCGTTTTTCGAGGACTTCCTTCTTCTTTTTGTTCAATACACTTATGTTTTTCGTTTATCCTCCAATTAAAATCATTTAAAAATCATTCCATTTCGCCCCATTTTAAAAATGATTTCATATAAAATAGTTATCCATAAGAAATAAGCAACGTTTTCTATACAAAGGCGTTGGCTTGAAGCGGTAACCAAAATGCAACAATTTATTTCTTCGGTTAACACGAAATAACTTTGAGCAACAAGCAAATATTTTCAATCATAATTCTAAATATGTAGAAGTCTATTAATATTTTATAGGTTAAA
Source organism: Ceratothoa steindachneri (assembly GCA_963969495.1). NCBI lineage: Eukaryota > Metazoa > Arthropoda > Malacostraca > Isopoda > Cymothoidae > Ceratothoa > Ceratothoa steindachneri. The sequence continues at coordinate 173,073,220 of OZ018320.1, read as the reverse complement.
TCAATAGAATAATTCTTTGCAATTAAAATTATATATTATTTGATATATAATAAAGGATTTAAATACTTTATTTTATTATTTTCCATAACGAGGTAGCAACGATAATTTGTATGAGGGCAATACTTAATATTTTTAAAATGAACTTAAAATAAAATATAATGCGAACGTGCATCAATTGTAGGCCGCCATGTTTGTGATATTTTTAAAATCGGTTAATTCTTAGAGTTGCCACGTCTGCTTTACAAGATTGGCACTGCACCGTCTGCACGAGCGAATGTTTCAGTTGTGTCATAGTTCCAAGTTGTGTCCTGTTTTAGTTTTCAACAAGCATCAACTGCATTTATTTGTTGCACTGCTCATAAGTGTTTAAATACAAAACAGGGATTGGAAAGGTTGCAACAGTCATGCTCCCTTCGATTCAAGAGTCGTAGATCAAGCGGGAAATCTTGCAATGATCTACAGTAGTTGTGGTTGCATTTATATTCCTTGTTAGGCAGGTAATTTAGTGAATTTAGTTCGTATTTTAAGAGCAACCAAAGGGACTCAAATATGCAAACTTTAGATCTTTGAGGGGATGATTGCTTTGCTAGAGGCCTAAACGTCCAAGTAGGCCTATTTACGCTGCATTGTCAAAAACGACCTAGTTGTAGTTGTCCCTAAAATTGTGGTTGCATTTATATTCCTTGTTAGGTATGTAATTAAGTGAATTTAGTTCGTATATAACATCATAACTATTCGGCTGATTCTAACGAAATTTGAAACCCTTATGTTGTTTTACATTCTCTTTCGAATGGTACAATTGCCAAGTCCTACCAAGATTAGCCCGGGAATTATTTTGTTTTGGCAATAACATCATAACTATTCGGCCGATTCTAACGAAATTTGAAACCCTTATGTTGTTTTACATTCTCTTTCGAATGATAGAATTACCAAGGGCCTACCAAGGTTAGTCCAGGAATTATTGAAAGTTTTGAAGGTTGTAAGGTCATAAATTAGAATAAATGAGAGCACGCGACTCTTTAGTCAGCAGACCTTGTTTTGATTGCCTTTTGTACGATATATTCTTTACGTTTTTCATCACTTCTTTCTAATAACCACTTGTGATTTGACTTAAAGTGTCTTTTCACATTCCAAGTTCTGCTAGTAGTTTGTTGATCACATAAATACAGAGCTTTATTATTTCGTTCTATAACGCCATATTCAGTTGTCCACCATTTCGGGAATATTTGCTACTACACTGATTTTCTGATAATTTAACTTTCTTTCCTATACTCATTATGTAAGTAAGGGTTTGATCAAAACTGTGAAATGGATTTAATCTGGAACTTGTTCTGAAGAAAAAGGAAATAATAAACGTGGCTACATCTGGTACTTCTATTTTCACGAGTTGTCAGTGTCTAATAATTTATCTCAATAAAAGAAAACCACCCATATTGATTGCCATCAATTTTTTAAAGAACCGTTTGCTTCTTGACATAAAGTATTTTACCAAAATAAAGGAATTAAGAATGAAATTTACACCTCAGAATTGCTGACGTTATCAAGCACTGCACAACACCTACTCACGTGATATCTCAAACACTACTAGTTGCCACTCGGTACATAATTGCTATTTTTTTAGCTTAATTTCATACAAAAGTACTAAATTTCGTACATTAACACACTGAAATAAACAGATGACAGACGCAACTGGTGTCGTATGCAGCTATGGACGTGTTTTCAATGTACAAGGTACACAGTGTCGCGCGTGTCACTTAAAATGTCCTTACATGTCACTGCTGACACGCGTGTCATATTTTTGCCACCACTAACCTAGACCAACATATTGGTACACCATATTCAATCAATAAACTTTAAAACCATTTACAGATCTAACTAAGAACATCCAATGTTAGCTGAAGCCATCCTAACTTAATCAAAGAAAAACGACCGAGTTTACATATTTGAATGCAGATCTATACTCGGTAATATTTCATGCGTTAAAAAGTGTAAACAAGCGAAAGTTTGTTTACACTTTTTCGATTCAAAGCCAGTTGACTGGTACATATCTGGGATATATTCGGATAGTGGCTAATCGCTGGAAGAAGATCGTAGAGAACGATGGACTTTATTTTGAAAAATAAATGTTGGTGTTGCTCCATAAAAATTTGTTGTTTTCTTTCCGCTTGCTAAGTGACTAAGGACTTTCTGGCCAACCTAATAATTTCATATGAATATTCCCTAAATACCAAATTCTTAACCACTACACTTCTCTCATAATTAATTTATGTATTTGGAATAAATTAAACTCCAGAACAAAGTCTAACTATTTTGGTAAATTGCAGATTAAATCTAATAAATCAATATTATTATTATTTACTTAAAACTAAAAGGTCAAAAAACAGCTATCCTATGCCAGCTATGACTTCTTATAATATGAGGGCTTAAAAGTCATGATTTTATCTGTTATTATTATTGGTTTCTTTTAAAATTAATAGTTGGATTTTCACAAACTCAGGATTTACCATTTTATGATAAAAGAAGAGTTAGAAATTAATGGATACACCCCAATCCTACAGATTGCATACGGGATATGCTACAACTATTGACCATGCAGGGAGCTAGACTTTTACACATGGAACCTGGAGGAGGGCATGCCCCCACGGTGGCCTCGCACTAGATTGAGACTATCTGGGTTTTATTCCACCTAGATATCTTCATTTAACCATTTTTCGTCACTTTCGTCACAAGCCTCTTCTCCCCCATATTCTCGGCGTGTGGCTGATTTCGCCGGCTAGTCATCGACCAAATTTTATTCCTTCAGCCCTGGGCGAGAATGGGAAAAGGGGAGAGGGGGTGGCTGCTTCTCCCCCTCCTTTTAGGCTCCGGTTTGGGTTGTGGGTGGGTTTTAAAATGCCTGCTTTCTTCCTACCCCTCTCCTTCTACTAACCCCCCCCCTTCATCTTTCTTTTCATTATGAATTCTTTTCTAGTGCCCGCAAGGGGGATGGGGGTCAGGTGAGACCTGGAAGCTTGGGTGACTTCCAGGCCCCAATACTTACAACAGGATCTGCGGCTATAGCTCTTCCACACATTTTCATAGAGGGAAGTAACACCCGTCTCTATGTAGTTGGATGCAGTTATGTCGCAAGTACCCGAGAGGAAGTGGCAAAACTTTAGCGGCCGTTGATTCGACCACTACTGCATCAACTCCACCATAATTCACCCCTCTTGAGGTTCTCATTCGAGATCCATCCCATCCATCCATCACCCATCATCCTGGCAGTAACCGAGCGGGGAACTAACTGGAAAATGGACGGGGGCGTTTTTCACCAATTCTTTGGACTCATTCACGAACTTACCTTCACAAACCGCTACCTCCTTTACCACATCATAACTTCTTTTTTTCACTCCAAACACCATAATTACACTTTGGTTTCAGAAAAGAAGACAATACGAGAGGACTTAGTAGAAGGACGTGGAAGAATATGAAGACCCTCACTAATAGGGTCCCCCAAAGGACCATCCCTGGAATGAAGAACTCCGAAAAATGGAATCTCTGCGAAACCCTCTACCTCGAATTAAAGGTAGCACTGGTGAAACTTATTGAAGTCTCATCTGGGTTCATCGCATTATGTGCCGAGACAAAGGACGTGGACCAGCTCCTATCGGAGAGGGGGCGAGAGTCCACAGGAACACCGGACTCGAAGCAAAAACCCCTCCACAAGTGGCAGCCAACCAAAGCGTGATCTGCCGCAAAGTGGAAAACTGGGTAGGTGAGCATACGCTCGACGAGCTCAAGGAGGAGATTACCAAGAGCAACCCCTGGGTCCAAGTTCGTGAAATAATAAGATCACTTTCACTACCGCCGAAATGGCCAAGAAATCAACACATAATAGAATACTGGTATTTAACATGAGAATACCAGGCGATAACATTGAACAAAAAAAATTCAGTAGCATTCAGATGTGCTTTTCATGCTACAAATTAGGAGAACACACAACCACGACCTGCCCGAATAAAAACAAACTCTGGTGCGGTGAATGCGCCATAGAAGGACATCGATTCGATAAGTGCGAGAGCACTAAGAACAAGTGTCTCAACTGTAAAGGGGAACACAGGACCATGGCCCTGAACTGCCAAAAGCGCCGATATATCATCAAAAGGAAGGAGGAAGAAGAGAAAGAAGCTAAGGAGATGACCTACGCGAACACCGCCAACAAGAATGGGGAAGTAAAAACTACACTTGCACAGATGAACATCACAAGAGATCTGAGTGTAAAAACTCTGATCTGCATTACTCACGCAAATGTGGCTAATGCAGTGAAGCCTGGCTGTTACAACCAGGTCCTCAATGCACTCTTAAAGGCAAACAATCTCCCTTCAGTAATCATGCCTGCAAACTCTGAATGCTCCAAGGTATTCAGGGAATCAGTCATAAGAAACAACACTGTCAAATCTGGACTGGAGGAGATTATCGAAGCTCCCTCATCGGTGGAATCCGAAGAGGACGATGCAGAAGAAAAGGCTGAGAATGAGGAGGGATCCTCCTCTTCTGACAACGAAGAGGGCCCCCTGCACCCGTACACGAGCTACGATGGGCAGTTCCAAAACCCCAAGTCCTCTCCCCGAAGAAGGAAAGCCCTGGGCACAGTAAAACCGCCCCGCCAGCACCCAAGAAGAAAAAGAAGAATAAGAAGAAGCAGAGGTAAAAACAATTCACCATGTTACCGAACGCACTGAAGATAATGAAAATTAATACCAACGGCTGGGCGACGAAAAGGACTTTATGGAAATGTATTCAGAGAAATTGATGCAGACTTCATCTTAATTTCGGAACACGGGATGACACGCGTAGTGCAGTAATGAAAATCTGGAACTACGATGTGTTGATCACGAATTATTCGCAGGAGCGGTTCGACGGTGCCGCTATTTCAATAAAGAAAGGGATTAAATACACACAAATAAGAAATCTAGAAGAATCCTACCTCGCGATTGAGGTCGAACTTGACTTAGGAAAGTTGGTCATTGCTACCGGATATCAACCGCCAAGGAGAGACGTGTTACCATTTCACACTCTCACTGGCTTATTTGGCAGAAGAGCCCCCACTATATTAATGAGGAATCTGAACGCCAGATGCCGAGAATCCAGTTACAGGACCTTCAGCGGTATAGGAAGAAGCCTGGAACTATTACTGGACAGAAATATTGCCCAGCGATTAGGCCCCGACTTCCCCACCTTTGTCAGAGCAGGAGGTGCCACAAACCAGACATATGTCTGGCTAATCGTCAGCTGCCGTTCAATTACTACATGGAACCAGTCCAGGTACCATGTAGTGACCATATAGGGATCCTACTCACTATCAACAGGAACCCTATACAAGTTCCAGCTGTAGTCAGAAAGAACTACAGAAGAGCAACCTGGAGACGGTACGCGCGCCTTCTCGAGACCTACGATCCGCCCAACTTGAAAGAGGCAACTCTCGAGGAGATTGACGAGGCACTAACCATCTCATTAGCGCAGATAGGGCTTGTATCCCTAAATCCGAGTATAAGACCATCTCTACATACAGATAGACCAAATACATGAAGGATTTATATCGTGAGCTGAAATTATTGTACGAAATCAACATCAGGAATGCAACAATTCACTTAATGCAACGAAGTAAAGAAATCAAAGAAGAACTCAACCAGTTGATCCTCGAACAGCAATGGAGACGGTGGGAAGATGCGATCGATAGCCTCGATCACGAAGCAACTCCCAAAGAATTTTGGAAAAATATCAGAAGTCTCAAAGGATCGACGGGGAAGAAGATCGAACTACAAAAAGAAGATGGAAACATCGAAGCGGAAGAAGGAAGAATTCAAGAGCTATTCCGAAGTTATTGGGAAAAAATATTTAGTATAACTGAGGAGAAAAATGATGACTGTGACCTAGAGTTTGAAAGCAACATCATAGACGGGCTTAGCGAACAAATACACAAGCCTCACCCTCACCACCAGGTGGATAGACAGCGCGACGGAGACGCCGAGATTACCGAAGAAGAACTACTCGGCGCGCTCCGCTCATTCCGATAAAAGCCCCAGGACAATCGGGGCTTACAAAGTTAAACTTTAAAAAGGCACCAGCCAATGTCACCGAAGGGATGAAAAGAATATATAACGCCTGTCTGAACACGGGATACTTTCCAGATGCTTATAAAAGGGCTAAGATGATTTTCTTGCCGTAGCACGGAAAGGACCCAACATTGAAGGAGAGCTACCGGCCAATTTTATTTCTAGAATTTGGCGGGAAGCTCTTCGAGAAGATCCTCAACCGAAGATTGGTGTCTCACCTGGAAGAGAACTCCCTCTTCAACCCACATCAATTCGGGTTTAGGAGGAAGCGAAGTATGGAGATGGCGATTAATGTCATCAGAGAAAAGCTAGCCAAAGCAAAACGGGAAAGAAGTGATGTGGACATTGTTTGTCGGGATGTATCAAAAGCGTTTGATAAGGTGTCGCAACGGGGAATACAGTAAAAGATCTTACGACTGGGTCTAAGTGAAAACTTAGAAAGAACTCTCTGTGACTATGTCATGGAGAGAGCGGCGTGCATCAGTTTAGGGTGCACGGACGGAGCAAAATTTCCGCTCACTGCGGGCCTCCCACAGGGAGGTGCCTGTCCCCACTCTCTATTTGATTTACACCGCTGATGTCCCCGCCCCTGTAAGCCCTACTTGCCTCAACATTCAATTCGCTGATGATTTCACCCAGATAATCACTTGTCCATGGAGGAATGCACCTTGGCAAGCTCGTATGACAGCAGCTGAAATTGAAAACCTTAACACCTACGAGGCCCGGTGGAAGATCCGCACGAACCAGGAAAAGTTCAAAGTAGTTCCCTATAGGCAGGAGACTACTTTATGATGTCAGGGTGGGGGATAGACGCTATCCCTACACCACATAGTGCAATGTACTCGGAATGAAGATTACTTCAACCGGGTACAAGAAGCAATCGCCGAGGCCACAGCTGCAGTCAAAACTCTATACATGTTCAGAAATATTAGTGAAAGCAATAAGAAAAAGATCTACAATGCACTTGTAATATCGACGTTGCTATACCCTGCTTCCGCCCTCTCGTGTGTCTCGAAGACACAAAAGAGGAAACTACAAGTGGTGCAGAACAAATGTGTGTACCTAATTACAAGTACATACAGGCGAGAAAGAAGACGCCAGGAAGAGCTGCACCGGGAAGCAAGGTTAAGTCCCATTAACGTTGTCGTAGAAGAACGGACAAGGAATATGCAGGAACTGGTTAACCGAGAATTGGACGATGATATCGTCCAAATGATTAACCACAACAGAAGAGCCATAAGTCGCGCCAGATTTCCGAGCTCCACTGGGCTTTTAGCTGGCGGAGCAGAAGTTCCGTTCTACGCGTGAAAATAAGAATGTTTTTACTCAAACCAAGAAAACCGACCAAGAAAAAGAATACCTAATTATGAAACCTCACCGATTTCTACAAGAATTCACCGATGAAGACCCAACTATAACGAACAAGACACTTGAGAAAAAACAAAAGACATGATTTACACTCACTACAAGATATACAAATAAACAAAGACACTAAGCATAACACTGAAGTAATTAAAGTAATTTATTACCACAACAGCAAATGCGCATAACATATCCAAAAACATTAATTTTTTGAAGGCAAATGGCTTGAACGCCATACTATATAAACTAACTCAAAGACAACAAAGGAACCACAAAACAAAAAAAATATTTAAAACCGATAGGCCTGATCATCAGGAACTTAGCATCTCTTTACACCCTACCACACTTCTTTCTCTTTTCACCACTTGTCTATTTTCAGCTCTCTGTCCCCACACCCTTTCTTATCCCCTACACACACTTACTACTCACTTACATCGTTCATAGTGCCCTTGATCTCCCTCCGCCCTCTCTGGTGTGGTTAGGTGGGGTCGTCTTAGTCCAGGGATTGCGAACTTTTTAAATTGATGGGTTATTTTTAGTACTTTTAATTTTTTTAAAACATTAGTGGGTCACTTATTTACTTACTGTATTATTTTTTTAATGAGAATTATTGCTGCATCTTAGCCACTAATGTTTTAATTCGAGATTCATAATTTGTTGTCTTCAGTCTCACACATACAGGACACATATCCCTACCACAACGATTCCTGGTAGTTGATTTTATGAAATTCATGGATGAAAACAACGTTTCACATGAATAAGAGGAACCAAACATTGTAATTATATCTAAGGCCAACTTTTTCATCGACGCAAAAGAGTTTGGTAAAGAGTTGCATTCTGCATTAAATTCTCTACTCTGATATCTAAGGATCCATTTTCTTTCGTTACATTCAAAACTGATGCCTTTTACTACCTTTTCTTTCAGCATCATGTTAAGGTCAATAAATTTTGCATTCTACACTGCGCTTTCTTGGAAGTCAACTAATTCCATTTCTAAGTTACTAAGGTCAAACTAATCAAACTTTGATAGCTAAAGATTTTCAAACAGAATATAATTGAATGAATTGTAAGATTGCATCTAGTTCTCAGGATTGGTAAAAATCTCTCTGAAACTGAATGCATTGTCAGTTAAAAAAATTCGAAGTTGAGAAGTGCTTCTGTAATAATGGAAAATAATTCATCTTGTTTTCTTCCACATCTCTTGAAAAAATGTCCTAATTATGTAAGTCATTCAACCAATTCATATCAGTCGGTTCTGGATAGTCATCTCCTTTTTCACTTAAGAAAAGTCTTATTTCTTCTAACAACTTAACAAATCGGTTCAATACCTGACCACAGCTTAAACATCTTACATTGTTATACATGAATAACCCCGAGATAGTTTGTTAATTTGACGTTTGTTAAGAGCGTGAGCAACTATAAAATTCACAATCTTTGTTACAATCGACATAACATTTTATAGTGACTTCAAAATGCCTTTTGCACACAAGGATTCTTGATGAAAAATACAATGAAATTCAGCTAAATTGTGATTTACTTGCCGTTTCAGTAATTGCACAAATCTAACATGTTTTGCAATCATACCTGGAGCTCCATCAGTTGTTACAGATACAATATTTCCGAAGTTAATGCCAAGTGTAATAAATTCCTTCTTCAATCCATTAATAATATCTTGACCATTAATAATATTTCCGAAGTTAATGCCAAGTGTAATAAATTCCTTCTTCAATCCATTAATAATATCTTGACCTCTATTCTTTTCATAGTGTTATAAATTTAATTAGCTCTTCCTTCGTTATATTTCCGGAAGGAAATCTTGCAATAACTGCTAGACGGACAAGCGATGTAACATCTGTACTCTCATCCAAACAAATTGAAAACATTCCGGCATTATTCAAATCTTGTAAATTTTATCGGATACATCATTGTCCATAGCAATTATTCTATCTTTCACCCTATTTCTATCGACTGGCAACTCATTCATTCGTTTAAGAATTTCATCTTTATTCTGAAAGTCTTCAAATAAAAATTTTGAGCAGTTTAAAAAAGGTTTCTTTTAAATCATTACTATCAGAAAGTGGCTTTCGGTATTGAACGAATACAAAAGAGAGTTTCCCATTATACGGATTAGGAAACAGCGCTTGGTATTCTTGAGACTTGGACACTTCATGAAAGGCGGGAGCATCTCTCTTTAGTTCACTAGGGGTGTCTTGGGGTCTGAACAGCAGAGAAACCTGATACAACCATACCTACATCAAGTACACCATCGGAATACCAGGAGGGGTTCAAGAACTCTCAGATCTATTAGAGGCAGAACCACACGGTACCACAACTCTACAATTCCTTACTTAGTGAGATTGTACAACCCAACGATATAGCTTTATTTTATTCAAAATATTAGTATTAATTATAATTATGTACAAATATTATTAGTATATAAGTTGAATTTTGTTAACCAAGCCGCTATGTTAAAAGATATAATAATGTTTTGGTAACTTTCTTGGAAATAAACTAATTATTATTATTATTATTAAGATAATAACTGAAAGCTAAATGCTGAAATATTGTTATTTGGTTCAAACATCCTTTTGAAATTGTTACTTGGTTGTTCCTGTTGCTTTACTTGTCTCCGAATAATTTCCTTCCTTTCATCATCTATCCCTGAGCACAAATTTTAATGATTGCTTTCAAAATGGGGTTTAATATTACATGAGCGAACTAAAATTGATTTCTTTCAAAGAGATCAAAAAGCCTTTTTATTTTGTTTAATAACTCCATATTTGAAATAACCCCTCACTTCCACTACATTCGAAATATTTTTTTTTTCTATGTAGTCATTTTTTATGGGTTATAATTTCCGCATTCTTAAAGGAATGATCACTACTGAATTCAAAATAACACTTAGAGAGAATGCAAATTGGGACTGAAAGATAGCTGCGAGGAAAGAGAAATAGAATAATACACAAATTCTCATCAATATATATATATATATATATATATATATATATATATATATATATATATATATATATATATATATATATATATGATGATAATTATTGCAATATCGCAAGAAAAGATGAGGAATTAAACCACATTCTCCGAAGAGAATTTAATTCAGAACAGTTTCGGTGTATCTCACACCCTTTTTCAACTGACACTGGATAGAAAATATAAGAAAAAAATGCATACAAGCATAACAGGTCGTAAAATATCCCCTCTTTTATCCCCAATCCCCTACTTGTGGCTAATCTGGGGGGGGGGGGGTTAGGCCTAAACATATTGAAGGGCTGACATTTTACTATTTTATTTATTTGCTTTCTTATTACAGGATTATAAGAAAATTGAACCTTAGATAGATTTATATTAGGAACTGACGATATCAAGCTCGATTCTACGATTCTTCTCTTAACATAGTTGGCCGATTTGAATACCATTTTACTTCCATTGAAATCGATCGTATGATTCTTGTCTCTAACATGGCAAAATATTCCACTGCTTTCGCTGCCCACTCTAATATCTCCCTGGAGCTTTGGTATTCGATCGAAGGGGTAAAATAATGATATATATATATATATATATATATATATATATATATATATATATATATATATATATATATATATATATGGATAAAACCACAGTAATAGGAATAATTTTATATGCGAAACCACCATGTTTCAACGGAGACATCCGTCATTGTCAGTCGCTAGTGAACAAGTGAGATACAGAAGTTGCTTAACGTACAAATACACAAATCAATGGCGCTAAGGTGGATTATGCGAGAATGTGTCGGCATTTTTGAGAAACGGAAGTATGAATTTCTTGCTTATTAAGGTATTAGTATTGAATTGGTCGTCGGAAGTATGAAAGTTGGGAATTTCTTTTATAAGTGCCGATTCAATTAAGCGTCGATGTATATAATTGTGAGACTTATAACCTATTTTGTCATTATCAATATCAATTTGATGATTTTCATTGGACATATGTAGAAATATTCTCGCATATTCCACCTTAGCTCCACTGATGTGTGTTTGTACATTAAGCAACTTCTGTATCTCACTTGTTCACTAGCGACTGACAATGACGGATGTCTCGGTCGAAACCTGGTTTCGCATATAAAATTAGTCCTATTACTATGTTTTTATCCCTATAGTTACACGTACGCTCCTGTACTTTTTTTGGATATATATATATATATATATATATATATATATATATATATATATATATATATATATATATATATATATATATATATATATATATATATATATGAATGTGCTTCTTTGAGAGATATTATATACATACTCGTATATGTATATATATACATATATTTTGGGGGGAGGGGGTAAAACTAAATGTTTGAGTCAATTTCAATTCCAAAAAAAATGCGCTAAAGGTTGGCGGTAGGAAGTTGCCTTTAGGCCTATAAAATAAACACGGATCTGAAAACAATAGACCAAGAGTAAATTATTAGGAGATATCAACTGGAAACGTTTTATATATTTTCTAGACTAAAACCCGTTGCCAGAGCCAGATGCACCGTAGGCCACAGACCAAAGGTTTGCCTGCGGAGCGCAAGCTCCTCCTGTTACGCGGGTCGGTTTGTTTTCTTATATGAAAAAAAATATTGTAGTGTCAAAACTTTTGCCCACCATGAGGGTACAATGTACGTGTGTCCAAGTCGTTGGGGAAGCTCGGGAGTGGCGTTCCGAGTAGGCCCCCCCAAAAACAAAAATTGCAAACGCGTTAAGAACCTGGCCTTTTTTCCTGCCAAATGGAGACTTCCATTAAGGCATTGGATTCATGTTATTCATTCCTGGAGGGGGAGAAAATTGGAATAAGACCGGCAAGTCGCCAAGTCGGACTTTCGGCTAGGTTAGGTTATCTAACTTACACAAGGCTTGGGGTGGAAGGGATGATGTTCAACTACTGAAATTTTGTGGGGGGAAGGGGGTGTTAAAGTGATCCATCTAATTTAACCTATTCTTTCATTAATAAAATGAAATTGCAGATGTTTATTTTTTCCTGATATTTAAAATGGGTTGTCAAGTCTAAACATGATCCGAGGCTTGTATAGAGAGTGGCCAGAAAGGGGTAAAATAGATATGTCTAAAAAGAATAAAGCCTAGGTTGTCTCAATCTAGTGTGAGAGAGCCGGAGGCATCGGAGCCGGCAGTGTCTCGCTCATCCAGGTACAAGGTGTAACGATCAACACGAGGCACCCCTTGTGGGGTTCCTAATCCATGTCTTCACCTAATTTGTGTATCTTCGAATACGGAAGCAACACAAATCATCTTCAGAAACTCTGTTCCAAGCCATAATAAAATATCTACTCGGGTTCGACTTTTCGCCTGATTGTTCTGGCTGAGGTTGACGATTGTTCGTACTTACAAGGTCTTGTGACCGTTCGCACGTACAAGTACGGAAGCTTGGTTATACATAGTTTTAGCCAGGATTAGATATATAGAATGGGATTAAAATGTTCTTTAAACATTTTCTTTCTTACCCCATTTTATCGTCCCTCTTAATTCATTAGCATCTTCCCGAAATTCTGCAGCAAGACGTGCTTATAGTCTCGGCGATCAGCGGCATTGTTTTGGGGAGGGAGGGGGGGGGCGTTAGATCCCCGGGAATTCCACTTGGTTCTCATTAGTCCTTACCACCATCAACCCCCTTCATCTCCCTTCCGGTTTATTTATTTAATCTAATTTTAACCCTAAGAATAGCTTCCTGGCTTGACTGCTGCTACGAATAGTGTGAGGATTCTAACAGCTTTCAGAGGGGAGGGGTCCCCCCCCAAAAAAAATCCGAGTTATAAACGACTGCTTGTTTCAGTAATCACCAACTCGCGCTAAGATTTAATGTACACACAAGCTTTAATAAACAAACACTGAAGCGAGAAGAAAGAGGAAGGAAAATATGTTCAGGAGGTAGACACGAACGTAAATAACAAAAACACCTGTTTTTTCACTCGGGTAATAAAATATTAGGGGAAATATGCGGCTAATTTTCGAATTCCGCCGAACCCGCTCTAAGCACTGAGAAGATCATAAAAATAAAATAGAAACTCTGAATATTTAAGCGACGTTTGAAAAATTCGACCAAACCTTTGCCAAATTTTACGATTCTGCGTTGTATTGACGTCGGTAAAGATAACGAAATTTTAACTTTGTGCATAAGTGGAAAAGTTAGTAATATTTGGGATTTTCTCAAAAGATTGAGTAAGGAAGATTCTTTCGTTGCGGGGAGCAAGTTTTGCAGAGCTCTGTACCCTGCTAGTACCGCTTCAAGTATTCTCCTCTGTACAGGGTAAACCCACAAAAAAGGTTAACTGAATGTTGAATTAGTATTCCTCAAAAACTATGAGATCTTTTGGTTCTGTAAAATTTCATTTGTCTTAACAACTATTTTTCTTTAGTGTGTGAAAAATTCATTTAATTTCCTTTGAACGATATTGATACACAAATGGTTTTGGTGGAGGCAAAAACAAGTGTTTCAGCAAGGAAGTGAAATAATGAAAATCTGAAGTTTAAAATTAAAAAAAATATCTGTCCATTAATAACGAAAAAAAACTTTACATATGAGCAATACAAATGTATATTTCTGAAAAAAATTTAAGCACCGTTTCCTTCCACATGTCCTCCATTTCTTTCCAAACACACTTGCGTCATTGATCGCATTGATTGCTGATTTTCCTTAAATAAATTGACTTGACGTGAGATACACTCTTTTAACTGGCTTATGTTTTCGGGGAAGTAGAAGACACGTTATCCTTTAGATGTCTCACTAAGAAAATTTGCACAGTGTTAAATCTGAAGATCTTGGTGGCCATTCATTTGCATGATTTAGGGGGGGACAAAGCGATTACTTAAAAGTTCTCTGTCTTTCTCTTACAACAAACTGTCTCTGAGCTGGGGATCCGTCCTTAATCCACCAAAGTCTATTGAATTGATTACCGTAAAGACGGGGGAGTACTTGGACGATCCGTTCGTTGATCGGATAGGCAGCTCCAGTGAAATTATTGTCGTAGGCATTGGGGCCTGGAGGGCACGCAACCTTACATATGTCAACTGCAGGAAGGTTGCACATGTTACACCTGCAAAGGGGTGGGGTAGGAGAAAAGGATGTGGAGAATGCAGGCATGTTAAAAACTACAACCCTAACCGGAGCCAAAAGGGAGGGGGAGGGATAACATGCCCCTTTTCCGGCCCCGTCTACGTGTGAATGGACGAAAGCTGGTCGACGACTACCTTTCGAAATTAGCCGCCTGGCCAAGAAAATAAGAGAACAATTTGTAAACAAAGTCGAGAAAAAGGGTAGAATGCAAAAGTCTAGAAAGAACAAAGCCCAGGTAGTCTCAGAGATAATTTTCAAGGAGAGCGGCGCACGAATTTTAACCGGTTCTTTTGCTAGATTTGAGCTGTTTTTAGCTTTTTTTTTAACTTAAGTAATTATATTTAACTTATATAAACTAACTTAAAAACGGCTAAAATCTAGCTCCACCACCCCAACCCTGCTAAAATATCGTGCGCTGCTCTCCTTGAAAATTACCGAACCAGATATTTTTCCCTTCATCAAACAAAGGAAGTCACGCGCTTATTCAGTCAGAGCCATCGTGTAAATTAACTATGCAAACAGCCTCTTAAAAACAGTTAATGAGGGAAGGGCGTAAATACTATATGATCAGTAAACAGAAGCGCCATTAAAGAAAAGAAAGGCGGCGAATGGTAACCAAATAAAGCTTAATTCTATGTATTCTTTATCAACATACCAATGACGCATTAAAATTATCTACTCGTAACTGTTTACTCGTTTATAATTGATTTCTTGGATCTCAGCCACCCTCCTCAACAAAGCTTTATGGAAAATATCCTCCCTCCTAACTTTTTAGGCGCGTGCGGGAGACTCTTTGTTACTCTGTCGGTGTGTAGTCGGTCGGTCGGTTGGTAAAAATTTTACTTTTAAATGAGTTTTTTAGCAATAACATCGTAACTATTCGGCCGATTATAACGAAATATGAAACCCTTGTGTTGTTTTACATTCTCTTTCGAAGGAAATAATTGTCAAGGTCCTGCAAGGTGGGTCTGGGAATTGAGAGCACGCAACTTAGCTCTGTCGACCTTGTTCTAAGTTAAATAACCTAATGAAAAAAATCAAAGTTTGATAATTTAAAATCAAAGGTGAATAATAATTTCCAAGAAGTTATTGTTTACTTCGCGAATGCACAAAAGCATCATTGCCAAATATGTTAGGCCACATGAATTCTTGCAGGAAGAATGTTCAAGTGATTATTTAAAAGAGGTGTGATAGGGAAGAAGTATCAAGTCATCCCATAAGTAATGTCCGAATTGCGTGCAAGAGAAAAATGTTGTTCACGTTAATTTCTTTATTACAATTTGTGCATTAACGTAATCTCCATCAAGATCATTTGTAAGCATGGTTCATCGGGGAAACTCATTGCCCATTTAGTGTGTTGGGATGAAATGAATGTAGAGAGGGTGGGTTCCACATGTTTATGTGTTATAAGGATTAGTCCATCGAGATGGCTCTGCAAACTCCGGAATAGGTGGTAATCAGGTGAAGCAAGGGCTGAAAGGGGGTGGGAGTTTTTCCAAGCCGAGTTCTAAAATCTTTACAGATGTGATCTTTACTGGAACGGACCGTTCCAGGAGGCCTTTTCTCCACCCAAAGCAGTATTCAAACAACCTAACAACTGACATTAGATGTGTTTTGTAACCATTTGTTGAGCTGGTTGTAACTCAAATTGGATCATCCCAGCACAATCACACCAAAAACTTTCCTTGGATGGAGGCTCCTTCTCTGTTGTGATTTATGATAGGTTGTTTTCCAATAAAGTGCGTGGGTCGCTTTACATTTTTAAAAGAATATTCATTTTTCCTCTCCAGTCGCTAATGCGTTCATAAATGACCACTTTTACTTTGCGGCGAGCGCTAATCAAATCATGGGGAATATTTCATTTTTTTTTGCGCGTAACTTCAGTACCGTCCAAAAACATCAAACGCCTGTATTTCTATCACACATCTTTTGCCAGACAAAATCCAAGGTTTCCACTTACGATAACCTATAAGTATAAACTACTTATGGACGAAGGTTATGAAAATTTGGATGAATCAAATGAAAGTTATCAGCAGATAAGCAATTTACTAGGAAAATTAAAGTGTCCTAAATGAGCAGAACACTTCGGTTTCTTGTAGAGAAAACCGGCTTTGTTTTCATAGCAACTAACTTCAATTCAATCTCGTGTACGTTAGAAGATTATTTCCCCTGCTAGTTCCCGTCCAAGTAACTTGCCTAAGAAATCTGTTACCTATCTATCTGTCCGTGAGCTGATCGTAAAGCTGCGCCACCAAGATAGTCTTTTCAATTGGCGCCATTGTAGTGACTGTCAAGCGCTCCCAATGTGTAATCCATTATATCCCTTCAATCTATGAGAAAACCGGTTTATATAAGGCTGGTAAATCAACATGTAGGCCAAAGACATAAAAAATGGAAGACAAAGCCATTACCCAAATTATGAAGAAGAGCCGTTTTAAGATGGCTGCAGGAGCTTCTCGAGAGATTAGTGAGATTTGGGACATCAATGTTTTCAGGAAGACTTTGTCACGTCGGATGGAGGAAGACAAACTTTACGCTCTCACACCAGTCGTCAAGCCATTGATTAATCCGAAGAACAAGAAGGCCAGTCTTGCATTCGCTACTTAACGCACTACATGGACAGATGGTCAATGGAACCAAGTCCAAGTAAATGACAAATATAAGCTCAATTTGTTCGGATACGATGGCAGGAGGTTCTTTCGTCGCAGAACAGGCGAAAGATTGTTTGTCAATTGCACCAAAATGAGTATTAATTTTTGGCGGAGGAAATGTTATGATCTGTGGCGTTATTTCGGTAGAAGGTATCAGTTCACTCGTGCGCTTAATGAGCACAATGAACGCACAAGAGCAAAAGGAATTGCGACTGCATGCTTTATCCCATCTGCTCCATCCGCATTTTTTTACGGCAGGATAACGCCCCCTGCCACACGGCAAAGTTGGTGAGGACGTTCCTGGAAGGCAAGTGAATCCCTGTCATGAACTGGCATACACAGAGTCCGGACCTGACTCCCATTGAAAATATTTGGAGGACACTCGGAGAGAGGTCTAAAGCGAGGAATCCGAAAACAGTTCAAGAACTCTGTGAAATTCTTCAAGAGGAATGGAACAAGATTACTGTGCAGATGTGTCAACAGTTGGTTCGTTCCTGTAGCGGGAGATGTCAAAGCATCGTTGAGAATAAAGGCCTCCACACTAAATACTAATTACTTAGACCTTGTAAAAATGTTTTCCAATGATAATTTAATTAATAGTATAATAAAAATTTGTTTCCACTGTCGTTCGGATCATTTTGGAGAATTCGATTTTTATAGTAAATTACCTTTTTGCTGATATATTTCGTCTTATTCATCCAAATTTGCATAACCTTTTATCTATAGGTAGTTTATGCTAGTATTTTATGGTACACCAATTTTGGAAATCATGGATATTCTCTGGCTAATGTTATGGAGGATGATGTGATAGAAATACAGACGTTCTGATCTGTATGGGCGGTACTGTATATGTCATTCCTTACGGGGGCTCAAATTTGTATATTATAGTGCCTGCTCTCTTGGTGTAAATTTTGTCTTATGAAGTTTTGAATGTGCTCTCCAGACCCCAGCATTCAAGGCAGTAGATATTGTTTACTCAGTCTTCCAAAAATCATTTAATAGCGTTCCTCATAAAAAGCGGCTCTGAAAATAATCCGCACGGAAAAGAGTTGAAGCGGATAAAAAATTGGCTCTGAACTCGTTTACAAAGGGCTATCGTAAATAAAGCAAATTTAGACTGGGTCCAGGTTACTAGCGGAGTACCTTAAGGATCTGTGTTTAGCCAACCTTTGTTCACATTATACATAAATGACATCGATAACGGTTTAATTTACCACTCCAAATTCACAGATGACACGTAGCTATAAGAAAGAGGGCCGTATTTACTCGTACAGAGGATGTGGCGAACCTTCAGCGGGCAAGTTTATTTTAATATCCGTAAATGTTTGGTCATGCACTTAGAGTGGCGATATTTAAAACTGGAGTGCCAAATAAATGGCCAAATTCTAGAGTCCATTACTAAGAAAGATAACAAGTTGTAAGGATACGTTACCCGGAACCTCCTTTTAAGTAGAAAGATATAATCTTTTTTTTTATATAAACTCTTTAACCATCCTGATCTCATCAAATACGCATTGCAAGCTAAGGCAATCAAACTAATTCCCGACTTTCGAAATATACCGTACGAACAAAGACTTCGAGGAGGCAATTAAGTGGACATAATGTATTCCCATTATTTGTTTCTAGGGTATTAATTTTGGAAGTAATGCTTCAGTTATGCCCAGTGGTTTCAATTGGGGGTTAGCTTAGATTAATTCTAACTTTTTAAGGCTTATGTCAGGTTTTATTTACCATAATACAATTCTGTTATGGTTTAAATTATTGAAAGTTTGTATTAACAAACTCTGGCCCAGTCAGTCAAAACAAATGCATGTGGCCTGACCTTTATGGGAGAAATTTCTTATAATATAAATGCTTTGATGATTTGACCCATAAATCCAGTATGGATACTAATTATTTTTTTAGCGTGTCAACCCTGACAAATTACTCTAGTACATCCTCTTTGACTCCCCAAGCTCGGAAAAGGAAAGTAATAAAATTGAAAGTAAGGACCTCATTCAAAACAAACAACCTAAGATATACTCCACATTGTACGTAAGTGTGCTAAAATTAAAAGTGGATGAACTGGTCATAAAAAAGTGGATGAACTGGTCATAAATTTCATAACTTCTAGTCTTCATCCCATTAGTAATGTGGATGCGGAGGGATTCTGTAGCCTTGTTAAGGGCATACAGCCAGGATATACTATGATTTCAAGGCCAACTGTCTCCCCCAAAATTCATGAAGCTACTTTAGATGTGAAATGCAAACTTATTGCTGCAATGTGCAAGGCTAAGTATGTTGCAACAATAACAGACTGGTGGGCATGCAGAAGATGCAGATATATTGGTGTAACAGCACACTGGATCGATGTCAGCACATTTGAACGACATTCAGCAGTGTTAGCTTGCAGGCAGGTGAAAGGGAAACACTGCTACAATATTTTGGCTAGTACTCTGTATGAAATCCATTCTGGGTACAAGATTCGAAATAAAGTAGTAAAAAAACAGATAACGGATCAAATTTCTTAAAGGCATTTAGAGTATATGGAAGTGACAAAATTAAGTCAGAAGAGGATGTACATTCACAATCTGAAGATGATGAAAGTGATGGGCCTGAAATCATCACACAGGGCACAACAAGCATTTTGTCTTCTAATGAAGATGTAAGTTACGAGTGCAGGCTACCAAAACATCAACACTGTGCCTGCCATCTCCTTAATCTTGTGGACAATGTAGATGTTGATGTAGGAAAAATGGAATCTAGTGAGCCCTATAAGAGGATGTTTCGCTCAACATTTGCGAAATGCCATGCTCTTCGGAACAGAGTTGTGCGCTCATCGGTTGCTGCGGAGACTGTAGAGGAACACTTCAAGATATAACTTATTCGTCCAAATGCAACCAGGTGGAACTCTACATTCTTGACTGTAGCAAGAATATTGAGGATTGTCCAAGAAGGTGAAGATGCTATAAGGAGTGTGTGTGCTGCATTTAAGGTCAAAATGTAAGTATATACAAACCTATAAACGAAAGAGAAAGCTATATATATAACATATTAAATCATTGTATTATTTGTTCATCAGTAAATTATGTGCTATACTTAGTAGCAATATGTTCTTCATTCATCACTAACGGCTGTGGTGTTTGATTTAGTGTCTTATTAGTAAAACTTCAAGAACCTTAATAATGTATAATCATAGGTATGTGGTTTTACAGATATGGTTATTTTCTTCCAGGCTAAACCCCGTAGAACTGGATTTCCTGAAGGAGTACTACTCGGCCTTAAAGCCAGTTGCCAAATCATTGGACATCCTTCGGTCGGAGAAGAGTACACATATTTCCATATGTGTACCAGTTGTTGACTAAGCTAGAGAAGATCAAGACTTCTGCTGACCTAAGCCTTTCCCTCATCACCGGCCATCTGTCGGCAATAAGACATCGGTTTGCTGAGATGCTGGAGGATCCTGAACTTATTGTTGCTGCTATTTTATTGCCAAAATTTAAGAACATTTGAACAGACGATGGCAATATCATCAGCAAGGGTGTCATTCTAGGTTAAATTAAGATTTTAAGTAAAAAGATTGAAGAGAAGGCATTCAACCACACGAAATTATTTTGAAAATTAATCACAGTTTGCTTCAGGTTTCTGTCATAATGCAACGAGACTTGCTTCATTGAAACCTTTCTATAAGTAAACCAATTTTTATTCACAATGTTGTTTGAGTTCTTAATTTATTTTCTACCATTTCAAGTTTGGGATACATCAACCTGTGTCTGGAGAACAAATATAGTGTCACTGAAGAAGTGTTTGATGCCGGGAATAGTGCTGTAGCTCAGATGATGAAGACTTCTTTTTTTAAATGAAAACAAAATCACAGCCCGGAGTTACACAAGAAATTGACAGGTACTTGTCATGTTCAGGGAGTGATGTATAAATCCTGACGTGCTTTCTTGCATTGTGAGATATTTCATTTATTTTTAAATACGCCACTGCCTGCAGATGCTGCTTGTGAGCACCTGTTTAGCTCTGCAGGACTAATTTTAGCCCCGAAACGTTCGCGGTTAGATTGCCACAACTTTGAAAGCCAGTTGTGTGTGAAACTGAATAAAAAATATGTTAATAATTAATTCCTTTGTATATTTTTTACCTAATAATTTTGTAGAGTTAATTTTACTTTTCATATAAACTAGACTTTTTGATCAATAGAGGGATATTTACAGCTTGATTGTCAAGTCTAGTTTAATTGAATTCCAATATATAAAGTTTAGTACAGCGGGTATAAAAGGGTTTACTGGACAGTATATTGAATAGTGTCTGAGGTGATGGGTACTTTACTATTTGCCGTTACTTTATACTTTCACTACTTGAGTACGCCACAAATAAGATACTTTATAAACTTTTACTTAAGTACATTTAAGTTTGGGTACTTTTACTTGTACTTTGATTACAATTTTGTCAGGGTAATAATATTTTTAGTTAAGTATCAAAGCAAGGTACTTTTTACAACACTGATTGAAAGGTAATGTCGTTAGGAGCGCCTCTCCAGTATTTTACCAGTATCTATGTGGAATTATATGCGCTAGTGACGGTAAATCTAGCTGTCTTTGGTAGTGGGTGTGTTTTATCTAAACTCATTCAACTGTGAAGGTCTACGTAAAATTTAAGGGACGTCATTGCCATTTGAGTGTAAGAATTCATTGCCCCTTTAGTGAATTGTGTAAGTATTGTTCATCGGGGAAACTCATTGCCCATTTACTGTGTAATATCTGTAAATACTTGGGAATTAGGAGTGAGTAAATGTATACAATCTAATACATGTAAGTCTATTATCCTTGGTTCGAACTGTTTTTGAGTGCGCTAAAGGTTATTCGCTTTCAGAGCAATTTTTTTGCTAACTTTGCACGCGTAGAAAAATCTCCTCTTGGTACCCCCTTTCAGTACAAAACTCTACACCCTGTGCATATTTTAAGGGAAAACTCATGGTAACCAAGGGCAAAGTGTATCCACCTTCCCTCCAGGTGCCTGGTATCTCCATGTCAGAGAGAGAGAGAGAGAGAGAGAGAGAGAGAGAGAGAGAGAGAGAGAGAGAGAGAGATAGATAGAGAGTGAGAGAGAGAGAGAAAGAGAGAGAGAAAGAGAAAGAGAGAGAGAGAGAGAGAGAGAGAGAGAGAGAGAGAGAGAGAGAGAGAGAGAGAGATTCACGCGGACAAAGAGGCCTAAGGGGGTATCTGACGGACGAACGGACCTTCAACCGGCGATTTTCGGTAAACTTCAGGGACGATAACGAAGCGAGACGAGTCAAACTGGAGCCCGGAACCCAAATCAGCGAGAGGGCGATAAGCCTTAACCCTCCGTGCCTTGAATCGGAGTGGGACCCACTTCCGACGGCAAACAAAATCGCTTCCGGCGAAGTCGTATATATTTCCCAGCGTGGAAACGAGCAAATTAGTATTCAACCAGGAGTCAGGCACTGCTCACGCAGTATCCAAGCAGTAATCAAGAGGATTCATTGGAACCAGCCAAAAAGACACAATGCGCCACTTCATAAGCGACTTTCTGGTACCCTAGAGAATCGCAAGCAAGAAACCAGTTGTTCAGAACTACGGCAGTCAAGGACGTAAGGTCTCATTCTGGAATAACACGCTTCGCTCCGTGACCTGCAAGGATACTCCCTCGAACAACAACTCGAGGCCCCCTCCCCCTCTTGGAAAATCGTAAGCCTATTACATTTTTCTCTATCAACATCTAAGAGACGTTACGCTTCCCGACCACGAAGCTTCACCTCATCATCTCCTCCCGTTTTCTTTCGGTTAAATATTGTGCTACTCATAGTTCTTGCCGAAGCATTCATTGTAAATTAATTTCCTTTTGCTGAACGATTAGTTTTCCCAGAGTGTATAAATTATTGTTAAATTCTGTTATTTGTTTGTATAATAGTAAAGATTATTTTTGTTTCTCTTGTTTAAATCCAAGACCCACATAAAACGCCATTGATCTATTTTCTAAGTCGGCCAACGGTAGAAAACGCACTCGAATAACCCCCGTACTTAAAGAGAATTCTCCGCGTCTAGGGAAGGCAACTGAAGGACAGTAGAGCCTACCTGACCTACGACACTCCACAACTTTCTTATTCGTACTATCCGGGATGCCACTAGTGCTGCAAGCAGGAAGGATATCGAGATTATCCTATGCTGGGTTCCTGTACAGGTAGGGATTACGGGAAATGAGTGAACTAATGAGGGCACCAAATACTCTGCACGGATTAGGCAACCAACTAGCGCTTTCCTCTTCCCCGCTCTGACTTCATGGCAATAATTAAGTCAGCTCTTCGTGCTGCATGGCAAAGAAGATGGGAGAAGGACGAAGGGAAGCTAAAGTTGACTTTGAAACTATTTCAGAATTTAAATCATTTATATTAAACATATGGATGTGAAATGTGAAAATTATATCGTATGATTACTTTTTGGTTGCAAGTTTTTGTACAGAAGTTTTATTACTCCTTTAGTTGTCTATCAAAGTTGTTATAATTTTGTAGATGCGTCTAGTAATGGATTAGACTTAATGACTCCAATTTTTTGTTTAGCTTGTAATGACGGAAAAATGTGGCATTATGTAGCGGTATGAATACTGTCTGGAACGAGTGTATTTGCCATCCTAGTCTTGATATAAAAACCAGGCCGTTTCGTTTTTAAAGATCTGTTCATCAGTACATATCAGAATATGTGACCTTTCTGACTTCCAAAGAGTGCAAATTTTACCACATGAATTACTGGGGAGTGGGTTTGTTTAACGTTTCGAGAGAAAAACGAGGAAAAACTCGCTCTGGTAAACATAACTCAGGACGGAGGGCGAAACTAAGTGACAGAGACCGAGGAAGATTAAAACGCACTGTCGAAAAACCACAAAACCACACCTACTAAAGTAACTGCAGAGCTAAACCAAAAGCTTCCCAACCCAGTATATAAAAAAACAGTTTGCCGACAGCTCAATGCAGCTGGATACCATGGAAAGATTCTCATTGGCAAACCTTTTCTTTTCCCCATCAATCTTAAAAAATACCTACAATGGTGCAAAGAACCACAATAAGTGGACAATGGACCAATGGAAGAATGCCATCTTTTCTGAGGAATCGTCATTTACGCTTTTTTCTTGTTCATGACAAAATTATGCATGGGAGACGTCCAAAGAAGCCTTTGATTTCGAATGCCTGACCCCGTCATTTGGCATGGAGGTGGTTTTGTGATAGTTTGGGTGGCTATATCGTGGAATCCTGATAGGAATGAATTGAAGGCTTACTTCTAAGGAGTATTTGTGAATTTTGAGTCACCAAATTCACCCAATGGTAAAAACACTCTTTCCTAGTAGTGGCGCATCTTCCACAATGCACCGATTCACAAATAACACGAAGAGTGAGGCAGAACAATTGGATTGGCCGCCAGAATCATCAGATCTTAACACAATCCAGCATATCTGGTGTGTTTTGGAACAGCAATTAAGTGATCGCTTTCCTCCGTCATCATCTGTGAAAAACCTGGAAAATGTTCTGTTACAGGACTGGATTAAAATTCCAATACCCCAAACTTTCATGATTCTATGCCTCGACGTAGTGAAGCAGTTACTGCTGCAATTCAGACTCAACTCGATATTAAATAATAAAACTGTTATTTAACATGGCTTCTCTTATTTTGTCCAATCTAAGTAAATCTGTGGGAAAAGGATCAAAACGGAGCTCTCCGGGAAAGCCGCTATGATAGAGCTATATCGGAAATGCGCCAAAGTTAGTGATTTCTAAGAAGAGAGCAAATATAGGATCCTTGATGACAAGGGCAAAATTAGAGCTATCTAAGAATATGACAGAGAATCGTATTAAAAAAGGCAATGATAGAGCTGTATAAGAATAGGGCGAAGGGGCAGCTCTCTAAAAGGGAGGCGGGGGCAAATATAAAGCTCTATAAGAAGCGCAGGGAACACTAAAATTGGCGAAGAAGAAGCTCACTAAAAAGAGCGAAATTAGAGCTCTGCTCTCAAAATAGTGCTCTCTCTGGAAAAACAGCAAAGATATAGCTATTTTCGAGCAAAGGAAAAAATAGAGCTCTCTAAGAAAATGGCGAAGGTAGAATCTTTCAAGGTTAGGGAGAAAAATAAAGTTCTCTGGGATAAGTTCCCTCATAGCGCTCTCTAACAAAGGGGACAACACAGAGCATTTTAAATAAAAATGTTCAAGATATAAAGCTCGTTCACAGCAGAGGACCAAACTTGATCATAAACATCTGCCAACAGATGTTAGCCAAATCTCCATTTGTTTAATTCAGCTAACAAACACAATTCACTCGAATGCAGATAATGAATAGGCAATCAAATGCAACAAACCTTCCTCACCACCCGCATTAACAACGCATGCAGAAAGACACAAAACAAACTCAGAATCCCTTTACGCCTCAAAACAAAGAAAATGAATATAAAATGGAATCTCCTCTATTTCTTTATCTCCGTCGAGCGTTAGTTAATGCTTCCATTTCGAGAGACCTTCACGCCATGGAAATATTCGGTCTTTGTCAAGCGAGGTAATAACAGATTATCTTTAAGAGGCTCCGCTATCAGCGCGGGCTAGAAACACCTGTTGTGTTGCCACCGAGTTTACGACTAATTTGCCTCATCTGATACCGTAGTGAGAACTTAGTTTTGACTGCGATTCGAACCCGGGATGTTACATGATGTAACTCAAGCGTACGTGAGAAACCATTTTTTCCTTTTTTTTAAAGTTCCATGTGGTAGGCCCACTTTAAAAAAAATGGTAACCAAGAAAGTGGATATTTTCTTAGTGGTTCCATCTTCTTGTGTTAAGTCCGATCGCTAAACTAAATTCGTTGTCTTGTTTTTTTTAGGAATGTAAAAAATAGTATTACGGAAATACATCCCTCTCCCCCATAGCCAAATTTAAGCGCCACGCCCTTAGTTGGTTGTCCTCCGTCCTGCGAACTAAAAATGGATGGAAAGAAATTAGGAACGTCCTCCTTTTCCTAGATAGAGGAAGCGGGTATAAGAACGTAATAAGTCTTGCTTTTTTGTCACATCGACGGGATTTTGTATATCTGTTAAGGATTTGGGAAGGAGGTGGCAACGCGCCTTGAAGTATTGATTTATTAGGTCTCGTAAGTACGAACAGGTAAGGTTAATTGTGTCACTCGTGGCTGTGGTTCGACGAGTTGAAGGAGAAACACCCGTGATCAACTGACGCCATTAGTTTACTGGAGAAACGAGGGAACCTGGTGAGAAACTGGATGGGTAATTCGCTCGGTGACATCTACCCCTTCCATGATCAGAGCCGTTATTTTGAGGAGTCACGTGCAGCGATTCCAAAAGTTACTCTGTCGGTCCGTAGGTCGTGGGTCTGACGGTAACCATTTTACTGTTCAATGGGATTTTTGGCAATAACATCGTAACTATTCGGCCGATTCTAACGAAAGTTGAAACCCATATGTTGTTTCGCACTCCTTTTCGAATGATATAATTGCCAAGGTACTCTCAAGGTTTGTCATGGAATTATTAAATGTTTTGAAGGTCCTAAGGTCACAAGCCGAATAATTGAGAGCACGCGACTTAGCTCCGTTGACCTTGTTATCATATGTACAAGGAGTCGTACTAGGAAATTGATGCTTAAACAGTTTAGGTTGGATATTTGGAAGAAAACAATTTTCAGTCAGAGTTATGGATTTTTTTTTTAAGGGGCTATCTGGTGACTGCCCACTTGGGCATAAGTCGCCGCAAACAAACAGCCTAGTTCGAGGCTACTTTAAAATAAAAAATTGAGGAAAAAAAGGGTAAAAAGGGAAGATGACAATTAGGAAAGAAGCTCCAGCGCCGGGGGGAGGTCCCCCTTCCCCCGGCGCAGGAGCGTGCGACCTACAAAGAAAACCAATAACGAAAAATAAAACAAAACCCAATTAAATAAAAGGGAAAAGGCCGGCCTCCCCTCAGTTATGGAATAGTTTATCCAATGTGGTGGATTAGGAGGAACATCCTCGGTGAGTTTAAATCGAAGTTGGATAATTATGATATGAAAAGGTGCGATTTATTTATTTTGTAGAGGTTTAGTTCCATTATTTGCTATTTTATTATAATAGTAAAACACCAAATAATGGAACTAAATCTCCACAAACTAAACAGCCTTTGTCAGATCATAGTTGCTCATATTATAGTGGTCCAACGTGGATTTAAACTCACCCAGACATTCTTACGTTCCTCTGCTCCTTGAATATCAAATCCACCACACCAATGCCTGGTGTCCTTCTCCATCCACCACTGTTCTCAAGAATGGCTCAGTATTATATGCATATTTCACATGTAAATCACTAACATACAAACAAGTACTAGTGAGGACACCGAGGCAGCCCTTTTAGCAACGCCACTGGTTGCAGTTTCTCCATTAACTTGACCCGCAGAAATACCAAAGAGTAACAATTAACCATGGGGCTACACACGGGGAGGTAAATAAAAGACAAGCACTCGGGTTGTTGAGACCTTTTATAATCCTTCTTTGCCCTGGAATGAGGGGTGGGGGGCGAAGGGGTAGTGGCAAAGAGGTAAGAAAAGAACACCAAATACCCCACAAAGCCTACCTGATCTGTAATTTTTAAAATTCTTTCTTAGGATTTAATTCGCAGGTTGGATTAAAACTTTATACATTTCAAAAAGGTTATAAATAATTGTTGAAGATGATAAGGAATGATACGACATAATTTAGAGAAGCTTTGAATGGTTTAAGATCAAAGCGATAGCGATGCGAGGGATCATTTCACGAACTCTTGCTAATTGTCTTGATTGAATCAAAAATACATTCGACAAAGGAGCGGATGATGGATGCAATCAACCTCGTTTTTAATGTTAATATTTTTGGGGGTTAGAAATAGAGACAGAACAGTGAAAATAAGATTTTAAAACAGGTAGAGAAAATTTGAAGTTAATTCGCTGGGTAGGAGAAGTGTTTTTAGCGGTTGTTTTGAAATGTTTCGCTCGGAAAATACTTTCAAAATTTCAGCTCAATAATCCTGCCGTAATGTTTCGTTCGCTGGGTAGGCTCCGGTGGCTGAACAGAAATTTACAAAGCACCGCCATAATAGAAAATGTTGCCTCAAAATTTAAAGCTTTTTATTATTCAAAACAACCCCCACATAATTTTTTTTTTTAGAATTTTCCAAAAATTTAAAAAAAGTCGAGTGAGAAACCCACCAGTATTGGCACCTCTCTGTGTGCCCCGGCCTACAGTCCGTTATTGGTCTAACTTAACCTGAATCGGAGCTCCTAACCGGCGACTATCCACACCCGACTTCTACACCCCGAGAGGTCACAAGCTCACGTAAACACCCGTGTGAACACCAAAGATCTCAGCCCTATGACGTCATGAGAGCGAGGAAATGAAGACACGTTTTAATGAGTCACCTCCAAAACTCCCAAACATTGCGAATTTCATCCACTTTTTAGAATTATAAAACGTTCTCACGTTGGTCGTTTCTTTCACCCAATCTGAATTTACTCCATTCCTTATTCACACATCTTTGCTTAATAGCACACCATCTTTAGACACAGTTTTTACCAAGAAGAGGTTCCCCGCGAAAAATTATTTGGAAGAAATGTTCCTAAAAAACTCCGATGAAGTTATGCTTAATGAAAATTTATAGAATACGCATAGCCAATTGTCTACTCGGGGCTCTGGAAATCAATAGGTCACGCAACTCTCCTGGACTTGCTTTCATTCCTCTAGGAAGGCAGGTCTCCTTGCGAACTTATTTTAAAAAAAACAAACGAAAAACGAGGAAATTTCTACCAAAAACGAAACGAGGCTCATAAAGAAGATGATAATGTAAATTGGAGATGTGCGAATGAGGAATGGAGAAAATGTAGACCTCATGATATAATAAAAAACCAACGAGGGAATGTGTAACTGCTCTCGAAGTTGAAGCATAAACAAATTTCGTTACGGGTTTATTTATCAGTTAGTCTTTGTTTGTACAGATGCGGTTTCGAATTTGATGAGCTTCGAGGGATGGCGCACGTTCACTCGGGAGTGCTTATTATCATTTTCCTAAGAATAAAAAGCAAAAGCCAAAGAAGGCATCTCCGCTAAAAGTTTGAGAAGACAGATCGTAACTGAAATGGTGAAGTTGGGGGATGTGAAAATATGTGGAAAGCACACAGCCCGATTAACCTAAAAGAGGAGACTTCTTTGGGGCTGAAGGTCGCGCAACTCTCCTCAATGAAAGCATATTTCCTTTGCGGGGTAGCCATGGGGGAGGGGACGACAAAGAATTACCGACACAAACCTACGCGGTTGGGGGAGATTTTAGAACCTCCATGAACAGGTGTGATTACAAATAGGTACAGAGGAGATGAAATACAAACTTAAGGGGCTGATTCTGCCCCCGTCAGTGGAAGTACTTCCCTGGGCTTTATGAGAATAGCTCCCCGCAATGGGATCTCCCTTCGTCGCAAAATTGGGGGGGAGTGGTACAGACCAGGTCCCTAGTACACAAAGTAATCTAACTTTTCAGACATCCTGGTAATCGCTTGTTGAAGGTCCTTTTTACAGTTTAGTCCACCGTTGCCAGCAGCTGCGGGAGGAAGGAACCACCCGAAGGACATCGTTATCCCGTCGGGGTCGTCCAGGACGATACTGCCTCGAATCTTCGCCCTTCTGAGACATCAAGCCTGAGAGCCACCGCCCCGAGAGAACCACCCAAAGCCCCAACACGAGCTATCGGTTACACCCCCCTCCCCCAACACACACGTGCGCCACCTGCGGACTCCTCTAGAAAAGAAGACAGGCCGTGATCGGAGGCACAAACTCCGCGAACTTGCACCATTACACCACGCATCGTGGTGGTTTGCAGTACAACTACCACCCATATGACACCCACTTCATCAGATGCGAATCACTAGTTCACATAAAGACGTCGCCGGGTGGCCGCCGAGAAGCTTCTTCACAATTACCCAAGCCACCCTACAACCCAGAAACTCACAGACACACACTGTCTCTCCACCTATCCCTCATCAAAATACTCCCTTATGGCACATTCAACACTACTACAATTAAATATAAAATACGTAGGAAGCAAACAAATGAAGCTAATAGTCTACTTCATTATCACTCACAACACTCACAAATAGAAATAACTCAGGACGCACGCATCATTACGCATTACGCGCACGTTAGGCAAGATGGACATATAAACAACCGAGATGGACCTAATCACGTACATGTATACAAAAAATATTCCCTTTACTAACACCATCACCACTGACTCTTATGACTCTTTTCTACCACCCAATCCAGTGGAAATCCAAACCATCCACGCAAGCATTAATAAAACAGATTACACCCGCCCCTGGTGACCTCCGGCTCACCAGCGATTGTCAAACTGACCTTTATGTTTATTTCTTTATTCGGTCGGGATAAAGGCAGGTTGGCATCCTGTCACCCAAAGCAACATAACACCTCATTTAGAGGACTTCAATGCTCAGGACTCGGCTGGCTCGAGCCCAGAGATGTAGACACACTTCTCCACATCTCAACCAACTATCAATTTAAAACGATCCAGCTAATCAGCAAAATTTGCAACCAAAACCTGGATAGCCCATACCGACCTATCATCTGACCATCTCCCGATCACCATCCATCAAATCGTCCTCGAGCGTCCTATATCACCCACCCACCCCCACTCTCCCAATTTACACCAACTGCAACATAACTGACGGGAAACTCTTCACTAATTAAACAAAGCAAGGATTCTATGCCGCCCACTTCAGCTGCATAAACACAGCTTAGGTACTCACGAAGGCACGTAACAGATACACCGAGTTGAAACAAAACGCTGCAGCCCAAACTTCTCCCTCGAGATCAAATAACTCTCCACAACCACAACTAGAGACAACATCGATAACACGCAATATCCAAGCACTGAAACGCCAACAACAGAAACGACACTGGCGAGCATTCCTTGCCACAATGAACCACAAAACAGACAGCAAGAAGGCAAGCAAAACGGTAAAAAACTCCCCAACTCAATCTACAGTTAACAAGCCACACTAAGTCATGTACTGGAACAAAAACCAGTTCAACCTCACTCTAATATCCCAAACCTTAATACATTAGGAAAAAATTACCAACAGAACACCTGGGCTCCTGAACGTAACCCTAAATAAACACTATCACTCACAACATACGAGAGAAATAGTATCGCAAGCTGTACGGTTGGCGAAACTTCCTCCGTCTCTGTCCCTGACAGTGTACCAAACATACACCTGAAAAACAGCTCCCAAGGGCAGCAATGCACTTACGCAACTTTATAACTTTCTATTTCCCACACTTGAACCCCAAACGAGGGAAATCAGTCTACACAATTCTCATTGTAAAGCGAAATAAGCCACACACGGATCATGCATCATACCGTTCCATTTCTCTACTCTGCACTCCTACCAATATCATAGAGCATCTAGCACTCAGTTCAACCTACACATGCTACTAGACGCCCGACAAGACGGGTTTCGTCCACTGCATTCAGCATGTACGGTACTCAAGAAAATCACCCAATTCATACAAGGTTTTAATTAACACACACCACTACACAGGAACGGTAAACAACACAGTTTTCGACACAATACCCCAGTACATATCAACAAAATACTCAGTACCACACTGGACACCGACAAAAAGCTTGGCCAGCTTCCCTACAGGGCGAGACGAACAAAATACCATGACAAGACAATACAAATACATCAAATAAACAACGAGATCCTTCAGAGACCATTACTCTCTCATCCTCCAGCAACCTTTTCATCTACGACCTCCACCCCTGCTCTACAGCTAAGATGACACCAACGAAAATCACCCACTCGATTTATGGCTGCTAGAGAACTTGATGCCTATCTCCACCTCAAAATCTTCTGTCACGCTCTTGACATCTTAACACATGGAATACACTATTCCTCCTCCTCATCGCATTACATTACAAAACACCTCAGTACGCCTAAACAATACCACAACAGTTTTCGGTACCACGCCGGAGATTGGACTAAAATTGAGACAAAAATTAAGCAACATAAAAATTAACCCTTTAACAGACTCATCATTCTGCTAATCCACTCGAACCATTACTCACATCTGGAAGCAGTACACCCGCCCAGTGCATCCATCTTGCAACCACCTACGTCAGTATGGCTTAGGTATCTTGTCTGGTATCCACAAAATTTTACACATTACAAAATGCAAAACAAAGCACTACGCAACGTCACATGATGTGTTCGTAGCACACCCAATAAACAACTTACACTCCGGAGTGAAAGTAGTGTCCATAAAACAACACCTCAACTCTCCACGAAACACAGTTTCTCCACACGAGACCCGAAATACTCCTGCCACTACATGCAAACTAGTATCAATCATCCTCCGCAAGCATCCAAGGAACCAGGCTCCCTTTAAAACAATCCACATATAAAACAGCATAAAATCCAATCTCTGGATACAACCCTCTTCCTCAACACCAATTCACCAGGTATCGATCGAGAAGAAACATACCTCCCGTGTCACACATGAGTCGCCATGGCAAGGTTACAATGCGGTCACCGTTCAATATTAAACAAATACAGCAACATCTGCAATCGCGCACACCACGACCTGTCACAGCTCAACACATATCCTACAGATGACGGGGTGGTGGTTCTTCGAGGGAAACACGTCCGGTTGGCGTTGTTCATCAAAGCGGATGGCCTATGTGTGGAGGCCTAAACCATGAGCAATTCAAATAAGTAAAATAGATTCGTTGTTGAAGTTTGTCACCTTATCTTCTTTTCCCATCCTCTTCTCAATCAACGTCACTCACGTCTTCCTTTGATATTACGTTTCCGACTCTTGTCATGAGATGCGACACGTTCGGGGAATGACTTGAAGTGTTTGGACTTTCTCTTCGAATAGAAGCTTCGGATTTTGTGAAGATAGTGGACACCCTGTTTGGTTCACTTAAGAAAAATGAAATGTTTGAAATTACTATTCGAATAGAAGCTCCAGAATTTGTGAAGATAGTGGACGCCCTGTTTAGTTCACGTGGAGCGGAGGATAGGAGCCAAATGGGCGCCGAAACAAAAGTCCGTCTCGTCATTTTCACACGACTCTTATCAGGCCAAGGGAAAACCCATTTGTCATGGGAGGCTTCAGAAAGCCTTTTAAGTTCGTACTTCTGGAATTTAAGTTCGTACAACTGCGTTTTAAACTTCAGGAGCATTTAAAACATGAGTTACGAATCAGCCTATGTAAATAGACCAGGATGATTCTACTACTCATCTCGCGAGGGTATCATTATTTGCCCTTTTCGAGCACCTGTTCTTTTTGTTCGAGCTTCTTTTAATGAGAAAACTGATTTAACTAACGAAGGTATTTTACAATACTCCATCCCGCCCCATGTGTTTAGGATTGAAGAGATTTGCTAATTTACTATTTGCGCATCCTTAATCAGTGCCACTATTTTTCTTATTTAATGCTTTTTTCTTTATATATCTGCCCCCCTCACTTCATTCTCCACTAAATGCAAATGCCCTCGATTGTTAGCCCACTTTCCTTCCCCCATAAAAATAACTGCTCATTTCCAGTGAGTTTTTTTCTCACTATGTCGCGACAACGCACATATTTATGTGTAACACAGTCGGGCAATGGGATGGGGAAGAGAGTGTTTCCGCAGGCTTTTTCGGGGGGAAGGGGGGATAGCGCCACGGTACGCTGACTTGTTCTCTCTTAGGACAATTCGCAGGATATTACCCTAATAAAAATCCAGGTAGATTTTTAAAAGTACTAAATTATCTGAGAATATGGTCGGTTATGGCCGTGGTATAGTCGTATTATAGTCGCCGTTTCCGAGAAATGTTCGCTATTTTGAGGCTGGAATTTTCTTCCGTGATCACAGAAGTCCCGACTAAGTGATACTGGTTTCATAGCCTTAATTTAAGTGTGTGTGTGTCATGTAATTATTAAATTAAATCGAAACACATGAAAATTGTACAAGAAACAGATTGGCAACATATTGTAAGCCCAAAATCTATATCTAAATCTATATCGATGGCCATGGGTGTTTTTTACAACCACAAAAAAATGACCCAAATCCATTGTTGGTCATGATTTAAAGCAGAGGCGGACGCCACGACTTAAACACGACCACCCACAACCGATTCTGTCCTAAAATCGGATAACACGACCATATCTCGTCATCGATTTTTTGATTAGGGTAATCACGTCCTCAGAGGCGAACGAGGCCGTTTCGAAAACACTTTGAAGCATTATTATTTTAGGCAGAAGAAATGTAGAGGAGGAAGATGATAATAGTAATAATAATAATACCATTGACTGGGGTTTAATATTAATTACACGAGACTAATCTTGTTTAATAAATGGTCATTGGTTTCATTGGTATTAATATCGCTGGTTACTGAGTTAAACAAAAATAATAATATTAAGAAGAAGATGAGGTAGAAGAAGAACAACAGCTACTACTACTACTCAAATTGGTTAAGTTGTATGTGAAGATGTGTCGAAGTAAAACACATCTGAACATACAGATTTGAAGAGGAGGGTGGGGGGGGGGGAATAATTTTGCCC
Source organism: Ceratothoa steindachneri (assembly GCA_963969495.1). Classification (NCBI taxonomy): domain Eukaryota; kingdom Metazoa; phylum Arthropoda; class Malacostraca; order Isopoda; family Cymothoidae; genus Ceratothoa; species Ceratothoa steindachneri. The sequence goes on along the minus strand of OZ018320.1, from coordinate 173,038,373 downwards.
TTCCAGCCTCAGCATCTAGGCTTGAAGTTTGTCACAGTCCCTTTCAATACTTTTTTCTTCTAGTCATTTTATTCCCATTTCTGGGTAGACTGACTAGACCTGATTATGGGCGAAAGAGGGTATTAGACAATTTTTAAAATGGCGCCCCTGACGGATGGGAAAAAGTAAGGAACCCGCAATAGTCATGATTGGTCAGGGATTAAATAGGAAAGAAGGGCTGGGTATAGACGCCTTAGGGAAACAACAAAAAAAAATCTTCAAGCCAAAACCAACGAGGAAACCCCAGAAATATTTTCCGGGGAAAATTTTCAGGAAATTTTAAAGTCAGGGAAAACGAAAACCTGAGAAAGGCTATTCGAAGCGCGCAGCTCTTCTGAAAAGATCCTTTGCGCAATAAAGGCAGTATCCCCTAGGTGAGGGGGCGCAAAAATGGTAATTAAAACGTGTAATCCAACGGAGGCAACACCCTAGCGTCAAAAAATAATGGGAAAAGGGTAGTGCAAGGATAAAAGAGGAATAGGCATGAAAGGGAACCGAAATGCGAAAATAATTGACCCCATTCGAATTATCCCGAGATGTCTCGTGATCAGCTTAATTTTTGTTAGGAGCCCATCTGGCGACGGCCTACTAGGGTAAAAGTCGCCGTACTCATATCACAGCCTAATATTAGGCTATATTAAATAAACAAATAACAATATGTAAAGAACAAATAACAACGATAAAAAGGTAAGACTAAAAAAAACAACAACAAAAATAAAAAGGAAAAAGGCAACAAACAGGAAGCGCGCTGCAGCGTCGGAGGTAGGCCCGCCTTCCCCCGGCGCAGGAACAAGCGACCCACAACAAACAGTCAAATAAAGTGGGGAAGGCCAGCATCCGCCAAAAAGTCGTATAGTCAAAAAGTCCGTGTGCACGAATCAGTCCCGAGTACAAGGGACAAACGGTAGCGACCCCGCTCGCCTCGGTACTGGGACAGGTAACGTGCGCGAAAATCATCCATACTAGAACATTCGACAAGAATGTGCCGAAGAACCTGGGGGAGAAAACAGTCATCGCAATAAGGCGCAGGCGAGCGTTCCATCAAATGGCCCTGCGTCCTGCAGTGTGTCCAACTCGGAAACGGCAGAAAGCAACCTGAAGCCGTCGCGCCATTAGGGGGTAGGTCCATGGGAGCAGTCACGGCGCAATGGTACGCAACTTTAGGGACCCCTCGACCGTCTCATATCTTCTTTGCCAAGCATCCCGGAGAGTTGCCCGTATTCCTGCCATGTAATCGGTGCGAGGAAAAGCAGACGCTGGTTTGGTCGCCCAGTCTTCGCGAACTCTTTGGCGCCCTCATTCCCCGCAATTCCTAAATGGCCAGGAACCCAGCAGAAGATAATCTCTACATTTGCCCGGCTCGCCATAACTGTAGCGTGACGGATATCTCAAACCAAGGAAAGCGGAGATTCCAATGCCTCGAGAGCACTCAGGGCGCTTTGCGAGTTGCTATAAATCACAATCTGGTTTCCGAACCGGGCACGTCGCGTTATCTCCGATATCGAGCGGTGTATTGGGACCAGCTCGTCTGTGAAGACAAACGCAGCACCTGGCAGAGCCTCGCTGACTTCAATACGGCGTGGAAACCGACCCCCTTAAGGGACTTGGAGCCATCCGTATACACTGGCACGGTTCCAGCGTGATATAAAGTGTGCTCCAAAAAAGGCCGAACGCAATACTCCCAGTGCTGTAGAAGCTTTAGAAGTAGAGGCGTGGCGACAAATAGTCAAAGGTGGTACCCTCCAGGGTGGTGTCCTGGGCAGAAAAAGAGAAGCCACCGGCCTGAGAGCTATACCTAGCTCTCGAAGGAGTTTCCTAGCCCTAAACCCAAAGGGCTTAGGGTATGACTGACGTCTCTCAGCGGCATAGACACCGTCGAGATCAGCTGCGGATGCAGTGAGAGCTGTTGGCGATTGAGGGAGGCGTCCACCAGTTCCAGGCGAACTCCATTTAGATAGAAGCCCGGGTCAGGTTAAGGACATGGATGACGGCATAAGTGCTCCAGCTTAATCTTGACGAAGAAAACCGAAGCCTGTGCACTTCAGCATAACAAAAGACTCGGTTCAGTGCCTATTGAAGTCGATGCTCTAGGGTTGGCATTGGGGCTGCGCCAAAAGAGATCGATAGGTCGTCCACGTTTAGCGCAGCGAGAACATCTTTCGAAGGCACCGAGGTGATGCCATTGATGCTCAGTGCAAAAAGTGTGACACTGAGGATACTTCCTTGCTGGACACTCTCTTCCTGCTCGATTGGGTCGGAGAGTGCTTGCCCTACCCCTACGCGCTATCGACGATCTCGCAAAAATTCAGACATAAAGATTGAGACGCGTCACCTCGCCCTCATCGTGTGGAGAGTCTCCATGATATCGTATCGCCATGCGGTATCACAGGCCTTCTCCAGATCGAAAAACACCATGGCGTATTGCTGTCTATGAAGGAAAGCCTCGCAGACGGCATTTTGCAGTCGCAGCAGAGCCCACGACGTGGAGTAGAACTTGCGGAAGCCGCTTTGTGCAGAAGACAGACGGTCTCCGCTGTCCAGAAAAAAAGGGTAATCTAACATTTACCAATTTCTCCATTAACTTATGCACGCAAGATGATAGAGAGATTCGGCGGAAACCGGCCAGGGTAGAGTGATCGCTCCCTGGTTTGCGAAAAGCAAGCGCAGTAGCGATTCGCCAGGAGTTTGGGAGGATACCCTCTACCCAGATCCTTTGCACAAATCTAACAGAAAGGCCATGCCTCACTCACCCAGGTGTCGAAGCATGTCATAAGGGACATCGTCCGGACTAGGGGCCGTGTCCGCGCACGAAGCGAGAACGAAACGCAACTCACTTAGCCTAGACCTTTCGTTGAAGGGTTCTCCGCCTCTGGAGGCAAAGTCCAGCCGGCTGCCTTCCGCGACACCACAACGCTCATAGAATCCTGGCGGAATAGCATCCCGGCTAGAGAATGCGGAGAAAGCGGTTGCGAAGGATTCTGCCACGGACGCGGGGTCTGAGATTACGGTTCCAAGGAGACGGGGTCCTACGAGAACTTGCCCCGAATCCTTTTGACTTGCTTCCACACCTATGCTAGAGCGGTCTTCCTATTATATCAAGATACGTATGCCCGCCAGGAAGACCGGCGGGTGTGCTTCGAAACATAACGGAACCTAGCCCTAGCTCGACGAAATTCACTGTTTGAGGGGCGTCTCACACTCGGCTGACCACCACTGGAGTGGTCGGCGCGCAAAACGGCTAGACTTTCTAGGAATAGTAGTTACGCCCAGGGCGATGAACTTACCGGAAAACTCACCGGTCTCATCTACCGACCTAAACTTCTCGACTGAGACAGAGAAATGAGTCATTTCCTGAAATACGGACCACCGCGCCCGCGCCAAGTACCAAGGGTGCGGGCTCTCAGGCGGCAGCTGCCTAGAAAATTATATTTAAATGGAAAAGTCATCACTACCATGGAGGTCATCGACTACCCCCTAGCAAAATTAGGATTGTGCGTCCAGAGAGCACAAAGATAGATCGAGACAGAAAAATGAAGCGGTTCTCGGGCAGTGATGCGTAAAGTAATCCATATTTAAGACACCTAACTCCAGCTCGTCGATCAGGTCGGCAAGGACCTGACCCCTCGGATTGATCGAGTAACCTCCCCAAAGGGGGTGTCTACTGTTCAGATTCCCGAGCAAAACTAAAGTCCTCGGCAACTGTGCCACAACGTGACGGAAGTCCCCCGCGTCGAAGTGGGCTGACGGTAGAATGTACGCAGAAATAACAGTATACCTCCTATCCAGGTCCTGCTGCACAGCTACTGCCTGAAAGGAGGTATTGAAGGAAAAGAGAAAGACGTAGAAATCATGCCGTGTGTAAATGGCGCATCCTCCTGTCCAGCCCCCATCCCGTGGTGGTGGGGTCGCAAAGCCCTTATACCCCGGGAGGGTGGGTAGTTGGCACGCGCCCAGCATGTTCTCCTGAAAAAAAGATAGCAAAGGGAAAATGGGACGAGACGAGCCTCCGCAGCTCTTCCCAGTTGGCTTGGAGACCACGGCAATTTCATTGAAGGAATATGCTCTCCAGGCATAGCTCGGATGAGATGTGGTAGCCCTCTTCGAAGAGAAGACCCTCACGGGAATTACCGTACGCTTTCCGGATGCAGAACTCCGCATGCGGTCGCCTTCGAGGACTTATCGGGGGAGATTGGGCTTTCCACATGCGAGTCTTTTCCTCCCTCCGCCTCGAAACTATAGGTAGACTTCGGAGGCAGATGTCTCTCCTTTGGATGATCAACTCCCAGCCTAGCACTCGGTGTGGGCATAGGAGCAAAACTCCTTTAGTGCTGTCCTCCTCTCGGGAGGCACTTTTTGAACCCCCTGAAGATGGCCTCACGACCAACTTCAGTGGTATTGCCTCCTGTTAGTCTAACGATTCGGTGGAAGTGCGCGGCCGTTTCGCCTTACGGAAACGGTTACGGTGATGGGAGAGGGGGGAAGCCCTTCACTAAGTTCATGGTAGAGTGCAGCGTCACACTCACCGGCGTGCCATCAAGTGTCAGAAGGGCACTAATCATGGCCTCCTCGGAGGGATTCGACGCATTTCCTAAAAGGCTCCCGTCCGAGAAACGGGTCACCTTCGGCTCTCTACCAATCGCACTAGCTAGAACTCTCCTCCCTGGATCATGTTGCCCTTACCAAATATACTGCATCAGTTGAGCGAATAACGAGGAAACATTTGAAGCCAGCAGGCTCGAAAACCCGAGGTGACCTCTGAATGAAGGGCCGCCGTGCCGATCTTGGCTTGGTAGCATACCTTGTTTTTTCTGGGCTTTTTCTTAGGAGAGGAGGGTGGGGAATGAACCCGCTTCTCTCCTCCGGCGGTAGGAGCCCCGGCCTCGGCAAGATCCTTCTCTGAAATGGAGATCTTGGTTGTCACAGGAGCCCCAGCCGATGGAGGTGATCCCTCCTCTTCTTATGAGGCCTCGGGGACCCGAGCCCTCTGAGGAGGAGCTTGCATAGGGGTGGACTCGGATTATGTGCCTGGTACCGATCCCGGGTTGAATCCCATGGAAGATCTTACCGTCTGGGGCTGGGTCACCTCAGGGGCCATCTCCATCTCAAGGAAGGGGACTCCATGTGACCCCCCAAGACATCAAGGATCCCATTCGAGGAATTTTTCTTTTCGTCTTAGGCCGGCGAACTGGCATCCGCAGGGAAGGCGAGGGGAGCACGTACACTGACACCCTGTAGACTCTGAACACACGAGTGCAGTATGTTAGGGGGCACGGACCGACGGGCCCTGCCTTTCCTTGCCCCCCTGAAGGGGTTGGCCATATCGAGGCGCACCCACCGGGAGCAGTCAACTTTGGGTCTTTTGCTTGCTTTCTTGGCAGACCCTTGTGAAAGAAAAGGAGCGACTGTCGCTGGAAAGGGGAAGGCACCCAAGGACACCTCCAGAGAAGGGGATGGAGTGGAGTTTCCTACACCCATAGGCCTAGGAGAGGAGTAAGCCTCCTCTCCAGTAGAAGAAATTTGGAGGGTCCACTGAGAGAGCACAGGGGAGGGAGGCCTCCATTTTTTTTTAGTGGAAGGTAAAGGGAGAGTATTTTTTTTTTTTCATCAACTCATCATTGAGCATGGTGACCCTATGTACTTCACAGGATGCATACGCTAATCACCCCACTGCAAGGGGTAAATACGGGGCCGGCAAAACCAGCTGCCGCCATTTGAGGCCACTCCTCCCGCCTAGTGGCCTGATAGTCAATCATCATGGCTGCTCCACCTTAGGATCGGCGTAAAATCGATAGATAGTGAAAGGAGAAAGAAAGGGAATGTGAGGAACGTGTGGGTGAGGGGTGAAGCAGGTGTTTAAAAAAAAACCTTAGCCCCGATCAGGGGTGGTTTGGTGAGAGAAAACTGGTCGGCGTCTACCCTGTGAAATTAGAGGCACACTAGAGAAAGTCGTGGAGTGGTTGTAGGGAAAGTGAGGAAGCAGGTAAGAAGACAGGGTGTGAGAAAGAAGCAGAAGAGGTTAAGCTGGGGCCGGACGGGGCGCTGGGTCACACTAGCACGGCGACCAGGAAAGCAAATCGCCGTGTCCCTTAGCTTAAAAAGCTATTTTGCAACATCACGAGATATCTCGGGTATTTGTGTCTAGCGTTTATACTGTGCTCGGGAGGGACACATTTGAAATGAAAAGTTCGTGAAAAAAAAGAAATGCTACTCAAAAGTACGAATCGGGTATTCATACCACGTTACACACAATGTCTCAGGTAGCCATTTTGGGACATTACGGCATACGTGACCCAAAGGAAGAAGCTTCTTTGGCGGGTTTTTTTTTTAATTTACTTTGTTATCAAACTTGAATCTTTAAAGTTTTACACTAAGTTTCTCTTAATAAGAGTATTACGGTGGTTTTATGGGGGCAGAGCATTTTTGCCTTTAATCCTAAATAGGGGGCGGGAGAGAGACTAGTTGTTCTCATCGTAACTCTTATTCATTCATAACATTACTCTTATTTTATTTGTTATTGTTCTTTTATACATTTTTTTTATTGAGTAGAAAAAAAATCCACAAAAACGATTGATTAATCAGAGGTGGTTGTCAGTAGCAAATCTTGACTGGGGTAAAATGACCCACACAAAACGCGACAGTAACGTTCCTAAGTCAAGGTAGACATGTATAGAGATTATACCTCTTTAGCGTCTCATCAATTTCCAAAAGTTTATGGAAACTGTTTTGTTTCAGATACGTTTAGGAATGTAATAAACACAATTTTCTAGATACGAACACTCTTTATCTCGGGTATTACATAGTTTATAGTAGACTTTCTGAAATTCGATTGTACCGACCCTCCAGACATCCTTTGCAAGAACTATATGGTGAAGGAATTAGGTAAAGATTTGAAGCGCGGTCCTCGCACTGTGAAGAAAAGTGTAGAAAATGGCAATTAACCAACAAAGAAAAGTGTTCAGCCAGAATTAAAAGCTCTACAAGATATTTCTCAAGTCAAAATTAAAAATAAATGTGGCTAAAAACCCTCATGCTAGCAGTAAAGCTATTTTTCAAGCTGCCGGGGCTCCTTCCGTCTCGAGAGAAACGAGGTATAAGGCTTTCGAGAAATCTTCTGCCTTTAAGAATAAGGCCAAAAACCGTTCCTGACAAAACACCAGCTAAAGAAAATGGTTCGTTGTTGATCCACACATACAGGATAAGTGGCTTCACTGACGAATCACAGGTCATACTAGATGGGCGGGATGAATGAGCAAGAAGCTGGGTTGTGAATAAACTGTATGAGGAAGCAGTTCACCAATCGACTACAAGAAGAGGAGGATTGATGATGATTTGGGCTTCAATTGTTTTGAACCAGCTAGTATGGATGACCTTTCAAAGTTGATGATGGCGCCAAAATGGATTCGAAGGCGTACTGTGAGTTCCCGGAGGAAAACTTCCTACCTTGGTTCAAGAGACATTTAGTGATGCCAAAGATTTCACTCGCCTTCATGCATGAGAATGCTCCTAGTCTTGCCTCCACGCAAGAGACTCAATCATGAACTGGCCTCCCAAACAGTTGCAACCTAAATCCAATAGAAATATCCCAAATGGAGACGTTTAACAGGTGGCAGGTAATTTAACAACAAAAATGACCTTAAGGAAGCCATCCAAGATGCTACCAAAAATATACCTATCTGCTGATTACATCAAAATTTTGACTTCAACAGTTGAGAACAGACTGTTCAAAGTTATTTAGAACAAAGGTTCCTTTGTCCAGTAGCTCCTGAAGTTTTTATTTATTTTCATCTACGTATTTGTTCTGTTCGTATTCACGAATCTATATCTCTTTGTAAGAATGCGTTCATACCCTTGATCTCCGTGCCTATATGTACGAATGTGTTCGCACTTATGAGTTGAGTGCTTCATTTTATGGATTTGTTCTTATCCTTGAGTTTTTGTGCCTATTTGTACGAATGCGCTTGTACTCTTAAAGTCACGCGAATCTTCATACTACTTGCTTGTATTCTTGAGTCAATGTGCCTCGTTGTATGAATTTGTTCGAGCATTCAGGGTCGAAGAGATTTGTTATAACAATCCTTTCCATCCTCGATTTTTGTTCTACTGTCTGATCTTCGCCATTCTCTGTAATTCCTGGATAGACCTAATTCGAGGTGAAAGATGGCATTAAGCCTTTAAAACAAATCTGGCAAAAGGTTATATTTAGCAACTGACTCAAGATGACTAACAAACGAGGGCATGAACTTCTGAACACTTCTGAAAGGAGGTTCGTGAACAAAGTGCTTAAAGTAGGGAAAGTGAATATTTGCTGAAGGTACGAAGCCCAAACGGATACGCAACTCTCCAAACTTGCTTATAATCTACAAAACGGATTCGTACACATTAACAAGTGAGCTTTCGACTTTGTAATATTAACATTTGAAAAACACTTTCATTTATAAACATACTAACTGACGTTCTCAATTCTGCTCTCAACTACTCAGTTAGGTCACGATATTCCACGTTTTTGTGATTTTATAACTATAATTTTGAGCTATGGCTGGGTTGAAGAGCTTGTTGACCAATTTAAATCCATTATGATGAGTGTTTGCTCTCTCATCCATCTCGAAATGTAGTCTAGAATTAATATTACTCAATTCTTTTAGTATTTTAAACACTTCAATCTGTTGTCTACGTCATCGCCAACTTGCCCATGGTGGGCCTAAGGATCAAAGACATTCTACGTACGCTTTATTCATAAGTTCGGGAATTCGTTTAATTGCCATTACGTTCTAAAAGGCTAAGTCTCTATTAAGGTAAGAAGAGTAAAATTGAACTGGCTACTTGAAATAATGACGGAAAGGGGATTTAGATAGAGACAGAAGATTAAGAAAGAAAAAATAACAAAGTAAAGGAACAAATAATGAAAAGATAAGGAGTGTTGACAAAAAAAGTCGCGTGCTCTCAGTTATTCCAATTTATTACCTCACGAACTTCAAAACTTTCAATAATTCCCGGACTAACCTTGAAAGGACCTTGGCAATTATCTCATTCGAAAGAGAATGAAAAACAAAGTAAGGGTTTCAAATTTAGTTAGAATCGGCCGAATAGTTATGATGTTATTGCCAAATAATTCCCCGGCTACACTTGGGAGGACTTTGGCAATTATATCATTCAAAAGGCAATGTAAAAAAACAACATAAGGGTTTCAGATTTCGTTAGAATGGGCCTAATAGTTACAATGTTATTACAAAAAAAAAAAACGGGGACCGACCGACCGACATAGTGAGATCAAAAGTCGCACGTGACTAAAAATGAAAGGAAAATACAAGGTAAAAGAAAATAGGAAGAAAAGAATAACAAAAATAATAATAAAAGGACAAATAATAATAAAGGAAGGACATAGTAGTAAGAAAGAGGAAGCAAAATAAAGGAGAAAAGAGGAAAAATAAAGGAATAAAAGATGGTGTGATATTTCGGATGACAAATTTCAAAATCTCATGACTTATCGGAAGCCTTTGGCGTAAATGGGCTTTCTTGGTCATAAATTCTAACGACTCTCGAACTTTCTTGGCAGGAGACCTACTGAAGTATGTAGAGCGGTTGGAAGGGTTGGAGTGAATTAAGTGAGAGAGCGGAATTAATTTGCCTAATTTGTCGGGTCCAAAAGGGGTGATGTAGGAGAAATTTTTGCTGATTAAAAAAGAAGGTTCGCAGCGTGTTCGAGAGTGTTTACCCTAAAACTGAATTTTGGGGGGGTTTGTAAGCGCTGTATATGATGGTCTCTGTGATGAAAGCGATGCTAATAAGAAGTGTAGGATTGGAGGTGGGTGATGAATATATCCAAATGGGTGGATTGAGAATGAAACGGGAGGTGATTGAATTTCGAGGTGATGTAATACAAACTGAAGAAATGTTGGGAAGTTCTATTTTGAAAACGAAGCGTGCTGTAAACATATACATTCACACAAAAATACACACAAGTATACATGGCAAAATAAACGGGTGAATGTGAAGTACTCAAAAAATTGTCTGGAAGACTCAAGTAATGAGTTTGGGGCGGTTTGGATGTTAGGAGAGATGTGTTAAAATGCAAAAAGATAAGAAGTTAAAATTATATGAAAAAAGGTCATCGAATAAATGTGCGCGTAGTAAATAAGGGAAAAATCAACGAGAACAAATGTGTGGTTGTTTTTTTTTGTCAACAGACCTTGTTATCTTTTCATTATTTGTTCCTTTTCTTTGTTATTTTTCTTTCTTAATCTTCTGCCTCCATCTAAATTCCTTGTCCGTCATTATTTCCAGTAGCTAAGGTTGAAGTGGGAAAAAGTACAACAAAACTATGGGGAATCAACCCTTGGAAAGTGTGGCTGAAAAGATTTATCATAGAAAATTGAGTGTGTAGAGAATGGTTGGGTCTCAGTACAGGCGACTGTGCTTAAGTCCAAGTCCAAGGAAGTATTTCAAGTACAAGTACAGTTATTTTGCTATTTACTTAAGTGGACACTCCCTGTGTTTAAAAACAACCCAAATTAAGCATTAATATACAAAGTCGATCAGAAATGAAAAATGATTCGGTGTAGAACGATTAACTTAGAAAGTCGATCAAGATTCGGGTTTTTTTTGAGATTGCGAAAACAGGGATTAGCCATTGCAACTGAATCAATACTCTGTTTTGAGGCTCATTCACTTTTTAACTGTGGAAATGCAAATTATATCTCCAGATTGGGGGCTAACGGATCATCCATTGGAGATCGGTGATAATCGACCAAACCATATCGGGGCTTACAAACATTATACCAACCAAGCTTTACCATTAAAGTTTTGTTTAGATTGGAAATTACATCCTAGGAACAGAGGAGCCGTGATTTATTTGGTCATCCGATAGGTAATGCGGCATTTTTTTCATGTTTATCATTATTGTTTTATGCATAGAAATAATCGAAATCAGACTTGTTTATATACCAGCCTAGTCTAATAAACTCGAAGCCTAGGCAACTGTATGTCTTAACCTAACCCAAGGCTTACATTTCGACATACCTTAGTTGTCTTTTTCTGGGCTATTAATTTTGTATTATTATTGTTAATTTAATGTGCCTTATCGGTAAATAATGAATATTATGTGTCAAAAGGGCATATTCGCAATGTTATGCCTTGGAAGTTTAGAAAAGGCAACAATGCTAAAGTTAACAACAGAAAGTTTGTACCAATCATATGGTGAAGGAACAGTTAGGGCGATTCAATACGAAAGAGGGTTTCAGAATTTTCGTTAGGGAAACATTAATCCCAAAGATGGACCCCGTTCAGGACGACCAGTGGAATTCGATATAAATCTTTTAAAAATAAAGTGGAAGAATATCTGATTGTAACTGTTGAACAATTGGCTGAAAAACTACATTTAATTCATTCCATTGTGCATCGTCATTTAAAGGAGATAGGCAAAGTTTCCCGATTGGGGCAATGGTATCCGCCAATTTGTCAGAGGTATACTTGCAACAAAGAATCAACATTTGTACGTCTCTCCTTTCTCGACTAAAAAGTGAACCACTCTTTAGTAGAAGTGTTACAGGAGGCAAAAACTGTGGGTTGTGGTTTAATATTAAACGTTCTAGACAATTGATTAGTCTTGAGGAAAAATACAATAACCCAGCCGAAAGAGGCCTCATCCACAGGAGATTCTCTTGCGGGATGTGAATGGCATAATCCATTTTGAATTTCTTAAACCAAATCAGACTGTCACCAAAGGGATTTACTGCGCTCAGTTGGACCGTTTAGATGTAACATTGAAGAAGAAAAACCAGCGTTAATCAATAGAAGAAGAATGTTTTGTCATCAAGACAATGCGCCACTTCATATCATAAGAGATACCATAAAAAAAGCTTATCGATCTTTTTAGGACTTTAGGGAATCACCTGAAGAGAATGAAGATGTCAACAACAGAAGAGGTCGAAACAACCTTAATGAACTTTTTAAAGTCAAAGTCAAAAGTTTTTTACAAACATGGTATTGGAAAGTTAGTTGAGAGATAGAGACTAGTGGTAGAAACTGCTAAAAATTATGTTAATTAGAAAATACTTATTTAAATATAAATAACTTCAAAGAGTTGTTTGATTTTTATCCCCAAAAATAATGGTAAGAAATGCCTCATTATTTAGAGGATGACCTAATACAATGTTTACACTGTCCTTGATGACCTTTGCATGTTCAAGCTTGTTGGGTAATGGACTGCTGTACTGCCATGCTTACGATGTCACTTGATGATTAGACACTTTTATACTGTATTAGGCAGCATTATTACTTAATAATGAATATATTACTTAACAATACCTTTAAAAATTCACTATGATCAATTAAAGTTAAATACAATGTACATTTATTTTTCCAAGTACTTAGGGCATATGTACAAGTACAATCGAATTTTTAAAACTGCGAATCTAAGTCCAAGTAGATAAAAATGCGTATTTAAGTCCAAGTACTTGAATGAGCAGCCTTTCCCAGTTGTGGTAGATGCACCTAACGATTACTGCATAGCGAGGCTGCGCTTCTTGGAGCAGTTCAAAGAACGAATTTGGAACGATTGAAGCCTTAGAAGAGCTAGAATCTCTCACCCAAAGAGTACTCCAGACTGGAATGCAATGGTCGCACATACGAATACTGGTACTCTATTATATTGAAACGAAAATTCTGGTTTTACATCTAATGCGAGCGACGCAATGCTTACGGGGACATAAGAGTGAGAGGGAATATTTTTGCTTTTTCCTTTCCTCTGCCCATCTTCCCCTCATTCTGTCCCCACTACAAACTGTTCCACCAGGCTGCCGCCATTTTTTTTTCGTTGCAATAAACATAGTTGTGTTCCATTGTAAACAAAAGTAAACAAAATTTTGTTTAACATTCTTTTATATTATTCTAGTTCGCAGTTATAGCCCCCCTACCACCCCCTCCACCATTTTTGAAAGTTTTTTGGGGGGCTGGTATTTCAAAGCCTCGCTTTTGTGGCAATTACGTAATGGACTGAGACATTTTTGCCTCGAAATAGAGGCATAAAGGAAGATTAAAAAAGACAAGGGGGATAAAAAAAAGAAATAATTTACCGAAAACTGACATTTCTGAAAGTTAAAAAAAAAGAGATTTACAAAGTGGAAAGATTAGTAGAAGTGTGTGAAAGAGATGACTAGGGGGTGGGGGCCTGGTATACGAGATGGGGTGATAAACAGAGACCGAGGTTACAAAAATCTGCAGCATCGGTTTCACAAACAACCAAATATCCGGTAACAGGCGTGGGTAGATCAAGGGGCGGGGCTCAAACGAGTCCTAAACAAGTTTCCTCCCCCATTTATGTATCTCCATTAGGGTGAAGGTGGGTTGTGAACAAGAGTAATGCTGGTGATGGCCGACGAGAACATTGCAGGGATGTAAAAAAAAAGAAAGTAAACAAAAACACCCCCCAAAAAAAATAGATTAAAGAGATGGATGACAGGGTGATTCCCCAACTTGAAAGTGGGGAACCCACGTAAGAGGGGAGGACGGAATCACCAATTTTTCAGCTTAATTAGCCCCCGCAAATGGGGTATCACGTATAGCATGGACAACCATGCTGCAGCTAACATCTTGTAAGCCGGGCCATCATGATTCTAACTCCTGTAGGTGGATTTTTGGTTACATATCTTTCACACATTTTCACTTCTTCCATCTTCACCACTTCCTTTACAGGTCTCTCTCCTTACAAACTTTCTGGCGGAGATGCCCTCGTTGGTTCTCTCTTTAAATAAAAATGCCTTCGTCGGTGTTCGCTTCTTAGTTTTTGAGTAACATGTTCCGTAATACGGCGCTAGAGACACACATTACCGGGGAGTGTGGACCGATGAACCCATTTTTGCATGTCTAAGCGCGAAAGTGCGAGTGTCCGGTATTTTTCGCCTCATATTTTTTAGTATGGATATTTTCAATGGCCACAATTGTATGGATTATTTGGAAACTTATTTTGAACGAAATAAAGTTTTTTTTTAGCAAAATATTGACATCGCAAAAATATTTTAATTTAAAATATTAATATAAACATTCTAATTCAATGATACTACAATTCTAATGTTAGGGTCTCTTTATTTTAATTAGTTTATTTAAATATTCATACCTTCAAAAGGGAGACGTAAAGTGAAAAGATTTGGAAACCCCTATTTATCGAATCCCGATCAGCACCAAATGAAACTAAAATGTGAAAATGACAGAGACCAGGATTAATAAACGAGGAAGAACACAAACTAAGACAAATAAAACAAAGAATCTCTGCAATGATAAACACGTCTCATAAAATGTTTATAACATGTTTCGGCAGCCCGGCGATATCGCACGAAATGTGTCGGATAACATGTTTCCAACAGGTTTCGGCGGACGAGAGAAGACAAAAGGACCGGAAGAGGGGCAGCTGTTTACAAGCGGCACTACCCGTTTGCGAGAGATTGCTCCCCCCGCCCCCATCTCAATCCGCCCAAAGCATTAGTCCGGGCGATTAATTGAAAGGAATATTTCCCGAGAAGAGAAAATCCCCCTGTTGTCATGGTAACGAATTACCGAAAGAAAATATTGGAAGGCGAAGCATGAATTATCGCCCTAGGTCTGGTTATTATTTTATCTATCCATACCCGACCCCGACGAGAAAGGTTGAACTGGGAGGGGGGGTTGTATGTTTTTGTTTTTTTTAATCTACCTCTCTGACCCTACCATAACTTGGCCTTGCCCATTATCAGCATCTTTACTGATGGGGGGAACACTCATGTATGTATAATAAGCCCATGAATGCGTGGGGTGGTATTGGGCAGTTTTAAACTTATTAATGCTCATTTGCTGCGATGGTTTAGAATATTATAGAATAGAATATTTGTGTATTATATGAGTATGTGAGCACAATGGTCAATTCATGGCTTTTTATTAACAGCGCCCATCTGGCAACTGCATTCAAGGGCATAAGTCGCCGCAATTAAAATTTCAGCCTAGTAATAGGTTACTTTAAAATTCACGAAACCGAACCAAACCAAACAAAAAAAAAACAAAAAAAACAAACGCAAGAAGGAGAGAGAAGCAAGCTCTGACGTCGAGGGAAGGACCCACCTACAGCCGGCGAAGAACACCAAAAAGAGTAAAAAAAAAAATGGAGACCAACCTCCTACAAAACGCCAGAGAGTACACAAATCTGCGTGGACGATCCCGTCCCGAGTACAAAGGACAAGCGGTAGCGAATCGGCTCGTAACGTGCGCGAAGACCACCCGGACTGGGACATTCAACAAGAATGTGCCGAACAGTCTGGGAAACAACGCAGTCCTCGCAGTAAGGCGCAGGCGAGCGCTCCATCAAATGGCGGTGCGTCGCGCGAGTGTGTCCAATTCAGAGACGACAAAAAGCAGCCTGAAGCCGTTGAGGAATTGGGGGGTAGGTCCATGGGAACAGTTGCGGAACAATGACACGCAACTTCAAGTTCCCCTCGGCCGTCTCCCATCTTCTATGTCACGAAGCCCTCGGACTCTTTAGCGCCCTTATCAGCCTAAAATGAACCTATTTCGTGACATTCTCGTAGAAACAATACAATTAATGATTGAAGTGTGAGCCTCGTTGGCAAAGTAAGGGATCTGCTAGTAGTAAAGGAAGGGGAGAAATACACTGAGTATACGAATAGGATTTGGTCTTGGATAAAAAGATTACACGAATTAGGATTTGGTCCTAGATAAACAGATTACACGAATTAGGATTTGGTCCTGGATAAACAGATTACGCGAATTAGGATTTGGTCCTGGATAAACAGATTACACGAATTAGGATTTGGTCCTGGATAAACAGATTACACGAATAGTTTGGGTTCTGAATAAACCGAATATAAAATGAGTTTGGATCCTGAATAAATTATATATGGCATGTTTTTGCTTTGGTTAAATTTGAATAGGATTCAAACATTTTCTTCTTTTATAAAATAACTTCAGAATTATGTAAAAAAACAAAAACAAAAACAAAAACAAACTAAGATCCATTCGAGGCTAGTAGAGCAAAGAAAAAGAAGTGAGGAGACAAAAATGGAGTGAAGGGAAAGGACAAAAAATGAAAGGGGATATCAATCTGGTAAAGGAATATAAATCAATTTCACAGAACAATTTCGAACAAAATTTCTGTTGAGTTCGGTTTTTCCCTTGATTTACACTAAAAGTGGCAAGCTGATTTCGCAACTACAATCAGTTCTCTTCTATTATGTCAAATTATTTTCTGTACTGCTTACTCTCCAAGCACAATTGTATTGTTTGTCCGTAAGTACTAGGACTGGTCAGCTCATTGCTTTTATTATTTTATTGTTTATTTATTGCTATTAAATATTGGAATAAAAAAAATTAGCTGTTTTATTAACATTTTGGCCGCGACTCTTAGAAGAGGCACTATTAGCAAACGGCGACAGCTTGTAACTTGTCTATTTAGTTACACGTGAGACAGTGTGGTGAGAGGTTGTGTGCGGATCGATATAGGTGAATACTATCGCATTCTGCAAACAATACATAAAAGTCTGCATAAAAGGCATACCTTAGTAAATCTTTTTTGTTGTTTTGGCCAGAACCAAAAAGACCATTGCGCAGACTGTTTGTTACTTTTGTTTAGCAAAATCCTCAGGATATGACAAGAAAAACAAATTTAAAATCGAGTGTCCTAGTCTACCATCAGCTATATGTCCAGTGCCTCTTTCAGCTGAAATCCCAATACCAATTGTCGTTCAACCACTCTCTCTTGAAAATTCTGATCATGATGAAGAACTCAGTGAGAAAAATGATGCAGATTTTGAAATTGAAGATGATTCAGCTCATTAAGGATTCGATCAGCATTAGTTGAATGATTTGTCGGGAGATTTGGGACTGTCAAAAAGGCTTCAAAACTCTTATCATCAAGAATGAATGAGAAAATTTGCTTGAAAAAGCAGCGAAAGTATCTTACATTCGACCCAGAGAAAGAGCACTTCTACAGTACTTTCGAATGAAAGTAGATTTATTTACTGCCATAACATATAGGATTTGCTGGACGAACTGGGATTCCGATGGACAACTCAACTAAATGGCGACTGTTCATTAATAGCTCAAAGCGGAGCTTAAAGTATGTCCCCTCCACGACGGCAATTTATATTGAGCAGTCACAGTTGTGGATTCAGTTAGTCTTCGTGAAGAACAGAGAAATAAAGAGTCATTGAGGTGTTGCAATATCACAAACACAATTGGATCAATCATCTATATTGACCTTCAAATAGTATGCTTCCTTCTTGATCAGCAACGCGGGCACACGAAGTATCCCTTCTTTATGTGCATGTGGGATATCATAGCTGAAGAGAAGCATTGTGTAGAGAAGAATTGACCAGGTTTACAGAAAGAAAATTATATTCTCACCTCTCCACATCAAATTGGGCCTAATGAAGCAATTTGTTAAAGCATTGGCAACCTAAAGCGACTATTTCAAATACCTCCTTTTGGCATTTCCTGACTTGTCAATAGAAAAAAAATTAAGGTCGTTGTGTTTGATGGTGCATATATCCAGCAGCTTATCAAAGATGAAACATTTCATTCGAACAATGTGAGAATTGGAAAAATATGCTTGGTTATCATTCAAGACTTTGTCTAGAACTTTCTTTGAAATATACGAGCAAAGAATTACACCGAAATTGTCCAGACACTATTGAAGGGCTACAAAATGCTTGGTAGCAATATGAGCATCAAGTTGCTTTTTCTGCCTAATCATCTCGCTAACTTCCCGGAAAACTGTGGTGAAGTCAGCGATGAGCAAGATGAACGATTCCACCAAGATTTGAAGGTCATGGAGGAACGGTATCAGGGTAGATGGGATGTAAATATGTTGTCTGACTACTGGTGGAGGGAGCATAAAGCGAAATTGTTGAACACCTTAGGAGAAACTATAACCGTAAATCTTTGCCTGAACTATTTGCACACAATTTGACGTATAATAACAATAAACTTTGTATTAACAAAATAAATTTGTACAAACATTACAGTTAAGCAATGTTTTATTATTTTCCAGTGTATGAAAATTGTTAAAACATTGTATAAAATAAGCACTTATTTGTTAGATATGGTATTTTTATGTTTTTTAGTCGCAGGCTACTCTATATTGTTTTGAAAATGACATTGTAACTATTCGGCCGATTCTAATGAAATTTGAAACCCTTATGTTGTTTTACATTCTCTTTCGAATGATATAATTGCCAAAGTCATCCCAAGGTTAACCTGGGAATTATTTGGCAATAACATCATAACTATTCGACCGATTCTAACGAAATTTGAAACCCTTCTGTCGTTTTTCATTCTCTTGCGATTGATATAATCATCAAGGTCCTCCCAAGGCTAGAGCGGAAATTATTGAAAGTTTTGAAGGACGTGAGGTCATAAATCAGAATAAGTAAGAGCACACGACTTTGGTCAGCAGACCTAGTCAGGTCGCGTGCAACTCTATATCTAACTATGTCGGTCGGTCGGTCGCCGTTTTGCTTCATTTTGGGGGGGTAATAACATTGTAACTATTCAGCAGATTCTAACGAAATTTGAAACCCTTATGTTGTTTTACATTCTCATTCGAATGATATAATTGTCAAAGTCCTCCCAAGGTAAGCCATGGAATTATTATGTTTTGGCAATAACATCATAACTATTTGGCCGATTCTAACGAAATTTGAAATCTTTATGTTGCTTTGCATTCTCTTTCGAGTGTTAAAATTGCCAAAATCCTCCCGAGGCTAGCCCGAGAATTATTTGACAATAACCTCATAATTATTCGGCCGATTCTAACGAAGTTTGAAACCCTTATGCTGTTTTACATTCTCTTTCGAATGCTATAATTGACCAGGTCCTCCCAAGGTTAGCCTGGGAATTTTTTTTTTTGACAATAGCATCATAACTATTCGTCTCATTCTAACGAAATTTGAAACCCTTATGTTGTTTTGCATTCTCTTTCAAATGATATAATTGTCAAGGCTCCCCCCAAGGTTAGTCCTGAAATTATTGAAAGTTTTGAAGGTCGCAAGGTCATAAATCAGAATAAGTGAGAGCACGCGACTTTGGTCAGCAGACCTTACCTTGTTTTATAGAAATCGAGGGTATCATGTAGCTCAAAAGGTTGATGTGATACGAAAAAAACTGGGGTAATTTTTGGATTTAGAGGCTAAATGTTAGTCAAAAACAAGTGTCAGATCCAACTCAACGAAAAGTCTGTTCTCCAGTGATATTAGTTATTAGAAACATTCTTTTTAATAAGTTTTATGTGTTAAAGTAATATTTATCGAATCTACTCTTAAACATGTTGACTCGTAGAACTTTACCGATCGCGAAGGTTATTCAATATCTTAATAATTTTAAACTAGACGAAATTAAGAAATTTGATCTACCGTGATGTTAAATCTTTTAATAATATAGCTGAAGCTGTTATTTCAAGTTTCCGTTCACTTCTCTAACTCAAATAGCAACTTATAATTAATATATGTAAAACCACTTAGTATTTTAAAGACCTCGATGAGCTGACCGCACAAATGACGATTTCCCAGTGGAAACAAGTTAAGATTTCTTAGTCTCACTTCAAAGGATTTATTTCTAAGTTCAGGAATTAATTCCGTCGCTCGACGTTGGACGTGTTCTCCGGTCACGATGGCCTTCCGCTCATTCTAAGTGAGGTCTGACGAGCCATTTTTATAATGAGAGAATATCCTTCTATTTAGATATAAAACTATTAGCTATGTACACGAGACACTACGAGATTCGAATTTTTAGGATGTTCGGAACTTAAACAGTGAGGCATTTCGAAGATAACTCCTCTTTTTGTACTCTTCGAGGGATTTTTGGTGTCCTAAGTGTATTTATCTTAGTGCTAGTTAAATGTGTAGTCTACAGTCTGGTTTCTGGTCTACGGCTTAATTTCTGGTTATGTGTGAGTCAAGTTGGGTCAAGTGGTTTGGGAAGTTTTATTATCTAACCTAACCTAACTTGATCCACAATCAACGGAAACTAGACGATAGTCTGTATACTTAGCAAACCTCCTTATCTATGTTAAAAGGATTCAATCATTTTTTGCAATAATAATAAAATATACCCTCACCGAGCAAAGAAATAATTATGGAATACTTCGATAAAGCGAATCGGTAACACATATAAAAAATAATAATAATAAGGAAACGAGATGAAACCCGTCAACCACCAAGAGCATCTACATTCGGTGATGAAAGGATTAGGAGTAGTATAGATGAAGGAAAAAGGTGAATAATAAAAAGTTAGGATGACGAGGAGGAAAGACACCTTGTTAACCATGAATTCTGGGGCAGGGAGAGCGCCCTTCCCCCTACCTCTCCCTATGTGTGGTTGGCGGCTCCTAGGAAGGGTGGGTCCAGAGGTCCTTAAGAGATAAGGTATTTTGTGTAGTGTGTGGTTGTGTGAGGTTTGGGCAGACTATGATTAGGTGTATGATGTTGTTTGGTCTTTGGTTGCATCTGCTGCATGTTGATATCGGGTCGAAGTTTACAATAAACAATAAATAAAAACTTGCAGAATTAAACTATTAAAAAATGAATTCTAAAAATGACAAAACGAAAAGAAAACAATTAAGAGGGACGCCCTGGTACCCTTGAGGAGGCTTACCTTCCTCCGGGAACCGAGCGAGCCACCGTCAATTTTAAATAAAACCGTATATGGAGGTCAGCCACTATAAAAACTCTTATCACACCGCAATTCGGCGTGCAGGAGACAAACTCCAGTACCAAGGATAAAACCAGACTCTGTTGGGCACCTGGAAAGATAATGAGGTAGGTGACCAAAGAGAGTTCAGTGTCGTAGAGGAAAAACATTTAGTTGAAACGAGGAAGATTTGAGTTATCGGAACTGTATTTACAGAAACATTGCGGAGCTTTCCTCAGAGGCGACATTTTGGGTGGCGTATCTTAATTCAAAATCAGCGAAACTTTCTCAGCTAGAAGTTGTGTTACCGAAATTAACATGTTTTTTTTTCTCTCTGTTTGGGATAATTTTTAGGGGGGAGTGAACCTGTAATCATTTGGTTCATCTTTGGAAAAAAGGGAATTATCAGAAGGTCAGTGTGGAGTAAATTATAATTAGATAAAGGAGCATCTTTCTAGTTCGCCTTGCCCAAAGGCTTGAACTAGCAAATGTAAATCAACTGAGGAAAGGGTATTTAAGAAGTGTCCAATCATAGAGTAACAATAGATAAGGCGCTAGCAAATGATAGCTTTGGAAGTCAATATGACCCCATGTCCATGAATACTCAGGCTAAAATAATTGGCATAAAAGGTAAAATATGGTGGTTATTCACTAGTAAAACAGCCAAAGAAAACCTCTGAACATTTCATACTGTTTGTCTTAGTAGAAACGAACGAGGTCTCTTCGCTACCAGAGCCAGACTCCTCGAAGTTTAGTCGCCAGTCTTCTCCCCATTGGGCGCATTGAAAGTCTAATACCAACTCAGACTCCTCCAACAGGCTTTTCTGCATCATTATAATTGTTTAATTTATTATTGAATGTCGTTACCGAAACGGAAAAATAAATTTAAAAAAAGTGAGGGTACAAATTCTTAAAAATGCATTGTAAAACAAGGGAACTATTTTGGGGGAGTGCTAGATAAAATTCACCTTTGAACACAATTTGTCTAACTTTTTAATTATAATTTTTTAAACTTTCATTTTAAATCAAGTAAATTGTTTTTAATTATTTTTCCTAAAAGAAATTTCAAGAACGATTAACTTTTTAATATGTTTAAATATTTAATGCGTGCGCAAATTTAATAAGTAAATCTTATATAGCCTTGTAAGCGTTTCCCTAAAACCTCCTAAAATCCGAGGGGTTTTCCTAAAACCCCTTAAGATCCGAGGGGATCGAATTTATCGTGGGAAAAGATTAGGTCTAGGAAATGATCTCTCCTCAAGGCAATCGCTTGATACTAGACTGTCCAAGAGAGAAAGTCAAGTTGACCAAACAGTTGAACGTACCCGGAAAAGAGAGAGCCATATATATAATGGCAAATAAAGAACGTCCTGAGATTTAAATTTAAATATACTATACTCTTAAGTATAAATTCCACGATCATGAAATTTTACCTCCTTTTTCGTCAATCAATTGTCCTCCTGCCATAAAAAAAAAACAAATCAGGAACTCTCACAAGTATTTTTTTTTATAATTCTATGAATCATAAAATATAATAAATAAAACTAACAAATGTTCAGACGTAAAAAGAAACAAGAAAAAAAAACCCCTAATATACTTAATACTGCAACACGAACGTACAACACTTCATGCGTGTTTACACTCAAACATATCTGCAAATACTGCAATCACCTTTATTGGTAAAAATTATTGGAACCCCCGCTCCCCGATTGCAATCCAATGTATTATTGCATTTGGAAAACTCTTTAAGAAATGATCTAGAAGAAAATCTACAGAAAACGAATTAAAAGAATGAATTATCGAGGGTAGACTAAAATAACAGTAGCAAAATTTTTAAAAATCACCATGTATGGACTAAAAGGTTGCGACTCGTTTTGTAAGTGATGAATAAATAAAAAAAATAAATAAGTCTCTTGTTTTTTTTTACTCTAACTTATTATTCATAAAATTATAAACAATTTACTTGATGAAAGTTCATGAAAGTTTTATTGTACGAGTATGATAAAAATAGGTAGAGGACTTCAAGGCTTCATCATCTCCCAGTTTCCCACAAAGTGGGGTTGAAGGAGTTGAACTCGTCAATTAGGAAGAATTTCCACTTCCTAGTTGTTGCATGGACCAGTAGTACATGGTATTGCTATAAAATTCCCACAGCATGCAACAGCCTCAAACCATTCTAAACTGGTCCATCAGGACAGCCTCACAGAAAGCGCGGCCCCACTTAATTGTTGTAACGTTGATGGGGGCCTTCAAAGCTCTCTCCCTTAATCTCCCTTAAGGGGTTGGAGGGAGGACTAGGAATAGCAACTATCGAACCCGTCTACGAGATCTGAGTCTCATCTCGCTAAAGGAGAGCTCAGTCGAGTGATTTAAGTGTCCATGATTCTTCAGTTTCGAGAATAATGACTGCAAGAGGATGTTCATGCGGAATTAAAGCAGTACTCGGAACCATGGGTGAAAGCTGGAGTTACGGACTTATCTGGTGGAAAAGTTGTTCACTTACAAGATATTGGAATACTGGAACGACCTCCTTGCTGTGGTTGTTAATAAAGATACTATCAAACAATTCCAAAGTCCAGGTAGATATACATAGTTTTGCTAGCCGAACAATAAGGATTGTTTCAACTTTTCTATTAACATTCCTGGGGGGGGAAGGACTCTTATCAACATACGCAGCTCGTTTTTCACTTTTCCCTACCCGCATATTGTCGGGGGGGGGGGAGACGGAGCTTTCCTCTCGTATCAAAGTTTGACCCTTTCCTATTCGGTGCCTCTTCAGTATGGTTCGAAAGATCCTCTTTCATACTTACCTTGAAAATCTAGTGCAGAAACTCTCTCTCTCTCTCTCTATTTCTCTCCAGAATACACACACACACACACACACACACACAACAGCATGAGGCACACACATAGCCGAAAGCAGAGAGGGCGGGAAGCGCCAACGAGCGAACTCACCAGAGGGTTAAAGATGGGTTTAACGTTAGGCTCGCCAAGGGCGACCAACATGCAGCTGTAGACGATGTAAGGCGACCAGCAGACGAGGAAGCAGAGGAACACGATCAGGAGGGTGTTGGTGATACGGCGCTGTTGGAGGATCGTCGACACCACGCACGAATCCGAGAACTCCCCGAGCCTGCGGGGGCGGGAACCGATCAGCCTCCCGCTACGCTCACAGATCCAGCCCCACTCTCAAATGCCATACGGGAAAGGGGAGGGGAGGTGTCAAGGGGCCAGCACCCCCTCATGCCACTGCCTAGTACACCCCGTGCCCTCCCGGTGCCAATGCCCGCAGTCGTGTGTCCTGCCAGCTCCAACACCCGTGGTTGTGTGCCTTCCCGGCCCCAACACTTAGCATGAGGATCTATGGTAATACATCTGCACATCTTCACCATTATCTTCACAGTTCTCTTTTCCCACTTTGGGCGGGAGATGCCCTCGTTGGTTTTCGCCCAAAAAAAAAACAAACAAATATTTGACCACATTCAACGCCTTCGATTTCAATGCCGCTCTGGTCGCTTCTGATATTTTTCTTCCATGCAAACCTTCATTATCATAATCTTCCTCGATACCACATTCTCTTCTATCGCAACCACCGGCACAAACACACCATCACTTCACTCTTTTCTACATTAGTCCCTTCCTCACACATAACCTGTCGGACGGTTGGATCAATATTTACAAATCACTCTCATTCGAGGCCATTAACAACATATCAACATAAACACCACCCCTCTCTCACCCACCACACACCCTGTCCCACTTCCCCACTCTTACTCCCACAAGGGGTAGATGATGTAGCAGGGGAAAGAGCACGCCCTCCCCGCAACAGTGCCTGAAGTTGTGCACCTTCTCGGCCCCAATGCTTACAGGAGGCATATATCTTCCAAACATTTTCTACCTCCACTATTTTCATTACCGATCTCTCCTTACAGACTTTCTGCGAGAGATGCTCAAGTTGCTATTGTGATTTAAATTCGAGTAAAAAAAAACCTCTCAGCACAGTGTCAGGATATTACACACCCATGGCCATGCATCCGCACATCAAGCACCTTCGCCACGCACATACACCTCCGAAAAGACCTCGGAGCCATATAAATAAATTCTACCCTTTGAAATGAACACCCTTCCACGTCCTTTCAACAAAGGGGGCAGGGAGGAGGTGGAGGGGATAAAAAAACCCTAACAAAAACACGGGAAGAAAAAACACAACCAAAACACACCGGTTCATGTGTTCCTTCACCTCCGAGAAGATCCTGTAGTAGCAGTAGAACATGACAGTGACAGGCAGAAGGAAATTGAAGATGGTATTGGTGGCGGAGTGACTGATTTGAAGAGAAGTCTTGGGGATGTTCGGTCCGCACTGGGACGCTCCGCGCTTGTACACTGGAACGAAGCATTATCTTCGTTAATTATTTGAATTAGTATTATTATTATTATCCATTATCATTAATGTTATTACTATCATTATTATTATTACTACCAGTATTATCATCATTATTACTATTATTATTTACATATTTCAACTGAAAATGATAGATAACGAAAACATCCACAACAGAAAGTTTGTGAGGAAAGGTTTAGGAAAAAAATGATAAGGTTAGGGGAAGTGAAAATATGTGGAAAGTTCGAGTACTCTAAAGAGGAAACTACTACGTGCAACCAATACTTGGAAGATTTTAATTATAAAATAAAGTGAAACCAATGAAGGCTTCTTCACTATCACATTTGTCAAGTGTGTTTCGTGAGTAAAGTGAAGTTGAGGAGGTGACGTGTGGAAGGGAGATACCACAGGTAGACAACTTGAAGCTCTAGGGAGCGGAAGGGCACGCAACTCACCCGCAAGACAGGTCTCTACGGAGGGAAGGTCATGAGAGGATTTTGTAGTAAGTGCTTTTTTATGATCCCGTCTGGTGGCAGCCTTCGATGCCTAAGGCGCCGAAAACGCATATAATGCCCATAGCTAAGTTACCCCCCCCCCTCCGAACAAATCTAAACAATAAAAAAAAAGAAGAGGCACGATCAGGTCTCCCAGGGGAGCCCTCACCCCCTCAGGGGCCGCAAACAAGCCGCCAACAATTAAATAAAAAAAGTTCTAAAGTCCAAGAACTCTATCACACCACAGTCCGTTGAAACAAGCGGTATCGACCCATATCACCACCGTACAAGAGTAGATACTGCCCACGAAGCTCCCCCCTCCCCACACACAAACACTTGGACGTTCGAACATTTTATTATTATTATTATTACTATTTTAGGAACCCATCTGGCGACTGCCTACTAGTGCAAAAGTCGCCGTACTCACCATGGACGCTCGAACAAAATTTGTCATAGACTCTGGGGAACCCAAGCTACTTTCAAAGAAAAGTCCAGGGGAGCGATTCATCAGATGGCACTGCGTCCGACGAGTGTGTCCGATTCGGAAGCGACATTAAATGACTTTATACCTTCGAGGCATTGTGGGATATACCCACAGAAAGAGTCGGGGTGCAATGATACGCAACTTTAAATTCCCGAACTGCCTCACTCAATCTTATTGGCCATGCGGCCATGAGGGCGGGACTAACCCATGACATGTAGTCAGTCAGAGTTGGGGAAAGCGAAAACGACGGTCCGATTGCTCAGGCTGTACAATGAGCCTGGTCCCTTTATTAGCCCAATCGTTCCCGGTAGCCTCTACTTGGGCAGGAACCCAGCAGAAAGCAATTTCGACGTCCCACTGACTCGCAGCGGTCATAGTGCCTGGAAGGCCCCGCCGGCTTCAAATAAGGAGGGTGTAGCATGGAAGCCAAACTCCCACTTCGGACTTGGAGCCATATATGTACAATGGCATATCTCCAGTGTGAATCCATGTATGCTCCAAGAAATACGAACACATTACTCACGGTGCTGTAGAAGCTTTAAGAGCAGAGGCGTAGGGACAAATGGTCAAAGGTGTTATCCTCTAGGTGCCATCTTAGACAGAACCAATGGAAACCACAGGACCGAGAATTACACCACACTCGAGATTTCCTTGCCATGAACCCGGAAGTTTTAGTGCCTGATTGACATTGACCGTTGGCATAGGATCCGTGGAGATCCGCCGAAAAGATGCTGAACCCGCCCGTACAAGCGCATCATGCACTTTGCACGGCGTAAAGTCGTTATATAGGGATCGTGTTGAAGGCATCAGTCAGCAACCGGAGAAGAGTGCGGTGGATCAAATCCCCCATCTGAAATAAACAGACGGATGCGGAGGAATAAATCTGGCATGTGTAGTCAAATCTTGAGCGAACAAATGAACGGTAAAGCTAGAGTAGGGTAGCTCTATCAGAAGTACACTCGCTGAAATACAGCGTAGAATGTCCATGGCATGGGGCCATAGACCCTAAGGCTGCGAATATGTAACCAGATCATGATGAACAATGCTAAAGAGGCTAAGCTTCGCTCACCTAGGTGTCAAAGGATAGCGTACGGATATCGTTGGAGCAGGGGCGGTATCAGTGCAAGAAGCGAGAGCTGGAAGGAAATTGCTTAGTGGAAACAGGTCATTGAAGAGTTCCCTACTTCTGGAGGTCAGGTCTAGTCGGCGAGTTTCAGCAACATGGTTGGAATGCTTGCGAACCTATATCCCGGCTGGAGAATGCGAAGAAAATGATCGCAAAAGACCCCGTCACGGACACAGGGTCCGAGCTGGGCCCGACTTCAGGGAGGACGAGGTGGGTTCCTGCTGAAATACCCAAAATTCTTTTGACATGCTGCTACACCTTTGCAAGAGGTGTCCTTTCATTGAATAAAAAAAATATACCTGTCATGAAAAATGACAGACCTGTTTCGGCACGAAACGAAATCTGCCCTGCATCCATCAAAATTTGATGACTGGGCGGGATTGGCCACATTAACCAGAAGGGCCCCGTCTGGAAACGAGAGACCTTCGTCTCCTTACAAAGGATTAATGCTAAATCCTGACGCTGACAGAGCATGTGCCCATCGAACAGCCTTTTTTCGGTCAGTTAGACGGATGACTAGGAAATTTCTGAAGCCGGCGGGCCCAAAGACGCGGGGTAGCCTCTAAATGAGTGGCCCCGAGGTCTTTGAGACTTCATTCTCTTTCGCTTCATCTTGCTTACTATTCTTTTGCGTGGGAAGAGCGATTGTTTTACGTTGTTCTCCCCTTCCTATGAGTGGGATTCGAGGTCGGACGGATTTATATCGGCCTGGTCCTTCGCCGAAGTGACGAATGACCAGCCGCCATCAGAACTACCCCGCAAATGAGAGCTATTTTTTCTATATTTTTTCCAAGGGGCCTCTACCCCCTTGGGAGAACTCTGTCCATGGGTGGGATCGAGCTTCGGGGGTGTTCCTACCAAGCCATTATCCCCTCGGGAGGGGGGGGGGGGGTCCTTCCTCGCGGGGCGATACCGCTCTCATCCCCACGATATGATCCCTGCTCATCTCGGAGGGGGGTCATTATCGTAAATCATCCTTAGGCCATCCAAAAAGGCTGGGACCTCACTTCAGGAGTAGAGGGACCTCCTGACACACGTTTCTTTCCATGGGAGGAGCCCTTCCAAATTGAAACACCTTGGTATTAGCAAGGCGCTTAAGGGCGCTTCCCAGAGGGAAAGGGTTGCAACGGGAAAGCTCCTTTACCACAAAAGTCGGATGAGGGAGGAAAACTCCTTTGCCGGGAACCGTAGGCTTTTTGAATGTTCTCGCCTAAGGAATCCGTTCGTGAGGTTCGTCTTTTAAAGATCCTCAACATTGGGCATAATGCCCCATATTCTAACCCGGGACCCAAACGCTAAACGCCCCCCCCCACACCACCACGGTCGCCCGTTTCGGAGCGGGCGCTTAAGGGTGCTGCCTAGGACTTGTCGTAGCTCTGTTCCACGCCACCGCAATTTAAGGGTGATGGTATAAAGGGTGGGGGGACAGTGGCCAGTATGGCGGACAAGCGGCAAAGAGATGACTTCCTTCCCTGCCCCCATCAGGGATGAATGAATGAAAGCTGATCGGCGACTAGCCTGCAGTAATATCAACCGGCCGTGAGAGTCGAGAAGAGGCTTGTAAAGAAAGGGGCGAGAGTAAAATGGAAATGTCTAGAAGGAATAAAGCCCAGGTAGTCTCAAACTAGTTCGAGCCTACCTTGGTCATTGGGGACGGAAGGGCGTGCTGCTCATCCAGGTACCAGTTGACAAGGGTACGCAACTCTCTCACAAGCCAAGTCTTCATGCAGGTGCCGAAGAAGAAAGTATAGACAGACATATTCAGGCAAGGAAATATACATACGAGTATATGTAATCCAACGAAGTCAGTTCACATTATGGGGTCGGGAGGGCACGTAACTCTACCGGAAAAAGTCCACATAAAGTGGGAGGTGGGCGATTCAAATTACGAAGTTAACAGTTAATGTAAAAACAGGAAGGGGGGGTCGGGAGGGATGGGGGAGGAGACCCCGACAAACAGTTTAGCTGAAAAGGAGCGATAATGAGAAGGATCCATCGACAGAAGAAAGCCCACTGTGGGCGAAGACAGACAGGACGAGAATGGAGGATCAATAAAGTTGAAAAGTGGAGGGGGGAGGTCAGTCATACGAACTATTAAACTACGAACAAAATCACCCATACCTAAAAGTACGGACTCTGGTCCCTCACCGAGTGACCAGAAAAAAAAACGTTCGTGCCAATGACCGCAGGCACGCAAGAGCGCGAACTTTCCCGAGGACGCGCGCATCAATCTGTCCACTAACATCCCAAGGAACGATCATTGGGAGGAGTTAGCAGACAGAGTAACACCATCCAGCCCGGCCGTGCACGAACGAGCGACTCACCTATATCGGTCCACCCCAGGACGGGGCCCAGATTGTAAAGCAGCGCCCACGCCCAGGCAGCCACGATCATGCAGAAGATCTTGCCGGGGGTCATTGCCCTGGAGAGGGGGCGCGTGATGGAGATGAACTTGTGGATGCTGCAATAGAAGAGAAAGATCTCTATTAAGCGCCACTACTACAACCGCCATTTTCATATCATTAATTAATTTTTAAAAAAACAGTCTCTTATTTTAAAAGGAAGGAGAGTGCTAGTATAAATGAAAGGGCAGCAGGCGCCTACTAATAGGGGTAGGTATAGCTTTCATTGGAAGACGAAGGGGGGAGTGAATATAAAGGATTGCGCCACGGAAATCTCTCTCCTCCTCCTTATTCTCTCATTTTTGTTTCCCGCGCAAATGATTTAAGTCACACGTCGTCAGGGAAACGGGAAAATCGAGTCAGCTCGCGTTTTAAAATAAAATTAAATAAAATGTGTAGTACACAATACACACTACCTGGTAAAATAAAAGTAATTTGTTTCAAAAGGGTCACTACTGTACCCATTGTACCCGTTAATAGAAAATTTCTTGGGAATCTTGTTTGCTAACACAATTTGATGATGTATGTGTGTAGATTTTGGTAAGAAAAGTATCACTGAATTCTGCATCAATGGAGAATAGTAAAGCGTATGACTAAAATCTGGGAAAAAAAAACATTAAGAACATTGTATAAATAATGCCGCATTTTTTTTCAGGATAATCATTATTTTATGGCTAGAAATAATCAAAAGCAGGTTTGCTTTTATAGTGGCCTAGTCTACTAAACTCGAAGCAAGGCTACTTCTGTGTCTTAGCCTAACCAATTTTCTGGGTTATTAATTTTGTATTATTATTCCTAATTTAACGATTTCACGTGTCTTATCGTTAAATAATGAATATTATGGAAGTGTCAAAAGAGTACAAGCGCAACGTTATGCTTTGGAAGTTTAGAAAAGGCAACAATGCTAAAGTTAACAGAAGAAAGTTTGTCAATTATACGGTGAAAGAACGGTTAGGGTTAGACAGTGCCAAAGAGGAATTTTCGATAGGGAAACATTAGTCACAAAGATAGACTCCATTCAGTAAGATTAGTGGAATTTGATCAAGTTATTTTAAAAATAACAGTAGAAGTAAATATGATTGTAATGTTTGAAGAATTGACTGAAAAACTACATCCCAACCATTCCACTGTGCATTTACATTTAAATGAGATAGGAAAAAGTTTCACGATTGGAGAAATGGATTTCTCGGACCTGTCAGACGATTGTTACAGAAGAGTGAGCAGTGTACAATAATATTAAACGTTCCAGACAGTGGATTAGTCTTGGCTAAAAAACAATCCCATCAGCCGAAACAGGGGCCTCATCCAAGGAAGATTATCCTGTGCTTTTGGTGGAATATGAATGCCACAATCTATTTTATGATCTTCTTAACCCAAATCAGACCATCACCAAAGAGGTTTACTGTGCTCAGCATTGAAAAAGAACCCAGCATGAATCAATAGAAGAATGTTTTGTCATCAAGACAATGCGCCACTTCATATCATAAGAGATACCATAACAAAAGCAACAATTTCTCTTGAAATCTAATGAGCCATCCTCAATAAACACCCAA
The DNA here is from genome assembly GCA_963969495.1 of Ceratothoa steindachneri. Classification (NCBI taxonomy): domain Eukaryota; kingdom Metazoa; phylum Arthropoda; class Malacostraca; order Isopoda; family Cymothoidae; genus Ceratothoa; species Ceratothoa steindachneri. The sequence goes on along the minus strand of OZ018320.1, from coordinate 173,007,230 downwards.
CTTAGTCAGTTCAATACTAATTCATTGATAAGCAAAAGACTCATCTGACCTTTCCTCAAAAAGGTCTCTTCCCGCACCGGCAAAAGACTCATCTGACCTTTCCTCAAAAAAGGCTCTTCCCGCACCAGGGACTGAAGACGTATGTCGTCTCCTTCGAAACCTGGTTTCCCAATAAATGGGTCCATAATACCGCGGTATCTTTCTTGCATTTACACGTACTTCTTCGGATACTTATTTAAATATAAATAACTTCAAAGCTTCGTTTGATTTATATTCATAAATTAATGAAAATCATGAAAAAATGCCGTGTGGGGGCACAAGGGAAGGGCAGAGTCCTCGAAATCGAAAACAAGCTTATCTTTGCGCTACGTTCATAAATAAAACAAAACAACAATAATGAACTAAACAGATAAACAAAGAGAAAAAGAGAATGTTAGGCACGCTCAGGTACCGGAGGGAGGTTTGCCTCAGTATGCCCCTGAGGGGTCCCGGCTCCTCAAGAACTCATATCACACCACAATCCGGTGTGCGCGAGTTCTTCCCAAGTAGGGACAGGCGGTAGTGAAAGTTCCTCTTAAGTAGGGACAGGCGGTAGCGAGAGTTCCTCTCAAGTAGGGACAGGCGGTAGCGAGAGTTCCTCCCAAGTAGGGACAGGCGGTAGCGAGAGTTCCTCTCAAGTAAGGACAGGCGGTAGCGAGAGTTCCTCTCAAGTAGGGACAGGCTGTAGCAAGAGTTCCTCTCAAGTAGGGCCAGTCGGTAGCGAGAGTTCCTCTCAAGTAGGGACAGGCTGTAGCAAGAGTTCTTCCCAAGTAGGGACAGGCGGTAGCGAGAGTTCCTCCCAAGTAGGGACAGGCCGTAGCGAGAGTTCCTCCCAAGTAGGGACAGGCGGTAGTGAGCCCATATGTCGTGCTACTTGGACAGGTACCGCGCAGGAAGCTCCCTCAGCCTATGACGTTCAAACAAACGGTGTCTTACCGTCTGCTTATCTCTACTAGTCAGCATTGATATGACTTATCTTTACTAGTCCACAACGAATTCGCTTATCTTTACTAGTAATCACTGATGGCTAATCTTTACTATTCTTCACTGATATAGTTTATATTTATTAATCATCACTTAGATGAATTATCTTTAATCATTATCACCGAGATGGTTTAACTTTACTTGTTATCACTGATATCCTTTACTCATATTGCTTATTTTTACTAGTCATTCGTGATATAGTTTATCTTTTCTAGTCAGTACCAATATGATTTATCTTTACTAATCATCACTGATATGGTTTATATTTTCTAGTCAGTACTGATATGACTTATCTTACTGATATGGGTTATCTTTACTATTCTTCACTCATATGACTTATTTTACTAGTCAATACTGAGTTGCTTTATCTTGACTAGTCTTTACCGAGATGGCTTATCTTTACTAATCATCACTGCTATGGCTTATCTTTAGAATGCTTCACTCATATGGTTTATCTTTACTAGTCAACGCTGAGTAAAATCTAAATATTGGCAGATATCACGAAGCTAATAAACCACCATTTTGAGATGCGATGTCGCGGAAGTGGAGAGCGACCTGGATAAAATTGTCGAGTGGGCGGATAATTGGCAAACCAACTTTAACATACGCATGTAAACGCTGGGTCATTCATGCACGTCGGGCAGTTTCCCAAACTAATATTGTCGTGACCCTGAAAACAAAATGATTGTTGGCCTGGCGACCCTCAGGGATGAAGTATTATTTTATTTTTATCCAATGAATTAAAGTTTACTGAATTTTACTATAAGTTATTAATTAATAAATATAATATAATATTGATTGAAGATAATTGGAGGCAAGCCGTCATACTCAAGCAAAGATAAACAAACTTTTGACTGCCAACTATAATACTGTTTCATGAATGATTCCTCCTGACTATTCAACTGCTATTGACTACTGATAAATACAATAATTTCTTCAGTGTTTCTACATTTAGGTTTATCCAATTATTTTACAGACATTCACTGCTATTTTAAAACAATATATTTTTATATTTTTGTGTTGATTGAAGGATATTAGAGGTACATTTTCATATTAATGTAATATAGTAAAACAAAAAGCAAGAAAATAAAATAAACTTTTTGCTAGCAACTTCTTTTGTCTCTTCAATTAGACTTCATTTAAAAATTGAAAAAAAAGTATTTTAGTGAGTAAAGTGATGTTCCTTCAAATTATGGACAAGTTTCTCCAGATTTGGCTTGATGTTGATGAATAAAGAACAGTGCAGATCATGTTGAGGATCCAGACGGTTCCTTGCTTTAGTCTTGATCGTCACAAGAGCTGAAAATCCTTATTCACAGAGGTATGTGGTAGGAAATGGAATAAGAGCTTTTTTAGCTTCCAGAATCAGAATAGGCTTATCCCTCATTAGAGCCCAGAATTCAAAGAGTGAGAGACTTTAAAAATATTGCTTCGGCACCTGATTTTCCTAGAGATCTTAAAAGTTCTTGAAATCGTGGGATATCTTCTCCAACATCAATGACGTTCACACCAAACACCTGACCCAGCTGTTTTGACATACATTAACAATTTTCTGGCAAATATTTGTTCATTTTCTCCTGAAGCTTCTGAAAATGATCTTGGAAAAACAATTTAAAGTCAGCAAGCTCTATTTCTGATGAATCTTCCAGTACTGCACTCATCTATGGAAAAGCGGCTGTTTATCCGGTGGCAATTTTTTCTCTCCAAAGTGCAAGTTTTTTCTTGAATGGTGTATTTTTTTTCACTGGTGTTTACCATAGTAAGATTTCGGCCTTGCCTATCTGAGTTCAATTCATTCAAATGCCTGAAGATGTCGCCTAAATATGCTAGCTTTGCCATCCAAGCAGCATCTTTGAAACAGTCGGCCAACTTATGCTTCTTCTCTTGGAGAAATACTTCTATTTCAGTTTTAAGTTCAATAACCCGTCCAAGGATGCAGCCTCGAGACAGGAAACGGACCTCACAGTGGAAAAGTAAGTCTTGATGATGTGATCCCATCCCTTCACACATTTTATGGAAAATGCGCGAGTTCAAAGCTATGTCCTTTATAAAATTCATAATTTAGATAACATCATTCAGCACAACATGGAATTCGGGCTGGAGACGTTGTGAGGCCAAATTTTCCCGATGTAAGAAACAGTGACTTATTATGAAATCCAGATTTTCTCCTTTAACCCAAGCGACAAACCTGCTCGACTTTCCATCATCGATGGCGATTCATCAGTACACACAGCCATACAATTCAACCAATCTATGATATGTTTCTTGAAAACTGTCCACCATAACAAAGATATCTTCTCCTGTGGTGGTTGTTGACAGGTTATTACAGAACATAAATCCTTATAGAATTCTGTCATCTCATCTGTACCTCACAAAAACCATGAGTTGAGGTTCGCCAGCAATGTCCATAAATTCATCTGTCTGTAATGAAAATTTAGCTGCTCTTTTCACTGCCACAATTAATTTATCCAAAATATCTAATAGCATGAGATAAATTCGACGGATGATGCTGTTGTTAGAAAGTGGTACAGATTAAATTCTTTTAGCTACATCTGCTCCACAAGTAGTTTTCGCCATAGCAACTGCTGGTTTCACCAGCTCTTCTCCACTGTTGTGAGATTTTTTAGATCGTGCAATATACCATGCCACTTCAAAGGATGCCAAGGAAGTTTTCTCCAAAGAAAAAGCTGAGCCTGAAGGAGCATCAATCCGACTTCGTTTTACCTGTTCTTCCTTATCTTTACAGTAACTTAGTGGCTTTTCAATTAAGTTTGAATGAACTGAACACAAGTGACGTTTCAGTTTGTTTTCCTTCATTGATTCATTGGCAATGATTTGCAGACACTGAAACTCTGAGGGCGGATATTCCTTGATCTATCTCTCGGATGTGTGAAGCCGTATTTTCACAAAATCAAGTTAATACGGCAATTGTTGTTTGTGCTGGACCATCGTTCCCTCTGGAATTGATGCCTGAAATGAGCATAATATATATATATATATATATATATATATATATATATATATATATATATATATATATATATATATATATATATATATTGCAACATAAACTGTTCTAAATTACTTATTCATAAAGTGACATAAACGCTCACCTACATACTCAATATTAATTATTTCAGACGTAAAACACCGGTATAAATTGCCAACCTTATCACACCAGTCATAACAATGTTGTTTTATCTATATTAGACTCTTGACAATCACACTAAATAAAAAAGTAACATGCAAATAAAACTTACGTGATACGGACGTCTATCCACCAACACATCTACGTCGGAAATGAAGATTCTGAAGAAACAGATCGAGTCAAGTTCCTTCCACCTTGGCGTACAGTACAAGTATTGGACCTGATCATACTCGTATATGTTTTGTTCTACCTTAATTTATCTTACTTTTTATTCCCCACTATTTTCCTGTTCCAGTTTGAATGACGATTTATATTCCACATTTATGATGTTAATAATTATTTGAACTTTTTTATTTCTAATATTTCTCTCTTTTATTGATTTATTTTTTTATTTTTGTATCCATCCCGCTCCCGTCAGGAGCAACCTTGCGACCCTCATTTGGGTCGCGACCATGGGTTTGGAAACCACTGAGTCGTAAGGTGTCGAAATTTAAAAGCGGAAAAATTCTAGAGTAGGTTACCTTAAAAAGGAGGACCTCCAGGAAAGAATCACCAAGGCCACTGCTGCAGTCAAGACTCTATACAGGTTCAGAAATCTTCGTCAAAGCAATAAGAAAAAGATCTGCAATGCACTTGTAAGATCGACGTTGCTATACCCCGCTTCCGGCCTCTCGTGTGTCTCGAAGACACAAAAGAGGAAACTACAAGTGGTGCAGAATAAATATACGTACTTAATTTAAGGTACACTCAGGCGAGAAAGAAGATGCCAGAAAGAGCTGCACCGGGAGGCGGGGTAAGTCCCATTAGCATTGTCATAGAAGAACGGACAAGGAATATGCTGGAAATGGTTAATCGTGAATTGGACGATGATATCGTCCAAATGATTGACCAGAACAGAAGAGGAATAAGTCGCGCCAAATTTCTGAGCTCCACCGGGCTTCTAGCTGGGGGAGCAGAAGTGCCGTTCTACACATGATAATAGAAATGTTTTTGCCCTAAACCAATTAAAAATCCGACTAAGAAAAAGCTTACCTAACTATGAAACCTCACCGATTTCTACAAATTCACCGATGAAGACCAAAATTTACCGAAGAAGACATCCACGAAAAAACAAAAACACGAATTAGACACACTACAAGATATATGAAAAAACAAAGACACTAAACACAACACTAAATTAAGTAATAAAGCAATTATCACCACAACAGCAAGTGCGCATATCATATCCAAAGACATTAATTGATTTTGAAGACAAATGGCTTGAACGACATATTATATATATATATATATATATATATATATATATATATATATATATATATATATATATAAACTAACTCAAAGACAACAAAGGAACCACAAAACCAAAAATACTTAAAAGCGATAGGCCTGATCACCAGACTCTAGCATTTACTTGCACCCTTCCACACTTCTTTCTCTTTTCACCACTGGTCTACTTTCCACTATCTGTCCACATACCCTTACTCTATCCCCTACCTACATCTACTCTTACAACAATACGAATACTAATAAAGAATTTTTGTTTTGAATTCTTGGACGAAATAAATTTGCTATTGGCCTGTCGCTACCGGGTAAAGGAGGTAACGGTTAAGTGAACCAAAAAATGCCTCCACTCAGCGAAGAACTGTGAGGACCGATTTACTGTGAACCAATTATAGCACCCCACAAGACTTCAAAATCCTCGTCTTTAAGGAGGTGGTTTTGAGTCAGATGTTATTCCATAATGTGGTTCCAGCACCACAACCCCTTGCAAGTAGGTGATTACTGTTCGATATGGTTTCAAATGGTTTTCACCTGGTAACCGACGATTCAACACGACCATTAGCTCAAAATTACCTCTAGTTATAAAATCATTCAAACACCGAATAGCCTACCTAACCGAGTAGTAGAAATCACGCCACTAAATATGTTTAAAATTCCACTAAAGTATTTTTTGTGTGTTAATATTACCTAGTAGGAGGTACAGATGAGAACGTCCATTGAATGATCAGGAAGAGTTACGAAAAAAAAGAATAAATGAATAAAATTATGTTAGCGATTAGACCCCTGTAAAGCATGAGTGCAAATGAGTTTTCCATATTGCTTTCGCACGTTCCTCTCACTATTCCTGTTAACACAAGCAGGCGAGGTGATTCGGGGGAAGAAGAACTGCTCTATCCTTTCTTTGTTTGATTGGGCGATTGTCTTGAGCTATTATTAGAACCATACATGACTCATAAATATACGTAGATATACGTTAACCATAGTTCTAGAAATAGCAAACAAATAATATGATTTTAATTGATACACACATATATAGATAAGTGTGTATCAGCTTTCTCGTACTAACGGAGTTAACGTCTTTTTTCGGGCCCCCTTAATATGTAATTAGTTAACTTGGTTTGTCTTTTGTTATAATTTGCTATAAATTTTACCTCCTCACTGTTCGGGGTGGCCTTAAGTGGATCGAAGGGTCTTTGTTGGTCTCTATTTGTGTAGTTCTGTAGTTGATATTTCCAAAATATTTAAAAAATGTTAGTAATCCAGTTTTTCAATTTCTTTCTTTATATCTACGGTGTGTAACAAATTTTTCAGCCGTTTTACGGGTTTATGTAACTTCTTTAATCGTTTATTGTTGAAAAGATAGAACTAATATACATTTATATAATGATATCTAAATAAAAGTTTTCATTTCCTTTTTTTGTACTGTTTTGAAGAAAATAAAAAAGTGTCCTTTTCTACATGTGTAGTTGCTGTAGTAGTAATAATAGAATAAGAATAATAGTAATTATAAATTATTTGGAGAGGAAATTCGAAACCGAGTGTGTAATTCCTATGGTTCCTAATTTAAAGAATTTGTAAATATTTTGAAAGGAACTTTTGTTTAGGATCCTAATTTAACAAACTTTGGCAAGCAATTTAGTCAGCATGTCAGTCTTACAACCTCATACATTACAGGCTATCTTTTGAACATATTTTTATCTTTCAGTCTAGGAAACGTAGTAATTAAGTGCATTTTAGTGCAAAATTAAGCAAACATATCGATAAATTCCTAAGTAGTCTTAGGCACATTCAATCAGGTTTTTATTTCCCGCCGCCATTTCGGGTGATTGCTCGTGTATGTATGTATGTTGAAGTAAAATGCGCCAAAATAGAATCGAATGGTTTTCCAATAAATATCTTTGTAGTGTATAGACCCTCACGACAACAGAGTGAGATTGACACGGAATTATATAACATTATTGGAAGTAACATTAAAAATAATTGCACTTTATTAATTGGGGATTTAAATTGTAGAAATATTCACTATGAAACGTTAAATGGGGACGGGGAGGGGAAGAGGGTATTGGAGTTTATGGAAGAAAACTATTTAACACACTGTGTCAATGAACCAACCCGAGGGGAAAATATCCTTGACGTAGTTCTAACTAAGAACGTTAATCTTATCTCGGGTATTAGTAGTGGGGAAGGTATAGGTTCCGGCGATTACAAATCAATAGAGTTCGATATTAATATAAATCGTACCAAAGAAAATAATGATATTAAAGTGATAAATTTTAAACGTGCGGCTGTTAATGGGTTAAAACCACAGGTTGAGAGAGATCGAATGTGATCCAACGTTAGGAAATGTTAATCAGTCCTAGTCCTTTAACACAGGGCATTTTAGAGAATTAGATGAGCAATTTATTCCGCGAAAAAACAAACGAAACGCCTCAAGTAAATCAAAATGGTGAAATCCTGATATCGAAGTCAAATTGAAGAATAGGAACTGTGCATACAACCGTCACAAGTGTAATCCATCCAAGAAAATAAACAAATTTACGAGGCCCGAAAAAGGGAATGTCAGAAGGAAATACGAAGCGCTAAAAGAAAATATGAAATTCAACTGCCAAAGAAAGTAAACATAACCCTAAGAAGTTTTTCGATTATGTATTCAATAGAAACCCGATAAAGGAAACAATAGGACGTATCAAAAATGACCATAACGAATTTGTTTCGGATAGAGAAAAGTTGGCCAATATATTAAATAACTTTTTTAAATCGTTATTTATAAACGAAGACGACCACGAACGAACGACGTGATAAACTTGACGAGCATAAACTTTTAACCGATATTGAAATCTTCAAAGCAGAAATAGATTTTATATCAGTAAGTTAAAATCCAGAAAATCTCCAGGTCTTGATTTAATCTATTTGGTGCATTTAAAAGAAATTTGAAACGTGTTAGCGGGACCGCTAACGACATTTTTAACATATATTTAGAGGAAGGTGTCGTGCCATTAGATTTTAAGCTAGCGAATATAACTCCTATTTTTAATAAGGGAAAAGAGAACTTCCGACCACTTATCGAACCATAATTTTAACATCCATCGTAGGTAAATTAATGGAATCCGTCATTCGCGATAAGGTGATTGATCATTTGAACGCGCATAATCTCATAAATGATAGTCAACACGGCTTTAGACAGAAACGTTTATGTTTAACTAATCTTTTATAATTTTATAACAGCATGATTAAAAGCTATGACGAAAATAGATCTTTGGACATAGTTTACTTAGACTTCGCTAAGGCATTCGACACCGTTCCTCTGTGGCGATTACTAACTAAACTTTTGCTCATGGAATTAAAGGAAACCTCCTACAATGGATTTAGTCGTCGCTAAGTAATCGTAAGCAGAGAGTAGTTTGAAACGATAAATTTTGGGAGTGGAAAAATGTAATTAGTGGCGTGCCCCAGGGGTCTGTGTTGGGACCATTGTTGTTTCTTATTTATGTAAATGATATGGACACCGGCCTACTTGGTAGATTATCCAAATATGCGGACGACACAACAATTGGGGGTAAAATTGTAAATGAGAACGATAGCAAATTAATGCAGCGGGATTTAGATAAAATCTTCGAAGGGTCTAATAAATGGAACATGAAATTCAATTTTGACAAGTGTAGAGTTTTTCACGTAGGTAGAAATAACCTAAGTTTTAACTATGAATTGGGTGGTAAAAATCTTATCTCCATGGACGAAGAAAAAGATTTAGTGTGACGAAGCGTGTAAGAAAGCGAACCGAATGCTTGGATTTATTGCGAGAAGTTTTCAGTATAATATAGTGTATATTTAGTTTAATAATTAAGGTAAAACCCATACTGCAGGAGAAGTACTTTTTCTCGGATTTCTTTCCGCTAACCAACTTGAAAGCTGAAAATTTGAGGACAACACGTGTCGCTATAAAAGAGGGAGGTTTTTTTTTGTTCTTTTGGTACGGGGTTTTGGAACTGATTTGTACTTTTAGTCCTTTTCTAATCGCGACCTACAATTTAATCGGGAATCTCAACCACAGGGTCGCTACATGACAGCCGGCGCAAAAATCGACCTGCAACGAGGCCCCATCCAGGAACTAACCAAACCCGATAAACCAAATTGACTCCGGTAAAATGCTGAAATTAAGAAAGAGAAATCGAAACTCAGGCAGATGCAAACGCTCACAAAGGATTCAAATTATTTTAAATAATTTGAATCCTTTGTCACTCTTATCTTTATGTTAGTTTAATTTCTTCAGGGGAAAACCAAATTGAATGAGACGTGTAGCTTTTATAAATAAATAATTTATTTATAAAAGCTACACGTCTCATTCAATTGGGTTTTCCCTGAAGAAGTGAAACTAACATAAAGATAAGAGTGACAATTATCATTGACAAGCCTCAGGGCACCAGAAGCTGCTCCTAGTAGGTTGATGTGGAGAAAGGGCATGGAGAAAAGTGTCACTATGTATTTGCCACCAGGTAGAGCCACCCGCTCCGTGAGGGGAGTGTGGATTTAAAACTCCCTTCCCGAATTCGGTAGATTAAAGTGAGGAAACGGATGGGCGAGCAACTCTCTTGCGTTTGCTCCTGTTCTTCACTTGAAGGTGCTAGTTGTAGTTCCGCTTATTCGAAGTAGTAAAACGCATATGTACGTACGTTTTTCGCCTGTATACATGATTTAAGTATACACACTTATTCATTGCACGTACACGTGGTGTCCAAATTCGAGAAATCCTTAACAGAGATTAGACCAAATTAGGGATTGAGAGATTAAGGAAAGGTCAGCCGCCGCTATCACTTTTCGGCACGTACCTCCCCAGCTGTGTCGATTTCGCCACCCCCTTTTCTTTCCCTTTTCTTTCCTCTATTCGTTGTTTTTTTTCTATTATTATTATTATTTCTTCCTTCCTCCCGCATGGACGCTGAGAAAGTGGGGAAGGGGCGCGCGCTCATTTGTATCTAAGATGGATCAAATTAGGCTGAAGTTTTCCCATCATCGCTAAATCCTACCAAAAAGTTACAATAGGACCTAAATAAGATGTGTGTTCAGGAAAAAAAAGAAGCACAGAAATGGCTATCAGAGTTATTACAGGAAAAATAAGCAAGGTTAAAGGTGAAAGAGGCAGCATGGGTATAGTATGTAAGGATGTATCTAAAGCATTCGAAAAAGTATGGCAACGAGGAATGTAGCACAAAATTCTGAATCTTAGAATAAATAACAACTTAGAGAAAATACTATGTGATTACATAATGGAAAGATACGCACACATAGACACAGGAAAATACCAAGCTTTAATGCGGACCTCGCGCAAGGAGGGTGTTTCGATCCCCACGCTATACTATGTATATACGTCGGATATTCCCCCACCCCAAAACGAAGAGTGTTTTAATATACAGTACAGTTCGATGATGATTTCACACAGTTAATTCACTGTGTCTATAATAATCCTCAGATGCAGGCCAGCATGACAGCCACAGAAATAAAGAATCTGAACGATTTCGAACGAAAATGGAAGATAAAAATTAATAAAGATAAATTCAAAATGACACTTATGTATCGAAAAAAGTTGTCAGATGTTTACGTCGATGGCGAGCGACATAGATACAATACAAAAGGAAAGATTTTAGGCCTAACGATCATAACAAATGGTTACAAGAAAGAGGTAGTCGGGAGAATAAACATCAAAAGGTGAATTGAGATTAAATTACAAACTAAGAAACAGGTAGCCGGGAGAATAAACAGAGCAAAAGGTGAATTGAGATTAAATTACAAACTAAGAAATCTCAATCTGAAAAACAAGAAAATGATATATCAAGCTATGATACAGCCTACACTAAAATACTCTACAATGGCAATGTACACAATAGCCAGAAGCAACCGGATTAAATTTCAACGCTTACAGAGTAAAGCAATATTATTAATCACGACGTGAAGAAAGACGGAAACAGAGATACCTACACAACGTAGCAAAAAAAGTGCCACTAAACTAAATAAGTGAGAAAAGGGCAAAGAAAATTATAGAAAAACACAGGAAGAAATAGGAGATGAATTTAACAACCAAATACCACGAGGAGCAGGATGGAGACAACACATGCTGTTTCCGAGTACTACAAACAAAGCGGGCCAAAGAGAAGAGGAGGAGATTTATGTGTGAACTACGATTATGAATACCTGAATGTGACAAAAAAAAACCGACTAAAATCGACAAAACTAACCGATCAAGACCCATAACCGACTGGAGTAATCAATCAAAATATTTATTTAAAATTTACTTAAGAAAAGGAACTTATATAAAACTAAGAATAACTATAAGAAAAGGAACAGATACCAGAATGTGATGCAAAGCAAACTATAAGAAACTTAAGAGAAAATAGCTTACCAGCAACCATAAAAAAAACTGACAACGGTTTGAACGCCTAACACGCAAAACACAAAAACTAAAACAAACAAACATACTTTACCAACTACTTATTTCGAGCTTAACTTCAAAAGTATCTTAGGGAACAGATTAGCGTGACCTCCTCGAAAACTTGCAACTCTCTGCAAACCTCAAACTTCTTTCCATTTCATTTGTTACCGCTATCTATTCATCGGACTAAGCATTAACACATGAGGCAGGGGACAGCATATAATACAATTCAATAGGGCAAAAAACACAAAAACATCGTGGTTCGGATCCCACGTTAAACTGTAGGTCCATCGACTACCAAGATCAGGGGCAGGTAACCTTTTCAGAGTGAGGGCCAGATGATACTTTGCCAGGCCATCTATTTGGTGAAAAAAGTTTCCAATAAATGGAAAGTCCTATTGCCGCCCCTCTCGCAAATCTCTTCATGTGTAACTTAGAAGAAGAAGGAGCACTTGACAAATCGTATTACAATTCCGTCCTATCTTCTACAGGAGATACGTAGACGCCATCATCGCCCTTTTCCGCTCTAAAAGTTCATCTGATAAATTCTTCGAGTACATAAACCAGTTAGATACAAATATTAAATTCACTCAAGAAAAGGAAGACAACAACCCCATTCCGTTCTTAAACCTACTAATAACACGCACAACCAACGGTTTCTCCACTTCCATTTACCGAAACCATACACATACAGGCTCTGGACTCCATTTTCTTAGTCATTGTGCCACCAAAATCAAATTAAACTCTATCAAAACCTTACTTTCTCGCACTTACAATCTCGCCTCATTATACTTCAATTTCCACAACGAGGTCACTTTCCTCACTAGCTCTTTCCAACAAAACGGATATCCTTCAAACTCATCCTACCGAACTCTTCGAAATTTTATCAATAAAATATTTAACCCGAAAGATCCCTCATACAACGTCCTTAAAGAGAAGGTTTTTGTACCTCTCCCACATATAGGACCCCTCAATTCACTTCTCTGGGACAAACTCTCACCCTTTCTTACCAATTCATTTCCTGCAACACATTTTATACCAATTTTTTAAAACACACGCAAAGTATAAAATCTTTTCAACATTAAAGACAAAATAGCAACGCTGCTTCGATCCTCCATCATATATGAATTCAACTGCTCGAGATGTAATTCCGAGGTGTATTTAGGATCGACACAACGCACACTACAAACCCGTATTTGCGCACATTTAGTCATGATCAACAGAACTGGAGCCCCACTCACTACTCCCGAATTCTTCCCTATTCGAATACACTACGAAAACAGACATCCACACCATAAACCCAACTTAAATAATTTTTCAATTAAAGATACAGCAAACACCGAAAACCAACTACGTATAGTGGAATCTCTTTATATTACATTTACAAACCCCACTTTAAACTCCGACACAAGCTCATTTTCACTTTTACTACAACTATAATCACGCACGAATTACGCACGCCAAATCTACTCCCCCCCAAAACAACCCCTATTTTTCAATTTTTTCTATTATCTCTCTTTTTTACAATGAAGACACCCAAAACTAATTAATCTGTTTTATTTTAAAAACAAAAACATATTTCCTATTCCCAAATAGTTAAAAGCCCTGCATTTTTATAATCTGAATATTACCACCTCTGCTGCTTCCCATTTCTCATATAATTAATTTATAAATATCTGATAACTTCTGTGGGGGAATTCCACATGGAATTTCTTTTCCAGCACGGAAGTGACGTCCATGCGCTGGAGAAGGTTCTAGAATTTGGTTAGGCTTAAATTGGTAAGGCCCCCCCCCCTTCATCCATAAGCGGTAGCCTCGAACCGCGTCCACCTCGGATCACCTTTTCGCGGCTTAGAATCGCCTCGACGTGAAGATTCGAGGCCATTCGAGAGTAGCGCTGTTCCCCCCACCCCTGCGGGGGGAGCCTTGGATATATATATATATATATATATATATATATATATATATATATATATATATATGGCTCGTCTTCCATGTGGGAGACACAGAGTTGAGGAGTCTCGCCGGGACCCAAGAAGATTCCCCTAGTTCCAAGTCAGGTGCTAACAACAAAGCCAGTGAGGTAATTCCATTTGACGATCACCACCGAGCGATTTTTCCGACTCCACTCATCAACTCCTGTCGAATCCCTCCGCGTTCCCTCCTCGTTTTCGGGTGGCCAAAATACTCTCCCCTGGACTCGACGTTACCGCCGCCCCCCCCTTTTGGAAAACCGTCATCACGTCAACTTCCCGCTCAGAAGCTCCGAGCGCCCTCGCCCTCACGTTTATTGCCTGCAAAAGACATCCGTGAAGCCTTACCCTGACGTCTCACCCGGAATCCTCCGTAAGCCAACCCCTCTCCCCCTTCAGCAACCCATTTGAGTTAATCCTCCCCATTTGAATAGCCTCCTTCTGTAACGCATTAATTTCTAACTTCAGAGTCTCATGCATAACTCTGCAATTCCCCCCTCGTTTACCAATTTAATTTTGCCCATTAATTCTCTTATTTCATGTAAATAAAATTATATTTTTGTACATGCATGCCTCTTAAAATAACCTTGAGCTTTGCCATTGTCCAAATTTTACCTGACTTCGTTGCACTCTTTTCTCGCTGTTCCGCGCGTCGAAACTCGTGGCGTTCCATCCCTTGTCGGTTCGCTTTTAAGTTATTGGTCCCTCCCCCATAGATATAATAATGGGTTCCTACCCGAAATGTTGGTACCAAAAAGTTATGATATAATAATGAACTTCCTAAATTTAGCCTGCTTATTTATCCTATATATATTAATATATATATATATATATATATATATATATATATATATATATATATATATATATATATATATATATATATATATATATATATTATCACAGAAACTACATAGTCAAGGCAAATGAAACTAAACAGGCTTAATGTTAAGCAACATAAGATTTATTCCTCCAAATTTGAATGAGAAAATCAAAGGTATGTGGATTCCATAAACGATTTCACAAATGTTCAATATGCACACTGCCTGAGACACGGCACACGTCAAGTCGGTAGTCCAGCTCCTCCCAAACACGCTGCAGGATGTCTTTGGTAACAGTCTCCATTTCGATAGTAATTCTGTGCTTGAATTCCTCTAGGTTTGCAGGAAGAGGGGGGAGGGACATAGACCAGTCCCTTCACATAGCTCCAGAGAAAAAAATCGCAAGGTGTCAGGTCAGGTGAACGTGGCGGCCATTTCAATAGCACATTGTCTTCATCACCAGCACGCCTGATCCATTTCCCTCGCAGATTGTCATTAAGATAAGGCCGCACAGTGAGCTTCCAGTGAGGTGGAGACCCGTCCTGTTGAAAAATGAAGTCTTCTTGTTCATTTGCAACGAGTTCATCCATTAGCCAGTTCTGAAGCATTTGCAGATAAACATGGCCGGTCCCATTTCCCTCAAAGAAAAACGGGCCATTGGGGATTTTATTCGCCTCAAATGCAAACATTATGCTTATTGACTTTGCCATTCGTATGGAATGTGGCCTCATCACTGAAAACAAGACGTTCCTTGAACTCGTCTTCTTCAGGTTTCTCTTGCATATCAACACAGAATTGTTTGCGCTTTCGCTTGTCATCTGCCGTTATGACCTGAACTAGCTGCAGCTTGTAGGGTTTCATTAGCAAGCGTTTCCTCAGGATGTGCCAAACTGTCGTTGGAGGAATCTAAGTTTCCAAACTTGTTCTTCTTATGGACTTCTTGGGGCTTCGCAAAAGTTTTCACTCTATTGAATCCTGGTCATTTGCCTCAGGCAGGGGGCCCCTCGCCCAGTGGGGTTCCGACACGAGGGTGGTTGATGCCATATATCCCCAGATGCATTTTTGGGGTATCTGCCCTGGTTTGCGGTGAGCCGAGGGTCTGGGCGTGAGAGGGTGGTTTCTCTCACACTCGATCGAGCTCGGACCTTCTCCCACTTGGGAGGGAATAGAGCCTCTAGTCTCCCACTCCGTGAGGTTGGATAATTGATGTGGGCGATGCTATAGGCCCGCGAAAGAGTGAGCAGCGCTACACATTCTAAATCAGAACATCAGAGACCAACGAGGGCAGAAGATAAAGGGTTCCATTGAGCTGACGAGTGGACGCCTCCGAGAGAACAACTTCAAACTTTCCAAACTTTCCTTTGAATTTTAACCTTCCTCTTTACACTTTTCAACTTTGACTTTCTAACCTATTAAACAATTTTTAGCTGCGTGTGTTTACCTTTATTTTTTGTCAGTCACATCATTTATCGTAAAATATTCAAACTTTGCAAGTAACTATTTCAAATCGTCTCTATTCATACTTCAAACTCCACTCTAACTACACTCGTACAAATATTATTCAAACCCAAATAACAGATCTCTAAAGTTTTTCACTGAATTACTATTTTAACTGTATTTTCACTAACGACGGAATACGGGAGATAAAAACGTTTTCGGGTACCTCTTAAATGTAAGTCTTTTTAAAACCTAAATTAATTAATTTAACATCGTTTATCTCTTTTCAATTGCCCATTATTTAATATTTTAGTAATGAATAGCAGAGGCAGGAATGAAGATATCTTGAGTTTTATTTATTCTAAATACTACGAGATAACAAATCTCACCATTCGCTAAGAAGCAAATGAATACTAAATTAGGCGAGGTAAAAAATCGGGGTAATGTTCGGTATTTACCCCAATCAAAAGCCCTGATACGAGTAAATACCAAAATAAACTTCAAAAAGGTTCTTTTTAAATTTTGCTTCTTATTTTGTGCAAATGCTTTCTTCTACCATTTTTTTCTTATAATTTTCCTGAAGTTACACATAAACCACACCTTTATCGTGTTGTCTCTTATTTCATGTTTTTCTTTATGATGTCACAGTACTTGTCCTCACCACCTGTTTCGTGAGTTCTTAAAACTAGGTGAGTTAAGAATTGCGGTTTCTGTTCCATGGGTTTTGAAGACACCATTCAGGATGTTGGCAGACAAATTTCAAAAAGGCCGTGAAGACACCAATATATTTAGATGTCGTGAAATCCCCCACCCCCACCCCCCACAAAAAAACCAACAGCCACACAATACAATTTTCACGTGTCATTGTTTTAAGGGCATTTTTTTTCAGCGCCCATCTGGCGACTACCGGCAAAGGCATAAGTCGCCGCAATTCACGTGGATAAAAAAAGTGTATTGCTTTTGGTAACAAAAAATTACATATACTTTCTGAAATATTTTGCACACCAGCTTTTTTTCACCACTTATAAATGTGAGAGAGAGCGCCTCCATTGTCATCAAACAAATAACACAACAAAGGAATTTAAAGTATCTTCAGCATTTTTCCCTACCTAAGGTTAAGTAGGTTAGTACAGTTAGGCAGGTAGGTTACGTTTATGAGGTATTATGACAGATATTGTTTTTTAGGCTATAATGAACCTGAAATAAAAAGGTATAGTCATTTTTTTCCGAAAATTATTATTGTGATATACATTTGGGTGCTGTTAGTGGAGAGCACAGAATGCTAACGCCTACCATAGTCACCACCAGGGAAGATCACGTTTCAGTCACGCGTTTCTACAGACCCCTGAAAGTTCAGTCGAAACAGTAACTTTATACATTAGATGTATTGTTGTTTTTAAGAGAAAACGGGGAATTAAGCATAATTTTTTTCAGTATCTATGCTAAACACTTTTTGACAAATTTGTAAAATTATAACAGATGGTGCAGTTAGTGGAGAGCCCAGAATAATACCGCCCACTTATTATAGCACCCTGGAGGACGCCCTAGTCACCAGCAGGGAAGATCACGTTTCACTCACCTGTTTCTAGCGGACCCCCAAAAGTTAAATAAAGCGACCTCACTTTATGGGAAAACTGGTTGAAGACTTGAAAGTAAAATCATTTCAATGAAACGTTAAGTTTAATGATTGTCTTATTATTATTAAAGGAGGGCTTTAGGTTAAATATATAAATCAATTTGAGAATATTTAAATCACTTTCACAACTAAGTGACCGCGTCAAACTTTTAAAATTGTTCCCCCTTTAAATGATTTAAATATTCTTGAATATATTTATATATTTAACCTAAAACCGTCCTTCAATAATAATCAGACAGCGATCGGACTTAACGCTAACAAGCTATATCGAAAAAGGCGATTTAGATTTTGGCTCAGTGGTAAGAGCATTTGGCGAAGAGCGCTTAATGGTACAGGCTCGAATCCACCATCATTTCAGTGACGGGCATTGTTTTACTTAAAATTATATATATATATATATATATATATATATATATATATATATATATATATATATATATATATATATATATATATATATATATATATATATATATATATATATGTATATGTATATATATATATATATATATATATATATATATATATATATATATATATATATATATATATATATATATGTATATGTATATGTATATATATATATATATATATATATATATATATATATATATATATATATATATATATATATATATATATATATATATATATATATATATATATATAATATATTGAGGATAAATCCCAGAGCCACGAGAAACGGATGCAGCATCTTTTATTTTTTCACAACGTTTCGAAAACTACAAGTTTTCATCTTCAGGCTAGAATAAGTTTACAAAGTTAATACATATGAAGAAAACTTGAAAAGGCCAACAAGACATTATTTTAAAAGGTGACCGATTATAAACTATCAGTAAAATGTACTATAAGTTAATTTTTTGTTATTAAATATGACTTGGCAACAGTTAAATTTGCTTTAAAACTGACTAAAAAAAATAGTTAATAAATTTAAAGATTATTTCAGAAATTAATTAAAAACTATAAGAGAAATTGACCTGGCGTTATTTAAAGATAGTAAATTTAAACTTTGTCTTTAATTTTGTAAAGACTGTAAGAGTTACTGATAATAGGAATGATCCCCGTACCGTCTTTCGCCTGCTCTCCCGTCTTACTTCCCCAGCCCAGGTCTCCCCACTCATTAGCCCTGCTACTCTCTCGAATTTATTCGCAGATAAGGTCACTAACCTCCGTGCCTTCCTCCCTCCGCCTTCTGTCCCGGCTCCTGCCATTCTCCCTGACTTCCCGCCTCAGTCACTTATCGTTTTCCACGCTGTGACCGCGTTGGAGCTTACAGCCCTGCTCTCGCGTTCTAAGAAATCGGGCTCCTCAAAGGACATTTTTCCGCCTAAATTGTTATGTAAAATTCTGCCTGCTATCCTCCCAACGCTTCTTCACCTGTTCAACACTTCACTCGCAACTGGTCTTGTTCCCTCTTCCTTCAAACGTGCCCACATCCGTCCGATTCCTAAAAAGCCTCAACTGAACCCCATTGACCCTTCCAATTATCGGCCGATTTCGCAACTTCCTTTCCTCTCTAAGGTTCTGGAGAGAGTGGTTGCTTCACGCATCAACAGTCACATGGTGGCCTGTAACATTGATGAAACCTATCAATCTGGTTTAAAGTCCGGTCACTCCACAGAAACCGCCCTTCTCAATGTGTCCGATTGCTTATGAAGAGCCGCGGACAGGGGTTTGAAGAGCCGCGGACAGGGGTTGTGCCTCCATCCTCGTTCTACTCGACCTCTCCTCTGCCTTCGATACTATTGACCATACCGTCTTACTTGATCGTTTCCACTCTTTCCTCGGCATATCAGGCACCGTGCTTGACTGGTTCCGCTCTTACCTCTCGTCTCGTACCCAATCCGTTGTGATTGACGACGTTTCATCCGACTCTACTCCCATTCGCTTGGAGTGCCACAAGGCTCTGTCCTTGGTCCTCTACTATTTCGTATCTACCTTCTCCCTCTTAGTTCCCTTCTCCATAATCTCGGTCTATCCTTCCACCTATATGCTAATGACACTCAAATTTTCGTTTCCTCATCCCGCACGTCTTTTGCCTACTCTATCACTGACCTCCTGGCTGCCTACTCCTCCATTTCTGATTGGCTCTCTACCAACTTCCTCAGGCTTAATCACTCCAAAACTGAGGTCCTCCTCGTCGGCACCCCTGCTCTTGTCAAAAAATCGAAATCTCTCTTTCTCTGGGCGGTAATACTATCATTTTCTCTGACTGCGTTAGGAATCTGGCTGTTGTTTTTGATGAGCATCTCTCCTTTAAGCCTCATATCCGCAATGTCAGCAAATCCTCTCTATGTTTCCTTCGTAACCTCTCTCTCATTCGCTCTCACTTTGATCGCTAAAGTCTTGAGACTGCTGTTCATGCCTTCATCACCTCACGCCTTGACTATTGTAACTCTCTGCTTGTGAATCTGCCATCCTCCTCTCTCCGCCCCCTTCAACTTGTACAGAACTATGCCACCCGGCTTCTCCTCCGTCGCCCTCGCTTCTCTCCCTCGAAACACTTGCTGCATGAACTGCACTGGCTCCCTGTCAGATCCCGTACTCACTTCAACATACTTCTCTTCACATTTAAGGCCCTAAACAACAAGGCCCCGTCTTACCTCTCTTCTGCCCTCTCGCCACGCCATGTTCCTCGGGCCCTTCGGTCATCACATGCACCTCTTTTGAATATTCCTCGTTCATCCCTCTGCTCAATGGAGGACTGCTCCTTCTCAATCTGCGCCCCTAAGTTATGGAATGCTCTTCCTGCTGAAATCAGGTCTTCTCCCTCTCTTACCACATTTAAGCGTCTCCTGAAAACGCATCTTTTTAGAATTGTCTTCTCCCCCTCTTGGATTTCCATTGAATTTTCATTCTCATCTCAGCACAACGTGCGCTCTGGGAAGGCCTCAGGCCTTAAAGAGCGCATTACAAAAGACTTATTATTATTATTATTTAATATAAAAACGGTAAATTTGGGTACTTACTAAAGTGGATCCATCCTAGAGAGTGAATGGTGGGTTTAACAATGGGCTAGTATTTATAGGTTACAGTGACGCTTGGTTTGTTAAAAAACAAACCAACTAACAAACTGTAGTTAAAATTAGTTAATTAATAATGATATTGCACTTAAATCTTCATTGAGTGTAGGTTTGTAGTTTGATATATAAAGATTCGAGGGTTCTTAGGCAATGTTTGTTGTTATTAAAGGCTAATACTTGAAAATTATCACTAGAAATGTCATTTTTACAGCTTATGGTGTGTTCCCTAATAGAGGACTTTTCCTTTTTATTTAAGATTTTGTTTGTGCGCCAAATAATCCCCATATGAGCAGAGAACCTAGCTTCAAGAGACCTGACAGAGTTGCCAATGTAAGAGGCTCCAGTACAATTGGGACATTTAAATAAATAAACCGTATCACTGCGGAACCCCAAAAGAGATAGGATCTTTAATGTTAAAAAAACTTCCTATCTATAGTTTGTTTCTAAAAACTATTTGTGGGTTGATTTGGGGAAAATATCTTTTAAAAATAAATAGGATTTTTCTTTTAAAAGTATCGTTTAAAAAACCCATCTCTGAAATTAGTAAATATATGGGCATTTTAGGAACTTCTATGCATGGTTGAGGGGGGTCAATGAGATTACCAAATAGCTTTTTTTAAAACTCTATCATATAGGCCAGAAGGAAATAAATTTTTATAAAATATTTTCTAAGAAAAATAAATTAATTATGGATTGATCGGTTTAGTGGATAATAGCGAGAAACTTCTATGTATTAAAGTTTTTACTGTGGATATTTTGTATCTGAAATCATAAAAACTAAAGTAGTTCAAACCTAGTCCTGTGAAAGTTTTTTTCGGTAAATGGTTGTTCGAATTTTTCGTTGGTCATTATCTCGGGTGATTAAAAGGTCAAGAAAGGGCATCTTATCATTTGACTCTACTTCCATGGTGAATTTGATGTTGGGGTGTAAAGTGTTCAAAAAATTCAAGAAAATTGGCTATGTGCAAGATTATTAAAAATTGCCAAGGAATCATCAACAAAACGGCGGTAGAAGGAGGGTTTGTAATCTAAATTAGTAGAAAACATTTCATAAAACATTTTATAATCGGTCACCTTTTAAAATAATGTCTTGTTGGCCTTTTCAAGTTTTCTTCATATGTATTAACTTTGTAAACTTATTCTAGCCTGAAGATGAAAACTTGTAGTTTTCGAAACGTTGTGAAAAATTAAAAGATGCTGCATTCGTTTCTCGTGGCTCTGGGATTTATCCTCAATATTAAATGCAGGCTTCACGGACGAGCTACATATATATATATATATATATATATATATATATATATATATATATATATATATATATATATATATATATATATATTGAAACCACTGTATAGGAGCCAAAAGTTAAATTTACAAGACTAGTTTCAGTATATAGTTTATCATACCTTCTTCAGTCGTATACTGAGAATTCAATTGTTACAAGTCTATAAATAGCGTACAGATAAGAAAAAACAAAAAGACAAAAGCCACAAAGAAACACAAAACGTGGGAAAAAGGTCATTAATCAGGGGGTGCGAGTCTAAGATCGTTGACTAAGCTGTTTAAGGTTACGGGAATGGGGCTGCATTTCAATTGCCCATCTGACAAATTGAAATAGGGAATTTCTCCTATTAATATAGATTCTATTATTTTTCTTTTACGGAAATCTTTACAATTATATATGATTTGTGCCTTTGAATAGTCAATTTGGTGGTTGAAATTGCTAATATGATTAAAAATAGAGCCACACGGGATTAAATATACACCTGCTTCATTTGGTTGATCCACTGGCTCGGTCCAAGGGAAAGATTTAAGGATAGAAAAAGGGTATTTAAATGTGGTTAGGCCTGGAGAGATAACTTTGTTCATTTCTTTGAGGAGGGGAGAAAAAGGGAGGGATAGACACTTCGTATTACTAAATTTGCTTCTATCCTTGGGACGGTAATGAGTAGATTTTGCTTTAGATAAACTTTCATTGATCACGTGGAGGGGGATAATTTAATTCAATGAAACTGCAGGTTATATATGTAATCTTATCTTCTAGAAAGCAAGGGTCACATATCCTAACTGCCCTCAAAAACATACCTGATGCAACGGCTCGCTTAATGTTAATATCATGATGAGAAAAGAAATGGATATAAGAGTTAGAATGGGTTGGTTTTCGGTACACAGTGAAGCTAATTTTGTCAATAACTAACAATTTTTACATCAAGAAAGGCTATACAATTATCTTTTTTCCACTTTACTTTAAAATTGATAGTGAGATGGAGGTCGTTAAGATTTTTAAGGAAATTGTCAAATAAGTTTAAACTATTTATAGGCCAAATCGATATGACATCATCTGCATACCTATACCATACAAAATTATGATGGGGAATCACAGAAGGGAATAATGATACTTCGAAATGCTCCATAAAAAGGTTACATAATAGGGCAATAAAGGATTACCCATGCTAAGACCATATTTTTGACGGAAAAAAAACAATATCGTTGATAAATACATTGTCAGTAACACAAAGTTTAACAAGATTTATAATTTTATTTTTGCCTAGTGGGAGGTTTAATATCGGATTGTCTAATACCTTAGATAGAACATCAAGAGCTTCGTTAACTGGGACATTAGTGAACAGGCTGTCCACATCAAAGCTTATTAAATGGCTTCCTTTTATGTTGATTTTCCGAAATTTTTCAATGAAATCAGAGGAATGGATTGCATGTGAAGGAGAGGTCAATCCAACAGCGTCAGCAAGAAGGGAGGCTAACCACTTCGAGAGTTTGTATGCATGAGAGTCGATACATGATATAATAGGTCGGAGTGGCGTTCCTCTTTTGTGGGTTTTTGGCAGACCATACAAACGGGAAAGAGATGGGTTGGTAGGTTTAAAACGATGAAGAAGGTCTGGATTGGATCATTTGAGCAATTTTGCAAGTTTTGTTGAAAATCTTGGTTGTATTTTCCAATGGGTTGGAAGATAAATTCCCGTAAATGTTCATATCATTGAGTAATTCCTGTAATCTTTCATTATAAGAATTTTTGTCTAACACCACGATTTAGTTAGTTTTGTCCGATTTTGTTAGGATGATATTTTTGTTAGAATTAAGTAATTTGAGGGCAGTCATGAGGCGCCTGGGGATCTCTAAAGTATTTCAACACTGTCACTATGGCATAAAGCATCAGCTACAAAGCCACTTAAGAACTCAATATTCGATTGATCACTTTCACAAAATTTATTTATAGAAAGGAGATAATTAAGGGAAAATAAACCAGCATTTTTGAACGCGAGGGATAGCTTATTAGGGTTAACTGGTGATGAGGGGTATTCAAATGATGAATATTGGTAAAAAGAACATATTTTTGGCAGAAAAGTTCAATTCTGATTGATCTAAGCTACATCAATTTGAAGTTGAAATATTGTTAGTTCTGGGTCATTTACTATATTTTACTGTTATTTTAGTTACCCATAAAAGATCAAATTTACCCTTTTCTATCATCAATACATTTATGTAGTCTGAAAGATATTTGTCTAAAAAAATGTAAAAATGTATTAGAGAGACATGAGAAGTAAAAAAGCTGTTAAAAATGACCCTTAATTTAGTTTGGTCTAACTCCAAAATTGCATGTAGCCAGTATTCATCACTCAGTGAAAGGCAATATTCCAGTAGTGTTGCCAGTTCTGGTAACTATTGTAACTGGTAACTGTTTATAGAGCATTTACATTTTATTTGAATGCTAGTTAAGGCTGTGGATCATTTTAGAATAACATATAATTATTTGGTAAAGATTATTTCTTAATCTAAGTGCCATCTTTTCATTTGCAGATCTACCTGCGATTAGTGTGACAATGGCGAAAATCAAGACAAGATCCAAATCAAGTTCTTATCTGACTAACTTTGTTGGGACTGGACAAGAGCTGATGGTGTCTGAGTTACCAACAATAAGATATATTTTGAGGTACGGCTTCTACCTGAGGGAGCAAAGTGAAGATGACCGGAGAAATTATGAAGTGGAACAGCTAGTAAAAGACATGTATCAGAGCTTGATTAATCAGTGGACAGAAGCTAATGCTTTCTTCAAACCACCTGTTGTAAATCAAAAGGTCACAATAATATGAAAGCTTAAGAAGGTGTGTAAGGAGGCAGTAAAAGTTTCCTTTGGTAAAGGAAAAATTGAAGTAAAAGAGAAGTTCATTGCAAAACTAGATAAGTTATTTGATATATTGACATACAAATGTCAAATTTTCAGTTGTGGGGAAGTAGGTTATAATGGTTGTGAGACTGAAGACCACATTAGCTGCTGTTGTAGTAAAGAGAAAAAAATACCTACTAGGGAACTGGCCTGTATTAAAGGACAAAAGGAGAAGGTTGGAAGTAAAGGTACCTTTCAAATTGGAGGTCCTGATATTCCAGAGCATAATAGATAATTAAGAGCTTCAAAAAGGAAAGAAAAAGAAAGGATAGCAGAAATAAAAAGAAAAAGTAAGGAGGAAAGCGCTGTTTTCGCAGGAAAGGCAGCAAGAAAAGAAATCGAGCATTTCTTGGCAGAAGGTGAAGATCTGGAGGCAGGAAATTCTGATGGTGACAACAGTTTGGGTAATGAAGTAACTTTTGAAGCTGTCCAAGAGCCCGAATCTTCCACCAGTAAAATGATAAAATTCCAAATATTGCTCTTGCTAGTATAAGGTATGGTGTCGGATTGAGACCAACTGCAGTTATAGCAGCTTTAATAGATGCTGGATTCATTACTGAGGAAGATAAAAGTAAAGTAATTGATAAGAATAAAGTTAAGAGAGCACAGGAAAAGCTAATGGCAGTTATTGAACATGAGTTTGAGGAAAACTTAAGGAAGGATGGGGGAATTTCTTATGTTCTCTTTGATGGATAGAATTGATGTGACAAATTTTATGATGGAGGCAGAGGGAAGTGAAAAATTTTTTTCCAGCAAAAACAAAAGAGGAGCATTACACTGTTATCAGTGAGCCTGGGAGCAATTACCTCTTCCACTTTGTCCCAGAAAAGGCTGCAAAAGAAGAATCACGTGCAGAGAAGATCGCTAAGGATAGCTGAGGGAAAGGGGTTTAGATAAAAGCTTAATGGCGATTGGGGGACTCGGAGGAGACTCCACAAATGTAAACACAGGTGCAAATGCTGGAGTAATGCGAAAAATGGAGCTCCATTTGGGCAGAAAGCTTGTTTGGTTGGTCTGTAACCTGCACACTGGGGAACTCCGTCTCAGTTATCTAATTATCAACCTGGATTGTCAAACACTATCTGACAACAGATATTCCGGACCAATAGGAAAGCTCCTTGACTTTGTTACAGACTTGGATATCAACCCAAATTTCACTCAAATATCTTTAGGCCCTCCTCTTAACAAGATACCTCAGGAAGTGGTGCAAGATCCTTCCACCGATCAACACTACGGTTATAGGATTGTATCGGCAAGCAAAGATGGAGTGCTTCCTACAGGGCTTTCTCTATTGGAAATAATACGAGTCGCTGGCTGACCACAGATAACAGACTTCTTCGGCTGTGGGTGTCAAAGCATGAGCTCAAAGGAAAGGCCTTTAAGAATCTACGACTGATTGTTGAGTTCATCATTGGTGTATATTACCTATGCTGGTTTAACGTTAAGATTAAGCACTCTTGGACCGAGGGACCTAGGCACATTCTTTATCAACTTCACTGCCTTAAGTCTCAGAAAAAGGAGGTGTTGGATATTGTTTTGCCAACTGTTAAGAGATCATCTTGGTATGCATACAGTGAAGCCATCCTCCAAACCCTCCTATGCTCTCAAGATCAGGCGGAGAGATCTGAAGGGGTGAAAAAAATCCTAACCATCAGGGAAGAAAAGGACCCAGATACTCAACTGAGAGACTCCTTTGTAAGACTTAGAAGGACACCAGACATCAATTGTGATGCTACCAGAATTCAGGATTGGAGATCTGATCAATTGGTCAGAGGATGTCTCTGAGCCACCTCTCACTTGCTCTTTAAGTACTTCTGAATTGAAAAACTTCATTGACTCTCCTATGAAAGTACCTGGCTGGCCTTGTCACATACAGAGCATTGGGAGGGTTGTAAGAATGGTGACTGAGGCTTCTTCCAAATATTTCTCACATAAAAAGAGGGATGGAGGAATCAGGGCACAAGAGACAAGTAGACGTCTGATGTCCAGGAATGAGTCAAAGCAAGATTTGTGTGCTCTGGTGAAGTTCAACTTTTGAATATAACCCAAAGTGACCCATGCAGCTATATGTGGAGCTTTGCATACACTTTCCTCACTCAATAAACATGTAAATTTGAGGTTACTTTGTGTTTGTGTGTACTTGGATTAAATATAAATAGGTTACATAATCTCGTGGCGAAAGGGAAAAATTTACTTTTATTTAAATGGAAATTGATGTATGTAGGAGCAATTGTATAACAAAATAAAGTTCTTTTCGAAATCTACACCAGAAAATCTATCATTTAGAACTCCTCATTAAAGGATTTAATAAAAATATACGGTTGTCCCAAAGTATGACCCGCCCTAATAGCCCATAGCCGAGGATAATTTCTTGATCACTCGAGAGCTCATACGAAGAAAGATTGAGAACCTTCTTCGCAGGATTTGAAGCCTTCTCCCATAGGCTATTTTGGAATAGCCACTCCATTTTGTTATGAAAGTGGCGTTGACACTTTAGACGAACGCAGGTAAGGGTCACTTAGCACCGTTTCAGTGTGTAAGAAAGTTGGGTTGGACTTACCGTTTGCTTGGAGTTCACGGAGTTTAAAAAATAGTGATTCATTTTCCCTTAATCATCTTCTTTCTATAAATAAATTTTGTGAAAGTGATCAATCGAACATTAAGTTTTTAAGTGTTTTTGTAGCTGATGCTTTATGCCATAGTGACAGTGTGAAATACTTAGAGATCCCCAGGCGCCTCATGACTGCCCTCAAATTACTTAATTCTAACAAAAATATCATCCTAACAAAATCGGACAAAACTAACGAAATCGTGGTGTTATATAACAAACTCCACAGAATTTTTGTCATATTCAATTCCCGCCTTTGAAAAAAACTTTTTGAAGAAAGAAAGAGGCAGAAACCTTGTATTGCAGCAGACTACCGAGCTTTGTAAAAGTTGTTACACTGGTTTTTGTTGTGTTTTTTTTTTATCTTTCGATATGGTTTACGTGTGTGATAGAAAAAGTTCCTTCAAACAACCTAAAGTTTTAATTTTACAGCACGTGTCATTCAAACGTCTTTTCCATTGTGTACAAGTTTGTCGAGATGAAGTGGAGATAATCGACATCTCTGCGGGCGGGCCACAAGAACGCCATCACCAGGCGGCTCAACGTCAGCCGAATGACCGTCCACAGATTCGTTGGGAAGCTCAAGAACGGGGAAGCCCTTAAAGATGGACCTCGATCAAACAGACCTCAAGTTGTCACCGGTTTGCTATGAGAAAAAGCCTTCAAAAGTAGTCCGAAGCTCAAAATGACTACCCCAGTGTCCAGTGGCGTCAAGGAAGAGGGTGGCAAGAGTTTGAGATGAGGGGAAAAGACTTTGCTCACCGATCGTATGCGAGAATAGCGTTGGGACCGCTGGTGTCGTTTTCTCAAGGACTGGAAGAGTCATGACAATCGGATTCTCCTTCTTCTTTCTTTGGGAAAACGTTCACGGTCGACCCGGTCATCAACAAACAGAATGACCGCGTAGTAAGCTTCGGCCAGGACGTCTCCGAAGTCCGTTACGTGTCCACAGACAAAGACGCATCCTCTGTGATGATGCTGGGCGCCGTGGTTTCTAATGGGGAGAAGATGCCGCTGGTGTGGTTACAGGCACGCTGCGGCCGATTACAGGGACATCTTGGCCACAAAAGTCCTGCCCTGGGTGTGAAGTCACGAAGAAGGCGGACTACGTGTTCCATCAGGACAGTGCTCACACCCACACGGCTAAGACCGTGCAAGAATGGTTGGGGTCGAACATGAACTTCGAGTCGAAGGAATTTTGGCCGCCGCAGTCGCCCGAGCTCAATCCCCTCGACTAAAGCGTGCGGTCGAATCTCGAGGGCAAGGCCTTGTTGCAAGGTCCGCCACAGCAGCGTGGACGAAGTGAACGCATTCGGTCAACCACGTGTGGGCTAGCATGAGGAAGGACTTTTCCCGCAGCGTTGGCACGTCCTTCAGGTCTAGCCTGGAGCATGTGGTGGCCGCCCAGGGCGGCCATATTGGTTAAAATTACAAGTGAAACACATATTTAGATGTTAAAACAATAAAAACGTTTCTAACTGCATCAAAACTATCATTGTATCCTTTGTTAAGAACGTAGTAATGAGTGCAACAGGACTTTTGCAATACCCGGTACATAACCATATTTTACAAGAGAAAAAGATATTTGACATGAATGAGCACATGAGACAAGAAACAAGGACCAAAGAGAGCAAAGAACAGCACAATGAAGGCAATCTACATCTGAAAAGACAGAAATGACGCCAGGGGGAAAAAAGCGTATTATCCTGGCCGGGAGTTCCAATATGAAGATGAAAACCAAGCACGCTATTGATAAAAGCATCTTTATTTGTCTAGGGTTGAACGTTTCGAGGTACTAGCCTCATCATCGGCACTAAGAAATTAGATAGTAAAAGGTTAAAATTTATAGTTTTCATAAAATACTAAAATTGAATAATGCAATTTAGGATAAACTGCTTAATGCAAGAATAAAAATTTCAATAATTCATGATACAATATAAAGATTAGATTCAGTTTGATTTATATTTAAATTAGGTTTAAGTTTTAGGATGTAAAGTGATTCTAACATCCGTAGTTCGTCGAGATGGGGGAAATGACTAAGTATTTTAAAATTATCCGTATTAATTTCAGACTTGCATAGTTTGATGTGATCTCGTATGGGCGAGAGGTCTGGTTTGTTTAGAATCAGCCCCCTGCGGGTCGACCTTCCCCGATGCTGCTCGATGCCCCAATGGATTGGCCTAATGGTCGAACCAATATAAGATGAATAGCAAGATTCACAACTATATTTATAAATGGCAGAGGAGCGGCAAGAGAATGGAATTCGGTCCTTATAGCTGAAATAGGATCCAATATTTTGTCCATTTTTTAACATGAATTTGAGCCGAGATATGGCTAGAATATATTTAGAGTCTTCTTAATTTCATTTACAAAGTCGTTTGATTTTTTACCAAAGTATGGAAGACTAAAGAAAATGGATAATTTCTCTACAGTATTTTCTGTTGGATTTTTTGATAGAGAGCATTAAGAAACGTTTTAATGTGTTTTTCCACTAATGAGTCAGGGTAGCCATTATTTTTAAAGAGAGTTTTTCGAAAAGAGAATTCTAAATGTAGCAGTCTGTATGAAGAACATATATTGTAGGCTCGATGAATAAGAGTTTTTAGCGAGGATAAGTTAAGGTTTTCTGGTAACAAACTAAAGAAGCTTGTGCCTAAACTGTAAATGTAGACTTCCTATAGACTGAAGTTTCAAACTCTGTTCCTAAACGTTTAATATCTATATCAAAAAATGGAAGTCTACTATTTTTCTCGATCTCCATTGTATAACATTGTATGACATTTTCTTATACCATTATGAACAACTTTGGCTCAATAACTGTCTCATTGAATATAAACATATCTATTACAGACGTTATGTCGATGATACATTTGTATTAATGAAATCACGACAACAAGCGGAACAATTCCTTAAATACTTGAACTAACTCTAGACATAGAAAATATAAATTATTCAATGGAGATCGAGAAAAATAGTAGACTTCACCTTCATATATATATATATATATATATATATATATATATATATATATATATATATATATATATATATATATATATATTCTTAATTTTAGAGCATCAGACCGGCAATCAGCAAATGTTAATCATGATGTTAATATTAAAAAAGCCGTTGCATAATTTATGTTGTTTTTGAGAGCACTTAGGATATGTGACCCTTGCTTTCTAGAAGACGAGATTACATATATAACCTGCAGATTCATTGAATTAAATTATCCCCTCCACGACATCAATGAGAGTTTATCTAAAGCAAACTCAACAAATTACCATCCCAATGATAGAAAGAAAGTGAGCAACATTTATTTATTTATTTATTTATTTATTTATTTATTTATTCCATACTAATCCAATGTACAGTAAAAACATATTACATTTTAGATCTTAATGCCAAGTTACTATAAGTACTTATACATACAGGATTATTTATGGGCCCAAAATAAGTCAGTGACTTTTAGGGCAGAAACTTAAGACTAAGCATAAAATTATAAAGACTAGAAATCCCTTCATGTTTATACAAATATAAACAACTTAATATTCATTTGAGAACCTAACCATTGTAATGATTGCAAATAACGAATAATTATATAATTGAAATTTAGAGATAAATTAAAAACTATTTTATTTACAGCGATTCTTTCAAGAGGTATGTAGTTAACATAGTCAACAGTCTTATATAAATAATAACATATTTATAATGTATAAATCAAAGTAGTAGTACACAGTATAACATTGTACGGCAACAAATAAATACACAATAACAAAAGCTGAATAGAAATTTAGTAAGCCGAAATTATATTGTTTTTAAGAGCTTTTTTGAATTGAGCTAAATTGGTTTGGGATTTGATATTGTCGTCCAAGCCATTCCATATTTTGATAGATTTGTACAGAAAGCTACATTGAGATTTTGATTTTGAACACAAGGGTGAAATAAATTTTGTTCTATTGCGGGTTTGGTGATTATGGATATTATCAGCTGTTTGTAACATATTAAATATATAGCTATTATAGGAACACTTTATTGTTTTGTAAAGGAATAAGGATGTTTGAAAAACAAAGAGATCATTTAATTTTAGAATTCTGGATTCCTTAAAATAACGATTAGTGTGCTCATTGTAGTGAAGTTGATGGATGGCTCGAATTGCTTTTTTCTGTAATATGACTTATTTATTGAGATAATTTTGATATTTTCCATACCAACTCTCTATGCCGTATGTCAAGTAAGGTTGCACCATTGTCATATATAAAGAGTGAAGAATAGATTTAGGAAGAAACTTATTTAATTTATATAATATTCCAATCGATTTTGATAGTTTTGTTGAGATATGCGTAATATGTTGTTTAAAACTCAGATTTTTGTCAATAAACATGCCTAGGAATTTGATATGAGTAGTTTCATAAATTATTCCGTCGCCCATTTTAATATGGGGCAATTCAATAGATTTTTTGTAAGAGAAAAGAATATATTTGGTTTTATCTACATTTATTGATAGTTTATTAACATTTAGCCACCTGAAGACATTTTCGAGTTCTTTATTTATTGTAGATGCAATGTTGCTCGGTTTGTCATATGGCAAGGGAGTTGATAAGGCACTATCATCCGCGAATAATATAAATTTAAACAGAGAAGATGATTTAACAATATCATTAATATAGATTAAAAATAACAGTGGCCCTAGCACGGAGCCTTGTGGGACCCCAGTTGTAATATTAAGGTGGGATGAGTCATGACCATTGACGGAGACAAATTGCTTTCTTTCAGTTAAATATGATTTGAACCAATTTTGACAGTTGCCTCTAATTCCGTACATAGCTAATTTTGACAGTAGAATATTATGGTTGACACAATCGAAAGCTTTTTTAAAATCGAGAAAAATTGAGAATACAATGTGGCCCTTTTCAATGTTATCATATAAATATTGAAGGTGGTTAATTATCGCGTGAATCGTTGATTTCTGACGTCTAAAACCATATTGGTGTTTATACAACAGTGAATTAGATTCCAGAAATTTATAAAGTTTATTGAATGCTATCTTTTCAAATATTTTACTGAACATTGTAAGACATGAAATAGGGCGGTAATTGCTGACGTTTGTGAGGTCTCCGGCCTTTGGTAACGGTGTTACTCGAGCAACTTTTAATACACATGGGAATATACCCTGCGTAAATGATTTATTGATTATTGATGCTAAAATTGGAGCAACTATATCGGAGATGTATTTTAAAATTTTAGTGGAGATTGAATTAATACCCGATTTTTTATTTTTTAGTGAACTAATGATTTTTTTTATATCGGCTACGCTTACAGGAGAAAAGAACAAGGAATTTGGTACATTAATCTCATTAAAATACGAAAGAAAAGATTTATCGACTATTTTGCAGGAGTCTGAGATTTTTTTACCTACGTTGACAAAAAATTTATTGAATTCATTCGCTTTTTTCTTATTGTCATCAACTGGTTTACCGTCAATGATAATTTGTTTAATTTGGTTTGTTCCTTTAGTAATTTCAGGTTTTATCACAGAATTGATTAATTTCCAAGTTTGTTTTATATTGTTTTTCGTTTGATTAAATCGTTCATGGTAATAATTTTTCTTGGCTATTTTAATTTGGTTAGTAACTTGATTCCGAAAATTTTTATATGTATGTTCTGGAATTTGACTAAGTTTATAAAGAGAAAAGTATTTTTGACGTTTTTTGATGTTATTTATAATTGCGTTTGTTATCCAAGGTTTTGTTTTGTGTTTATATGACATGGTTTTAGATTTTAGAGGACAATTAAGTTTAAAAGCATCGTCTAGCCTTGAAATTAACTCTTCGGTAGCAGAATCGATGTCATTTATATAGGAAATTTCATATAGATTCTGATTTAGAACATAGTTATAGAAGTTTGATAAGGTATTTTCGTTAATTATGCGGTAGGTTATTGTACGGTTTTGATGAATATTGTTCGAGTTGAAAAAAGACTTTTGGATCATGAATATAGGAAGATGGTCCGATATGTCACAAAGGAGAATACCGGAAGAGTAATTTTCGGGGTGAACTCTGAAAATATTGTCAATTAGTGTTGCTGAGTTTTGGGTTATTCTTGTCGGTTTTGTTATAATTGGAAGTAAGGAATGAGAATAAAAAGTATTGAGGAAGGACTGAGTTGATGCGTTCTTTCACCTCTTCGAAGGAGTAAACAGAGTTATCTCTCCAGGCCTAACCACAGTTAAATACCCTTTTTCCATCCTTAAATCTTTCCCTTCGACCAAGCTCATGGAGCAGCCAAATGAAGCAGGTGTATATTTAATCTCGTGTGGCTCTACAAACTGTCCCTCATTTTACATAGGAGAGACTGGGAGAACATTAAAAAACGAATATACGAACACAAAGGTAATGTCACGCGAGGCAGTACCACATCTAGTATTTTTAGCCATATTAGCAATTACAACCACCAAATAGATTATTCAAAGGCCCAAATTATATATAATTGTAGAAATTTGCGAAAAGAAAAATTGTAGAATCAATACTAAGAGGAGAAATTCCCAATTTCAATCTTTCAGATGGTCAATTTAAATGTAGCTCCTGTTCCCAGAACCTGATTGTAAAGAGTTTAGTCAATGGTCTTAGAACCACACCTGATTAATGACCCTTTTCTTCCGTTTTTTTTTGGGGGGGGAGGGCTGTGATTTTGAGATATTTAGTAACTTGTGTTGTTCCTTCCAGTCTCATTATATGACGGAAGAGGGTATTGTAAACTTCATACCGAAACTAGTTTCGTAAATAAATTCTATGCTCCTCTACAGTGGTTTCACTATCATATATATATGTATATATATATATATATATATATATATATATATATATATATATATATATATATATATAATATATATATATATATATATATATATATATATATATATATATATATATATGTGTGTGTGTGTGTATGTGTACGTATATGCATGCTTCAAAGCTCATAGATTGTGTTCTCATTGTTTCCAAGTACAAACACTTACCCCCAAGGCTAAGGGCACTTCCTCTCTCTCTCTCTCTCCATTCCCACGCTCTGTCGTTCCCTGCAAGGCGACCGGTCTTCACTCCGATCGTGAGAAGATTCAGGCGAGTTACCTCTCCCTTCCCCCTCCCCCCAACCCTAAAATTAGTCTCCTCTCCTGCCATAGGGAACCAGGTAAGTTCGACACATTTTAACTTGCACCCTTGTACGATTTTTTTTTTTGCCAAAGGTTCTGGCAAAGATGCTAACTGTTTATCAAGTGGGCAACCAGCAGCCACTGCACTGTGGTGACTTTGCGCAGGCGCGCGCATCCGAGCTCCCGACGACAGGAAGCAGCGCACGAACGGGTTGCGTCACCAATCGGTCATCATCGGCAGATTGTGAAATAATCCCATTTAGATGCGATGGGTTTTTTATCCTGTGCTGTTATGATACAATTTTACCACGGATTCAGGGAATCGTGTGTTCATATCAGGGAGAACCTACGGGTTTTACCACTGATGGCCGCCAAGAGATGACTATGAAGGTGGGGAAAAGCCATCTTTACCCCGATTTGCGTTGTAAGATGCTAATATCAATGGGGACATGCCGGCTTTACCACCAACTTTCGACGTAGGATGACTATCTCAGTATTGACTACTGAATCGTGCCCCACAAAGCCTAAGTGGGGCCATGCTGATTTAACCACTGACTTGCGTTTTAAAATGCGTAAGTGGGGATATAACGATTTTACCACCGATTTCTACCGTCATAGGATTAATTCAGGTGGCACATACGCGTTTTACTACCGATCAACACCATATTATGCCTAAATTAGGCGGCCTCCGGCGGGTAGTTCACGCTGTCTTATGCCTAACCTAGTCGGGTCCTTCGAGTCTTACCAGCTAGAACGGCCGGTGATTTACGTACTCAGTCATTACCAGTGGCAATATGGCAGTTCACACGAGTGTCTGTTGTCGGGCGCAAAACACCGCTCTAGTAACATCTCAGCCCTCGCCAGGGTAGAAGCTGGAAGCAAGTGCTTCATATTTCTTTAAACTGTGTCTACTTCATTCGCGCGACAAGAAACGCTCGTGTGAAATAGGCCTAACTCAGTGGCTACCTTCGATCCACAATTCGCTAACAGATATGGCTGTCTTCGCAAAGTCGACCCGAATGGGGCCTTCATATTGAGATTAACCATCCTTAATGTGGCTTAATTGCTCTAAGCGTTGGAAGCGGCGTTACCACTCGCCTTGGTTGTATTGTTAGTACCACTAAGATGTCGAGACGAGCCATTAATCATCCCCTTTTATTACTGGAAAGCCGTCATTTTTCCAAAAAAATAAAAAATAATAAACTAATAATTTTATTATCCATTGAAAAACTTATTCTTTGTTGCAGTTAAAATCTAAGTTTAATTTATTCTTTGTTGCAGATATTTCGTATAGACCTTTTACCCATAGACGAGAAAATAATATTTATTTTCTCCCGCCCCCGATATTTAATTACTGTCTTCTTCACTATAAGAATGGCTCCACAGAAACGAACCTGTTTCCTGTTTAGAGGCCGTTTCCTGTTGACCCACTTCGATGGATCGACTGGTAGTAGGTAGCTTCAGAGGGGGTGCGTAATGCGAAGAGAGTTTGAGGTTAAAATTCTTTTCCTCCAACAGCAATTGCAGGTCCTGTGCTTCGACCTGGAGGCTTTGAGTAGGCAGTTTGGCACTCATGCGGCAGAGTGTGCTGTTCACTATTTGGGGCAGCCCACGAGAATGACCGATGAACTTCATTCGCGGCTGATTTGGCCCGTACTACATCCGTTACGCCTTGGGGACGCTCCTCACCCACGCCAAGCAAGTGACTGTATACAATAACTGTATCAAAAGTGTATCTTAACCTAAACTTTTGCCGTCGCCGGATGCGGGATAGTTTTCACCCACCCGTGGGACCATTGCAGTAAACTGCAATGTATAGTGATGGTATGCGGT
Source organism: Ceratothoa steindachneri (assembly GCA_963969495.1). Lineage (NCBI taxonomy): Eukaryota > Metazoa > Arthropoda > Malacostraca > Isopoda > Cymothoidae > Ceratothoa > Ceratothoa steindachneri. The sequence continues at coordinate 172,970,657 of OZ018320.1, read as the reverse complement.
TATTTATAAGAATGAGAAGCCACCTTCACACCGCAAGGACTACTTGTTGCTATACTCGTAACAACCGCATACAATCACTAGGGGCATTGCAGTTTACCTTATACTGTGCCATTGTTAAGATTTATCGTGTTGTTACAGAGACTCAAGTGGGCGGAAACACTCGAGGCCACATTCCTTCGTCTTATTCATTATGATCTTCTTAGACTTTGGCCGATGTGGGCTGTCAATGGACAGGCCGATATTTAGAGAAGGCATGGCTGCCGATGGACAATATCACATTGTTATATATATATATATATATATATATATTGATAAATGAACAATAACGTCTAGTAAATGCGGTTAGGTAAGGGTAATAATAAGGTTTCTTAATCCTCTAGAGAAGTCTCCTGGAGTTCCTGAACCCTCTTCAGGAGCGGTACATATACGACAAGGCAACTATCCACTTCCCCAGAAAAGGAAATTTCAAGAGGCCTTTTCTATAAGCTAACGTTTAACTTCAAAGGAAAACGGAGAAAACGTGAATCTTCACCCATATATATATATATATATATATATATATATATATATATATATATATATATATATATATATATATATATATATATATATATATATATATATATATATATATATATATATATATATATTCCCTTTAGGCCAAACATCTTTCTTTCAAATCAGTCTGGCTTACAGGATACTGTTACCTTGTTATTTTAACGCCAAACAGTTAAATATGAACCTCATAAACATTTTTCCAAAACTTTCTCACCACTTTATTCTCACATGAATAATCGGACAGTATAGAACATTATACACAGTCAATCACATTTCCGGAAGCACTTTTGACTAACTTAAAGTCCGCCCATTCACATTTACTCCTTCTACTGAAAATATGATTTAAACTCACCGACTAAAGTCATTCATCCTAATAAAACGTCAAGTAAAAAAAAAAAAGAGTCATTTTTATTAAGTTTTTTTTATAAATCAAAATTCGAACGAACTTATTTGGTGAACACCCTCATTGGATTCAAGCAGAGAAGAAATATTTGTTCTAATAAGGAACTGGTGACCCGCCTAATGTGTGTCAACATCTCCTGAAAAAAAATTATATCGCCTAAAACAGATCAAATTATTCTTATAGTGTACAAAACAACTTAATTGTCATTATAATTCTGAATTATTTGCATATTGATATTAATCCATACAATATGTGCTGCTTGTTCAAGTCGTACTTATGAATTTCATCGCAACATTTCCAGGATTAATAAGTGCAAAAACTGATTTCGTTAATTGTAATTGAAATTCAATATTAAAACTTTAAGGAAAATTGAGGTTAGGTTAAGTGATACAAAAACCCCCCTTTCAATTCCATACATTCGATTGGAAAATTCCCACAAATCTAAACCTATCTTAGCTTGGTATCAAATTTACACCGACGGCGTTGATCATTACGTCTCATTGTCTCTACTTTAAATGCTCATTATTAGCAAATAGATTTGAATAACTCCACTTATCAACTCATCAGTGATAATAAAGAGCATTTCCTCTCCTCTATTTTCGTAAGGTTTTCATAACAGCTGGAGTTCCATCTTCGACCGAGCTTGTTTGAGATAGGATAGTGGTTGACAGGAAGCACAAAAGATATTCACAACATGCCAAACACTCGCATAAGTTAAACCCTAATTTGGCATAAGTGTAGGAAAATAACCCTACAGGGATATATATATATATATATATATATATATATATATATATATATATATATATATATATATATATATATATATATATATATATATATATATATATATACACTCATAGGAAAACATGTACTCTTCCAGAAATCAAAGGTATCTTTGAGTTTAAGGAGAAACAAGTTTTCTTCCTGACACCAAAGGCAGCTTTCAGTATAATGGAAACACGTACTCTTCCTGAGACCTAGAATTGAACTTCCAAGATCCATCTTTAGTCTCATATTTAAAATTTCTTGACGTGTTTCCATTTATTAAGAATTGAGAACAATGAAATATATTAATATCTAGGAATAATTGTACCAAGTATTAGAGTATTAATTACATTGATACCGTAGAAGAATTTAAATACACGAAGTTAGAATATACTCGTTGACAAATAATAATAATAATAATACGCATTTAATTTATGCGAAAGTAAAACTTTATGAAGAGCTATGACTTAAGCTGAATGTAAATACCCTTTAAACGTTGAACGAAGTTAACCACATCGAGTATGGTCAGTCCCTGGATGGATTCCGGATTCGGGTAGGTACACTTTGCAGCGGGTGCCATCTAAGGATCTGTGGTTCAGGATCCGCGTTGAACTATAGTTGAAAACTGAAATAGACATCGGAAGGTTCGAAACGGCGATAAAAGTCGACCCAAAGCAACTTGATGCAGTATTATTACAGTGAAGGGAACTGGAAAAGACCCTCGGTCCACACGAGGCCAGCCCATAAACAGGAAGGTTACATTATCATCACCCCCAACAGCAAAACCCATACGAAATGGCCAAGTCTATTTTATGTAATGTTATTATTTACAAAGTTACTATCGAGACGATTCTTCAACATGTTTACTGAAGTACTAGATACTATTCACTCAGGCAAGCTATTCCAAGCGGTTATTATCTTAAATTAAAATAAATTTCTTGATATTTCTCTATTGACCCTAGAAGTCATTATTTCTAATAACGTCTTCGTTATTCGACGTAAAAAAAAAAATGGTCGGGGATAATATTATCAAAACCATTTTGAATCTTAACAACCTTGATCATATCCCTCGCAATCTACGCGTTTTTAGAGATGGCAAACCTGTCTTTTAATCCATCTCTTTAGGATTTATGCTGGAGTTCTGGAATCACATTTAGTGGCCTTATGCTGGACTCTCTCCAAATACATGGGTAGTGGGATTGCAATGGATTGGAAGGTATTGAGTCGATGCAGGGCTGTCAGACTAACCAGAACGGACCAAATTAACCTATACGTTTACATTGGGAGAGCGCATTAATTATCCATTCCTCATCAGCATGAGGTAATTAACTTACACATCTCTATCAGCGGACCGAATTCACCTAAACGTCCAAAAAGGCTGCGAGCTTTAACTTACACTTCTACATCGCCCGGCTCCATTAAACAACCTTCCACGTATGCGGAATGCATTGACTTACATCTCCCATTAGCCGAGTTGCATTAACCTACATGTGTCCACATCTGTAGGTGGGCTGCATTAAGTTATACGCCTACGTCGGCCAGCAACATTAAGCTACCCGTCTACATGTGGTCGCATTAATCTGCCTGCCCACATATACGAGCGGCATTAAACCACACGGCAGGTCGTATTGACAGATACAGTACACACACATCGATCGGCCGCTTTAATCTACACGTCTACATCGGCCGGCCGCATCAACCTACCCGTTCTCATCGGACAGCAGCAATATCCTACACATCCACATCGACCAGCCACACTAACATCCTCGTCCACATAGGCGAGACGCATTCATCTGCTCGTCCTCATCGGGGCGCGGCGTAGCATTGCATTAATTCCCGACGCTTCCATTTAAGGAAAAGTTAGTACTGGAAGAGGGGGGCAATCGCTCTTATGGGTGCCAAATATTATTCCTCGTCAATATATACACCGTTGCCCGAGACTTGATGTATGCTAATCTTTGTCCTTCCATCTTGGCATACATATCCACAACAAACTACTGGAACAGGTTTTCGTCTCTCTGAAGGTTATTAAAATAATTTTCTCTAATCATAAGAAGAAAGCCTAAAAGTCCATGCATTATTGGAATTTCCTCCATCTTGAGGGATTCCAAAATGATACCCATCTTCACCAGTGACAAAAAACAGGGGCTATTGTAAAGCATCATATGAACAATGAGTCTCACATATTCTGTTTAGTTTATTATCATGAGAGTAAAGAACAATATCACGTTTTCCAAACACTTCTGTGATTATTGCAGCTACTTCATTGAATTGAAGTATATATAAACGTCTAGAATGCTCACTTGAGGGCATTTTGTCAACATCTATAATAATAATCTTACAGATTTTATTCAGAGAGGATTTTTGACACCTGAATTAATGACTGCAGAAGTCTGCATGACGTAATACCCTTGATTTTGCTTTTTATTATTATTATTATTACACAAGATGAGACAGGTAGAACGGGAAGAGTGCAAGCACTATAGATTGAAATTAGCAATCCCCGCACACCTGCAACATCGAAGAGGGAACGATGGTAAGAAGAAAAGGAAGTGGGATAGAAGAACAAACGGGAAAAGATAGGTAGAGAAAAACCTCAAGTCATCTATGGATTCAGTTAAATTAAATTGAGTAATAAAATTAAATAAAAATTGTTGAAAAACAGTATATATCAACATTCAAACAAAACAAGATATACTGTATATAGAATATTCAAACAAGAAAAAACCCAACAAATAACAGGATAATGGCTCATGATGAACACAAGATCTTATTAGCTTTCTTTTTGAAGGCATCTACACTATTTGATGCACAAGTAAGTCTCTTCGTCCAAGGAATTCCAAAGATGGACAACACTTGGCAGAAAGCAACGCTGAAACTGGCTAGTACGGCATCTGATAGACAGAAAACAAAGAGGATGCCGGGCCAAAGCCTGACGAGTGTTTCTCCTTGCTACAAAGCGATTTGGCAAGGAAATATACAGCGAGTGATGCAGATTGGATTGTATCTTATAGAGCATACACACATTGCTGATCTTCTGGCGATGTGCAAGGTTCCATTGGATATTACTGCCACAAAGAAAGCTGGCAGTATAAGAGACTCTGTCAATAAGATGCAAGTGTGAGGTAGCAGCAGACGACCAGACAGGAGGACAATATTCCAGAACTGGAAGAATAAAGCTTCGGAAGCATCATTGAAGGTGGCATAAGCCTTTCTCATGATTCCCAATTTCTGCGAAGCAGTAGTCACAAGAGATCTGATGTGACACTCAAAAGTTAATTTGGAATCAAATTTAACGCCCAAAATGTCCAGTTCTTCCACATCGTTCAATGCTAAACCATCAACATGGAGAGGTTAATGTTGAGGAAAATGGCTACGAGATCGTGAGATACACATACATTTAGATTTACTGATGTTAAGCTTCATGTTCCATATATGGCACCATATAGAAATGCATCGAAGATCTTCATTGAGGGAATTAGATGCAATGCTGCGAGAGTGAGGGGAGTCAATAGTCGCAAGCAGAGTTACATCGTCTGCATAACCATACATAATATTTTTTGTGATGTCAAAGAGGTCAGCAGTGTAAATATTGAAGAGCAGAGGTCCGAGAACAATGCCCTGCGGAACGCCCGAGTGGACAGGATGTCAGTCACTGAAGTTGGCATCAACACAAACCCTGTGGGTGCGACCCACCAGGAATTGCTCTAAAATAGATAAAATCTGTCCAACAACACCAATATCTCTCAACTTCTTCAGCAAGCCATTATGATTTACTCTATCAAAGGCAGCTGAGAGATCCAGTTGAACTATGCGAGCCTCATGCCCCTGGTCTAGTGCTAAGTGGATCTTGTGAGAGATCGTAAGAAGTGCATCCGTTGTACCAAGCTTTTTCTCGATAAACAAATTGATTACAAGGAAGAACACCTGATCTCTCAAGAAAGCGGGAAAGGCGAGCTGCAAGGAGGTGCTCAAAAACTTTAGAAAGTATTGGTGCAATAGAGATTAGACGATAGTTGGAGGGATCAGGGGAAGGAGTTCCCTTAAGAATAGGCGAAATTTGAGCCACCCTCCAGCACTCGGGGAACGATCCAGATCGCATGAGGCATCTAAATACTGCACATATTTTTTTGCGATTACAGCATAAGTTTCGTTGAAAAACAAAGGAAACATCTTAAGGGGATCTGTGCCCCCACATGGATCAAGAACATTGAGTAGCTTCTCCACTTCTTTGGACCGAGATGCAATTTTATTAAGAGTAGGCATAATGGCCATTTCTTGATTGAAAATTAATTGCTCTCTACTAAGTTTCGAGTCAAAGTGCTTCATCAAAAGATCAGCTTTTTCCTTTGGACTCGTGATAAGTTTACCGTTCTCAGAGAGCAGTAGGGAAAGTGATGAGCTGCAGCCAAAGACCACTGAATTAAGGGTGGACCACCATTTATGTGGATCAGTGGCGTTTAACAATTTATCCTTGGCAGAACTCAGATATTCCCTTTCCTCATCATAATAAATCCTCTCTGATTGAGATCTTGCTAGAACATACTCATTCCAAGATTCTCTTGTGCGTAGCTGAGACCAGTGACGGTATGCTGCCTGTTTGGCATCCCGAGCAGTTTTGCATTCCACTGTAAACCAGGCTTTATCATTGAACCGGTATGAGATCCTTTTAACATGGACTCGGCGAGAAATAATACTAAGTATCTGTTCATTTAAAGCGGACATGGGCTCAGCACTGCAAAGAATGGCCCTTAATCGGATCCTGGAAACATCATCACGGACATTATTCCAGTTAACCCTGTTTTTTAGATAAATCTCCTTCGTAAAAGTATAAGAAGGGACAGGTTGCCTAAGATCAAGTTTGATACTGATGTCAGAGTGATCGGATGTACCTGTGGGTGCATTAAATTCTGCTTTAACAATGTCAGGTACATCCGTAAGTACTAAGTCGAGACAGTTACCAGCATGATGAGTAGGGCCACCAACTGTGAACAGCCCGAAATACTAGCAAACCATATGCTGCACGACCATGAATATCTGTTCGGGATGCAGACTCAAGCCATTATTTTGAAATTTACAGTAAGAGATTTATCTTTTTAACAATAAGGTTTAGGCTATTAATACTTTGCTGACGCTATTTTCGCTGCTTTAGGAACATCAATTCTCGAAGGCATCTTTAAGCAGTTTAGAAATTGTAGTTTGATATACATACAGTACCGTCCCAAAATATCAGAAGGCCTTTATTTTTATCGCAACATCTTTCATAACTTTTGTCAGAGAAAATCCAAGGTTTCCAAAATTGGTGTACGATAACACCCTGATATAAGCTACGTATGGAAATAGGTTATGCAAATTTGGATGAATTAAACGAAAGTTATCAAAGTTATGGCAGATAAGCAATATTCTTCAAAAATTGAAGTGTTCAAAGTGATCTGAACGACAGCGGAAACAAAATTCTATTGGAATATAACGATTAAATTAGAATCTGTGGAAAAGATTTATACAAGTTCTAAGTAATTAGTATTTAGTGTAGAGTCCTTTATTCTCAACGATGCCTTGACATCTCCCGCCACAGGAACGATTCAACTAGATGACATCGTTGCGCAGTAATCTTGTTCCATTCCTCTTGAAGAATTTCACAGAGTTCAAGAACTGTTTTCATACCTATTCTTCGCTTTGGACCTCTCTCCGAGTGTCTTTCAAACATTTCCAATGGAATTCAGATCTAGACTTTGTGCAGGCCAGTTCATAACAGTGATGTGGTCCTAGCCCAGGAAGGTCTTCACCAACGGGGGCGTGTGGCAGGTGGCGTCATCTTACATGAAAATTGCGAGTTGTGCATGTTTTAACAACAATTCTTTGTACACTTGTGTATTTACTATGTCCAGCATACACTACGTTTCTTGTCCCCGAACCTAACATACACTAAGTCTCTTATCCCCGAACCCAGCATACACTATGTCTCTTATCCACGAAACCAGCATACATACATTATGTCTCTTACCCACGAACACATATCATCCCTCCCTTAATCTTTTTTACACGCCTAATCGGAAATCATCATTTTTTAAATAAACCTTGCCTTCAACGCTCAGACATTTCCACTTATAATTCTTGCAATCATCTTTCTCCCTTATACACGGTACTATATATATATATATATATATATATATATATATATATATATATATATATATATATATATATATATATATATATATATATATATATATAGCTATCTTCCAGTCCCCAGGCACTCTTCCTTACAACAGAGCCACCTGATCCCTTTCATAACAAAATCACCCTCACTTTTTAGCCTCTCAAAGACTATATCATCTACTCTAGATGCAGTTCCATTTTTAAGACCTTTCAGAGCAAAATCAGCCTTTGACATACTTATCGCTTTCATAATCGTAAACAGCATCAGAATTATATTCACAAAGATTATAATCATATTCACATTTGCTCACAACTACCCTGTCATTCTTATCCTTGATGTTCCCAGCACGGCTTCCGAAGGCAACGGTCATGCCTGACGAACCTTGTGGAATTCTTCCACTTCGTTTTCAGTGAGCATGATCGGGACAAGGCGGTGGATGTGGTCTACCTAGACTTTCAGAAAGCCTTTGATAAGGTACCACACCGCCGCCTTCTCCGGAAAGTGCGAGCGCTTGGCATAGACGGAAAGGTAGCCGGCTGGATCGAGAACTGGCTAAGTGGCAGACGGCAACGGGTGGTGGTAAATGGACAGTCTTCTGAGTGGGTGCCCGTTACTAGCGGGGTGCCTCAAGGTTCTGTCCTGGGACCACTACTAATCATCATCTACGTCAACGACATGGACGGTGACATGGTTGCCAAGATTTCCAAATTTGCCGACGATACCAAGCTTGGTATGAACGTTGCAAAGGATGGAAATACTGCCCGCCTGCAGGAAGATCTTGGGAAGATTGGGGAGTGGTCGGACACGTGGCAAATGCCTTTTAACGTGGGCAAATGCAAAGTGATGCATATCGGCCACAGAAACCCCCAATCTCAGTATATCCTTAAGGGCACTGCTATGGAATCCACCAACACTGAGAAGGACTTGGGTGTAACAATCACTAGTGACCTCAAGTTCTCGAAACAGTGCATTGAGGCGGAGAAAAAGGCCCAAAGGATGCTAGGCTATATTAAGCGCCAGTTTGGTTATCGGAACCAGGAGATTGTACTGTGCCTGTACAACTCACTTGTCCGACCGCACCTGGAGTATGCCGTACAATTTTGGAGTCCTTCATTGCGAAAGGACATCGCGAGATTGGAACGCGTACAAGCTAGGGCAACCAAACTGATTCTCTCTATCCGACATAAAAGTTATGAGGATAGACTAAGGGAGTTAGATTTGTTCTCGCTGGAAACCCGTAGACTGCGTGGTCAGCTCATCGAGGTCTTCAAAATACTTCGAGGGTTCGAAAATGTTGACTACCGGGATATTTTCATACTGAGTGAGAACAGAATGCGCAATCACGGCTTCAAACTGGAACTGAAGCGTTACAACCGCAATCTGTGTGGAAACTTTTTCACCTACAGTATCTGCGGTAAGTGGAAGTTGTCAACAGTGAATCTGTTGACCAGTTCAAGTCAAGACTAGACAATTCTTGAAAAGTGGCCGTTTAGGGACGCAAAACAATTGAGCAGTCATGTGCCCGCTCGATTGCTAGTCCAAAGGTACCCTCTTTGAATGGACCGTAAGGTCTCCTAGGGTACTTACTTTCCTTGTTACTCCTTGTTACTCTCTCTCTCTCTCTCTCTCTTTCCAGTTCTGGTATGCCCACCTACAGCTATTGGACTACCTATTATTACTTCCTTAAATCTGTTCCACACTTACTCTATCCCTATGTTTACTTATTTCCTGTCTTCACCTCAACATTTCACTTTTGATTCTCTCTTCCTTTCCACCTTCCGCAAGTCTTTTCATCCATACACTAACCAATTTACCCTTACACAGCACAATCATGGGATCGGATAGTCCCGCACTCATACCTCCTACAGCTTTCACATCGAATGCAACCCGCAGTATATTTTACTAGGCACATATCAATCATATTCTTAACTTCTCACTCACTCCTTTGCCCGCCTCATGTTCATTTTTGCACATCCTTGCCCTGAAAGAACATGTTTGCCACACAAGTATTTTTCAGCACAGAACCCTACCACCATCTCTCCATCTTCATTCTCGCTGTGTGCATCAAAAGCGCCACTCTTTATCATTCTGACACTTCGTACATTCATATCTTCTACAATCAACTACTGTTACTCATTTCCACTTCCATCTCCCATTCATCCAAGTCATTCAAGTACCTCACTTCCTCAGCTTCTCTTCTATTATTGCAGTATACATACAATGCAATCACGCACAGTTTCACCCTTGAAAATCTCATGTTTCACCCACATAATACTAGAGCTCACTCATTCTTACCCAACTATTGCATCATACCTCCTTCACTCACTAGCTGCTGCTAACCCATCTTTACTTCTCTCACCTTCATCCACACTTGATCGCATCCCACACAAACTCTTCCTCCCCTATCATGTTCGTCTCACCTAAATCGAGCATTTCCAATCTTGTTTTAAACACATTGAATACACCCACACCCTCACTCTCACAGATAATCCTCACGCTCCAATCGTGGAAAAAGTCAACTCTCAGCCGCGGGGCAAAACAGGGCGGTAAAGCCTTTCCCTACATCCACTCACACATATCCTTGCAAAAAATCCTTGCGGTGATTCTCTACGTTTCGCTTCAGTATTAAGTAAAGCTCCCTCTCACACACAACACACATTCCTCTTTTTTCATCGAACTACCCCTAGGCTCCTCTGATTGGTCGGTTTCCTTCCTTCTTGTTAAAATTTCAAACTTGACGGGATGATTTTAGAGTCTGCAGAAACGTGTGTACCACCTGTTTGGTGTTTATGTGTGTGTGTGTTATAAAATATACATCACATTATGGCATGCGTATCGAGAGGCAACATATTGGCATGAGTTTATTTGTATTTCTTAATGTGGCTATCGACCGATATCGACGCGTGAAAGTATAGCGTATCTCGCTCCATCGTTTCTTTTATCCTTTATTAGGCCCCCACAAAGGAGAGCCAGGGACTCCACCTTCGTGGAGAACTATGGGCAGGTTCAGGAGACACCCCCTACATCCTTTGACACCCCTAAATAACATCAGTTTTGGATGCCTCTTTAGAAAATTGGTGTTACATTGGCATCTTTGAACGTATTAAAAACTATTCCGTGGCATTTTTCTTTTTTTTTAATTGTGCAAAAAGGGTTTTGGAAGTTCACTTTAGAATTCTTTAATGTGCATAGGAATAATTTCATCGGACCCAACGCTTTGAATTTTTTTTTTTTTTTTTTAATATAAAACCTAGTTTCATTTTCGGTTATTTTAATATTTGATAGAGTATGTAGTGTTTTCTTAGATATATTATTTGCATCTTCAAGAGTAAAATACATTGACAAAATGTTCATTTAATATCTTTTCCACGTGGCTCGTGTCTTGCCAAACGACTAGTCCTTTTTCGTAGTTCCCTCTAGTCTGTTCTTTGGTAAGGCGACGATAATAAAGGTTCTCTTTTTCGATCCTCGACACTATTGCTGGTTTTCGATTTTTTATACACTTGGTTACGTTTCCTTAGGCACTTTTTAAATCACACTATTTATTCATCGCGCCTGGTTCGATCTATTAAAATCTCTAGGTTTATAGCGCAATATTTCGTTATTTATAATAAAAAACGAACGCTGGAAATCATTATAAATTTCCTAGGCATTTTCAACGTTTAAAATTTCATCTCAATTAAAAAAAAAAATTGAAGCGGGCGCGAAAAAGATTAAAATTACAAAATTTAAAGATCGTGATGACAGGATTGGCCTCGCACCGACGGCAGGTTTCGCGGAAAGCATGAAGCAAAAGCCTGCGTAGTCCAACGAAGGAATTTTCACTCGGTGGACAAATAATAAGAGGGAAAGAAGTATAAAAAATGGAGGGGGGGGGCAGGATAAATTCGAACAAAGAGGATCGATGCTCAAAGGAACGAACAGCTTCGTAAAACTGGGCGCGTAAGTTCAGAGGTGCGTACAAAATCGGTCACAAGGGAACACATGTACACATATATGAGAAAAGTTCACACAAAGGGGCAGATACACTCAAGGGTACAACTTAAATCCCCTCAGGGGAGGAGTTTCCTTACCTAAAAACTAACGAGGGCATTTCCCTAGAAAATTTGTACGGGTAGATATCTAAAGAAAGTGGTGAAGATAGGGGAAGTGAAAATGTGGGGAATATATGTAGCTACACATCCTCCTCGGTGGATCGTGGCCAAGAAGTTAACTAATCCTTCAGATGTCAGCTGCAGAACGATTACACACCGTTAGGAGAGAAAAAAAAGCCCCAACCATTACATAGGAGAATAAACAAGACCCCGAATGACAAGGACTATAAAACTCCATAGAACCAGACACATTCTTAAGTCACCAATACACTCGTTCGCACAACCAGGCACTGCTACTCGAAGCTACGCCAAAGCCTCTCAGAGAGGGAGAGCAAAGGAGAGCTCGGGCCCCGCGGTGAAACCGCGCCAAGACACAATGAGTCACAAATATACGAGCCAGTGCCAACCCCCGGGACGTGAGTGGCCCTCTTGCACAAAACCCTGGGACGACAAGGTGGGGGGGAGAGACAAGGGGAAATCCCTAGTCATATTAAACAATGGGGACTAGATCAGTAAGTGAATGGGTAGTAGGAAGGTTGCTACCAATGAATATATTCCAACCTTAAAGATATACCAGCACAACCTGGATGTAATGGTATTTTGGGTTGGAAAAGATTTTTTTTTTTAAGAAATTGTCTAAATATCGAGGGTATTTTGACCCGGGGAAAAAAAGGCATCGGAATAAGTTGGTAAATCGAGCACATTTTTTAAAATTGAACCCCTTCCTTGAGAGGAGTGAGATAGGGTGGAGAGAGTGGAGACAGTGAGAAGGGGGAGAGAGAGAGAGAGAGAGAGAAAGGATGGAAAGAGAAACAGTTGAGAGAGGAGGCGAGTAGAGAGAGGGCTGAGTGTGTGTGTGTGTGTGTGTGTGTGTGTGTGTGTGTGTGTGTGTGTGTGTGTGAGAGAGAGAGAGAGAGAGAGAGTGGGGTGGTAAATATATTTCCCCAAGCACCAATTAGCAACAGGTTCTTTAATCATCGCCCCGAAAAGAGAGCCAGTAACCGGTGTCGTGGCACTGAGGGAGAACCTACGTTACATAGATGTTAACCGTCAGGAGAGTCTCGCCGTCGTGCTTTACACTCGTCGCCACGTTTCAATTTCAGGACAAATTTTACCCTGAAAAGAAAGGGCATTCCTTAATCTGGGTAGAAGCCTCTGCCCGAAAAAATAAATGAGAAGTCACAAGTGAAAGGGATTGTACCCCCGTTCCCCCGATCGAATGCAAGCGTACACACGCATCTTCACGAGAATAAGCAATTAAAGAGACAAATATGCGTGTGAATAACCAAGGACACATACAGGCACACACAAACAGACTCAGTTGTATCACGACTATTTCAGACTGATGATGTGAGAGTGGGTGGACAATTACTTAGGCAATCGCCCTCCCTGGAAATTAAGAACCACAGAGAAGGCAGACATTTGTGACAATATTTGGCCAGATCAAATTCGCCCGGCTTTTTTAGGAATTTGTAAAAACGGCATCAATCTTTTTCAGCATTTTCTACAGCCACAACTATTCGATTTTTAAAGAGTGTCTAGAATTTTTTAATATGAAAAATAAATTCAGTAATAATAATAATAATAATAGAAGGTTTGTACAGCCGCAGCCAAAAGTTTTCGGACTCCTCGAAAATTTTAGGAAATTAGATAAATACAAGGCCGTAAAGTTTTTATTTGCATATCCACGGTATAGTTGCGTGTTTTCGCCATTATTATATCATTATCAGATCTTATGGACGTGAAATATCATATTAATAAACAAATATGATGTGTTATATGAAGACATTTTGACTGTAACATACAACATACTGATATCAGGATTTCATACATTTCAATAGCATCGCCATTTTTAGATATTTCAAGAAAAGTTATAAGGAAGCTTGTACTTATATTTTGCTTTCCGCATGTATTAGACACATGCATCGAAACATACACCAACATAGGCATAGACATACCCAAGGAATAAGACAAATTCCAGGAGTCCCGAAAACTTTTACCCGCGTCTGTATATAAGTCGCTCTTCAGGGCAAGGGCTAAAGCCTCGAGGACTACCCGAGGCTAACAGACAAGGGAAAAGAATCAGCGGACGAGGCGAGACCTTTATTGGAGCAATCGTTGTTCAGATTCCACTTGAAATCAGAGATGGGGAGGATTAAAGGTCAGCAGACACACTATTCTAGAGTGTGGGGTTAATAATGGAGAAAGGGCCGTGACCCAGACAAGGAACTTGAGGCAGAGAATCATAGGTGCGGAGGCTAATGAGGGAGCAGTAGAGGAGAGGGGGGGGGGATATTAGAGAGAAGTGAACATGAGCCCTTTGAAAGGAAAGAGCTGAATCTTGGAATCTAAGTGAGGGTGTATAAACCAGTGAAGGTCATGTAGCAAGAGGCCAGAGAGGGAAGAGTTGGGAGGGAGAAAAGCAAGACGGCAGAGGGTAGAGACAGTCATACATAGAAAAGGGAGTTACTGTAGATGAGGCGACGGGAGATAAAGTCATGGAGATAGCACTCTCAAAACTCCTGGGAGAGAGAAAGATTAACGAGTAATTGGTAATCACATAAAGACTCCTTATCATTTTGATATTCTTCTTACGGGTTGGATCTAGGTTAGAGCATTCATGTTAAGTCCAACTTCTCCCAACCCAACCTCAACTCCACCAATTACAAGTCACCATCTCAACAATTCCATTTGCATTGGCCATCTTTACTAACCCCATAAGCACTGTTAGGGTCCTTGTTTTTAAGTACCTAGCCTCTTTTCATAAAAACTTGTTCCATTCTTTCAATTAAAAATAATAATTACATTAGATTTCTCTATATGATTTACGTAAAATCTATTCGTCGCCCGTTTAGGTTAATGATGCCAAATTTCCTCGGGGTGTTAAATTATGAAGCTCAGGTATATATATATATATATATATATATATATATATATATATATATATATATATATATATATATATATATATATATATATGTGTGTGTGTGTGTGTGTGTGTGTGTGTGTGTGTGTGTGTGAATTTGGGCAGTATATTTTTATTATGGCAGGTTTTATTGAAAGCGACCGCTAGTCTCGTGTCAATAATTTTCTTTTCAATCTTCTCCATCTGTTTTATGTTCGCCTTTTCTTCATTGTTCAACCCGTGAATAAAGCCTACCGAAGTTCATTAGACATTGGTATTTATTAATTGCACAAAGGTAGAAGGAAATTAATGCACCTTACCGCTTTCTTTTATTTTAATGACGAGTTTTGATACAACAAGTACCATCTTCAGAGTTAGAATGAGAAATTGGTACAAGTATTACAGTTTATATATTACAAAAATGTGTTAACAAACTGACGAATGGAACTTTGACACATGTAGGAGATAGAGCAGGCCAATGAGGAGCAGGTAGTGACTAGTCGATGGAATTGTGGGTTGCTGGAGAGGGGGAGGGGTAACCTGCTTGCAGAGGTGATTAGCGGGTAGAGGCAGCTGTTTTGAATATACTTGTCACTCTATTTCCTTTCTTGCATGACTTAGTTGCTTATCTTGAATATATATTGCTTCAAGGGTGAGTAATTGGCGTCAGTTGGGAGCATAGTCTAGAATTTTAGTGTTTTCTTCCATCATTTTTCTGTTAAGGCAAGTTCCATGTATTTCTTGTGTATGATTTTAGGTGCACCATTGTTGAGATGGTATGATATTCTTCTTGAGAGTGTGGTTTCGGTCATTCCGATATACTAATTAGATAAGAGCCCATAGTCTCCTAAGGTACATGTGTACTCATATAAGATGGGTCCTTTGTATGGGTTGAGGTGGAGCGGTCGAAGAAAGGGTTTTCTCAAGGGTACCAAGCCCCACATCTACTACAGGTACAGAGACGACATTTACATTAATATACAAACATAAGAGGAAATACATAAGCTGGAAAGAGCCTTAAAAAAAATGTTCTTCCCTCAACTACACCATCAAAGAAAGCCAAAACAACAAATTCCCATTTTTAGACATCCTTACTACCAATATCAATGAAACAATAACGACCAAAGTACAGGTTAAAGCCACCAACCCGGGACTTTGCATGAATGCAGAAGCGAATGCCCTAAACGCTACCGAACAAGCGTGATCTCATCGTATATTAATCGTGCCTTCACCCACTGCACTACATGGAAGGATACACACAAAGAACTTGAGAGAGTCACTCAGGTACTCGTTAACAACGGATTCTAAAGAAATACAGACAGCTATAAGAATTAAAATGGACCAATGGTACCTGTCAGACCCCCAGAAAACCCGAAATATAGACAAGGAAAACATTATAGAACTCATTTACAAGAGTACTATGAGCACAGAACACCATGCAGACGAGAGAGCTATCAAGGACATTATTAACCGAGGAACAAAACCCACGAATGCAGAAAAAAAATATTGAACTAAACATCTACTACCAAAATAGACAAACGTCAACCCTTTTCATGAAAAATAACCCAAAACCTCCACCTCAACCCAAACGAAGAACCCATTTGATATATGAGTACACATGTACCTTAGGAGACTATGAGCTCTTACCTAACTCGTATATCGGAATGACCGAAACCACACTCTCAAGAAGAATATCATACCATCTCAACAATGGTGCACCCAAAATCATACACAAGAAATACATGGAACTTGCCTTAACAGAAAAATGATGGACTGATTTGGACTCTGTTGTGCCTTAAATCTCGTTTAGGTCTGTTGATTTATTTTTTCGGATTTTTCTATAGTTTTTTTTTCACCACAGAATCAGCGAAAGCTAAGTTGCTCATTTTTTTTCTTATTACAACTTAAGTTCTTTCTTTGTTTGAATAAGTGATGGAGTTCGGGGATGAAAGTGAGCATGAGTGTCGGAATGTATGCATTAGTTGTGGTGTATTTGGTAGGGGTATACATGTGTTGTATGTGGGCTGCGTGAATGCATTGTAGATTTAGGGGGGGATGAGAATGCAGCATTTAGACAGGATATGTAGTCTGGAGGGGTTAGTTGCTGAGCTCAGGAGGGAACTTAGTGTTAGGCCTAGAGCTGGGAATAGGTTAGGTAGTGAGGTAGCCCAGTTAGATGTTTCAGGTGAAGGTAGAGGGCCGGTGGAGGAGGTAGGATATGATAGTTCTAGGGATAGCGAAGTTAGCCCCCTTAGATTAGTTAGAAATAGGCCTAGTGAGGATGGGGGACAGTGGAGAGTGGTTAGGAAACGTGAAGCTAGGGAGGCTTCTCCTGTTCTTTGTGAGAATAGGGTTGCCTCTGTTGAGGTGGTTAGCCAGGGGGAGAATAGCTGTGTGAGTCAGAGGGACACAGAACCTATTAGCTTGACTAATAGATTCAGTGCCCTAAGAGAGGAAGTAACTGGAAGTGATATGACTGATGGGGGTGGGGGTGGAGGTAGAGTGACTGGTAGTTTGAATGAGAATAGGAGTGGGGATGGAGTTAGGTCTGTGGGGGTTAGGAATACGAGTCTGACTGAAGTGCTTGTGATGGGTGATTCGCGAGTTAGATATTTAGATAGGAAGTTGAATGCAAGTAGATTGAATGGTTTGAGGGTGTGTTTGCCGGGTGCTGGAGTGAGAGATCTGTCTGATAGGTATGAGGAGCTGGTGTCTGGCTGTGCAAGGGATGCGGTTGTGATTACACATGTACGAGTGAATGATGTGAAGAAAGTGGGTGCATGTGAGTTACGTGAGAGGTACAAGAGGTTGATTGAAAAGGTGAAAGAAAGTAGAATGAAAGGTGTTGTGACAGGTGTCCTTCCAAGAATGAATGTTGGGGTAGAATAGATGTCTCGTGCGATTGGGCTGAATGATTATGTGAGGAGGATGTGTGAGATGGAAGGTGTCATGTTTGTGGATGTGTGGGATAGGTTTGTTGGAATGAAAGAAATGTATGCGATGGATGGACTGCATTTGAGTAGGAGGGGGGTAGATGTGTTGTGGGAGGAGTATGATCGTGTTATTAGGTCTTTGCGGGCGGGAAACTAGATACTAATAGTGGTCAGGGAATTATGAGAGGACATTATAGTACTGAAAGTAGAATGGACTTGGCAGATAACAGAAATAGGTTCCAAGGCGATAGAGGTGAGGTCATTCAGGTTTCAAGAGGTGCTTCGGGGATAGGGGGGTTAAATTGTTTCTATACAAATACTCGTAGTCTTAGAAACAAGAAGGATGAGCTATTTAGTTATATTAGCGATGAGGATATATATATATATATATATATATATATATATATATATATATATATATATATATATATATATATATATATATATATATTATGTGTTACTGAATGAATCATGGATTAATGAAATAGAATTTAGTGACACTATAAGTGAATTTGATTTACAGGGCTATAATATGTACATTAGTCAAAGGACAGGTAGGATTGGTGGAGGAATAATTATCTATATAAAAAAAAACATTGTTTCAAGTTTAAATACTTCAATAAAGCAGGATGGAGTTGAGTCACTTTGGATAGATATTAGGTTCAGTAAAAATAGAATGGTGCCTTTGGGAGCTTTTTACAGACCACCTGGGCAGACGGATGATATAAATGAACTAATGATAAGGGAAATAATTAAGGGATGTGAAACAGATGCAGTTATTATTGGGGACTTCAACTTAAACTCTGTGGACTGGGAAAATATGATAGGTAGAGCTAGAACAAGTGGCAGGTTCATAGAATGCTTTGAGGATAATTTTTTGAATCAATTTGTTAATGAGCCAACGAGGGGGGACAATATATTAGATTTAGTACTTTCTAACAGTGATCATTTAGTTCAAGAATTGACTGTTGGGGAAGCATTGGGAAATAGTAAACATCAGATAGTTTGTTGTAACTTGGGAATTGAGAAGGGTAAAATAACCGAGAATGCTGAAAAAGTTCAAAATTTTCATAAGGGAGATTATGTAAAACTCCGAAGCTTGCTAAATTTGGTAGACTGGGATGTAGAATTCAGAGGTAAAAATGCTTATGGGATGTGGGATACTTTCAAGCATATAATAAATGTAGTCCAAGAACAATGTATCCCAATGAAGGCCATTAGGAACAAAAGTAGGAAACCATTATGGTGGAATCAGGAGATAGCTAGAAAAATTTCAGAGAAGAAAAGGGCATATAAAAAATTACAGGTACAAAATAATATTCAAAATTTAAGTGATTATAGAATGGCTAGGAATGAGTTAAATAAGATTATAAAGAAGAACAAAAAGCTGTCAGAAATTAAATTAGCTCAGGATAGCAACAAAGATCCTAGAAAGTTCTTTAGTTACTATAAAATTAATAACAAGTCTGGCAGAGTTAAAATAGGACCTATCAAATATGAAGGGTTTGTGAGAGAAACTGATGAGGAAATAGTTGAGGTACTAAATGGTCATTTTGCATCAGTATTTACAAAGGAGAAACTAAATAGTCTTATGTATAGTACTCATGGGTCAAGGAAAGAGGTGTTTACTACCATTAGTGTGGATTGAAGGAAGATAAAAGGAATAATAGGTGAGTTAGATACTACCAAGGACTCCGGCCCTGATAATATCCATTCTAGGATACTTAAAGAAGGGGTAGAAAGTATCTCAATAGCTCTGGAGAAGTTGTATACTAGGTCACTGGAATATGGAGAAATAGCCGATGATTGGAAGAGAGCGAATGTAGTCCCCATTTTCAAGGAAGGGTAGTAAAGAGGATCCAAATAACTTTAGACCGGTTAGCCTAACTCCTGTAGTCTGTAAAATCCTTGAGAAAATAGTTAAAAAAGGGATTTGCCAACATCTAGAGAGGGAGGGGTTGATCAGCGATGCTCAGCATGGGTTTAGATCAGGTAGATCATGTTTGACTAATTTACTAGACTTTCTGGAATTCGTAACAAATCAAGTAGATAAGGGAGAGAATGTAGATGTAATTTACTTAGATTTTAGTAAAGCATTTGATAAGGTACCACATAGGAGACTAGTTCATAAATTAAAAATGATTGGGATATGAGGGGGTGTTTCAAATTGGATAGCTGAGTGGCTGAAAGACAGGAAACAAAGGGTAGTGCTAAATGGTGTAAAGTCAGAGTGGAGGGATGTTATCAGTGGGGTTCCTCAGGATCAGTTCTCGGTCCATTAATATTTGTCATCTATATAAACGATCTTGGGGAGGCAGTTAATAATAAAGTGTCAATTTTTGCGAATGATACCAAATTAGCAGCTGTAGTTAAAGATATTGATGATAATTTTAAAGTGCAGGGGGATTTAAATAAATTGTTAGCCTGGGCACATAAGTGGCAAATGACTTTCAACCTTGATAAGTGCAAAGTTATTAACATGGGAAAAGATAATAGAGAATTTAACTATGAAATGGATGGGCATTGGCTGAGCTCAGTGGAGGATGAGAAAGATCTAGGAGTAGTAATAGATAAGTCATTAAGGTTTTCTAAGCAGTTTATTGAAGCAAGAAATAGGGCAAATAGAGTGCTGGGTTTCATTAAGAGAAATGTCAGTTACAAAAGTAAGGAGATAATTCTTAAACTCTATAATTCTTATGTTAGGCCACATCTAGAGTACTGTATACAGGCATGGTCCCCACATTTTAGACACGATATTAACCTTCTCGAGTCAGTGCAACGGAGGGCAACAAAGATTATTCCTTCCCTGAGGCACCTTGAATATATAGATAAACTGAGGGTATTAAATATGTTCTCGTTCGAAAGGAGGTGTGTGAGAGGGGATATGATTGAGCTCTTTAAAAATTTTTCTGGGATAGATAAATTGGATGTTAGCAAGTTTTTTGAGTTAGATGATGGAAATCGGGCTAGAGGTCACCACTTGAAAATTAAAAAGCAAGGGTGTAGGTTGGATTTAAGAAAATATTTTTTCACCAATAGAGTGGTAGACTTCTGGAACAAATTGCCGCGGAGGGTAATAGGTAGTCCAAATTTAAATGTATTTAAGAGTAGGTTGGATGAGTTTATGGGGAGGAAAAGTTGTGATGGTTCCTAAGTTTTGTATATATTAATATTGTTTGTATATATCTATAGCTGCATGATTTAGTTCTTGACAAGCCTTGATTGGTGATACCCTTGTTTCTGGACTCAATCCTCTGGATGTAGTTTTCTTTGGAGTTTGGGTGCCTTAAAAAAGAGGCCGTTTGACTCGGATGACCTATGATGGGCCCTTGTGGCCTTTGCCATCTGCTATATTATATTGTGGGGGACTTTGATTTTGTCTTTCCCTGGCGATGGTGCTTTTTGTGGGTGGGTTTTGACGGATGCGGATGACCTTTGATAGGCCCTTGTGGCTTTTGTCATCCGTGAAATTATGTTATGTTATGAAAACACTAAAATTCTAGACTATGCTCCCAACTGACGCCAATTACTCACCCTTGAAGCAATATATATTCAATATAAGCAACTAAGTCATGCAAGAAAGGAAATAGAGTGACAAGTATATTCAAAACAGCTGCCTCTACCCGCTAATCACCTCTGCAAGCAGGTTACCCTTCCCCCTCTCCAGCAACCCACAATTCCATCGACCAGTCACTACCTGCTCTTCATCTGCTCGCTATTTCTCCTCCATGCGTCTACGTTCCGTTCGTCAGTTTGTTAACACATTTTTGTAATATATAAACTGTAATACTTGTATCAATTTGTCATTCTAACTCTGAAGATGGTACTTCTTGTATCAAAACTCGTCATTAAAATAAAAGAAAGCGGTAAGGTGCATTAATTTCCTTCTACCTTTGTGCAATTAATAAATATCAATCTCTAATGAACTTCGGTAGGCTTTATTCGCGGGTTGAACAATGAAGAAAAGGCGAACATAAGACAGATGGAGAAGATTGAAAAGAAAATTATTAACACGAGACTAGCGGTCGCTTTCAATAAAACCTGCCATAATATATATATATATATATATATATATATATATATATATATATATATATATATATATATATATATATATATATATGAATGCATCTTTCCATCAAGTTCAGATGTCTATCTTCTGAACTTGATGGAAAGTTCATTGAAATTTCAACTTTAAAAATATCACACGGAACAATTAGGAGAGTTAAAGATCAAGGATTAAAAAGGATGCAATGCGAGAAAGAAGCCATGGATATCTGAGGTCAACCGAAAAAGTTTACTTCAGTGGAGCGAAGATTACGAAAATTGGACACATGAACAATGGTCTAAAGTTATCTGGTCAGATGAAAGTAATTATCAGGTATGTAAAAAAGACTATTATATTGTTTTACATGCAATTTATGTAATTTCCTTGAAATATATCTTGGAAGAAAATAATTTAACAAAGTATTTTTTTTAGTATTTTCAGTAACTAAGTTGCTACCTTTGCGAGACAAAGACTTGGATAGGCATTTCACCCTACTTGTGTGGTACCAACCTCGAGGTGGATCAATCATGGTATGGGCCTGCATGTTTTCAAAAGGACCAGGGAGGATGTTTTAATCCCAGGAAAGAATGAGCTCCACGACTTATACCACCAAGTTGTCACAAGGTTTAGAGCCATCTATCCAGAAACTGCATCTCACAACACCAATTAAATGACAATTAAATGGTGAGGAGAAAGGGGCTTACCCCTATGGAGTGACCACGAAAAAATCCTGACTTTAATTAGAGCAAAAAAGGGGCCCAAATAAGTACTCAAATAATAAAAAATAAATACTGAAATCATTTACCACAAATATCTAATTACATTATATGAGCGCGATATACAGTTGGCAATGGCATTAATTAGCCGAAACTATATATATATATATATATATATATATATATATATATATATATATATATATATATATATATATATATATGTGTGTGTGTATGTGTGTGTGTGTGTGTGTCAATAGATCTCCGAGTAACCCCCCGGCCTCCTTTCTCGAATACAAGGGGAAAAATAGGAACGGAGTCTATTATTTCATCCATAAATGGGTCTTTCGCATCCACCTCCTGTCCCTGTACTTTTCCTGAAAGTGCCACGATGAGCGAGTGCCTAATAGGCCTGCATTCTCCAATTAAGAGGCCACACTAATGGAAGCAAATTGCCCTGGGCCTCGTGTAACCTTAAAAGGCCCAATTATCCCGAAAGAGGGTACGATGCCCAAATACAACCACCACCCTGCCCATAAATGGTGGGTTGGTTTCGCAATCTTACAGATGTCATCTCGAGGATTTTGCCCCCTTCCCGGCCCCACCGCTTACAAGAGAATTTGCAGTCATAATCTTCCACACAATTTCACTTCCCCCAACTTCACCGCTTTCTTTACACATCTCTCCTCACAACAAACTTTCTCGGGCGACACCCGTAATTAGAACTCCTTGTTTTAAAATGCGAGAACTACAACGAGGGAATTACCAGAATTATTCAAAAGACGCTCGTAAATAAACCGGTTAAGTTAGTGGAAGTGAAATGCGTGAAGGTAAGTAGATCGAGTAGGCAAAATGGGGAATTTTTTTTCCCTGGGGAAAATCTATTGGGTGGTTATAATTATTGGAGTGTGTGAATTTTAACCTTTCGGATGGGCAATTCCACTGCAGCCCCCTACATCAAAAATTTAACCTTGAAAGATATCCTTAATGACCTCAAATCCACACCCCCTGATTAGGAATTTTAACCTGATCTCTTCTTCCTATATATATTTCCTGTATGGTGTGAATGCATCTATTCTTAGTATACGACTGAAGATGGCATGAAAAGCTACATGACGAAACTGGTTTTGTGAATAAAATATTACGCTCATAAACAGTGGTCTTATTAATATACGAGTATATGTAACCCGTCATTGTACTCAAGGATTTATCTCATATATATATATATATATATATATATATATATATATATATATATATATATATATATATATATATATATATATATATATATATATATATCAGAACTATCTCAAGTAGTTACACACGTATATAGGCAATCAATCACAGCATCGTTATCGTTTCCCTCTCCCCCTTTACAGCACAACATATCCATTCACTCACCCACCCTACCGTTCAAACCCCACGAGCAGTAAGTAGAAAGGTCCTCGACAACCGTGCTACGACGCGGCGGAAGTACCCCACGTTGAAGTCGGCTGACGGTGGAATGTACGTGGAAATAACTATCCCGGGGTGGTGGGGTCGCATAACCCTTATTCCCCGGGAGGGTGGGCAGGGGGCACACGCCCAGCATGGTCTCCTGCAAAAAGATAGCTAATGGGAAAGGGGAGGAGACAAACCTCCGCAGCTACTCGCAGTAAGCCCGGAGTCAGCGGCAAATCCATTGAAGGAATATGTCTTCCAGTCCTAGGTCGGAGTTGATGCGGGGGACCTCTTCGAATCACGGGAATGGCCGTGCAGTTACCGGAGGCAGAATTCCGGACTCTGTTGGCCGAACAAGGCGCTGTCGCCTTCGATGACTTATCGGGTGATGTTGGTCTCCCTATGAGAGTCTTTTCCTGCCTCCACCTCGAAACCTTAGGCGGGTGGGTCAGCTTCGGAGGCGGGGACCCTTCTGTGCAGGATCCACTGTCTCCGTGCTACCCATCTCAGTCTTGGGTGTGGGCGTAGGAGCTGAAAATCCTTTGGTGCTGTCCTCCTTTCGGGGTGGCGGGGTGGGGCTTTAGGAACACCAGAAGACGGCGTCACGATCACCTTCAGGAGTGTTGCCTCCTGTGCGTCTAACGACTCGGTGGAGGCGCGCGGCCGTTTCGCCTTACGGGAAATGGTCACTTTTGGGGAGGGGAGGGGGGGGGATAAGGTTTTAGCCGAGAATGGATGTGAAGCTTTTCTGCCGCTGGCTCTACTAGGGGAGCGCCCGAGGTGAGTAGAGCCCCCAAAAGGGTTCTGAATGGGTTGTTCTTAGGTTTGGAGGGGCGAAGAGCAGACGGTGTTTCAAAAGAAATGAGGTATAGGACGTCCCAGGCAGTGCCCGGTGCGCCAGGACCAAGTCCTTAGCCTTATGAAATGAGAGAAGATCCTGGGCATGAAAGACCAGGATTTCCTTCTCAAGGAGATACGCACAGCATTGCTTTCATAAAGCGGGGTGTGGATCTCCGCAATCGACACACTTGGCCACACACGATAGTGACTTAGCGTGTACGACCTTAGGCAACTTTCATATACTTTAGCTAAACCCGACGATTTGCAGGTTTATAAGAGCGAGTTGTATGCCCAACACGGTGGCAGTAATAGTACCTCTGCGGCAGTGGCACGAATGCCTCACGTGGTAGCGATACCAACTGGCACGCACCGACTCAGGGAGCCTGTCACGGTAGAACGTGACGAAAAGTGTAGGGGTGGGTCTCGAGGCCCCTCCCTGTTTTCTCACTACACGCTCGACCTTGACCGCTCTATGGTCGGCCAGCTCTAAGGTGATGTCCTCAATGGAGTAGTCCACTAATTCCCTCGCATAAACTACTCCTTTCACGAAGTTCATGGTAGAGTGCGGCGTCACACTCACCCGGCGTGCCATAAAGTGTCCCAAGGGCACTAACTATGGCCGCTTTGGAGGGATCTGACGCATTCGCCAGAAGGATCCAGTAGGCCTAGGAGAGGAGTAAGCCTCCTCTACAGTAGAAGAGGGTTTGATGGAACCCTGGGAAAGCACAGGGGGGACAGAGCACTTTATTTTCAGAGGTGGACCTCCCTGAGAGCGGTTCTAGATATGGTAAAAGGGAAAGCCCCTTTGCCGCATGGCGATGATGAGAGAGGAGCTTATCTAACGGTAAAAGGGGTCCCCCGACTTTCCTCGTCCTCCCTGACACCTAGGGAAGGCGAGGCCGCGCTTGGAGGCAGATCCCCATGCCCTTTTCCACTCGTGCCTTCTGCTGTCACCATAGTTGCTGAAAAGGAGAAAAAAGGGCACATGGAGAGGGGTTAAGAGAAAAGTCTCGATAGGATCAGAAAATTCCAGGATGTGATTATTTACACATAATCGGTGGCGCTCCAGCGGTGATGGGTTTTGCCAACCCGACCCAGCCATTCAGGCCAAATTGTCCTGAAGCTTTAACCATAAAGGATGGTGCCAACGTAACCACCTTATATGTGTACTGGAAGAAGGTCAACGGAGTCGACGGCCCAATACACCCCGCACCTAATACTTGCCCTAGCCAGTGGGCTTTTGGTCCTCGTAGCAGGTAGGGACCTCACGAAATACACTACCACTCGACTAAGGCTCATAAAAGGACGAAAGTGCGCCGGGCAACCATAACCTTTGTGGATAGAAGAGCAATTTTGGAAATAGGTTTGAGTCTACGTAATAAAGAGAAGGCGAGATCGGTGGGTCCACTAACGAGTGAGGTCGGTGATCACCTATTATTATCAGTCCCTGGTGCCTGGTGATTCCAGGAAGGCATGCAGTCCACCGAGGAACCATGGCGAGCCGACTGAACTCTGTCCGGGTGAGAACACTGCCCTTGGTACAAAGTGAGGATAGTAAAGATTGAGGGAATAGCCGTAATAATAAATAATATAATTAAATAATAATAATAATAAATTATATTAATAACAATGATTAATACTAATAATAACAAATAATATTGATAAGAATAAAGAATTATAATACATAATGATAATACACAATAATAATAATAATACCCAGTAATATCCAATAATTATAATTCATAAAATAAATAATAATATATAATACTACATAGTAATAAATAATAATAGGAATGATAATAACAATAATAAGGCTAATAATAATTAATAATAATACTAATTAAAAGGTTAAGCAGTGGTGAGTGGGGCGAGAGGAGGGGCGCCAATACCTTCCCCAGGCTCATCAGAGAGTTCAAGTGAACCCAGTGTCGACGGGGCTTCCCTAATTGTCACTCAGGCCGTGCGGCTCCCCCGGGAATCAAGTGTAACAGGCAACATGGGGCACCGCCGCTGCGGGGGCAGAGGGCGTGTTCGTGAGGGCGATTAAGTTGACGTAAACGCTTCTCGAACAGATGTATCAGATCATGGTGCCACTAATAATAATTAATTATGGTGATAATAATAAAGTCATTAGCGTTCTTCAGAGTCATGGTCCGTCGCAGAACGCTTTTCGAGCACTGAGATGGGCCTTGAGGAAAGAGATGGATTTTTTCAAGGCGCTCTTGAATGCCCTACGAGAGAATGAGAGGTGCGAATCGACCGGGAGTTCATTCCGCGTCATAGGAGCATATATTGAGACAGCACCCCCCCTACCCCATGCAGCACAAACGAGTACGAGACGAATACAAAAGGATAATCAAGATTTTTCGTTAATGAAGCTGATTCAAAAGGTCAAATCCGCAGAGCGAAGGAGGAGAAGCACAAGAAAAACAAAAACAAAGACCGTTACATGTAAAGGACAAGAGTTGTGAAAAAAAATGAGCAAAAAAAACGTAGTAGATCAAGTTTCCTCACCCGTAAAGGAGTCGTAGAAAGTGCAGCTAAAGCCACCAGACATGTTCATGATCTAGATTATTATTATTTTTTAATTTTTTTTTAAGAGCTCATCTGGCAACTGCCTACTTGGGCATTAGTCGCCGTATTAAAACTTGCCTAGTACTAGGCTACTTTAAAATGAAATTAAAAAAGACACAAAAAACAACCCAAACCTAACGGAAATATTTTTTTTAAAAAAAGGGAAAAGGAAGCGAGCAGTAAGCAAGCTCCTGCGTCGGGCGGAGGTCTCCCCGGCGCAGGAACGTGCGACCTATAAGGGAAAAAAAAATACAAAAACAAAAAAACAAAACAAAAAAAACTGGTTAAATAATAGGGAGAAGGTCGGCCTAACCCCAAAAGTCAACAAATCCACCAGTCAATGTGCACGCACTCGTCCCGAGTACAAGGGACAGGCGGTAGCGACCCCACCCATTCATGACCTGGAAGAAGGATGAAGAAGCAGCAAAGAAGTTAGAACGCAGGGCGACTATCCTGCGTTATATATATATCTCTCTCTATATATATATATATATATATATATATATATATATATATATATATATATATATATATATATATATATATATATATATATATATATATATATATATATATATATATATATATATATATATATATATAAGAAGGAGCAAATGCAAGTTCTGCGGGTGGTAACAACCACCACAGGGCTTTCGCCATATTTATTTTCTGCCTTTCAAAACAATTTTGAAGACAGAAACAAAGGTGCAGAAACCTTGAATTGCAGACTATATAACAATATAGTACAAGAAAGAGAAATTGGACGCGAATGAGCAATGAGACAAGAAACAGGAGTTTTTTAGAGGTAAGAGAAAGGGACATTAGAAGAAGAGCCTTTAAATTGTGAGCGGGTAAGAAGATGTGGTATAAAAATTCCTTGGAGGTTCCTAGCTTAGAGAGATACTGAGTTTAATCGGGTAACGCTTTGGGCCAAGTAGAGGCACTGTGCCTGGTAGCTCAGCGGTAGAGCATCTGACCGGCAATCAGCAGAACCGGGTTCGAGTCCCGGCCAGGAATTTCAAACTTTTTTCCCCTGGCGTTATCTCTGTCTTCTCGGTAAAGGATTGCCTCCTTCATTGTGCCGCCCTCTGCTCTCTTTGATTCTAGTCTTCTTCTAATGTCCCTTTCTCTTACCTCTAAAAAACTCCTGTTTCTTGTCTCATTCCCGTCCAATTTCTCTTTCATGTATATATATATATATATATATATATATATATATATATATATATATATATATATATATATATATATATATATATATATATCAAAGTAGCGCGAGATAATGATGTAAATGAATCCATTAAACCACATTGAAAGAGAAAACGGAATAATTTTTCCTTGCAGTAATATTTTTATTACCTTTTTCGAAAAAATCCGTGCAGGGAAGCGATTCGAACCAGGCACACTGAGGCAGCGAGCACCGCTTTAATCACAGTTCAAAGTATGCCTTCAGTTCTCTGCGTAGCATAGTGTACTAACGGCATACTTTTAACTGAGATCAAAGCGGTGCTCGCTGCCTCACTGTGCCTGGTTCGAATCGCTTCCCTGCACGGATTTTTCGAAAAAAGGAAATAAAAATATTACTGCAAGGAAAAATTATTCCGTTTTCTCATTCAATGTGGTTTAATGGATTCATTTACATCATTATCTCGCGCTACTTTGAGATATATATATATATATATATATATATATATATATATATATATATATATATATATATATGAGAAACTCACAAAGTAGCGCGTGAGTAGAGCAATAAATGCAAAAATCCCACATGAAAATGAAAGGCGTGGCTTTGCTATTCTCTTTCACATATATATACCACCTTTATAAAAGTTTTTCGTTATTCATTGACAATGAACTAAACAAGTTCGAAAGTACTTGGAATCCCCCTTTCATTTTCCTGTGGGATTTTTTTGCTTGTGCGCTCATCTTCTGGTTCCTAGGAATATATGCCAATTCATTAGCAATTTAACAAGAATGAGAAATATAGCTTTAGTTTACTTACATGAATGGATTGTAATAACTATAGAAATTAGGGTAAATGCTTAATTCACTGTATGCAATTCACTCTATTACAATCCATTCATGTAAGTAAACTAAAGCTATATTTCTCATTCTTGTAAAATTGCTAATGAATTGTCAAATATTCCTAGGAACCAGAAGATGAGCGCACAAGCTCGAAACGCTG
Organism: Ceratothoa steindachneri; assembly: GCA_963969495.1. NCBI lineage: Eukaryota > Metazoa > Arthropoda > Malacostraca > Isopoda > Cymothoidae > Ceratothoa > Ceratothoa steindachneri. Next base: position 172,941,024 of record OZ018320.1, on the reverse strand, counting down.
TTTTGAATAAATGCATTTAGAAAAATGATTGGATTATTTTACGTCATTGGCTTCATCTTGATTATTTTATATATATATATATATATATATATATATATATATATATATATATATATATATATATATATATATATATATATATATATATATATATCGTGCAAAAAAGATCAGAACACCTGTAAATATTTTTATCCAGAGAAAATCCAAGGTTTCCAAAATTGGTGCACGATAACACCCTGATATAAGCTACGTATGGAAATAGGTTATGCAAATTTGGATGAATTAAACGAAAGTTATCAAAGTTATGGCAGATAAGCAATATTCTTCAAAAATTGAAGTGTTCAAAGTGATCTGAACGACAGCGGAAACAAAATTCTATTGGAATATAACGATTAAATTAGAATCTGTGGAAAAGATTTATACAAGTTCTAAGTAATTAGTATTTAGTGTAGAGTCCTTTATTCTCAACGATGCCTTGACATCTCCCGCCACAGGAACGATTCAACTAGATGACATCGTTGCGCAGTAATCTTGTTCCATTCCTCTTGAAGAATTTCACAGAGTTCAAGAACTGTTTTCATACCTATTCTTCGCTTTGGACCTCTCTCCGAGTGTCTTTCAAACATTTCCAATGGAATTCAGATCTAGACTTTGTGCAGGCCAGTTCATAACAGTGATGTGGTCCTAGCCCAGGAAGGTCTTCACCAACGGGGGCGTGTGGCAGGTGGCGTCATCTTACATGTAAATTGCGAGTTGTGTTCTTTGATGTAGTAAAGTATGATGTGGGAGCAATTCTTTGTACTCTCGTGCATTCAATGTACCCTGTAAACGCAAAGGAAAGCAGTGCTTTCTAAAGAAATCACACCCCAGACCATAAGACTTCCTCCGCCAAACTTCACTCTTTTTTGGTGCAATTGACAGACAATATTTCGCCTGTTCTAAGACGAACGAACCTCCTCCCATCGAATCGAGAGAAATTGAACTTCGATTCGTCACCGAAGTCGACTTAGCGTCATTCTTCATCCGTCCATGTAAGGAACTCAGTGGCAAATGCATTCTCGTTTTTCGGGTAGATCAATGCCAATGTTGCAGTTATCGTCCCGTAATTTTATGAAGAACTTCTTCCGAGGGCTTGATAAAGAGCCAAGTGCTTACAAACTTGGTTTAATTGAGATCAAAATGGTTGCTCGTTGCCTCAGTGTGCTTGGTTCGAATCACACCCCAGCTCGGATTTTTTGAAGTAGGAAATAATTATTTCCGAATATAAAAAAATATTCAGTTTTATCTTTCTTGCGGTGTTGGATTTATTTCATTATTCTCTCGCGCTCATGAGAGATATACATTATATATATATATATATATATATATATATATATATATATATATATATATATATATATATATATATATATATATATATATATATATATATATATATATATATATATATATATATATATATATATATATATATATATATATATATATCGATGAGGAAGTTGTTCCTTGGGAACCGAATTCGTAGGAGGAATATGAAGACTCATGTTATCGCTCTAAACATTTATTTGCCGTACGTTTTGGTCTTTAGCAATGACCATCTTCAGCGGATTTAACTCTAATACGAATACAAGAAATTTTCTGAATTAGATGACAAAATTGCAAAAATAGCAGATACAATTCAATATTAGTTACAATATTAAAAATAAGTAATACTTAACAAGAGAGGTAACAGAAATGAAACCAGAATGATAAGCAAGTAGTTAAATATAAGTTAATTTACGGATATATGATATTGAGAAATATGTTAAAAACAGTTGAATGCAAGGGATAAAGCGATCGATAAATACGAGAACGGAAAATTTAAAATGTGAAACTAAATTAAACAATAACTATGAATAATAAACATGAATCAAACTCAATAAGAATAAAAGAAATTAGTTTTTAAAGTAATACCCGAAAAAATTGTAAGGGCAGGGCGAACAATGAAAAATGAAAGGTAAGTAAAATAAAATAGCCAGGAATCCGAAAGGAAAACAACAAGCAAAGCAAACAGTTTAATATAAGTTTAAATACAAATATATGATAGTGAAAAATATAGATAAAAAACAGTTGAATACAGGGGGTAAAGGTAATTCAAACGATCAATAAATGCGAGTAAACTAGGAAACGAAATAATGAAAAACAGGAAACTAAGGGAAAACTTTTATATGTAAGATCATTTAGATACCAAGGGGACAAATATTTAAAATAAACACAAAGAATAAAAATGAAACAGAGAACTTTTAGACAGAAACTCACCTTCTTTTGTTGGAGCTGATGATATCGACTGATTACTATGATCGGGACTAGCCAGGATTAAAGCTATGTAAGGGGGGGGGGATTTGATTAGTTGTATTTTTCTTTATTTGATTATATAGTGAACAATTTGAGGGAGGAGGAATAATCATTAAGTTCTGAATTTACTTCTTTAATGAAAAGTGATTCTAGAATTTTTAAATCCAGAGAAGAGGAAGCGGAAGATAATAAACTAAAAAAAATCAGGGTCGAGCGGATGGTTAAGATTGTGAGAGGGTTCTCTTATTGAAGAGTGTTCAGGTTTAGAGATAGGAAAGTTAGTTCTATGTGACACTCCCATATGCTTAGTAATCCTACACTTTAAATGTAGACTAGTTTGGCCTACATAGCGACTTTTGCAGGTCGCACACGTAAATTTATAAATAATGGAGGATCGCAAGCATAATGGGAGTGATTCTTTGTGTCGAAAGAAAGAATTGATAGAAAGAGGATTAGAATTAATAGGAAAGAACTGGCATTGAGGAAAGTGCTTATTAAGAATCGAGAGTAAATTTTGATTGAATTTAGTGGTCAAATGTTGAAGATATGGAAGCTTCATGAATATTTTTTGCTTAGGGACTGTAGTTAGTTGGATTCGGTGAGAAAATTCTTTTGATAAGAAATTAGAGGTTAATCTATCAAATCTGTGGTCTGGGAAGAAATTGAAGTTGAAAAAGTTCCTAAGGTTTTGTATTTCAGAATAAAAGAGACACCAATTTGAGCAAATCTTGTACGCTCTTTGTAAACGGCTTTTGATGCTTGGCAAGTTTAAAATGTGTTTGAGTGCCACTAAAGAAATGGGTGCCAAGTGTGGTGGTAGTGGGTTTTCGGTAAACTGAGGTACTGAATCTGGAGCCAATTTTTGTAACTATGACGTCAAGAAAAGAGATTTTATTGTTTGTTTCTGTTTCCATTGAAAATTTAATATTAGGGTGTTGTTGATTTAAGTAATTAAAAAATAAAGGGGCATGGTCTTTGTGGTTAAAAATGAAGAAGCAGTTGTTAAACATATCTTTTAAACACTATCGGTTTAAATTCAGTGGGACAGTTCGTTAACCAGTTATTTTCATGGTAACAAAGAAAAGTGTTTGCAAAGCTGGGACCTAATGGAGAGCCCATGGCCATCCCATCGTGGTGAAGGTACAGAATCTCATTAAAAAGGAACAATGTATTTTCTACTGCCAATTTTAAGAGAATGGTAAAAAGAGACTTGGTTAAACCTAAAACGTTATCTTTGGATTAGTAAAGGGTATCCGTTATGGTTCTACAAGTTTCCAAGACAGGAACGTTTGTAAACAATGATTCCACATCGAAAACGGGCAATCAAATTAGGTTGAATTGCTGCGATCATTTAGGATCACGCGCCCTTCTTCTACGATCGAACCCCTTGCAAGAATCATTATTCAATTAGGATCACGCGCCCTTCTTCTACGATCGAACCCCTTGCAAGAATCATTATTCAATTAGGATCACGCGCCCTTCTTCTACGATCGAACCCCTTGCAAGAATCATTATTCAACGTCAGATTGCACGGTGTGTACCAAACTACCAGACAGTCTTTATCACGAAGAAGGATTCCGTTGCACAGAATGCCTGATCACCTTGACTCTGTGACCCATCTACCGACTGAGGGTCATTGGCACCATAGCCAGAGTTACAAGGTCAGAAGGGAGCACACAAATCGAACAGTTCCATATATGGCACAAATACCCGAGTTTAATGATTCAAGGAATTATCATGATTTTGACCTTTTTTTATTCCCTGCATCCCATATCTGAGAACCAATTAGTTTGCACGAAACAAAAGCCAGCTGGCTGAGCTGGCGTAAGCTTCCAAATTCGCCATTCCAAAGCCATGATAAAGGTTCTTACAGACATTTCCCTAAGTAACTTCATTAACATGCGTGTTTGAGCAGTAAATATTGAATTCAAAGGTACAGTAGCTTTATTTTATTGAATTTATGAATCTGCGTTATTGTTTTCGTCATTATAAATGTATGTAGAATGTTGTGGTTTAACAATACGTGTTTATGTTTTAATGTGCCGCATGTGTCACGATTTGAACAAATTGAAGTTAGGAGATTTTGGGTTCCAACTGAAAATATTCCCATGAAAAGTTATATAATGTAAGCTTTTCTCTATATTTTTGGATTTATAGGCTGACATGCACACACACATTTACACATTAATACACATACATGCACACATAATGATTATTTGACAGTTAACCGATTGTTTTTCCATTCCCAAAGAAAATGAAAATAAAATTATTGGAAGACTCATCCGGCGCTGCTTGTCTTAATGATTCAAACTTTGGAGAAGGTTCAGACCGAGAAGGCATTTAGATAATGAAAAGTCAGTAGCTTTCCCTGAATCCTTCCCCTATTTCAATCATTGAATGTGGAGAAGAGGACAATGTTGAAATTGTTTGGAATGTGCCTACCTAAGCCGCTCCTACTGTCACTGGATAAGAAAATAAAATGAATAAGGCTGTAAGGCGAGTAAAGAAAAGTTTTGTTCCTCCGCCTGCTGAGGAGAGGCAAGAATTTCAATTCGATGGAGAACAAAGTCCCCTTTACAATATTTTGACCAATTTATTAGTAAGGAGATTAGTGATGAATTTCAGAAAATAAACTAATATCTATTTTCTCCAGAACAATGGTAAAAATTTGGGAATATAAACAGCGAAATTAGAAAGCTTTTAGAGATACGAGGAGCGGTCAAAAAGTTTGGCAATTCAGATATAAGGAAGCGAGATATGAGGAAAAGTGTTATATTATTTTTCAATATAACTACCCTCGACTTCAATGCACTTGCGCCACTTGTCCCTGAGGCTTCGAATTCCCGACAACCAGAAATCTCCTGACTGCTGTTCAATCCACTCCTGGACGGCGAGCTGGACATCTTCATCGTCCCCAAACTGGCGTCCACGCAGTGCAGCCTTGAGCTTGCGGAATAAAAAGTAGTCGCTGGGGACCAGATCTGGACTGTAGGGGGGATGGTTGAGCTCCTCGAATCCGCACTCGCGCAGGGCAGCTTGTGCAGCTCTGACCTTGTGGACTTTGACGACGTTGAAGTCGATCATGGGGCGTGAGGTTTCTAGGGACCCAACGGGTAGAGACCTTGGTCATGGCCAAATTGCCGTGGATGATGTTCATAACACTTCCATGTGATATTCCAAGGTCTCGCTCGATTTCTTCGACCTTCATCCGTCGATTTTCGAGGATCCTCCTCTCCACAGGGGCCACATTGTCCTCGTTAGTCACGTCTGACGGGAGTCCTGGAGGGGGGTCATCTTCAAGGGACTCACGACCATGGCGGAACTCCCTATTCCAGCGAACAATGGTTGCATAGGAAGGGGCGGTGTCGGTGTACACTGCAACTATGCGTTCATGGATCTCTTTTGCATTCTTGCCTTCCTTGGTCAAAACATTGATCACTGCGCGGTGCTCAACCTTCTCCATTGTTGAAAAGTTTGTGTCTGACGATCTGTGATCAGCTACTGCTTCTTAAATAGAAAAGGCAGGAGCGTGCGGCTGCAGGTCCTGACTTGTCATAACTTGTCCTAACTCCCCCCAAACAGCCATCCCCCTTCCTCTGTTTTGCCCTAAAGATTCGAAAAACCTATTGACCTCCCCTCGTACATATTGAGATGGGGTCAATGGGTTTACCTCAACTGAAACGCTATTGGAGGAAGTCTCGCAGATTTGGCTATATTGCAGACTCAATGACTTACAATAGGTTTTCTGTTCTACGAAATCATCTACATATTGTAGATAACTTAGAGCATGATCTCTCATCTGACGATAAATTCTTGAAGGTTCGAATTCTAATTGATTCCTTTTAGAAAAGGATAAAATTACTGGATAAAGAAAAGAGAGTATGTGTAGATGAACAACTAATTCCAAAAGGAAAGCCATCGCCTTGAGGGTCAAATTATTTTTTCTATGTGGGGAGTCTGGTATGCCATGCAACTTTCTAACATACCAGGGTAAATCAACCAAGCTTCCGGAAGAGTATAGTCACTTAGGAATTGGAGGAACGGTAGTTGTTTCTTTAGTGGGAGAATCATTGGAACCATTCCATGGATTTAGACTATTCTTCGATAACCTCGTGGTATCCCCCATGTTTGTTCAGCATCTGGCCGATTATGGAATACATGTATGGTACAGCCAGAGTAAGAAGTAATCGAATTAGTCCAAATATACCAATGAGATCAACAAAGGAATTAGCAAAGCAAAAGCGTGGAACAGTTGACGGCTATGTCTCTGATGATGATACCTAGTATGTCGCTAGCAAGATGGAATGACAATGCCATCATTACAATAATGTCCTCGGGATTTGAGTGGCAGAACAGTGATAGTAGAGTACATCGTTGGGATAAAGACGAGGTAGAAATTCCATGAATGGTCTTTTGCAGTCTCCTTCTTTTCTTATGTTCTTATGTTCAATTATGGAATATAACCAAAGTATGGGTGTGGTGGAAAAATTAGATTACTCGCTTGCTTTATATAGAATACTTATAAAATCAAAGAAATGGACACTCACGGTTATCTTCAATTTTGGTGATGTTGCTGTAGCTACATTTTAGCTACAGTATAAAGGAGACTGAAATAAATGGATTTAAAGGAAACAAACAGCTCACTCTTTTGTCATTTAGGATGGAGTTGTCAGATTCTCTAATACGTTTTGGATTCAATCCTCACATGGTACCAAGGGCACGAAGGCTGGGCACTACATACATTAGCAAGAGTAACTAATGATTCACACTACGATCGTGTCGGTCCCTTTCCAAAGTGGGTAAGAAAATCGAGAACGTTGTAAACAAAAGAAAGAACTATGCATGAAATGCAAAGTTACTCTTTGCTTCACTAAACACAGAAGTTTCTTCACTAACTTGCATTCGAAATGAAAAATCTTCTAAATAGTAAAAAAGGATATATTTATTTTTGTTTTTCCAATATTTTTAATATTTGTACTAATAAAACTGTATACTTTCAAATATGTTTTATTTTTTATATATTCATAACGTACCAGATATGTCGCATCCATAAATTGGTGTTATCGTCTATTAGAAATAATGTGTCAAATGCTTTCGCATCATTTCCATACAAGTAATGAGCGAAATCGGTTTATGAGACCCATAACAGAAAAATAATTATTCGGGGACTAACGGGGGTAAATATATCACCTGTAACGTTACGGGATTTGAATTATAACAGGTGGTCTGTTGCTTCAAGCTAACCAGCGAAAAACAACGAGGGCATCTCAGCCACAGTTCCTCCGGCTGGCAGTGGGGCAGGGGCAGTACGGTCTTCCAGATGTCAGCTGCATCATACTTGCCGGTGCTATAGCCAACAACCTTACGGGCGAATATTTACTAACAAGATGGGGGGTGATAAAACTAGAAGAAACCCTCCCATCAAACATACTTCAGAGATGAAACCCCACTCAGAGGTCACACATAAAAGACAGGGAGCTCCCCCCTCTATAAACGAAACGAGAGGCATAACGTCCGCAACAACTATTCGCCAGTTTCACCCAGTGAATAAATTGCTTTTCATGACCAACAGAACCCAACCATTCCGAATTGGTTCATAGAATGACCTCCCCTCCTCCGTCCGAACCCCTCTGAAAATAAGCACTTTTCTCATTTTACGGGGGGGGGGGGTGTCATGGCCCCTAAAGAGGATTACGAGGGACGATCCTCGAGGGGAATGCGGATCATAAATGACGCTATAATATACGCAAAACCTTTATGGTTTTGATTCTTAACCTGGTGTCCACGCACCCCTAAGTTATGGGAAATCAGGTTTGTTAGAGGTACGCGATGTTGCACTCAAAAGATGGTTGATCCTCGTGAAGAGGAGAAAATTAGTGATGGATTCCATAAATATAAGGAGAATATAAACGAGTTGCCAAATATATGAATACATAAAATATAAATAAATGATTAGATAAATCTGTCATTGATATCCATTATTTTTTATAAGTGCCAACAGGGGTGCGACCCCTACTTAGTGCTTTGCAAAGGGTGCAAGGATACAGAAGGTTAAGGATCCATCCTTTATAGGGTTTTTTATTCAAAGCGCCCATATGGCGCCTACCATCAAGGGAACATACGCCGAAGTTAGTAACTAAATTAACAATTGAAAAAAAAAAGCTCGACAAAGGGACGCTTCGGTGTCAGAGGGAGGCTCGCCCCCCAATTGCCCGAGCGTGTATTCGACACCCATAAACTATGGAAGAAGTCCTCCTCTTCCTCCTCCAAGAAATCAGCGAGGCTACAATCTAGGGTGCACGAACACGTCCCGAGTACAAGGAACACCTGGTAGCGACCACGTTCGTCTCGGTGGCGGGGCAGGTAGCACACGCCAGTTCCTGCAAGGTGGGACATTCTACAATAATGTGCCGGACAGTCGGGGGGGGGGGGGGTAGTAGTAACAATAAGGTTCAGGGAAGCGCACCATCAGATGGCATTGCGTTTGCTCTAGTGTGTCCGATTCGGAGGTGACAAAAAATTACCTGATATGGTCGAGGCTTTGGTGTGTAAGTCTACGGGAAAATTCGCATGCAACTTTAGGTTCCCGTTGGCCGTCTCCCATTTTCTTTGCCATGTAGTCCGAAGGGAGGACCTAGTTCTTGCCATGTAGTCAGAGTGGACAAGATACTGCTTTATACAAAGAATCCAGACACGATAAAAGTGACGACTAATAAGGGAACCTGGTCTTACTTGTGCGACCGAAATACGCAACCGTTTTGACGATTCATTCACAAAATAGAAATACGCAAAGCGTGAATGAGATGGTTTAACAAAACAAAAAATTCGGGTTGCAGAAAAGAACGTTGTAGGTAGTCATTGCCCCCGGATTGACTATGCGATGTCAATCATTAGTGGACGTTATCGCCCCTGCTGATGAGGTTGGGACTACTTCCCAGAGTGAGGTACGGGACTAAGAGTAGAGAGTGAAGTAGCGTAGATTTACGACGGCAAAAAAATAACGGGTCGCTCTGGAGGGTCGTCAATCATGGCAGCTTCGAATCGAGGAGAGAAAATCGTCTCTCTCCTCTTTGCCAGCGGAGAAGGACATAACCGCATAGAGAGACCCAGTGAATGAAATAGGAGCATGAGATCTATAATAGCCACCCCCACACCCACACCCACCTCCTTATCGCGGGCTTCGTTGTGTTTAGTTGTGGCTCTCTGGTCTCTTTGATTGTGGTCTGCGGGGTTTTAGACAGAATATATATATATATAGGAATAAAGGATACATATTGATGACTTGATTAGTAGTATTGTTAAGGGATTGAGATTTAGATATGCAGAAAGTAGATTATTCTGGTCCATGGAAGTGTTCAGAGGCTAGAGAAGTTAAATAGAGTTAAAGGGGTGAGTGAGTGCCAATGACCATCTTCAGGCTCTCGACTGACCTGACTCAGTGTCACTACAAAAGATGCAAAATATTTAATTTAAAATAAGCTTTCTTAAATGAAATTGTACATTTTTATCAATAGTTCTTTATTTTCATTATTTTGCGCTTATTTAAAAATGTATGTTTATTTGTGCATCTTTGTATTTATATTTTATGTGACATCTCCATTTCAATTAATCCGTCTTTCTATCCGGTATTTTCCCCTTCCTCTACCTAGTTAATCCCTATTTTTTGGGCTTTTTATATATATTTTTGTCTCATTGTCCACTTCCTCTGTGTTCTTATAAAACCTTCAGCTTTGGCTTCCGCAAGCGGAGCTTAGCTTACTTTTCCTCTCTATATATACTGATTCTTATTAAAAAATTACGATATTCTTTGATAATTAACTGAATAAATTTCGAAGGTAGAAAGTACTCGGAAATAGCTTTCCATTATTTTTCCTGTGTGATTTGTTTGCAATTATTGTTCCACTCATCCGATACTTTGTGAGTCACCCATATATATATATATATATATATATATATATATATATATATATATATATATATATATATAGAGAGAGAGAGAGAGAGAGAGAGAGAGAGAGAGAGAGAGAGAGAATGGAGGCTATCACATTGATAGGATGTATAGCAGTGAAAGATAATGGTAAACCACAATATTTGAATCAAAATTTTATCTATAACTATCGGCCTAGTTTCGGCAACGTGCCATTTTCAACTAATAATGAAGAAGCTAGGCAAGGAGGATAATATATATATATAAGGTAAGACACATCTAAATAAAATGAAATAGCAGGAAAGAATTTAGAAAAAAAACTCGAGTAAATCTGGCGTGAATGACAAGCTAAACAAAATGAAGTGGAACCGGAAACAATCTGGAGAGTTGCTAATCCCCAAGACTCATTGCATCCGGGGTCTTATAGATACAATTGGCGACTCTATTCGATATATATTTGTTAAATTTGTGTATATATATATATATATATATATATATATATATATATATATATATATATATATATATATATATATATATATATATATATAGTGTAGGCGTGTGTGTGTGTGTATGACCACAAAAATTATCCCACTTTTTAATCGCTTATTTTTGAGTCATTATTACAGCTTCACAAATTCAATCAAAAGCATCGAAAGAGAACATTTTAAAGTTTTATTATATTCTACATATGTTCAATTTATTATATTTTCAAAAACGCTGCATTCAATGGACTGTACACTTTCCCCGCTGGCTTTAATTCTTCGATAGATGATGGCTCTTATCCGAATACTTTCTCGTTGACAAATCCTCAGAGGAAAAAGTCCGTAGATGATATGATCAATCGGCAGAGCTTGTGGTTCAGGGAAACTGCGAGCGATGTAAAATGATTCTTTATTAAAAAATCTTGTTAAACACTCCAGTGATTGTCTAGTTGTGTGGGATGTTGCTCCGTCTTGGTGAAACCATTTATTACTGCAATTATTTTGTTCAAAAACAGTGTTCAGCATTTCTACATAGCTTTCTAAAGTTACTAAAAGCGGTCTCCTTGTTTCTGGCTCCTCAAAAAAATAAGGACCATAATCCTTGCTGATACTCAAACAACAGCAGACATTAACTTTTGGCGAATGCAGAGGTTTCTCCAAGTGTACTTTTGGCTAGTTTTGTGACCAACACCGGTAATTCTGTCTGTTGATGACCCTATTGATAGGATGTTGCATTTATCACTGAATATTATGGCACTTAATATTATCTGGTTTTGCTCAATTATTGTTTCAATGCATTCACAAAACATCAAACGATGCCGGTAGTTTGGTTCGTTGAGCTGTTGGAAACATAATTTTGAATGAATCCATTCTCAAATCCAACGTGATTATTTTCGAATATTCCCCTGTTTGATTCCCGTCACAGCTGATAGTCGTCTCACAGATTTATTGCTGTCATCTTCAATCCGATTTGGTACTGAATCAATGTTTGCTGCGCCCAGACTTGTCTTTATGCATATTCTTGCTTGAGTCGTGATGTTTCCCATTTGCGAAAATCCTGTTAATCGTTTTTGGATCTAGAGTATGTTCCTTTGCTGAACGTATTGCCATCTGAAAGATCGTCGGGTGGCAACTACGGAACCATTTTTGATCATCTCATCTACGATGAAAAACTATGCATGTCCGATAAATAACCCAAGATTGTGGTAGATAAAGCTGACATTTTTTTGTAAGTACAGATTTCGTATACATGATATGGAAAAAGTTAAATAAAACTTTAAAATGTTTTCTTTTAAATGCGATTGTAACTAAGCGACACACGCACACACACACACACAATATATATATATATATATATATATATATATATATATATATATATATATATATATATATATATATATATATATATATATATATATATATGTGAAAAACTCAGATAGAGAGGGTGGTGGTGTGATGTTGTATGTCAAGGATACGCTCAAATAGACGAACAACAGCATTGTATACGACTTCGAGCTACTAGGTGTTGACCTAGATCTACGTCTTGCCAGATACAGTACCCTGCTGCTTTACAGACCCCCTGCCCAACTTGTTGAAAAGGAGAGGGATCTATACCGGCTGCTGGGTAAACCTGTTCCAGACAGAGTGTGTAATGCCATGGGTGACTTCAATACACAAGTTGACTGGGAAACCAGAGAACCCTGTGGTGATAACGCACTACTTCTGGAGTTCGCGAACAACGAGTTCCTGACTCAATGGGTGAAAGAACCGATGAGAGGCAATAATACCCTCAACTTAGTTTTCACCTCTGAGCTGACATCGTTGAGGATCTCTCGGTAGGCGAAGAGCTCGGTGGCAGTGATCACCGTCTAGTCAGATCTATAGTCAAGGTCCTCAAGGTACAGGCTGCGACTGGTAAATCGAGAAAACTTGATTTGAGAAGGGCATACTTTGCAGGTCTTCGTGCTGGATTGACTGATGCGAGGCTAGAAGTGTGAAGGATGTTGAAGATTCGTGGAATAGATTCAAAACTACGTTCATGAGTCTTCAATGACGATTCATCCCTTTGAAATGCTTTCATCGGTCTCCTATTCAACCAAAGTGGTTTAATCGAGAAATTGGTCAACTGCTGAGGGAGAAGAGAATGGTGTACCGGCAGTCAAAGATCTCTGGTGACTTTGACGAGTACCGTAGGTTAGCTAGGAGAGTGAAGTTCAGTATAAGGACAGCAAAGCGTGCCGAGAAGCTCCGAGCAGCGAGACTTTGCAAGGAGAATCCCAAGGAGTTCTTTGGTTATGTAAACAGCCGTAAACCAATCAATCGCACGATTAGCCCTTTAGTGAATGAGGAGGGGGCATAAAAGCACTCAGATGCAGAAAATGCTAACCTCCTCAACGACTACTTCTCTCCAGTATTTACTGAAGAGTGTGGTCCCACCCCCCAACCCACAGATTCTTACTTGGGGGAAAAGCTGGAGGAAATGGACTTCATCCAAGGAGAAATAGAAAAAAGACCACTGATGTAAAGAAGCATAAGTCAACTGGTCCGGACGGGTTTCTACCTAAAGTGTTGAAAAAAGTGCGCGATGAAGTGTCACGACATCTGAGCACAATCTTCAACATGTCAATCCGGACCGGATGCGTTCCTAGAGACTGGCGTGAAGCGGAGGTGACTCCTATCTTCAAGAAAGGAGACCCTAGCCAGCCGTCGAACTACCTACCTATTAACTTAACCTCAAAAGTTGGTAAACTCATTGAAAGCATCATGGTGGACAAAATGACGTCATATTTAAAGTCCAACTTGGGATTGAGGAGTTCCCGGAACGGGTTCCGAAGGCAACGGTCATGCCTAACGAATCTTGTGGAATTCTTCCACTTCGTCTTCAGTGAGCACGACCGGGATAAGGCGGTGGATGTTATCTACTTAGACTTTCAAAAAGCCTTCGATAAGGTACCACACCGCCACCTCCTCCTGAGCAAGTTGGATAGAGAACTGGCTAAGTGGCAGACGGCAACGGGTGGTGTTGAATGGACAGGCTTCTGAGTGGGTGCCCATTACTAGCGGTGTTCCACAAGGTTCTGTCCTGGTAGCACTACTGTTTATCATCTACGTGGGCGACTTGGACGGTGACATGGTTGCGAAGATTTCTAAATTTGCCCATGATATCAAGCTAAGTATGAACGTCGCAAAGGAAGGAAATACTACCCGCCTTCAAGATGATCTTCGGAAGATTGGGGAGTGATCGGACACGTGGCAAATACCTCTTAACGTGAACAAATGCAAAGTGATGTATATCAGCCACCGAAACCCCCAATCTCATTATATCCTTAAGGGCACTGCTCTTGAATCTACCGACACTGAGAAGGACTTGGGTCTAACTATCACTAGTGATCTCAAGTTCTCGAGGCAGTGTATTGAGGCGGAGAAGAAAGCCCAAAGGATGTTAGGTTATATAAAGCGACAGTTTGGATATCGAAACAAGGAGATATTACTGTTTGTATAACTCCCTTGTCCGACCGCACCTGGAGTATGCCGTACAATTTTGGAGTCCTTCGTTTCGAAAGGATATCGCAAGATTAGAACGAGTGCAAGCCAAAGCAACGAAACTGATTCCCTCTATCAGACACAAGAGTTACGAAGATAGATTACAGGAATTAGACTTGTTCTCGCTGGAGACCTGGAGAATGCGTGGTCAGTTTATTGAAGTGTTCAAAAAACTTTGAGGCTTCGAAATTGTAGAATACAGGGATATTTTTCAGCTTATCCAGAGCAGAACAAGAAATCACGGCTACAAACTTGAACTGAAGCGTTACCAGCGTCATCTGTGTGGGAAATCTTTCACATATAGCATCTACGGCACTTGGAACGCACTTCCAGTGGAAGTTGTCAACAGCAATTCTGTTGAACAGTTCAAGTCGAGACTAGAACAATGTCTTGCAAAATAGCCGCTTGGAGACTTGAAGCGTGGCGCGAATGCTCTTCTAGATCGTCAATCTGACCCTTTAGAGGACTGTGCTTGCTCAAGTGTTCACTCAAAGGTACCCTCTTTAAATGGATTGTAAGGTCTACTAGGGTACCTCTTTTCCTTGTTACTCTTTGTTACACACACTCTCTCTCTCTCACACACACACACACAATTCTGTTTCCTACATTTAAAGGAGGATATTGAAAGGCTTGGGAAAGTACAAGCAAGAGCGCCAACTTAATACCATCCTTAAGAAAACATAACAATAAGACAAGATTGAAAAGACTCAATCTCTTCAGCCTGGAAACGCGGAGAATGTGAGGCCAACTAATATAAACCTTTAAGATATTGAATGGGATTGAAAATGTAGAAGCTGGAATATGGTTCAATTTAAATGACAATTAAACAAGGAACAACGGAGGGAAGCTAGTACCGTTGCGTTTTAGAAAAAATCTAACTGGTAACTTGTTTTCATATAAAATTGTTAACCTTTGAAATAAGCTGCCAAAAGATGTAATATCTAGTAAAACTATAGATACTTTTAAGAAAAAAAATAGACATAATCATACATACACTCAGCTATTAAATCAAAATATAATGGGATTAGTTAATATGTATATAAATAGAAATAAGTATAATGACAAGATGCTCAGGATCGACAAAATCTAGAATCAATATAGATACTGGTGGGGGAATAATAATTAAATGACGAGATTGAAAATTTCAGAACGTAAAATAAATATTCTGGAAAGAACCTTTATGATAATGGAGTTTTATATCAATGTTGATGTGTTTAATGATAATTTTGATATTATTAATGTTTAACCGGGGAGTTTTCAAAAACTTCACTGTCAAAATTCCGGGTTGAGCTTTATATTTCAACTGAACCAGGTAACATAAGAACATAAGAAAAGAAGGAGACTGCAAAAGACCATTCATGGCCTACACTTGGCAGCTCCTGTTCAGGATCGACAAAATCTAGAATCAATATAGATACTGGTGGGTACAGTATCTATACAGTTTCCCGTACCCGCGTGGTGGGTGGGAGAGGGGGGCGGGGAGAGCCTTCAACTTTACTGACCATTTGGTTCCAGCTGATAGTTAATTTTAGGATAGGAAGCTCACAAGTACCTTCACGGCATCATGGATTGAAAGGTATTTTAAGGTATTTGCTTTCCTTGTAACTCCTTGTAACACACACACACACACACACACACACACTCACTCTCTCTCTCTCTATGTCTGTCTCTCTCTCTCTCTCTCTCTCTCTATGTCTGTCTCTCTCTCTCTCTCTCTCTCTCTCTCTGTCTCTTTTTTTCTCTCTCTCAATGGATGAGAGAGGCAACGAGAGGCAATAATACCCTCGACTTAGTTTTCACCTCTGAGAATGACATCGTTGAGGATCTCTCAGTAGGCGAAGAGCCCGGTGGCAGTGAGCACCGAGTAGTCCGATTTCTAATCAAGGTCCCCAAGGTAGAGTCTGCAACTAGTAAATCAAGGAAACTTGATTTGAGAAGAGCAGACTTTGCAGGTCTTCGTGCTGGATTGACTGATGCGAGGCTAGAAGTGTGCGAGGATGTTAAAGATTCGTAGAATAGATTCAAATCTACCTTCATGAGTCTTCAATCACGATTAATCCCTTTGAAAAGCCTTCGTCGTTCTTCTGTTCAACCAAAGTGGTTTAATCGAGAAATTTGTCAACTACTGAGGAAGAAGAGAACGGTGTACCGGCAGTCAAAGATTTCTGGAGACTTTGAGGACTACCGTAGGCTAGCTAGGAGAATGAAGTCCAGCATAAGGGCGGCAAAGCGTGCTGAGACATTGCAAGGAGAATTCCAAGGAGTTCTTTGTTATGTAAACAGTCGTAAACCAATCCAGCGCACGATTGGCCCTTTAGTGAATGAGGAAGGGGAATAAAAGCACTCAGATGCAGAAAATGCTAACCTCCTCAACGACTACTTCTCTTCGGTGTTTACTGAGGAGTGTGATACCATCCCCCAGCCCACAGATTCTTACTTGGAAAAAAAAAACTGGAGGAAATGGACTTCACCCAATGAGAAATAAAAAAGAAAGTCACTAATCTAAAGACGAATAAGTCCCCTGTCCCAGACGGGTTTCTACCTAAAGTGTTGAAAAAAGTGCGCGATGAAGTGTCACGGCATCTGAGCACAATCTTCAACATGTCAATCCGGACCGGATGCGTTCCTAGAGACTGGCATGAAGCGGAGGTGACTCCTATCTTCAAGAAAGGAGACCCTAGCCAGCCGTCGAACTACCTAACTATTAGCTTAGCCTCAATAGTCGGTAAAAACATGGAAAGCATCATGGTGGACAAAATGACGTCATATTTAAAGTCCAACTTGCGATTGAGGAGTTCCCGGAACGGGTTCCGAAGGCAACGGTCATGCCTAACGAATCTTGTAGAATTCTTCCACTTCGTTTTCAGTGAGCACGACCGGGATAAGGCAGTGGATGTTATCTACTTAAACTTTCCAAAAGCATTCTATAGGGCACCACACCGCCGCCTCCTCTGGAAAGTGCGTGCCTTGGGTATAGACGGAAATGTAGCAAGTTGGATAGAGAACTAGCTAAGTGGCAGACGGCAACGGGTGGTGTTGAATGGACAGGCTTCTGAGTGGTTGCCCGTTACTAGCGGTGTTCCTCAAGGTTCTGCCCTGGGACCATTACTGTTCATCATCTACGTGGGCGACTTGGACGGTGACATGGTTGCGAAGATTTCTAAATTTGCCGATGATACCAAGCTGGGTATGAACGTTGCAAAGGAAGGAAATACTACCCGCCTTCAAGATGATCTTCGGAAGATTGGGGAGTGGTCAGACACATGGCAAATGCAACGTGATCCATATCAGCCACCGAAACTCCGAATCTCAGTATATCCTTAAGGGCACTGCTCTTGAATCCACCGACAATGAGAAGGACTTGGGTCTAACTATCACTAGTGATCTCAAGTTCTCGAAACAGGGTATTGAGGCGGAGAAGAAAGCCCAAAGGATGTTAGGTTATATAAAGCGACAGTTTGGATATCGGAACAAGGAGATATTACTGTGTTTATATAACTCCCTTCTTCGACCGCACTTGGAGTATGCCGTACAATTTTGGAGTCCTTCGTTTCGAAAGAATATCGAAAGATTAGAACGTGTGCAAGCCAGAGTAACCAAACTGATTCCCTCTATCAGACACAAGAGTTACGAAGATAGATTACGGGAATTAGACTTGTTTTCGCTGGAGACCCGGAGACTGCGTGCTCAGCTTATCGAATTGTTCAAAATACTTCGAGGCTTCGACATTGTAGACTACAGGGATATTTTGCAGCTTAGCCAGATCAGAACAAGAAATCACGGCTACAAACCTGAACTGAAGCGTTACCAACTACTCTAGGCATTTGATGTCGCCTTTTGGGAAAATAAACGTGGCATAACGTCACCATCATTAATGATTACCACAAACACCATGATGTGGACCGGAAAATTGGCCTTCATGACTCTCGGTACATCTTTGTGGGACACAGTAATTTAGTGGTGGTTGTTTTGAGAGCACCACCTGGTACTGACCTAAATTATTTTAGGCTGAGAATTAAAGAATGCCCGGTTTGAGGGGATATTTTAGTATATTTACAAGCTTCACAGCCATCACGTTTTTCTCCTAGACCTTTATCTTTTGCTACAGAAGCTGGCCCTTTCTCATCTCATATGGGTAGTAGCGGATGTCCTCATGCATTAACTAACTGATGAGAGGCTCTGACACTTCCTTCTTCCTGGCTATGTAAATTAAGGAAATAATATGCCAACCTAATAAATAAAGAACCAAAGAGAATTAGGAAATTAAACTATATATATATATATATATATATATATATATATATATATATATATATATATATATATATATAATATATATATATATATATATATATATATATATATATATATATATATATATATATATATATATATATATAAACTATACAAATAGATCTGAGGCAAGCGGTCGTTAGAGTCGCGCGGAAACCCACGAACATACAAAGATATCAAAGGTGACACCCTGGACAAATACGAGGATCAGACACAAACAAACATACGCGTGTTGGGAACATTTATCAGCAGCTGAAAAAAATATATGCTCTGACCAGAGAAATTTCATATAGACCTGCAACAAGCGATTTCCTATAATAAAGCTAAATCTATGGGAAATATGTAGGCACAACAGGTACACAGAGCTGTCGGAAACTCCGCCCAAGGGGAGGAAATAACTAACAAACTAGATGACTGGGTCTGTCCCGCGGACAAGTCAAGGCATGACAAACTCCATGCCGAAACTGGTTTCGAGTTAAATACTACGCTCCTCCACAGTGATTTTATTAACATATAAATATATGAGGAATTAAAACACATTCTCAGAAGACAATTTAATTCAGAACAGTTTCGGTGTATCTCACACCCTTTTTCAACTGATACTGGATAGAAAATATAAGAAAAGTGCATATAAGCATAACACAAGGTCTGGTCGTGAAAGATCCCCTCTTTTTCCCCCAATCCCCTACTTGTGGCTAATCTTGGGGGGGGGGGGTTAGGCCTAAACATATTGAAGGGCTGACATTTTACTATTTTGTTTATTTGCTTTCTTATTACAGGATTAAAAGAAAATTGACCCTCAGATAGATTTAAATTAGGAACTGATGATATCAAGCTCGATTCTACGATTCTTCTCTTAACATAGTTAGCCGATTTAAATAACATTTTACTTTCATTGAAATCGATCGTATGATTCTTGTCTCTAACATGGCAAAATATTCCACTGCTTTCGCTGCCCACTC
The DNA here is from genome assembly GCA_963969495.1 of Ceratothoa steindachneri. Lineage (NCBI taxonomy): Eukaryota > Metazoa > Arthropoda > Malacostraca > Isopoda > Cymothoidae > Ceratothoa > Ceratothoa steindachneri. The sequence continues at coordinate 172,921,477 of OZ018320.1, read as the reverse complement.
TAATATCTCTTTTTTGTTCATACAATCTCTTGTCTAGATTTCTCCCCGTTTCCCCTATAGAAACTTTATGGCAATCGTTGCATGGTATTGCATATACTCCTATGTTAATATGTTCTTTGGGTTTCCTGGCAATCATCAATTGGTTTAAGGAATTATTATATTTAAAGGCTAGATTAATACCCGCTTTTCCAAATATGTCCTTTAAACTATTTAATTTATTATTAAATGGCAATGTTATACATTTGTTGAAGTCATTAGTGCGGGAAGGCTTATTACCATAGAATGTTTTCCTAGCTGCAAAAGGGGCAGACGATATGAACCAATCGGGGTAATACAAATTAGAAAAAATGGTCCTGATAATAACAATTTCTTCATCTAAATAGGAAGGATGACATATTTTGTATGCTCTAAGGAAAAGGTTAGAAATTACCGATTTTTTATATTTTCTATCCAGTGTCAGTTGAAAAAGGGTGTGAGATACACCGAAACTGTTCTGAATTAAATTGTCTTCGGAGAATGTGGTTTAATTCCTCATCTTTTCTTGCGATATTGCATTAATTTTCATCATATATATATATATATATATATATATATATATATATATATATATATATATATATATATATATATATATAGGGAGAGAGAGAGAGAGAGAGAGAGAGAGAGAGAGAGAGAGAAAGAGAGAGAGTGAGAGAGGCACACACACAGACAGGCAGATAGACAGACTCTCATTATTCAGAAGATTCATTATTCCTTGTTCATTAACTCACTTCATTCCCTTAGTAGCGCCACGGAATCCCGTTTATTTGGCTAAGTCCTGCCTCCTTTAAACTCGATACTTCGCGTAAAACAGTAAGCCTACACATTGACCGCAAAGAACTTGCGACATTTCCGCTTGCCCCTTTAGTAGGCCAATTTAAGAATAAAGTTATATTTTCTTTGCCGTTTCCTTTCAAAGTCCTTTACCTACCCCAATTACGAAGACACCCTCGGTAAACCCAGCCTACCTAATCTCAAGCCTCGGTCAAACGAATTCCCTCTGCGCCGAAGCCTACCATAAGAACGTCCGAGCGCTCCAACCAATTATTATTACTCATCCCACCATAATCCTTCTCGGTCATTAGGTGCAGCCTTAAGAATGATTTCAAATTTTTCAGAGCCAATCATTTTATTGCTTTCCTCCAAAAAGTAATCGCAACAAAGTCATTTAAAGGTTAATTAACTATATAATTTATCATTTTGGTTATTTTTTAAGCAGATATATAGTAATTGGAGTTAGTTATATGCAAAATAATGTGCAATTTGCAATATATCCATCACTGGGAAAGCATTAGCTGGACTCGTATAGAATGTTGTTTTTTTTATCAGATAGCTTTTGTTTGAGTTATCTGAACAAGCGGTGTCACTGTTGCAGCCGCGAACAAAAAGTCCCAATCAATATCTGAAGCGAACTTCAGGCACGAATTGGTGGTAAAAGCTGCACCTCAAGATACAAATTAGTTTGATAGGAAAGCATTGTGAATACGGGTTTGTTTGTTGGTTTAATATTATTATTATCGCTATTGTTATTACTACTACTACATAGTACTCACTGGGCTCCCAACTCTTAGTCGAAGAGGGCACATTTTAAAATTAATTCTCACTTTTGAATAAATAACCACCCATCATAGAAGTTAGACAAACCGCTCGCCATCCATGTGCGTGGATGCGTTTGTCCACATTTTAGGAAATTTCAACTTGGGACGTACATGACTGTTAATGGGCAGGATTCTTCTTACCCCTTCGTGCGTGACATAATGGAAGCAATTTTGTGCGTGAGTGTACACCGAGTGGGAGGGGGTGTCAAGACTTTTCCATTTCATCACATTTTCATACCGTCAACTTCTCAATTACCGTTATCAGCCCTAACACACACAGGAATACGGGGAGAGGGGGGTGCCCGTCAAACAAGGCATAAACACAGGGCCGGCCCAAGCCTTTATGATGCCCTAAGCAGAATTTCATTTGCTCCTCCCCCCCACACACACCACCACAACCACACTAGATGCTTGATCATTTCATAGGCTACACTGTAAGTGTAACACATCCACTATCATCTGCATTATTCGTAGATGGTTTACATCATACTGTTATTCATGTGTCTTCTGGCTATTGCCAGAATGGCACATGAATGCTGACTCTGCACAGTGGTAGCAGGATTATTAAACTATTATTGTACCAACTCTGCAAATGATATAAAATCATTTTTTCTGTTATACCATTTCATTTATATTACTACTCATTGTTTTTTCTTTTATTTAAAAATGTTTTATCATGACGTCCTGACATTTCAAGCGCTCGTGGGGGCCTCCTGGTGACGTGGGGGCCCTAAGCGACCGCTTAGTTCGCTTATGCCTCGGGCCGGCCCTGCATAAACACTAGAGGAAGGAGAGAAGTGAAAAATCAGGTCACGGATAGGAAGAACTACCACTACAAACAAGGTTTGCTGACCAAAAAGTCGCGCGCTCTTACTTATTCTCTTTGGGTGGACTTTGGCAATTATACCATCCGAAAGAGAATGTAAAATAACATAAAGGTTTTAAATTTCGTTAGAATCGGCCGAATAGTTTCCATGTTATTGACAAGACAAAATAATTCCCGGGATAACCTCGGGAGGACTTTGGAAATTATACCCTTCGCAAGAGAATGTAAAACAACATAAGGGTTTCAAATTTTGTTAGAATCGACCGAATAGTTACAGTGTTATTACAAAAAAAAGAAGAAGCAAAATGGGCCCGACCGACCGTCGACATAGTGAGATGTAAAGTCGGTGTTCGGTCTGGGATGGACTCTTTTGGGAATATGTGCATATACAATTTCGTTAAGGGTTTGGAAAATACTGGCTTCTATTTTGTGGATAATTCATATTTAATTTTATTTAAAAATATTTGTTGGTTTTGTTTTGCTTTTTATTTAGAGACTTTTTTCTTGGGCAAAATCCCCAAAAGTGGGTGGGTGGGGAAGTAATTTAAAATAATTTCATTAAAAGTATAGGAACATTCCGCACAAGTTGACGAATCGGTAGCCATTGTGTTAACTGATTTAGTTTAAATGCATATTTAACGTTGCTTAGAAACAGGGTTGTTTTTTTAATCTAGACTGTTTTTTGTTGAGTCAGACTGGATCATGAAGGGCTTGGAACGAGAAAAACTAGTGACTACAATTTGGAACGATATTATCTTCCCTTTTGATTGACGCTTCGTTCAGGCAGCAGTCAGTCATGGCGGACGCCATGACAGGTAAGAAGATTTATGTACATTATAAGCATTTGCTCAAAGTTTGGGAGCTTGTCTCAAGCTAATTTAAGGTTGTTGATTAACAATATATAAGTAAAAATTGGGTTGGGTTAGCCGGTCAGTTACTGAACATTTACCAACATTTCCCCTAAAACATAAATATACGGACTTTAAGCCTCTTTGAGAACTCTCTTTCCTTCAAAAATGAGGCTTAGTTTTTATGACCAGTGTTTTCATCTTCCACAGATGACTAGAGTACGGTGTTATTATAAAGGTCAGATCTCAACTCAACTTTTGCTACCTTTAATGCCATCTTAGTTAAATCAACGTGCCCAAAGGAATATGGCCAGTGATTCGCAATTTCCCTGCACTCTATGAAGTTATGGATAGGCAACCTCTCTTGAGCATGCCTGGAGGATAGTACTCTTCTACACCAAACAAAGTGATGAGTCAAAACTCTCGCATCTTGTGACGGCATCAGTTAAAATAAGCGGAGTGAACCTTCCTTTAGAGTTTAGAACGTTAGATTGGACTATTGCGCCGTTTTTCCCAAACTATGACCCAAAGCGGACAGTTGTCGCTACCAGGCAAAAAATACCGATTCTCAGAAAATATTAACTTGTCAAGAAATTAGTGTCAATTTTAGAAAGAAAAATTCATCTGAGACTTGTTTAAGTTGTCCCAAATTTGCTTCAAGCTGTTTAAAGATAATTATAATAATGCTTAGGCCTTTTATAAGCTAACAATGCTTAGGAATTTTTTAAGCTATTAATGCCTAGGCTTTCATAAGCTCTAGAAACGTCTGGGCTTTTTATAAGCTAGCAATGCCAATGATCTTTTTTAAGCTAGTAATGCCTAGGCTTTCTTAAGCTCTAGTAACATCCATACCTTTTATAAGCTAAGTTAGTAATGCATAGGTTTTCGTAAGTTCTAGTAACCTCTAGGTCTTTTATAAGGTAGCAATGCCTAGCGTTTCTTAAGCTCTAGTAATGTCTAGACTTTTTATAATCTAGCAATGCCTAGGAACTTTTTAAGCTAGTAATGCTTAGGCTTTCTTAAGCTCTAGTAACGTCTAGGCCATTTATAAGCAAGCAATGCCTAGGAATATTTGTAAGCTAGCAATACCTAGGTTTTTTAAGCTAGTAATGCTTAGGCTTTCTTAAGCTCTAGTAACGTCTAGGCCATTTATAAGCAAGCAATGCCTAGGAATATTTGTAAGCTAGCAATACCTAGGTTTTCTTAAGCTCTAGTAACGTCTAGGCCATTTATAAGCAAGCAATGACTTGGAATGTTTTTAAGCTGGTAATGCCTAGGCTTTCTTGAGCTCTAGTAACGTCTATGCCTTTTATAAGCTAAGAATGCCTAGAAATTTGTTTTAAGCCAGTAATGCCTAGGTTTCTTCGGCTCTAGTAGCATCTAGGCTTTTTTTATAAGCTAGCTATAAATAAGGGATTGTCCCGTATTTATAGCATTTGTCCCGCCTCCTATATCGACCCTTCCCGGGACGCCTTTTTCCCCGTATTTTCAATATTTGGAGAAAAGAATTGACAATTTACAACAATATTACTTAAAAAAATCCATATAATAGTGAAATTTTGCAAAATACGAGGTCAAGGCGGCCGCTCAAAATTGGCAATGGTGGCGTGATTCATCACAAAGCAGTGCTATCAGATACAGGAGAATTTCCATTTTGGGAAAAAAATTTCATCGATAGAGGGAAACGGAAGAAAATCCGAATATAGGGAAATTTTACCCCGATATCCAATAAAGTTGCAAATTGACAAATATTTCCTGGAAATATTTGGCAACTTCATTTAGTTGAGCTGCAGAGATGTCAGATTGCGATGGTGAGTAAAGATATTGACTAGAATTTGTCTTGGTATTTGATTTTTTAAAAATAAGGCAGCATTTATATATATATATATATATATATATATATATATATATATATATATATATATATATATATATATATATATATATATATATATATATATATATTATTCTTAATTTTACAGGTGGCTCTCATTAGGGTTGCTAGTGTGTACCATACTGTGAAGCATGGAGAATCCTACCGGGCAATGGACTGTGCCATGAAGATTGCACCCCAGCTGTATGCAGATTCTTCACTGGCCAAAAAAGTATCCCGTGGCAGAACAAAAGCAGACTGCATTAAAGGACTGTTCTTAACAAACTGAGCGTGACAGATTTGGTGAAAGAACTGAAAGGATATAAGAGCAGTCCCATTTTATTCTCAGTTGCAACGGGTACGTCTAACAAAGGAGGAAACAGGAAAATGTTTCCTATTTGTGTACAGTATTACTCTCCAAAGAGTGTGTGTGTGCGCGTGTGTTCACGGAACATGCCATGGAATCTGCAGAATCCATTACCCAACAGGTTCTTGCCTCTGTTCATAGGGAAGGACTGGATTTTAAGTATGCGTCAGCTTTTTCTGCAGATAATACAAATGAAAACTTTGGTCATCATTCTGCCTACACAATATTTGCAGAAAAGAATCCAAGTCTGTTCAAGGCAGGCTGCCTTGCTCATGTTGTCAACAACACCTTCAAAGCCGATTACATGAACATGACATTGATGCTCTAGTGATGAAGATATATGGTCATTTCTCTTTTTCTGCAGTTAGGCGAAAGAATCTGAAGGAATTTGTTGTTTTTTTGAGCTGGAATGAGTTGAACTTCTGAAGCATGTGCTCACACGTTGGCTTTCATTGGTAAAGGCAGTAAACAGTATACTGAAGGTGTAGCTTGCATTAAATTCTTACTTCAGCAGTATAGATGTTTGCAGCCATATCAGAAAGCTATTGAAGATAGATGAGGAGCAAGCTGATGTTGAGAGTGATGAAAACAGCAGATACAAATACTGTTGCTATATATTTCATGTTTTGTGCACACCCTTTCCTTGCTTTTGATGAGACGAGCCTCAAGCTCCAGTCAGCTTCTACATCTTTTCCTGAACTGTATGATATTGCCAAGCGACTTTATGACAAGCTGAACAGGAAGTCCACCGATGGCTTCTTTGGATATCAAACACAGCGTGCTCTTGCTAATATGTGTGACAAAGAGAAGGAGGAAATTTCCATAAATTTCCACAGTTGCTTCAAAAGAGCTACTACCTACCTGGAAAAATGGGTTGACCTCTCAGCTAGTAGTCCATTTTGTGTTCTGAAATGCTTAACCTTAAACTAGCTTTCAAATCGTAAATAGACTGAGTGGAAAAACTGAATCTACATGATGTGTTATCAGTTGATGGGTTCAACTGATAACAAAAGCCCGATCCCTACTCAGAGACGTGGTCTCCAACAGCAGGATGCTCTGCTTTGCATTTGGTGGTATGTGAAAGAGTCATTCATTACCAGCTCCTCAATAATAAGCAAACAGCTACTGCAGGCTCACATTTTCAACAATTGCAATCTTTAAACGAAGCTTTTGGACATAAGCGTCCTTTAGTGGTCAACTAAAAGGATGTCGACCTTCTGCATCCCAATATATGACCTCATGTAACATGTTTAACCCCCCTTCCCCCCAAAAAATGAGTGCGTTTGGTTTGGAAGTTCTTCCTCATTTTCCAGATTTACCGGACCTTGCACCATCTTTACCCCTCCCCCCAATCCCCACGCACATTTGTAGCCATAGTGGATGGTCAATCCAACTGGATTCAAAGTTACGAACTCCTACCGCACTCGGGGGGATCTCTAGCGAACAGGATGGATTCCATGCCGAGTAGCGTCAGTCGGAAGGTGCGATCCTTTGCAAATGCCTTCCAAAATTCTCCAAAATTTCCGAAAACTAAAAACATCGCAAATGATTCTACTCACCTAATCCACATCAGGGTATGGATAGACAACATGAGGCCTAATCCGACGAGGTAACCATTGAAGGCGCAGAAAGCATCAGAATAAGGCCATGCACCCAAATTGAGGGTATGGATTGCCACGGGTATGTCCAAGAGAGCGGTGAAAAAGTCAGCCACTGCCAAGTTACACAGAAGGAGGTTGGTCCTAGTTCTCATCAACCTGTTCTTGAGGATAGTACTGATCACCAGAAAATTGCCGACCAGCGCAGAGACCATAATAATGGTCAGCAGGAGAGAGAGGGTCGCTACGGTCGGTATACCATAATACAACACATTGTAAGAATTGTTTTCGGGTTGAGAACTGGTCGGAATTTCAGATTCTTCCAAATTCATTTTTGCCAAAAGTCAAAAAATGGTGTTACGTTTGAAGCCACTTAATTTTGGGGGAATAATAGCGCCAGTCGAGAATTTGGCAATTTCTTTTATTTTAGTAAGCCTAGTGTACCGTCTTAACGGATTAAGGAACTTATCCAGAGGGGTGATTTTCATCTTGCATTTTAATCCCCAATGGGTATATTCAAAGACCATCAAACTACTTGGCCATAGTTACATCGATCACATAACTTTGATTTCGAATATTCCACTTTGTTTTCCTCCAAAGGTAATATTTTTTCTCACATTTCTTAAAAGCTTAAAATCGATATGCGTTCATAAGCTACAAGCATAAACAAATAATTATCACTCTAAACAGTGAGCTAGATTTATGACATGGTTTGGCTATAAGGTAAACTTCAAAGGCAATGAATGTTCGGACAATGTAAATATTATTTTAAATCTTTGAAATGTCTGTAACGGAATTGTATTATGTTAGAAAGACATTCAAAATATGGAGTTAAATAAAACATTTTGTTGTTTTGGGAGGAGTAACCCGAGAAAAAGATGTTTTGGGAACGAGTAAGGAAAAGGGAGCCCTTTTTATCTATAAGAGATGAGGAAAAGTACAAATGGAAACGGCTTGGAAATACGGTCTCAATGGATTTGTCTGGAAAAATTAGTAAAGAATCTTCACTCCACTTCTGTGTAATGGTTTTGTGTAAAGTGGGAAAAAAATGTTGTGCATAATGAAAGAGATAAAGCGGGGGAAAGAAAAATATAAAAGATTTGCGAAGGGATGGAAGGCGCCTGGTAGTGAGGCCTATCTCTGTCATTAAGAATCTTAAAATTTTGTTTATCTTTTTGAAAGGGAGGAATGAACATCAGGTACTAAGCATAAATAGGACATTCACAATTAAAAGTTTTAATTGTTCATTCAAGTCGTTAGGTACAATTTTTAGTGAGGTTTTAGTGAATTATTATAGGTTCAATTTAAGTATTACTAATGCTCTCATTTCTTTTGGTGGTATATTGAAAAGTAGTTGACATCTTGAGGTCCCCAAAGGTATTTTTTATGAATCGAATTTTTTGTTGAATTTTATATTAGGTAGAAGTTGATATAATCTTCCTTTTCTTTCCCCAATATAACAATGTATTTTATTTTTATTCACATTTGAAGTGGGATTTTCAAGATTTTAAGTTTCCTAAACCTTTTATACCGAACTCTTCTTTTTAATAACTTTTATCAACTAATTTCACCTTAATTATTTCAAATTTTAAGGTTTACTATTTTGAATTGAAGCTTGCTTATACATTTTAGATATGATTTGAATTTTAGAATTTATCTGACATCAATAACAAGCCATATCCAGATAATCAAATATTAGATCTAAATATTTTTTGATTTTTACTTTTGAAAATTCTAGAAACCAAACATTTCCTATAGCTTTTATGACATTTTAGGGAATATAGGTTTCAATTATGATTATTTTTGTTTTTAATTTCAGACATTTCCTAGTTCAGTGACGTTTGAAGTTTTATTATATTTTGGTTTTTTTTATATTGCATAATAAATAAAGGGAATATGGTTTGTTATTAATATTATCAGATAAAAGATTAAAACTAATCGAAGATTAAAATTGTTACTATTGAATACCATTTGGGGGTTTTGGGGGGAACAGGCCCGGCAGCGAATTAGACATTCGAGGCTATTACGAGGTACAGTTTAGAGTAAGGTTAGGTTAGGTTATGACAGTGACTCTGCAAAAATGGACATATGAAAAGTTCATTAGCATGCATCTTCGCATTGCCGTTGGCGCTGCAATAAGCGTGAATGCACTTTCAGTGTTAGATTGCGAAAATCCACTTGGTTAGAAGAATCAAAATTATCTTTTGACACAGAATCGTTTATTTCATTCAGGCAAGGCGCAAAGGGCTGACAACTCATTTTTTTTGTGTTTTCAACTTATTCAAAACTTGGACCCGTGTTCTTTTTTTTCCGGCAGGGTGGTTTCTCTCGCGCAAACCTCCTGTTCCCTGATCTGCCTATTCGATCCGACTCCAAGGTCCTTCTTACCTATAAGATCTTAAACGATGCAGCACCCTGTCTTCCTCACTGACACTGTCCCAGCCCCTAAGAACCACGTTCGAGCTCTGCCACTTTACTGCTGCATGGGTGATCGTCCTTTCTCGATATTTGCACCTAGAATGTGGGATGACCTGCCTGTCCATTTACCCCCCCCCCCCTGCCCGCTCCCTCGGTACCTTCAAGTGTGACTTGAATAGGCATTTTTCCCAAAGCCCTCTGGTAAGATCAGTGGCCTTGAAGAAGGCCGTACAAAAATTATCATTATTATTATGCAAATCTTTGTCAAAATCCCGACTATTACTGCTTCCTTGCTGCCAATCATGTCTCATATACTGATACTTAAAAATTAATTTACTATCCTCCCCCCCATAAATTTCCATGTTTTTTACAATTATGTCCAGTATTCCTTGAAATATGAAAGTAAATTTAAAATGACCAAATGACTTGATTTGAGGGCAAGGTTTTAACCCCTGACTCGCACTGTCTGACAAATATGTTCGCGGGGATCAATAGTTAAACGCAGGATCCGAACCAAAAGTGAGCATTGGGTCAACCGTTGCTTTTCATATTTTAAGGATAAATTAAAAATAGAAAGTGACGTAATTCAACGATTGGGGTTACTCAGAGGGTAAATACAGACATTTACGGATTTCAACAACAACCACTTAACCATAAGGTGGAGGTGGGTGCGCATCAATGCTGCTAAACGTTCCATCTCGTTCCTACCCTTATTTGCTGTTTTAAGAAAGCTTCCCATCCTTTTTCTACGACATTAGCTTTGCATACCCCTCCACCCCAAAGCGATGTCGCGCTATATGTTGTAGCTTATCATCCAGTTTCCTCTTCTTGTTCGTCTCACATGACGCAGTCATTTTCAATTTTAAAAACACCCTCTCCATTTCTCTTACTAGGATTTATCCACCTGTAGGAGCCCCAAAACTGGTCCCCTCACAAACCCTTACCATGCACACCGACCATACAGTACAAACAATAAAAGGCTTTTGAAGCCTTTTATTTTTCAGTTTTGACCTCCTTTGAGGGGGAAGGGGGGGTTATTTCTTCTTACGACTGTTCTCCCCGTTTTGGACGTTGGAGACCCAATTAAGAGAGAAATATTCTGTTTTATTTTTGTCCTTATTTATTTATTATATTGTAATTTGCTTCTTTTGTTATTTTTGTATATCCAATAATTTCAACGAAATGGGGCGAGTACAATGTATGGTTCCAAAGAAATAAAGGTGACACTATTCAAAATGCATAAAGTAATTTGGTATTAATTGGAATTAATCTGAATATAATCTCTCGCTGTCTGCATAACAGTTTAAAGTATATCACGGATTGATTTTAATGAAACTTAATGTGATTTAACACTAACAATACAAAAGCACCGAAAAGACTCTTTCGTATAATTAATCCAACGATTAAATTCAATAATACGTTTATTGAATTTCAATTCCATCGAGTCTTCATATATAAAAAAGCGGAGCGCGAACGTGCGACATTCAAACACTACAGCAGTTAGGAGAAGACTGAAGTAGAATTACCAAATGCCAACTAGATAATTCAATGAAGTCGGGGAGGAGGAGTCCTGTCTAATTCTTTGAACTTGGCGTTTTTACGCTAAACTCAAGAGCGAATGCATGAATCACTCCGAGGAATGCCTAAGGTGGACCACTTTGTCGTGGGTATATTAATAAATTTTTACCTGGGTAATAATTGCATAGGTATGTACATATATATTTTTGTCATTACATTAGTGAATATTTCAATAAATTATTGAAATAATTAGTCTTTAATCGTAGTAGTGAAGCGCAAGTTCCCCCCGTGGGGGGGGGGGAGCTTGCGCTTCACTACTACGATTAAAATTTAAAATCTAAAAAAAAGCAGCAATGGTTAAATTTTTATAAATTTTCTGAACTTCGCCAATTATAATAATTTTAAAAAGGAACTCTAAACTAAAGTTTCCCCCTTTCAAAATATCACGTTGCTAAAATATAGAGATACTTATATTTATTTCTGACCTTCACCATTTTGTTTTTTGATATTATAAAAGAATTATTAGAAATAACTTTGATAAAAAACATAAGTCATAACCAAACTAAGATGAAATTATTATTCAAATGGTCAAAAAACTTTCCTTCTTAAATTATAGTTAGTGATGATGATGATGATGATGATGATGATGATAATATATATATATATATATATATATATATATATATATATATATATATATATATATATATATATATATATATATATATATATAGTGGGTGCAATAAATATCCGATACATGGTCAAAAGTTTATTTACCATAGTTACACAACAGCAAAGTAATCGAAAATTGAACATCTTATTTATTTTGTACGTTGAATACAAATTCGGTATTAGAATACACAAATAGTAAAGCATTGATACTATATCGACAAAAGTGTTAGATTATCGCCTCAAAAAGTATTCAACACACCCACAACATTAGTTTTAAAGCGATAATAAATAGTTCTCGAACATTCCAGAGTGGTTTACGTGACAGGAATGCTGTAGAAATTTCTGGAAAAACAATCTACTTCGTACACGTGAAACAGCGGACCTCAGTCAGGGCCTGAGAGCTGCCTGAGAAGGAGGTGATCCTTCAACACTCTAATTCTAATATGGCGAAGTCTAAAGAATTGCCAAAAAGGAGCAGAGAACTAATTGTTCAGTTACATAAAAGTGGTTTTGGCTATAGAAAATTTTCATCTATGCTAAAAATACCAATCTCAACCATTGGTGACACGATTCGGCGGTTCACGTCATATCAGTCCACTGCAAGTCTACCACGTTCAGGGCGTCCATCTAAAATTTCAAACCGTGCTGCTAAACATATAGTCCGTAAAGTAAAGAAGAATCCTCGAGTGACTCGATCTGAACTTCAGAAAGATTTGGAAGCAGCTGGGACAAATGTATGCAAAAATACAATTAGAGCAGTTGTTAGGAACGAGGGATTCCATTCTCGCACACCAAGAAAGACACCTTTGTTGAAACCAATTCATGTCAGAAATCGTCTGAATTTTGCCAAGGAACATTTAGAGAAGCCTGCAAGTTTTGGGGACGCTGTACTATGGTCTGACGAGACGAAGATTGAGTTATTTGGGCGGAATAGTGTTAGTTCCGTTTGGAGGCAGCATAACGGTATGGGGCTGCTTCTCCTCTGCAGGTCCTGGAAGACTCCATATTATTGAAGGGAAAATGAATGCTCAGATGTATCGCAGGATTCTGGATGATAATCTCTTACAGTCTGTAAACGACTTGAAGTTGCCAAGAGGATGGACATCCAGCAGGACAACGATCCAAAACATACAACCAAGGGCACTGCAGCGTGGTTTCAGCAGAAGAAAATACAGGTTATGGGATGGCCAAGTCAGTTGCCAGACCTAAATCCTATCGAGAACTTGTGGCGAGAATTAAAACTAAAGATTCAGCAAAGGGACCCAAGAAATTTAACAGATTTAAAAAGAATATGCCAAGAAGAATGGACCAAGATACCTACAAAAATTTGTAAGAACCTCATAAGTAAATATCCCAAACGGTTGGAAGCTGTACTAGCGACGAAAGGTCATGTCACCAAATACTAACTGGTTTTCATAGATGTATCGGATACTTTTTGGAACGTTCGTTTGATATTTTTGCCGTAATCATAGTAATTTTTACTATTTTTGCAATATGATACCAATTTGTATTCAACGTACAAAATAAATAAGATGTTCAATTTTCGATTACTTTGCTGTTGTGTAACTATGGTAAATAAACTTTTGACCTTGTATCGGATATTTATTGCACCACTGTGTATATACACACACACACATATATATATATATATATATATATATATATATATATATATATATATATATATATATATATATATATATATATATTAGGAATATGAAGACCCAGGTGATTACACTAATAATTTTATTGGCTGGGCGTTTCGGACCTTCACTAGGACCATCTTCAGCGACTGTATCGACTAATGAGAAGGTGAAGGAATATTAACGATTTAACGATAACGATAACCTGGGTCTTCATATTCCCACCACATATCGGATTCCCAAGGAACAAATTAATTACAATTATTATATATATATATATATATATATATATATATATATACAGGGTGGGCCAGAGAGGACGGACGTTTTTGAAATTTCTATTACTCAGCCCCAGGCAGAGGGACATATGACTGGCAGGTACTATTCTGCCCGTGGTGTCTTAGCATTTTTTTCTTTTCTTTTCAGGTGAAGCCATGGCGCTGTGGACGATAGAGCATCGAGTGTTTGCCTACGACAGTTACGTGAAAAATAACGAGTCTGTTACAGAAGTTCAGCGTGAATTTCGGCGCCACTTCAACATTCAGCGAAATGAGGCTGTTCCCACCCGTAACACAATCTTACGCTGGGTTAATGCACTTCGTACGCGAGGTACACTAATGAATAAGAGACCGGTGGGGGCCCCACGAACAGTACGGACCCCGAAAAATGTGGAACGTGTTAGACAAGCTTTGCTTCAGAGTCCGAATCGCTCTGCTCGTAGGCATTCCACTGAACTAGGCATCGGTAATCGATCGGTAAGGCATATTTTGCCTGAAGACCTGCATTTTCACCCCTAAAAATTGGTCATTGGGCAACAGTTGCAACTAGGGTACTATGAACAGCGGCTTAAGTTCGCACTTCAGATGGAAACAATTTTTGAGGCAAATGACAACCTCATTTTGTTAATGAATGATGAAGCTCATTTTCATCTCAATGGCATCGTGAATCAACAGAACTGTCGTTATTGGGCTCTTCCAAATCTGAGAGAACTGCATGAAAGACCACTGCACAGCCTAAAAGTGACAGCTGGTGTGCTGTTGGAAAAGCTGCCGTCATTGGTCCTTACTTTTTTGAAGACAATAATGAAAATGGTGTTACTGTGAACTCAGAGCGTTACATCGAGATGATAAACAAATTCTTTGTCCCTGAATTACGACGAAAACGTCTGCCTATCCGACGTGTGCGGTTTCAGACGGATGGGGAGACGGCCCATACAACCAGAGCATCAATGGACGTTCTTCGCCCTCTCTTCGGTGACCGCGTCATTTCCAGGTTTGCTGACACTCCTTGGCCCCCTCGGTCCCCTGATTTGTTCATGTGCGGTTATTTCTTGTGTGGAAACCTCAAAGCACGTGTGTATGAGCATCAGCCCCGTACATTAGACGATTTGAAGGAAGCTATTTGCGTGGAAGTCGCCAAAATCAACAGAGCAATGCTGGAGAGAGTGGAGGCCAACTTCCAAGAACGCCGTCAGAAATGCATCACTGAAAACGGATACCGCATGATGGATGTTGTTTTCCACACTTGATTTTGTCAAATGCTAAAATTAATGATTCTGTGAATTTTTCAAAAACGTCCATCCTCTCTGCCCCACCCTGTATATATATATATATATATATATATATATATATATATATATATATATATATAATTTTTGCCCCTTTGGCTTTTTCGAACGCCTGCAAGCTATCTTTAGTCCATTGCAGCCTTTTCAATTTGTTTAGGGAAAATCAACGCAAGCAACGGAGCAAGAATACTGACACAATTTATAATGAATTTATGATAATAATTTACTAAACCGAGAAATCGGGGTAACTCACGTTGATTATTTGGCACTGGATAATTTGATATCTCATCACACTTCTCTTATAGAGGTGATACACCGTTTTGCGATATAAGATGCCAAAGAAACTCAAAGTAAGACTAAGCAAAAATACCTCCGCAATTATTGTGACACCGTTGGAACAATAGCGAAAGATGTTCTTTATGTTCATCTTCAGTTGAAATGGCCTCGAGCAAATTGTTGATGGTAACTTCTTCAATAAACCTCTGGAAGGTGTGTGCAGGATTCCATAGTCCGAATGGCATTTTGAAGAATTCGAACAATCAAAGTCGGGTGTAGACTGAAGTTTTGGGAAGGTCTGAATGCTCAACGGGAATGTTATTGAATGCTTTAACGAGATCGACCTTGTTGAAGATAGATGTCCTGTGGGAAAGGGAAGTGAAGTCCTGGACATTTGGACCTGGATACCTCTCCATGATGGTACTCAAGGTCAAAAGCCGATAGTCTCCACATGGTATTCAATCCCTTGACTGTTTCTGACTCAGGTGCAGAGGAGAGGACCAACTGCTTTTGGAAGTTCTGACTAATTCAAGATCCATCATAAGCTGGAATTCTGATTTAGCAGCTCTCAACTTGTCTGGAGCAAGGCGTCTGGGTATGGCAAAAACCGGTGCTCCTTTCGTTGTTATATGGAGAGTGATAGTGTGTTTCACGGTATCACCTGGCTGCAGCGGCTTGAAAATTCCAGGGGATGGCTGAAGAAAGCACTGATACTGTGTCTCAGGAGGAATGGGCGGAAGTGCTGATATAGAGGTGTCATTTTCAGATGCCTGTTTAGTAGGGACAGAAAGCAGTGTGGTCTTTTCATATAAACAACTCTTGTTAAGATCCTTTGGAGCTTATAATACCTGAGGAAATCAGTGCCGATTGTGGGATGCTGCGCAGGTGCTTAGATGAAAATCCATGGGAAAGAGATGCGGAGGTCTAAATTCACTACGCAGAATTGAGTTCCGTAAGTAGGAATATGTGAGCCGTTTGCGGCATATTGTGATGAGGAATCCGGATGAGGATGGCCACATGTTCGAGGGAGCACACTGACTAAAGCGCCGATCTCAATGGGTAATTTTATACCAGTTTTGTCATCCTTTATGATAAAACAAGCTAGCAAAGCGAGGACTCGCTGCTTTGGTTTCCCGAGGAAAAATGGCAGGGTAGTTGACACTATCTAGTATCATTTTCAAACTTCGAATGGTAGTAGCATACTTTCTTGGACTTTAAAAGATGCCTTTTCCGAAATCTCTATCGAGAATGGCTATTATGTTGTCGAGTCTGTTGTAGAAGAGAATAGATGTGTTTGAATTACTGAGTCAACTCTTCCACTTTATTCTCAAAATCTGAATGCGTATTTTCGTTGGCGATTGGAACAGGCTCGATATTCACAACTTTTCGGCGGTTTCGGCTAGCTTTTTACCTGGGTAGTGGGGTTCATGGTAGCCAACACTCTCTGGGATGACGAAAGAAGCTTCTGTAAGAATAGCTATCTGAAAATATCCCCCCCTAAACGTCAATGCACGCTCACCCAAAACGCATTGTATAAGCCTTAACATTTACGTGGGCTCGTGGTCTCCAAGTTCCTATTTTGAAATTAGTTGCTGCAGCTTCTTACGCTTGAAGATAGCGGTTCGTCGGAAAATGGCCGCCTTCAGGTCGTTGTAAGGGTCGTTACTCGCTGTATTAGAAATAATGACGTCGCGTACCTCGAAGACGGTACTCGCAGGCATAAGACTAAATTAGCGGTAACAGGATTACTCATAGCGAGTCCATCTATTTGGTGGACTAATTTTGTATTAAAAGAGAATTAAATGTCTTGAGAAACAACAAGGAATATTTGCCTACTTTGTTTGGTTAAAACCCTGAAAGAGGGAATTTGGGGTGGGAAGGTGCGAGAAAGAAGAGTATTAATGGTTTCTAGAAGTGGGACACTGGTATAGAGTGAGGTGTCATCAAAAATAGTCATGTATACGTTAGGATGTAGTGATTTAAGTTCTTCCTCCCTAAGATGTTGGGAATTTTTAACAGTATATTGGTTCGTAGCGAGTGAGCTAATTAAGGGTGGGGGGAAGTGACGTGACTGGCGGTTTTATAATTAGGGAGGTTATAAGTTGTTCATATAGGTCATAGAGGAACATTTGCTTTATGGACTTTAGGGCGACCATAGAGTTGACCATAGGTCGAGCAGGTGGCGTGAAGTTGTTTGTAGGTTCCTTCGTCAAGAGCGTGCGGTTTTTTAGGGACATAAGAGTCCTATTGACTTTATCCTGGAAGGAAAAACAACTTCAGCGTGTTCTCTTGGAGGGAAACAAATTTGGAAAGATCATCTAAGATCAGGTGCATTTTCCGTATATATTCTTCTTTGTTCATTATCACCACCATTTCCCCTTTATTCGGGGGGTGAATGATAAGATTTTCGTTTGAAGATAGATACGCCTAGTAACAAGGCGATGTCTTCTTCGTGGAAATATGAAGGGATTGCGCGAAACTGTTTCAGTTCCGAGAAACATCTTTTGCGATGTTAGAAATCTTCAGCTGTGTCGCTTTTAATCGGCCTTCGGTGGGGAAAGACTTGTTAATCCGTTGTAATAGCGTTTCCAACTTGATCGGGCATGTACCCACTACCCCAGGAAAGCAAAAGAAAAGTACATACCCGGTTCCTTATAACATTTTTTCCAATATTTAAAATGGCGATGCTATTGAAATGTATAAAATCCTTGTACACGGTTCCACCCAAAAAACGGGCCCCAACCTTCAATAGTTTCATTTCTTAATTATTCCTCCAATTAAGAAATTAACTCTATCGAAAGTTGGAGGGGGGGGGTATGTTACTGTTAAAATGTCTTCATATAACATATCGTATTTGTTAATTAATCTGATATTTTTCATGTCGAAAGGACCTGATAATTAATGGCTGTTTTCTATTTCAGATTAATGTTCTGAATCTTTGTACAGGGTGATCAAAAAGTCACTGTGCGCTTCTTTTTTTTTCAGGCAATTAATAGCGGTTTTTAGAAATTAAAAAAAAAAGGAACCAAGTGTGCATTTATGCTAATGGAAGTCACTTTCAACATTATTTATAAACTTTATTCCTATTCATAAATATTCTCCTTTTTTTTAATATTCAAACTTGTTTCTGTTAATAAAAATATAAGTGCACAGTGACTTTTGGAACGCACTGTAATGTCCTTATATAGGCGGTAGTGTAGGGTAGTGTCCAGATTTTAATGGAAGAGATGGAAGATTCTGTCTGAGCTTGTACTTTCTGCGTTGAGATAAGGCTTCATTTCCTTGATGAGTAGGCTTCATCTCCTTAATGAGTAGGCTTTATCGACTGTGTCCAAATCCGAATGCTATAAACGGGTCCGCAAATAATCATTGCCCCGGGACTAGACCTACTCTCGCTTCGCCACTGGTGAGAGCTAGACCACCCTAGTAGTGTGAAGAGGAGACTACTTGGGGAATTCAAGACTGAAACGTGGTCGAATAATATCCGAAGAGGTCGATACAAGTCACGAAAAATACTCCTGCTTTATTATTAAGGCGAACACCGGGAGGAGGCTTCACCAGAATCTTTTTTAGGAAGTTGATAGAAAAGAAAGAGTCGAAGTGAGGAAAAAGGAGAGATGGAGCTCTTGTGTTTGAGTGGATGAAGCGATGGATTTTCAGGCCTGGGTACTCAAGTTAAATCCCAGGTACTGTAGAGAAGTCCCGTCAATCACAGTATAACACCGAGTCTCACGCATGCACTCGAAGGCCGTTTCATCCGCATACATCAAGCACTTAGCCAATTACATAATGCTCTCCTTCTATTCTCCCTTCGCATACCCATAACTCTTTCGCTTTCTGAATCTACACACGCTTCCTGGTTAGTGTCAGACAACAATGCTCCCCCCCTCCCCCCCCCCTCTTCCCAACAAGTATCGGTTCCTGGTGCCCAAGCGCTTGTCAGCGATTGCCACTTGGGTCTTTGGCCTGGCCGCCATTTCTGCTGCAGCTTGACACCTCGATTATTGCCTCTTTCCACACCCTGAGGCCTCGAGGATGTAGTAGTGGTGGTGCCGGTTTTTTCGGTGCCTCCCAAATGTGCTCCTCTATCATTCCAATCAACTCCCCCCACAATACTTTCGAAGTTATTGCCTCGTTGGCTGTGAATCTCCCTCTCGAAATTACTAGAATTATATATACATCTTTGCTTGTTTGTCTACTTTCTAATCTATCAAATATGTCTTGCTGGGATTTCGGTGGAGCGAAGGCAGCAACGCCGTGGGTTTCGCGCATGTTTATTTTTTCAATTTTGCTTTACTCTCGACTACAGTATTTGACTTACACTACTGTCTCGTTTTCGAAACTTCATTGCCAATTTCGAGGTACAGGTTGGGGTGAAAAGATCCTCTGGTCTCCTCCCGGTTAGGGTTTCTAAACCCACCTAAAGACCCGAGATTCAGGGTGAGCGCTTGGATAGGTTTTATCCCCCTCGCCCTTTGCAAGAGCAGTTAGTTTCTTTAAAACAGAAGTTGACAAGATCACATAAGAAAAATATCTCTTATCGTCTTCTTTAGTTTCGGAATCTTACGAGAGTTAAAGTAAATCGTTCTCTTTCAAACCTTAAGTCAAATGTTCAAAATCCCCGTCAAATTCTATCTACCTTTTCCCCTTAATAATTCAAATTTTAGTTTTAGATTTACGATTAGTGTTTGAAACTTAAATATTTATTGTATCGAATTTCACATCTGAAGGTAGGGCGCTCTTTATTCATCCTTCCAGTTTTATCTTTAAGCTACTACGAACAATTATGCGCCTCTCGTATTTTTTTGTTTGAAAAGACAAAACTTAATTTTCCTAACCGACATAAAACAAATTTATTTGTTAGATCAGGCAATTAAACTAACAAAATTGCGGTTATTTATAGTCTCCTTATATCTCAGACCTCGAAAATCCGTTTTACTGCGTTCTGCTGAAGTACCTACGGATACAGCACTTTTACTTGTTTTAGTGACTGATTGACTTTTGAGCGCTGCCTACATAAACGAACGCCTATTCTGGAAGTCTGAAGGTGAACCCAGTTTCATCCTTCAGAAGAGAGAGATATTTTTTTACGTCGAAGCCTCGTAATTCAATGAGGGCTTAAGCACCTCACTGCTCCCGTCCATCGCCCTGCGCGCGAACCTGCTCGGATGTCTGTCATTCATTGATTTCGTCTTAAATATGCCGGTCACTTGGTCTGGCATAATTAAGGGCTTATGTGAACACTGGTTTGAGGCCTAGGCCACAGCAGAAACGTAAGTCAGAAATTGTCTCGATACTGGGGCATAACTGCGAGTCCCGGACGGAGGAGAAATCCTCATCGCCCGGGGGACCCGGCCAGAATCATAGAGGGAAGTACACCCGTCTCTATGTAGTTGGATGCAGTTATGGCGTATGTACCCGTGAGGGAGTGGCAAAAACTTAGCGGTCGTTGATTCAGCCGCTATGCATTAAGTTCACCAAGCTTAACCCTCTGAGGTCCCCACCCAAGACCCACCCCATCCATCTATCGTCCATCATACTGGCAGCATAAGAGCGGGGGAACAACAAGAAAAATGGACGGGGGCGTTTTCTCACCACTAATCTGAACCCGTTCTTAACCCTACTCACACCATCCTTTACCTCCTTTACCACACCCTAACTTTTTTTACATACAAAATACACATTAATTACACTTAGTTACAGGGAAAGAAGAAAGAAGAGGAACGCCAAGACCATGGAGGCCCTCACTAAGAGGGTCCCCTTAAGGACCATCGCCGGAAGACAGACCCCCAACAAAGAAGAACCTCTGCGAAATCCTGTATATCGAACTCAAGGTGGCACTGGTGAAACTCATCGAAGTTTCATCGGGATTCATCGCCATGTGTGCCGAGACGAAAGATGTGGACCAGCTCCTATCGGAAGAGGGAACGAGAGTTCTACAGACCACTGGACTGGAAGCAACCCCCGCCCCCCACACACAAGTGGCAGCGAACAGGAGCGTAATCTGCTGCAAAGTGGAGAGCTGGGTAGGAGAGCACAAAATTGAAGAACTTAAAGAGGAGATTACGAGAAGCAACCCATGGGCACAAGTTCGTGAAATCATTAAATTCCGCGAACATACCCGCGTGTTCAAAATAACATTCTCGACTACGGACATGGCAAGGAAGGCTACCCAAAATGGTATTCTCGTATTTAATATGAGAATACCAGGAGAAAATATCCAGCAAGAAAAATTCAACAGCATACAAATGTGCTTTGTATGCTACAAGCTAGAAGACCATACCTCTACGACGTGCCCGGGCAAGAACAAGCTGTGGTGCAGTGAATGCGCCACAGAAGGACATAGATTCAACAAGTGCGAAAGCTCCATGAAGAAATGCCTAAATTGTAAAGGGAAGCATCGGACGATGGCCCTTAACTGCCCCAAGCGCTGCGATATAATTAGGAGGAAGGAAGAAGAGGAAAGGAAGGTAAAAGAAATGACGTACGCAAACGCCGCTAGGAAGAATGCAGAGGTGAAGACTGCATCGGCACCCGCACAACTTAACTTCACCGGGGATCTGAGTGCGAAGATTCTGATATGCATAACCCATGCAAATGTGGCAAATGCAGTGAAGCCTGGTTGTTATAACCAAGTGCTCAACGCGCTCCTAAAGGCGAACTACCTACCGTCGGTAGTCATGCCTGAAGACCCCGAATGCTCCAAGACTTTCAAGGACTCTGTCATAAAAAGCAACAACATCAAATCCGGTTTGGAGGAGATGATTGAAGCTCCATCATCGGAAGAAACCGAGGAAGACAAAGAAGAGGAAACGGCTGGAAGTGAGGATGGATCCTCCTCATCTGACAGCGAAGAAGACCCCTGCACTCGTACACGAGCTACAAAAAGCAGGTCAAAGACCCCGAGCCCCCCTCCGAAAAAGGAAAACCCTGGGCCGAGTAAAATCGCCCAACCAGCCCCTAAACTAAAAAAGGGGAAGAAGAAACATAGGTAAAACAACTCACCATGTTACGTAACGCACTGAAAATAATGAAAATCAACACCAACGGCTGGACGACGAAAGGAATTCTTTACGGAAATGTATTCAGAGAAATTGATGCAGACATCATACTGATTTCAGAACACGGGATCAACACGCGTAATACAGAAAATAAAAATCTGGAACTACGATGTGTTGATCACCAACTATTCGCAAGAGCGGTACGATGGCGCCGCTATTGCAAGAAAGAAAGGGATCAAATACAAGCAGATAAGGAATTTAGAAGAATCCTACCTCGCGATTGAGGTCGAGCTCGACTTAGGAAAGTTGGTCATTGCTACCAGATATCAACCGCCAAGGAGAGATGTGTTGCCTATTCACACTCTCACTGGCCTATTTGGCAGAAGAGCCCCCACTATACTAATGGGGGATCTGAACGCCAGATGCCGAGAATCCGGTTACAGGACCTACAACGGTATAGGGAAAAGCCTGGACCTGTTGATGGATAGAAATATTGCCCAGCGGATAGGCCCCGACTTTCCCACCTATGTCATAGAACGATGTGCCACAAAGCCAGACATCTGTCCGGTGGATCGTCAGCTACCGTTCAATTACTACATGGAACCAGTCCAGGTTCCATGTAGTGACCATATAGGGATCCTACTCACTATCAATAGGAACCCTATACAAGTCCCAGCAGAAGTTAAGAAGAACTACAGGACAGCATACTGGGCACGGTACGCGCACCTTCTCGAGGCCTACGATCCGCCCAACCTGGACGAGGCAATTCTCGAGGAGATTGACGAGGCACTCGATGACCTCAATAACCAAATCATGGACGCAGATAGGGCTTGTATCCCTAATTCCGCATATAGGACCATCTCGACCTACGAGTGGACCGAATATATGAAGAAACTGCACCGTGAAATGAAGATAATGTATGAATAAAACATCGTGAATGCATCGGTTCACTCGATGCAGAGAAGTAAAGAACTCAAAGAAGAATTGAACCAGTTGATCCTCGAACAGCAGAACATAAGATAAGAGGACGTGATCGATAGCCTCGATCACGAAGCAATTCCCAAAGAATTTTGGAAGAAGATCCGAATTCTTAAAGGATCGACTGAAAAGAAGCATAAGATCAAGCTAGGGAAAGAAAACGGAGACATCGAAGAAGAAGAAAAAGAAAAAGTTGAAGAGATATTCCGAAGTTATTGGGAAAATATCTTCAGTATAACTGAAGAAGAGAACGAAGACTATGACCTAGAGTTCAAAAGTAACATCATCGATGAGCTAAACGAAGAAATAGACAAGACGCACCCTCATCACCAGGTGGATAGACAGCGCGACAGAGACGCTGAGATTACAGAAGAAGCTCTATACGGCGCGCTTCGCTCATTCCAACAAAAAGCCCCAGGACAATCGGGCCTTACAAAGCTTAACTTTGAAAAGGCACCAGCCTGTGTCATCGAAGGAATGAGAAGAATATTTAACGCCTGTCTCAATACGGGATACTTTCCGGACGCTTATAAAATGGCGAAGATGATTTTCTTGCCTAAGCAAGGAAAGAACCCAAAGTTGAAGGAGAGCTACCGGCCAATTTCACTTCTAGAATTTGGCGGGAAGCTCTTCGAGAAGATCCTCAACAAAAGACTGGTGTCTCATCTGGAAGAAAACTTGCTCTATAACCCACACCAATTCGGGTTTAGGAGTAAGAGAGGTACGGAGATGGCGATTAACGTCATCACAGAAAAGCTAGCCCATGCAAAACGGGAAAAGAGTTACGTGGACATTGTTTGTCGGGATATATCAAAGGCGTTCGATAAGGTGTGGCAACGGGGAATGCAGTACAAAACTTTACGACTGGGACTAAGTGAAAACTTAGAAAGAACTCTCTGTGACTATGTCATGGAGAGAGCGGCGTACATCAGTTTAGGGTGCACGGGCGGGCCAAAGTTTCCGGTCAATGCGGGCCTCCTGCAGGGGGAATGCCCGTCTCCCACTCTCTACTTGATTTACACCGCGGATGTCCCAGTCCCTGTAAGCCCCACTTGACTCAACTTACAATTCGCCGATGATTTCACCCAGATAATCACTTGTTCATGGAGGAATGCGCCTTGGCAAGCTCGAATGACAGCAGCAGAAATTGAAAACCTTAACACCTACAAGGCCCGGTGGAAAATCCGCACGAACCAGGATAAGTTCAAAGTAGTCCCCATAGGCAGGAGACTACTTGATGGCGTCAGGGTGGGGGATAGACGATATCCCTACACCAATGAATGCAATTTACTCGGCATGAAGATTACCTCAACCGGGTACACTAAGCACGTCCAAGAACGAATCACCAAGGCCACTGCTGCAGCCAAGACTCTATATAGGTTCAGAAATCTTCGTCAAAGCAACAAAAAGAAGATCTATACTGCACTAGTAAGATCGACGTTGCTATACCCCGCTTCCGCCCTCTCGTGTGTCTCAAAGACACAGAAGAAGAGACTACAAGTGGTGCAGAACAAATGCACGTACCTAATTACAAGTACACGCAGAATGGAAAGAAGATCACAGTAAGACCTGCACCGGAAGGCGGGGTTACCTCCCATTAACGTTGTCATTGAAGAACGGACAAGGAATATGCTGGAAAAGGTCAATCGAGAATTGGACGAGGAAATCGTACAAATAATTGACCAGAATAGAAGAGCTGTAAGTCGCGCCAGATTTCCAAGCTCCGCTGGGATTTTAGCTGGCGGAGCAGAAGTGCCGTTCTACGCAAGATGAGTTTTTGCCTAAAAAATACAAACCAAGACGAATTAACCAAACTAAGAACCAAACCAAATTTGACAGAAATTCCCCGATATCGACAAAACCCACCGATTGAGACAAACCTACCGAAGAAAAAGAACTACCCAAGAAGATGAAACACACCATTCAAGACTACAATAAGAAACAAAATACCCAAACTACACACATTACAAATTTACGAAAAAACAAAGACACTAAAACAAACATGACAAGTTATAATTCATGAATTACCAAAACAACAGCAAACGCGCACAGCATAACCATATGCATTAGCTAATATGAAGACAAATGGCTTGAACGCCAAATTATGCATATTATATATATATGTATATACACACACACACATATATATATATATATATATATATATATATATATATATATATATATATATATATGTATAAACAAAATGATAAACAACAACGGAACTACAAAACATAAAATTTTTAAAGCGATAGGCCTGATCGCCAGGCTCTAGCATCACTTTGCACCCTACCACACTTCTTTCTCTTTTCACCACTGATATACTTTCCGCTGTCTATCTACACACCCTTTCTATCCCCTCACCTGCATACTCTTACATATCTGGGTCGACACAAAGCTGCGCGCCCTCTCGTATCTCTAAATGCACCTCTCGCTTCGAATTCTCCGTCGCCTTTTTTCGCACCGCCGTAAACTCGGAGATGGCTCGAAGGCGTGAAAGAAATACAGTCGACCCTAAGATGAAAAAAGGTCTTTCGCGTGACGATACTGATTTTACGAGAATTCGATTTTCTCTCTCTCGATTCTGCTCGTGAGAGAAATAAAAGGAAGACTTCTCCCTGGAATCAGGCAGAAGCTCTTGGACCTACGTCGAGTGTGTGAAACTCAATCCACATAGGAAACCATTCGCCTGCTGCAAAGAAGGAACTTCTCGGGGAATTAGTTGTTGCCGTCACGGTACTTGTAGGTGCCAAACTTCTAGCAGCCCTCCTCCCCCTTAGAGTCTGAGGTTACACAGGACCTCCCTCTGCGGATTACCCTAGACGTAGCTAGGTAATCGGTTTTGACTACCCACTCCAGGAGCCGAATAATCGGACAGGTACTTCAAGGAAGAAGTCCGATTTGAGTCACCGTGTGGCTCACCTTCGTGATCCGCAAAGGATCAGCATATCACCGGTCTAGGATTACTTTCTCATTCGGTAACCTTGGACGGCCGGACTAGGTGCGATCATCGTCACCAGAAGAAGATCTTCACCGCCCCCCTTCAAAAATACTTACGAACTCAAAGGAATCGTTAATTGAATTATCCCCTCCCCTAACTTCACCAGTTTATTGTGAACTAGAATGCTCATCCCGAGCCCATAACCTCAAATATTAGAAGTGCTTACTTAATTCAGTGTTTAACTCAATAATAAGATTTCTTCACCGCATTATCACTGGCAACGAAAAGTGGTGTGTTTATGTCAACATGAACCATCGAAAACAATGGCTTAGCCCCAATAAAAAACCACTTCCGCAATTAAAGCAAGGACGTTATCCTTGAAAGACGATGCTGTGTGTGTGGTGGAATTGTAACGGCATCATTCTTTATGAGCTCCTTGCGAACAACGAGATTGTCAATGCAGAACTCTTCGTTCAACAAATGTATCGACTCGCCGAAGCTATTCGTGAAAAGCGACCTCGTCGACGTTATGGAGTCCTTCTGAAACAAGACAATGCTCGTCCTCACATTGCAAATATGACAAAAGACGCCATCCACCGCTTAATTGGATAATCCTGCCGCATCCTCCATATTCGCCAAACTTGGTTCCATCGGATTTCCATCTGTTCCGATCGCTCTCCAACAATTTGCGCGGTGTTTCGTTCAATACTGGTGTGGAATTAAGAACCTGGTTAGACGAATTCTTCGAGTCAAAATCCAGAGATTTTTATTGCACAGGCATCTAAAAACTAGTTGAACTTTAGGAAGAAGTCGTAAATAACAACGGATAATACATTATTGATTAAATTGCATATTGTTATCAATTAAAAATGAAGTTTTTCTAAAATTGCTAATGGTAATGAATAAATTTGATAGAACCGCAAGAACTTATTCCTCAACCCAATACATTAAAGATTATTTTTGTTCTGTATGTTTAACTAATTTGGACGATCCTTTGGCAATTATTAAGCAATCCACTCGGCTTAAATCTCAATATTCCACCGACCCACACATGGTTGGCTTTTACTGAGTGAGGGACACACTCAGGGGATCATCATCTTAGTTTTGATCAAAAGGGTATGCACTGGGGTTATTCTTATTCACTGAAAGTGGCTAAAGTTGGTGTATTGGATACGTTTCACCTCCGCTTCACCTCGGTGTGGTAATAAAATATATGTCCAGGAAGTGGGACTGGAATAATCCACTCACTCAAACCTCGACAGATATATCTGCGCTGGTGGAGGGGCGTTATTGTGTTTCGTAAGGTTCGGTACCTATGCTGCTCCTATTTAGTATATATTCATTTCTTTGGTATTTGCTTGCGTCACATTGATCTGCCATTCCATTTCTAAGCTGATGACACCCAACTCTTCCTCTTTCTCCTTAACCTAATTTGCTGAGACTCTTAGAAATATTATATTGTAAGCGACATCATTGATGAATGGCTCTGGAACCATTTCATGAAACAACCATGACAAAACTGATGATACTACTGGGGTACTCCATCGGACGTGGGTGAGTGTAAAACTATTGCTACTTTTCTTAATCTTGGCATATCCCAGGATACCTTTCCACCATTGTGTGCCCAAAACAGAAACAATAAAATCGTTTTCCCTATTGGTAAGATGTTAGATTCACAGCCGAGCTGAAAAAAGGCAGGGTTAAGCTATTCAACGTTTCATGGAGTGTTCTGAGCTTTCGACTTCGTCCTTGGATTTTTGAAGATATCTTGGTTTCTAGTTATACCTCGAGGAGAACCACTATTGTTTGTCTTTTCCTTATCAGGGTCAACATTCGAATGGACGTCGAATAAACCTTACTAAATATATTTGTCAATTATCCCTAATAGTCTTTATTTTGTAACAATCAAAAAATGAAAAAACTCAGTATATGTTGTCAGGTGTTATTACGTTGTAGGGGTGTAAACCGCTACCGTCAGGTACTAAAGTTATTTGCTCTAACCGCACATCAAACATAATTTCATTATTTAATTGGAATTGCGAATTCCTATCACAATTTCCTATTAATTCCATCCTGCCGTGAGCGAAGTTAGACACATTAGGTATAGTTAGTTGACAAATGAAGGTCAGATTTTAGTTGAGTCGTACATCATCAAAGACTACCACATAATTGTTGCCACATAATAGTAATCATCATTACACGGCTGCTATATACTGTAGTGACCCGTGATTCGGATTTCCCATTTGATAGTAGATAGATCCTCCTTTGAAGTAGATACAATGCAACCCTTAAACGATAGTGAAGTGAAATAAATGGCTGGGTTATGTTAGAGACAAATATTATTGAGCAAATCATTAAATACATTTTATAATAAAAAGCTTTAATTTCTGAGCTGATTATCTAAGTTTAAAAAAAATCAATCAATTACACATAAGTTTAAGATATATTATTTATTTATTGTTTATGTAGAAATGTGAAAAATGAGGGACTCCCCCTCCTTGTTTCGGCGGATGGGGGACAGGGAGGGGAAGAATGAAAGGTGGCGAAACTTAATTGCAGGAGAAGGTAGAAAGTGTAGCCGGGGATCGGGCCATCTTAGTATTTACACTAGTTGGGAATGTATACATTGGAATTTAATAGTAGGAAAGTTGTTGCTAAAAATAGAAAAATAATAATAGAAAAGAAGAAATGAGTATATAAGGTACAGGAGTACACAATAAAAGAAAATAAATCCATCGGTTAAAAAGGTAAATCATAGAGTTTAACTAAATTAATTAAACTCTATGTTTCACTTCCGATCTTCTTTCTTTCTTGTTTCTTGGTTCTATGAATAAATTGGTATTAGTGCTGCTTGTAAGTGCCGGTGTAGGTACTGAGCTTGCTGGAAGCATACACGGCTGCTTGTATCTATCTCGGTCGTGTAGCCTAAACAAGTCATCTACAGTAGCCGATGAGAGAATTGCCTCCAGGCTGTCCCAACTGGCTCAACTCCGCGAATGCAAGAAGGTATTCACTGTCTCAATTCAAGAGGTATGTTTTGTTTTGGTACCAGACAATACCATCACCCTGGGAACCTAGCTTCCCCAAATGCTTACCTTAGTGAAAATAAAGAACTGATAAACTTGTTCCTTTTTAATGTCTTGTGACGTGGCTTTATGAGTTTCAAGCTGTGTCCTCTAGTCTGGATGTTCTGGTCTTGAGGAGCTAGCTGTAATTAGTTACCATCACCAACCTTGTCGAAACCTTTCAGGATCTTGAAAGTTTCAATCATGTCCCCTCTGGTTCTCCACTCTTCAAGTGTTGTCAGACCCAGCTGGGCAAGTCTCTCTTCATATGGCAATTCCGCCAGATTCGGGACCAGTTTGGTCGCTCTTCGTTGAACTTGTTCAAGTTTCCTTATGTCCCTTCTGGCATATGGTGACCAAGCCTGAATACAGTACTCAAGGCGTGGCCTAACTAGTGACTTGGATAGGCTTAACATCATCTCTGAGTCAAGGCAGGTCATGGTTTTCTTCAAGAGTCCAAGCATCGAGTTGGCACTCGCTGCCACCTTTGTTACCTGTTGTGCTGGTTTTATGTTGTTAGTAATGATGATAATAATGATGGACGCAATCCTCTGGATGTAGTTTTCTTGGGAGTTTGGATGCCTTAAAAAAGAGGCCGTTTGGCTCGGATGACCTATGATGGGCCCTCATGACCTTTGTCATCTGTTATATTATATTGTGGGGGACATGGTTTTGTCTTTCCCTGGCGATGGTGCTTTTTGTGGGTGGGTTTTGACGGATGCGGATGACCTTTGATAGGCCCTTGTGGCTTTTGTTCATCTGTGAAATTATGTTATGTTTTGTTATGTTTTAATAAAATAGTGCAACCAATGGTAATACTTCAGATTCGCTGTTAGTCGGCTACAATTTTGGCCTACAGCATATCTCTTATGACGTCAGACGGTAGCGTCAGATGTGACAATCACTGTTTTTGTTGTTTTGAGGATTTGTAACTTCTAGTTTATTATTTACTAAATATCTGCGCTTGCTCGTTTATAGTTTTTTCTAAGTTAGGTAAGGTTTCTTGATGTCTTTTATTGTTTTTTTGTTTTGTTTTCGTATTTTTTTGTTTGCCCTGAACGATAACAGCTTCTTACTGGCAACATCGTAGCTTATAAATACGACCCGTTTTGCAAATGTTTTTCTTTCGTTATTGTGTTTTCGTGCTCTCCATGTGCTTCTTTGTTATTCGAATTCGGCTTTACTTTGTTTAATCGCGGAAAACTTTTAGATTAGCTAGAGGCGCATAAACTAATCAAGAAACCTATAAAAGTAAGAATTGTTTGTTATTAGGTTAGGTTTTTCTGCCAGTAAAAAGCTGTTGGGGAGAAAAAAAACCCCAGTAAATTCAAGGGGACTGCTCGTGGGGGAGATATCACTGCAGGAGGACCACCCTGCGATGATCCTGAGTTTCAATCAATTGGGGGAGATCTGGGGGGCGCAGCCCGCAGTATATACTCATTTACAAAAAAATACATTACGCCCTGATTGTTCACATCTGGCGCTACCGTCTGACGTCATAAGAGATATATTGTACCCCAAAATTGTAGCCGACTAACAGCGCTATCTACTGTGCGCCCCGAATCTGAAGTGTTACCCAACCAATAACAAAATTATTATATAGTAGTCCCCCTCGAAATTCTAGCGAATTCAATTTTTTTATATATTCCTTTTCCATTTTCTCAGAGTTAAAGGGGGTACTATTATAAATGGTAGCCCAATAGGTACCTTACATTTATAATAATTAATGACATAAAAAATAATTAAGGTACCAGGCAATGGCTTCGCTACTAAGATTAAAATTTAAAATCTAAAATAAAGCAGCCATGGTTAAATTTTCATAAATTTTCTGAACTTCGCCAATTATAATAATTTCAAAAAGGAACTCTAAACTAAATTTCCCCCCTTTCAAAATATCACGTTGCTAAAATATAGTTATAGATAGAAGATATATAAAAATAAATTTTCTGACTTCACCATTTGTAATTCTTTGGTTTTTAAAAATTTAACAAAATTTCGATACTTATATTTATTTCTGAACTTTACCATTTTGTTTTTTGATATTATAAAAAATTATTAGAAATAACTTTGATAAAAAACATAAGTCATAACCAAACTAAATGAAATTATTATTCAAATACTCAAAAAAATCCCCTTCTTAAATTATAGAGTTAGTGATGCTGATGATTGATGATGATGATGATGATGATGATGGTGATGATGATAGAAGTGTATGACATATAAAATGAAAGAGAGATCGTTAATTATTCAGGACCCAAGTCTAAACCAAGTGAAAATCTGTATTTTTTGACGGATTTTTTTGGAGGGAGATGGTCATAAAAATATAAATTCTACCATTTTTACACAATTTTAAAACGGGGACTAAATATATATATATATATATATATATATAACAAAAAAAATCATAAACTTACTTTTAATTTTGATAAGGATACAACTCAAATGCAGCTTTAAGAAACTGATGAATACATTCATTTTATCGCAAAATATTTCCCATAAAACTTTTCTTTGTTCCCAGCCATTTAACACTTAGGCTTTAACATCTTTCCAGAGCCTCTTTCTATATTTTGCGTATGGCCTTGTTTTTGCCATCGACACCTGAATAAATGTTTATCTGCTCGTGAAGAACAATTTTTCAGAACATGTAGGATATTTTAAAGTACGGGGGAGAACATTATGCAGCCCGAAACAACTCCAAGGCAGCGTCATTATTAGTATGAACTTTAATGATGGTCTCACAATGAGTCGATGTACAACCTTCGCACTCCCTAATGATACACATTATAAAAAAAAGGTTGCGTATAGCAATAACAAAGAAAATTACGATATTTAACTTTCATGACGTTAAAATATTATTGGAACTTCAAAGCGAAACGTTAGCTATTTCTAACTATATATAGATATATCTAGTTTTTGTGTCCTCTGGAATAAAAGTTTCGTGTTTGGCCCTCTGCGGAATAAAAACCGGGTCTTAAAGTTTTGCTATTTAAATTCAACATCCTTCGAAGTTTCTCCATTATTGTTAAAAAAAAGGCGGATTCTTTGCAACATAATGACATTTTCCAAAACAATAATAAGTGATTTTGTCGATTTCTTCAAAGATCTTTTGTTTCAATTCTTGAATATTATTAGGTTTGTTTACGTATACCTTTGTTTTAAGGTATCCCCAAAGGAGAAAAATGTAGAGAGGTAAAATCAGTTGATTGTGGTGACCTAAAAACACCACAGAGACGTGAAATGAACCGACCACGAAGGAAGCTCTTAGTGTTTCCATGGTTTTTCCCGCTGTGTGTGGTGTCGCCCCATTATATTGAAACTACATATCGTGCATATCTAAATCTTTCATTTATGGCAATAAATAATCTTGTATTATTGTTCTGTAAGTGTTTCTGTTACTCTTACTGTTTTTCTGTCAGCATCTTCGAAGTAGTAGCAATCATTGATTCTCCAACTGGTTATGCCGCACCAGACCGTAACATTTTGTGCATGGGGAGGCTGTTTGTGAACTATCATGGGGTTTTCAGCACGCCAAAATATGTATTTTTGTTTATTAACGTATCTAGTAATTTGAAAATGGGCTTCATCGGACATGATTTGGCGCAAGATAAAAATCAGATCATTTCTTAGTCCAAAATATGCGCGTCCAAAGTTTCTTCTTGTTTTGATAAAGTGAAATATTTAATTGTTGAGTTATTTGAATTTTGTAGAGATAAAGTTTTAATTCTGTTGTGAGGATATGTTGCAATGATGTTCGAGAAATTCCTAATTGACTAGCATGTGTCTTAGTTGACGTTTGTGACTGTTGTTAAACACTGGTGAACACACGCTGAATGACACATGCATTTCGCACAGATCTTGGTCTACCAGAGGTTTCTTTATCACATGTAGACACAGATTCTCTGAACCTTGATACAATTTGCAGAATGCAATGCCTCGAGGGAATGTTTCGTTGATTAAATACAAGATTATTTATTGGAGCGACACACTAAGAGTTCCCTCGTGGTCGGTTAATTTCACGTTTAGGTGGTGATTCTTGGCCACCACGATCACAAGATTTTATCCCTTCATATTTTTTTTGCCTTGGGGATACCTTAAATAAAAGGTATACGTAAATAAACCTAATAATATTCAAGAATTGAAACAAAACATCTTTGAAGAAATAGACAAAAGCACTTCTTATGTTTTAGAAAATGTCATTGAAAATATGGTGCAAAGAATCCTTTTTTGTTTTAGCAATAATGGAGAAAATGTGAAGGATATTCTATTTAAATAATAAAACTTCAAGATCTCCTCTTTCATTTTAAATAACATACACTTTTATAACATAATTATTTGGGGGGGTTATTAATTTATAAAAAATTGAAGTAACTTTTTGGTCACCCTTTATAAGCTTATTCGCAATGTCTAATTTTGCCGTATGAAGCAAATATATCTTAAACTCAAAATGGATATATATTTATTTTTATATATCGATATATCAGTGACATAAATATCATTTTCGAATGTCAAACATAGAATAAAAGCATACATCTTCCTATTTACTTCGTATCTCCTTGTCACCCTTAACATAAGTCCTTTTCATTCCATAGCATTTACTGTGGTCCCCCTATTTTCATGTTAAAGCAGTGCATCTTCTTCTGAATTTTCCGCCTTCATACCCACAGGATATTGTATAAAAAAATATGTACTCCTTGTATACATATAATATCCTAGACAAAAACTGGTAGTGTTCTTGCTTCTTTATTTTTTTTTATTGTACACAATATCCCCATTCATTAACCCCCAAATTCCCTGTACTATAAGCCATATTTAGACTTATCCAGTGTGCAAATATTTTTTAAAGCTGTTTTCAATATAAAAAGCGAATAGATAACAGTAAATTAATAGTATCATTTAGGATCAATTTTAGCTCATCCATATTACGATAAACCTTCTGCCATGCGATACTTAAACGTATGATAGAGAAACATTTAATATAGAAATATGAAAGAACAGAGAAGTAAAGGGACATACCCGCCATTTCTTGTCCAAAATTGAAAGCAATTTTAGGATCAGTTGTTTGGAATCCGTGATTATGGATTATACAATTAGAGTACGAACTGATTTCTGTGTTCAGATCCATTTTCATGATTAAGGAATGTAACATTTTTGCTATTCATTGATAGATCCTCAATCCAGAAAAAACGTACACTGCAGTAAAACTAATATTGCATATGACAAATTATGAAGATACCCAACTAATGAAATTCATGATGTATTTGAATTGTGTACATCTAATAAGACATGACTGATTTTATAAATACTATATAGAAATAAAAGTGAATTGTATTCAAAATTTAATGGAACTAAGTTGCCAGAGATTTCTGGTCATTGCTTTATGAAGTTTTGAATAAAAAAATCATTCTTGATTCATCAATGGGACATCGAAGTTTTAAAAAAAAGTCTTACAAATAGTTAACATGATAGACGGTCTTCTAAAAATGTAAAATAAAAAGAAAATCAAAGTTCGCTACCACCCTGTTGCACACGTATCTCTGGCATACTGAATTTACTTTTATCTCCTTCAGGTAAGTAAGTGTATACATGTAAAGATAAGATTATAAGATGCACTGAAATTCATGGGACCCATGATCATACAAGCCAAAAGCAGATGTTCTAATATAAAATGTTATTCCCCATCATTCTGTCTATGCAGTATTATTGAAAAGATAATAAAGCTAAAATGAAATATGCCATAAACCAAAGAAAAAACAGGCCTGCATTACATTTCTGAATCCTAGGGCAAAATAGGATAGTAGAAAATACTAGGGAAATTTGGGGTTCATTAAGAGTAAAGATGATAAAGGAAAGTTATAGGGAAAAACTAGATCTGGCTAATACAAGTTAAACAATATATTAAATTGTAAAAAAACTGATTAATTAATGAACTTTATTTGTAATTGGACCTTGAATAGACAAAGTGGTCACCAATTATAGAACCTAAATTATATAAAATTAATTATTTTTTCACTAAATTGAGAAAATCTATAGATAAACGATTCAAATCTTTAGCAAATTAAAAAAACAACATGAATTGCAATTAGCATTGAAAACTAATTAATCACTACTTCAGTGTTTTAAAACTAGTCTAGCAATGCGGAAGCATTCAAATTAGTCTCAATTAATTGACAAGAAGGACCTGAATACATGGTCTTGGGTGTAGAGTACCTTCTGAATGGTTGAATAAGGACTTCTACCAGAAAAAAAACACTCAAAACCAAAGAAAAATGGACGACGGAACAGGGGAAAACAAAACTGGACGGAGAATTGATGATTCGGACACTATTCAGAGCGTCGGGTCGCATTGACGAAATTATAGAATTCACAAATGGATACAACGATATCTGCCATAAACAGGAGGATGTAGAAAATTTTGTTTTCCCTGATACATGTAAGATCCTAAGCAAAATAGCACTAACTCCCAAGCTTACCCGCAATTCTTAGCAAATAGATTGATTATTTGCTGAAAAGTGGGGATCGAACGGTATTTAAAAAAATACTAATCACAAGTCTAACACAATACTTGGAAGATAAAGAAATTATCGCAGCCATCAATTCGGATTTCGGAAAAACAGAGATACAACAATGGTAATAGCCATAATCACGGAAATATAGCAAAAGCAAAGTCAAATAAGGCATATGTATAAGTGGCTTTACGAGATGTTGGAAAAGCTTTCGACAAGGGATGGGTAGGTGGCTTAAAATACTACAACTTAGGCTCGACATCAAGATAAAGAGGATTTTATGTAACTAAATAATTGGTTGAGGAGCATTCATCCACTTCGAGGAACTCGAAGGGCAACCATTGTTTGTCCAACCCAGAATAGCAAAAGGGGTCGGGTGGGGATTGACCTCCACATTGTACTCAATGCACAAAGTAGATGTCCTTCGCTCCACAACACCGGGGTGTATCAATGTACAGTTTTGGGATGACATCGGTCAGGTTATGGTAACACAACAACAAACCAGGATTCCAAAGCCAGAACAACGGCCATCGAAATATCTAGCATAAACAACTACGAAAAATCATGGAAAACAAAAGAATACCGGGTTTTGCCAAAGTTCTGTAATACTCGGTTTTTTATCTTTTGAGAGGTTTAAGTGTGCGATAAAAAATTTCACTCAAACAAACTTAAAGTTCTGCCTTTCCAGCACGTGTCGTTCAAACATCTTTTCCATTGTATGCAGATGTGTCAAGATGGAAGTGCAAAGAATCAAGATCTCTGCTCCTGTGCGCGCGGACCACAACAAGTCTGACACCAACAAGCGGATCAACGTCAGCTGGATGACCGTCCGCAGATTAACGGAGAGGCTCAAGAACGGGGTAGACCTCAAAGCTCGACCCCATTCAGGAAGAACTCAAGTTGTTAATCATTTGGATGTGAGAAAGGCCTTCGAAAGTGGCCCGAAGTTCAAAATATCTGCGATCGCGAAGAAGAACATTTCGGTACCGACAACATCTAGGGCCGTCATGGAGGAGGGCGGCGAGAGCTTGAGGTGTATAGAAAGGCCTGTATAGAAAGGCTCAAAGACCGTATGCGAGAACAACGTCGGGAGCATTGTCGTCGCCTTCTCAGCGACTTGAAGAGTCATGGAAATCGAATTCTCATTTTATTTTATGATGAAAAAACCTTCACAGTCGATCCGATAATCAAAAGGCAGTACGACCGCCTTATAAGCTTCAGCCAAGACGTTTCCGAGGTCTGCTACGTGTTCATTACCAACCACTCGGCCTCCGTGATGATGCTCTGAATCGTAGCTTCGAAGGGCGAGAAGATGTCGCCGGTGTGGTCTGCGGCTGGCTACACGCTCCTTGTGGACGATCACAGGGACATCTTGGCCACCAAAGTCCTGCCCTTGTTGAGAAAGATCACGAAGAAGGCGGATTAAGTCTTTCAGCGGGACGGTGCCCTGGCCCACACGGCCAAGACCGTGCAAAGGTGGTTGGAGTGGAATAAGAACTTCTAGTCGCAGCCGCAGTCGCCCGACCTCAATCCCATCGACTACAACGCGTGTGTGGATCTTGAGGACAAGGCCTGCAAGGTCAGAAACAGCAACGTTGACGAGCTGAAGTCCTTGGTCAACCGCGTGCGGGTCATCATGAGGAAGGACTTCGTCCGCAACGTGGTCGCGGCCTTCAGGTCTCGCCTGGAGCGCTTACTCGCCGCTGAGGGCGGCCATCTTGATTAATATTACAATTGAAACACATATTTAAATGTTAAATTAAAGAAGTATCTAAATGTATCATTGTGCTCTTTTTTGAGATCGTCGTAACAAGTGTAACATGACTTTTGAAATACCTGGTAATTATGCGACAGAAGGAGTAATGCTCGGCTTCAAGATTGGAACAGGAAGGTATATGACACAAATCACGACAAAAATGGCAATATCAAATCAGGTATTAACCGCAAACTAAATAGAAATGATTTATAGATCACTCATAGAATCAGTGCTTGTATACTTACCGATCCTGCTACACGTAATTACTAATACAAACAAATGGAAACTACAGAAAATGCAAAACATAAATACATACATAATTACAGGGGGAAAGAGAAGAGAAAAAATAGAGCACGAATTAGCAAAACTGGACTGGTCAACTCTCTCAAAGAAAAGGGCAATCAAAATTTGAAACAAAATTAAAAATAGAAATAGAGAGACAAAGGAAGAACTTAGTATAAACAGCATTCGTTACCGACACAGACAGTGCCCAAGCTGCATGATTCACTTGTTGCAAGCAGAACCACCGATATACAATATAGACAAAAACCCCCTGAAAAATCGCATAAAAATAAAAAATAAAATGTATTCGGAAATAATAATACCAAGCACCGGATGAAGAAAAAGCATTAAGGCTAGAAGAGAAAAAGAAGTAAGCAAACGAGAAAAAAACACTAACAAATTTCAATACATAAGCCAAAATGCTTTATTTACTGATAAAGAACCATAAAAGAAGTAAATCTCGCAAACACAAGAAAAATAACCAAAAATTAACTAGTATACTTGCAGATAACTAGAAAACAAAGCAGTAACAGATAATTCAAATTAAAGAGATGAGCTCATTTTCTTGACAAACTAGAAAAGTTTCATAACTATTTTTTAAACCTCTCATCCCTCGATCAAAACCTATTCTCTCTTCCTACTCTAACGTCTCTATATAAACCTCTTCTCGAGAATCAACTTCCGCAACTTCAAGGTTGATCTATATATATGTGTGTGTGTGTGTTTAAAAACTTTTTTTATTCGGCAAATTAAAAAAAAAGTGCTTGGGGGGCAGGCTATTGCAATCGCATCATATTGTATTATATATCATTTTTAAGGTAATTTAGAAGGGGTCCCCATCCCCTGCAAATTATAAAACTCGTATATTCCTAATTCGAAAGCTTAATCTTAGATTGAAATCCAAATGGTTATTGCTAAATGTCGTTAGGCCTCTAGTTTTGATACTGTGTTGCTTGGCCTCATCACCGAATGCTATTTAAATCAATGATATTTTATTTAAAATTGGTTATCATTAAAATTACTTATTATAATTTAATTCAGAAAAAGATTTCCCTTCAAAATGATATATAATACAATATGATGCGATTCCTATTAACAACATGGAGCTGTGTTTTTAGGTTTGACTAGACCACGATCACATTCGATCACAACGGCTTAACAAAACTGTTTATATATATATATTCTATATCATTGCACAACTCTTTCTGGCTTAAAAAGAGAAATATATCATAAATGGTTCTAAAATTTGGTGGAGGGGGGCGCCCCCCTCCCCTTGATCTGCGCCTGAGTATACTATTATACGATAAACAAAGTCAACTTAATTACCGCAGAAAACCAACCACAATCTTGTAAAACTGAATTAGTATGAAGGTATGGATCAAAGTGAATCAAGAAAAAAACTCCGTAATGATATCACGTTATTAATACCTATAAACAAACAAAGATAATATGAATAACAAGAAAATAAATGAAGTTATGATAGGGCCAAATGGAATGTGAGAGAGAAAAACTAAGAAGAAAAGTAGCCTGAAAAACAAACAAACAGAAAACAGATTTAAAAGCTATATAAAGGTTAGAGTTATACAAACTGAAAAAGACTAAAGCAAAGGTAGAATAAACACAAGGGGCTTGACGTAAAGGCCAAAGAAACGTAGAACAAAGGCAGAAGAAGGTTAGAGTTATACAAACCCGAAAAAAACTAGAGCAAAGGTAAAATACACACAATTTGCTTGATGTAAAAGACAAAGAAACGTCGAAGAAAGGCAAAAAATCAAAGCGATGCCCTCAACACCAGTGCAACCAATATCTATTTCCCCACTTTATACTTCTCTACGACTACAAACTCTTTTCACCCTTATTTCATCATTATCAACTCCAAACATCATTATTCCAAGTTTCAATGTTCAGGTCGTCACTCACGGGGTAAAGGAGGCAAAGAAAATGAATAATTCGCCTCAAAAGGTGCAGGATTTTCGTCTGATGTCTTGAGAACAGTGAAATTAAATATGATCTTTCTCTATCTTACTCAAAAATTGTTCGAACGAACCTAGGAACATCAATGTGACTTCCGTGCCCATATTGAACTTTGTATATCTTAATTTTTTTCATTATCATGCAAATACCCAATGTATTCGCTCCTACTGCATGTCCTTTACTCACTTTTAGCAGACAGGGGGCGCTAAACGGAAGAAAGAACATAAAATAAAATGTGCTCAACTGTTATCACAGTCTTTCACGATTAGCTCTGAACATCGTCTCGAAGTTGAAGTGTCATGATAAGCCAAGGCGTTGCCATGGAGACGACTTCATCTGATCTGTCTTAGTTGAACTTGCATAATAAAAGGAGCAATGGTGCTCGCAGATTCTTCTCTCGCTCGATTGCAATTTGAGAAGAAGAAATTTGGTGGGAACAGAGAGGGGGGACGGGGACAAGAAAATGAATATGGATACTAAAGATAGTATGTTTTTGATCTTGAGAGCCAAGAATGTGTGGTAGTGAGAAACAAATCGAGGATACTTTATCTTCAAAAGGAATCGTGTGAACACTTTACGAAACAGATGCCACTTTTAAAATCCTTTTTGTTTCAATTCTTCGCTGCCACTCTATCGAAAATGAATAATGAGCGATATAGAAAGGAAACTTTATTATAAATCCTCGAATATCATACATATGCTTCTTAAAGTTGAAAATGCTATTTTCCAAACGGTCAAGATATTTAAATGTTCAAATATCTAAATGCTTGTGATACTGAATAAAAAACAAGAATTAATCGAACTTTTCCACTTCAAATATTTGCTTGAAAACACACAAAAAATTAAATTAAATTATGAGATTACCTCCTCTACGATTTCTTTCGATTGATAAAAATGAATGAAATTCATAATTCTCGTCAACCCCGCACCCATAAAACTGACGAAACTCGTCTCAAAGATGGCGCTGTTGACGGAACTAAAATGGCTGTCACGACTGTAAATATAGCTAAGCTCCTTGACTATTAAAGAAATCAATGTTTCCTTGAGAAAGTTTAAGGACTCTGTTAGCAGCTTTCTTCATTTTGTTGACAATGAGTGGTTGTGTTTTAGTCATATATGTTCGCATAAAATTGCCAGATGTTGCACCTGATTTAGGAGCCAAACTGCCTGTCACCTGTAAAAACAGAGAAGATTAATAGAGAGGTTCTATTCTCTGTCTGTATTTTCGTTATACAAATGAAAATGATTATCCTGAATGCGAAGTTTATAGAGAAAATTTATTAAGTTCAATAGAAGGTTTATTAGTCACAGCAGACTAAATTTTAGGCACATTATTAATTATAAAACGAAAATCAACGAGGGTAGAATTTTTTAGAGAGAAGCGTAAAATGTAGGTAAACGGCTGAGACTGGAATTAGACGGTATTAATTACTTGTAAAAAACAACCCCCCCCCCCCATTTTACGACTGTAAATTGAAAATACAAAATTAGAGATTTTGAAGAATACCAGTTCAAATTGACCGATTGGAAAAATAGGAGTCCCAACTTTCCCCATTTGAAGAATAGGGGTCTCGGCTTATGCCCATTTAAAGAATTGAGGTTTAAAAATAGGAAATATGAAAGTAGAAAAGGTAAAATAGAAAAGATAAAAAGTAGAGGAGGTAAAATAATAAATTTATAGGTCAGGTTAGGTTAGGTTTGTTTGAGTTTGATGAGCCAGCATAGTGAGCGAATAAGCTCTATTCAATGCCATAGTTACAAATATTAACTTAACCTAAACAAGATAAATACTAATCATCTACGACTATACTAATATAGTCTTATAACTTATATATAGTGGATACCCATCTTAATCTGTTTATGTTCAAAATGACCCATTTGAACAATAGGGACCACAATTTTGCCCATTCGAAGAATAGTGCACCTTAGATCAAATGGGATCGCTATTCTTCCAAAGGTCAACAAAATCTCCCTTGTTCCTAACTTTTCCCTTTTTGGCAATTAAGAATAGCATTGTGAATACCCAAAACTGTTTTAACGAATAACAATTAGTTAAGCAAAAGTTTCTCACTTGTATGTCATCAGGTTTGATTAGATTCAGATCTTTAAGGGTGATGCCATCCGGACTTAGGTTTAGGACGAGTGTTCCCTTGATCACAGATGTTTTCGCCTTTGCTTCCTTGAAGCTCTTAGCACTCTCCGTTTTGGCCTAAATAAAAGACAATCACATCACAGGATTGACGCCATTCATATAAAATACGTCTGCGTAATGGGACTAATTTCGTATCCTGGTGTACCAAGTGCTACAAGCTTATCCCAGTAGGTTTCAGATAAACCCATGGCCCCTTGGAATTGGGGTCATAAGTTTAGTTGGTCGTTTTCAGCTCTGATCTTCTTCGCCCTTTTATTCTTGTTTTGTATGTTATTTACGAATTTTTTTCTCGTGCCTGATTAAACCTGACCGAAGGTGAGTGAGGATGGTAAACGGACGGTACAAATTATATGAGCCATTGTAACGGAGAACACACATGCACGCATCGATGTTTGTAATGTCCGCTGGTCCCGCTTGCCGGTGAGAACCGTGTAAGGAAGCTCATCTTTATATTCTAGAAAAAGGTAATTGCACATAAACTTTTCAAATATCTCTCGCTACTAACTTGGTTCGCATATCCTCTTCTCAGAGGTACTAACGCGTCACTACCAAACGCAAGAGTACAAGGCATAATTTGCGAGGGATCTGTGTATCTAAGAACACTACAAAGAACAAAATGCCATGCTGTCCAAAATAAGACAGCTATTTACTTCAGTTTGCGGCATTTCTGGTTAACATGAATCCATGTTGGGGCATTTCTGGTTAACACGGAAAGATGTTGGGGCACTTATGGTTAACACGAATCGATGTACTTTATGTTAAATTTGCCTTAAATGATAGTAAACTGAGTTGATTTTAATACGCAGTAGCTCGTTTTGCGCAAAAAGTATTCTCAAACGTCACAATCGACTGTGGTAGTAGTTAGTGCGGGCTAAATCTGGGTAATTGTCAAGTTGTAACAAGATTCCTACTGTCTGAGAGAATTTCCAAATGAAAAGCGTAGATAATATTTATGTTTTACTCTATGTATCAACTCAGCAAAAGAGAAGAAAATACCTAAATGAAGAGGTGGAGCAGGTTATTGACTATCCGCTAGATTGGTAGACGAATCCCAAGAGGCGAATGTATGGGAAAATAGCCCTTAATGGGAACAAAATTATAAAAAATAAGGATTTGATATTACTTAGTGTTTCAAGACCAGCTAAATCCTAGGTATGTGGAACAACAATAATGATCATTAAACAACTAAAATAGTAAGGAAGTAAAACTTAGACCTTAAACCTAGAAAATGTAAACACTAAAAGATAAAGACGGGATCTACATACGTAGAATGTTATAAAACTTTTCGCCATACAAGATTTCAAAAGAGAATTGACTTTTAAGTGCGACATCTCCTGACTCATCTTAGGAAGCTATCACAACATACTAAGAAAAATATTAGAATAAATCCTTAAAAGTTCAATCCTCATAAAAAACACTAAACAAGACGAAGCTTAAAATAATCCCAAAATGACTTTCAAATTTACCCAAGTAAACAAAGCAAACTTAACGATTAGGTGGCAGAAAACTCAAGAAATCTGAAACAAGAAATATAATGGAGACAATTCCAATTGAACGACCTAAGTTAACATCACCGAGAAACATAACAAAAACAAGTCAAATTGAAAGACCTTACTAAACATCACCGAGAAACGTAACAAAAACAATTCAAATTGAACGACCTTAGTTAACATCACCGAGAAACATAACAAATACAATTCAAATTGAAAGACTAGGTCATCTAACACCAGAATAAGTGAGGTTACTTAAGGCTTTTTAGATAAGGCGAAAATTGAGTGAGGACGCTAATAGACAGACGATCGAAAATCCTGACCCATCGGAAAAGATAATTTACCTAAAAACATTAAACAGAACCTAATTATTATTACTTTGGAACTATTGTAAACAGAGAATAAAAATAAGTAACGGAGAATTATCGATAGTTTATGAATTCTATCAAAGACATTGTGACCACACTCCAAAGATCAACAAAGTAAACAGAATCTCTCGATACTCAAATGGATACGGAGTTGGTCTTCTTATGTCGAGGTACGGATTTGACCGAGGAGAGCACGGCGACAAAACTTTCCGTGGCTTCACGAGTTGGATGCACATTAGCGGATACGCTGATACCTCGGCAGAG
Organism: Ceratothoa steindachneri; assembly: GCA_963969495.1. Taxonomy (NCBI): domain Eukaryota; kingdom Metazoa; phylum Arthropoda; class Malacostraca; order Isopoda; family Cymothoidae; genus Ceratothoa; species Ceratothoa steindachneri. The sequence goes on along the minus strand of OZ018320.1, from coordinate 172,877,460 downwards.
GTAAGTAGTTCGACACGCGCATAGCTAATCTATATACACCGCTATCCTTTCCCTTCCCGCCTTCACAGGCCTTCGCATCACAACATACCCCACTCTTACCCCTATTGGAACCCTGCCGATGGGGGCACATACCCCTGACGCGGAATGAGTGCCCCCTTAGGGTCACGAACGGTTCCATTTTCGCTGGTTGTGTCCAAAACACTACGACCTGGACACTTTCCTCTATTGCAATTAGTATTATCGATATGTCAAGAAACTCATTAATCAAATAAAATGTAATAATGCAAAAGGCAAAAGAAAATGTAATAGTAAAAAGCAAAAGAAAATGTAATAATGCCATAGACCAAAATCGTAAAATGGCATGTGAGTAAAAATTGAAGATGAAAAAAATGATTGGATATTTTCAGAAATCTCATTGAGGCCATATTCAGGAGATTTGCCCACCCTTCTATGCCTATATACTTAAAGAGACCTTTCTTAGCTACTCAGATTATGTACTATCCCCATTTATCCTAACCTTGACTATGTTATTGTAAGCCTCTTAGGCAAAAGACGATGATTAAATAAATCGCCAACTAAATGAAAAAACAACAACACAAACCCACAATTACATAATTCCCAATTACGACCTTTATTGTCTCCTTATCATTAGTGTCCTAACGCGTCACCCAATATCTTACCATTCTCTGCGCTTGCAACACGATAGGGCCTACTTCGATATCGGCCGCTATATTTTCCTCCTCGTCTCCCTTGGAAATTCGGACGTCTGCGGATCGGCGTAAGTTGAACATTCCGCTCACCAACGCAATCGCCCTGGGACCCTAAAAAATGTATGTGGGGTTATTTAATGGATTTTATATTTGATTTTTTATACCAAAACCTCGAAGATTATATATCAAGGGCGTACGAAGTGTTGGAAGAACCTGCCAAACGTGGTTGATTACCTGAATGAGAGAGAAAGAGCTGACCGGAGGACCAAGTCTGGGATATCGTGTATGATGATGCGCGTGGAGGAAGGGAGGGGGGGTCATGAAGCGAAGGGCTTGGAATGGGGAGGGGTGAGTGGGCGTGCTTGGAAGGGGTTTGGTGGGGGGCCTTCGGTAGGGGGGTGACCCCCGCCTGGACGAAATAGTAGAGTATGCAGCGTCCTGCCGCTATGAAGGGCCAAGTTGAGGTGGACAAATTGATGGGTGCCCTTGCGTTTAACAGGACGTAAACGGAGGGGGGTGATAGGGAGGCGGGAAGGGGGGTAGATTTGGGAAGGTAATTCAGACCGACGTCAATTTGGGAAAAAGCGGCTATCGATCATTTTGTGTTTATTTTCTTTTGTTTTTCTTTTTATTTAATGTTTGGTAGATCATAAAAGGCTGGAAGGCGGTAGGGGCATTGATGCGTGCCCTCTTCATTTCGTCATAAAGTGGTTAGAGTTTAAATTTATTATATTTATTTTTAGTTTGTCCGTGTTTATTTGGTATATTTATTTTTTAGTTTATTTTTATTCATTTAAAAGGGAATGAGAGGAAAACCAACGAGAAAATCTGTGGCAAAATGTTTTGGGAAAAGGGGATCGTAAAGAATGGTATTTAAATAGCCTGAGTAGTATACTTGGGGCGATATGGACCTGGAGGGCGCGCAGCTCTCCCAGACTTTTAAGATTAGTCTAGAAATCTCCTATATATTATGTCTGTAGTAAGGGAGTAAGAGTACTACGGCAGTACTCCGTGGATGAAAGGGGGATAAAATGTGCGAAATGAATAGAAGGTTGGAAAGGAATAGAATGTGCGAACGGAATAGAATGTACGAAAGGAATAGAATGTTGGAAAGGAATTGAATGTGCGAAAGAAATAGCATGTTTGAAAGGAAGAGAATGTGCAAAAGGAATGGTATGTTCGAAAGGAAAAGAATGTGCGAAAGAAATAGAAGGTTGGAAAGGAATAGAATGTGCGAAAAGAATAGAATGTGCGAAAGGAATAGAAGGTTGGAAAGGAATAGAATGTGTGAAAGGAATAGAATGTTGGAAAGGAATAGAATGCGCAAAAGGAATAGAATGTTGGAAAGGGATTGAATGTGCGAAAGGAATATAATGTGCGAAAGGAATAGAATGTGCAAAAGGAATGGAATGTTGGAAAGGAATAGAATGTGCGAAAGGAATAGAATGTTGGAAAGGAATAGAATGTGCGAAAGGAATAGAATGTGCGAAAGGAATAGAAGGTTGGAAAGGAATAGAATGTGCGAACGGAATAGAATGTACGAAAGGACTAGAATGTTGGAAAGGAATTGAATGTGCGAAAGAAATAGCATGTTTGAAAGGAAGAGAATGTGTAAAAGGAATAGTATGTTCGAAAGGAATAGAATGTGCGAAAGAAATAGAAGGTTGGAAAGGAATAGAATGTGCGAAAGGAATAGAAGGTTGGAAAGGAATAGAATGTGTGAAAGGAATATAATGTTGGAAAGGGATAGAATGTTCGAAAGGAATAGAATGTTGGAAAGGGATTGAATATGTGAAAGGAATAGAATATGCGAAAGGAATGTAATGTGCAAAAGAAATGGAATGTTGGAAAGGAATAGAATGTGCAAAAGGAATAGAATGTTGGAAAGGAATAGAATGTACGAAAGGAATAGAATGTGCGAAAGGATAGAAGGTTGGAAAGGAATAGAATGTGTGAAAGGAATAGAATGCGGGAAAGGAAAAGAATGTGTGAAAGGAATAGAATGTTGGAAAGGGATTGAATGTGCGAAAGGAATAGAATGTGCGAAAGGAAGAGAATGTGCAAAAGGAATGGTATGTTCGAAAGGAATAGACTGTGCGAAAGAAATATAATGTTGGAAAGGAATAGAAGGTTGGAAAGGAATATAATGTGTGAAAGGAATAGAATGTTGGAAAGGAATAGAATGTGCGAAAGGAATATAATGTTGGAAAGGGATTGAATGTGCGAAAGGAATAAAATGCGCGAAATGAATAGAATGTACAAAAGGAATGGAATGTTGGAAAGGAATAGAATGTGCGAAAGGAATAGAATGTTGGAAAGGAATAGAATGTGCGAAAGGAATAGAAGGTTGGAAAGGAATAGAATGTTGGAAAGGAATAGAATTTGCAAAAAGAATAGAATGTTGGAAAGGGATTGAATGTGCGAAAGGAATAGAATGTGCGAAAGGAATATAATGTGCAAAAGGAATGGAATGTTGGAAAGGAATAGAATGTTCGAAATGAATAGAATGTACGAAATGAATGTGGAAATCGAATTTATCTACACATGACTAATCGCTAGCCTATTTTTTATCCTCGCTACTCTTCTTATTCGTTCAATAGGCTTTCTCATCTGCACTTACATAATACTACTACTACTGGGTAATATTTTTATTTGAAAAATATTTTAATAATATCTTATTCTGTAGCAGTTTCCTATTGAACTCTGTAGTTGAAATTGAAATTCCATTTGCATTGTAATATCGCTTCTACTGTGGCTACATCCACCTTATTTCTTTCTTTAGTCCACTGGAAATTCATTAAAAAGAAGACCTGTTCAACATTCGCATGATGAGAAGGTGTACTGAACAGGTACTGACAGAATTAATCATTCTGAATACTGTTCTGCAAATTTTATTTCAGCAGACACAAAAAAACATCTCTCATGGCACAATTCGCTTTTCCTACGTCAACATCACGTTGCATCTTTTAATCAACAACTTTTTTAAGGGTTTTCCATTGCCCCAAAAGAGGAGTATCGTTAATTTTAATAAATTTAGTTGTTAAAACAATGCATGTGGCTTCAAAATGAGGCCAGGTTGGTAGATTATTTATCAGCATCCATTTAAAACGAGCAAACTCGAAGAAATGAACTCCATTTTATAAGATATTGATATCGAGTGGCATAATAATTGTCTACATCTAGTCTTAATTTATCTTCAAGTTCATAGGTAATATCGTTTTTTTTAAGTACAGCTTTGACACTCAGAGGAGTAATCTTTTCATTTAAGCTTGTTTGCACACACTATTAAGATCATTCAAACATGAAAGTACTTCACTCACGATATTAGTTCTTTTTTCAATCGTTATTATCATATTTCTAAGAACATTTTGAAGACCATGTACAACATTTACTCGTAAATAGCCTTCACTTAATGGGTAATTTAAAAAGTCAAAGGGAATTTGGGGGGCTTTTCTTCAGAATTAAAATATGATTTCAGTACTTCAAATAAACTAAGAATTATCTCAATTGCATTTGTTAGAGAGAACAAACGGGTTTTTGAATGTGAAAAGATTGATGAATATTGATCTCCAATAAATTCACAAAAACTCCTTTAATTGTTCAGTTATAACAGTATAAATACTAAAGTAAGAGAATAACTTCACTACAATGACTTTAATATCAACAGAAAGAGTGGCAGCTGCTATTTGTGCAGCATTGTGTACAACGTGAGCTGGACACCCAACTCCTTCCATAATTATTCATGATTTTTTTTTAACTTTGAGTAAATATTATTTCGACTTATACTCGAACATCCTCCCAAATTTGTATTCATATTATCACCACCAAATACAACACTTTTTTCTCGTACATTTAAAGCTTTAAATGCAAGCCCTTTTGGCGAGTAAAATAGTAACCAATTAAAGGGAATATTTTTTAGGCATTGTAGTTACTTGCATCAGTAAATATTCCATAAAAGGGACACTTTTTAGCTCATTGATAATTTCAGCAATTGAATGTAGGGCTAGTATATTTTAAGTCGCGTGTGACTCTATATCTCACTATGTCAGTCGGTCCCCGTTTTGCTCTCTTTTCTTTTGGTAATGACAATGTAACTATTCAGCCGATTCTAACGAAACTTGAAACCCTTATGTTCTTTTACATTCTCTTTCGAGTGATATAATTGCCAAGGTCCTCCCAAGGTTAGCCCATGAATTATTTTGTTTTGGCTATAACATCATGACTATTTGGCCGATTCTAACGAAATTTGAAACCCTTATGTTGTTTTACATTCTCTTCCGAATGGTATAATTGTCAAGGTCTTCCCAAGGTTAGTCCGGAAATTAATGAATATTTTGAAGGTCGTAAGGTCATAAATCAGAATAAGTAAGAACACGCGACCTTTGGTCAGCACGCCTTGTTAATAAGTGCACAAGCTTTTGTTCTGGCCCTTGCAATTTCAAAATCAGAAAATATTACAGGCAATAATTTATTTAAGTAGTCATTTGAGCTAATTAATGACTGATGATGATACACACTATGTAACTTCAGCTGCAATTACATCTTCTTTTGAATTCTTCTTAATTAAAAAAAAAATTGTTACTTTCTTTGGTAGATGTATAACTCAATGATTTTTTATGCTTAATTGTTTTTATATTATATGCTTCTATATCCTATTTTCAAGACAAAATGAATAATTGCACACAACAAAAGGCTTCAGAAAAAGTTTTACCTTTTTGTAATAAAGCTCTATTGTTCAGAAATTTTATCACATATATATATATATATATATATATATATACTTTTAAAAGATACACTTTAATAACATTAAGAACACATTAATTGCAACAAATGGAGAGCAAAGGAAAGCTTTTACCGTACTTATTACGTGGACGTGCCATCGACGAGTTCTATCATGTCAGACGTCACTAGCGAACTGCTAGTTACTAACTGGACACTGGCGCCACACTTAGTGGCCCATATTGTCAACCTACATATCTTTGTGGCAACACCGCCAGTATCAAATTAACTAAACTGTATCATTGCCAAATTTTACGAGGAATAATTGATATTTTTTTATTGATTGAACATTTTTCATAATTTATCTCGAATTCCTCACTCCCCCCGCCCTTTGCCACTAACCGAGTTTTATGGTTTTGTCAGCCGGGCTGCCCCATGAGTTTAATTAAGTCCCTGGATTGTGACTAGATCTTATGTGGTGTTCACCCCTGAATAGGGATTTATTACCCTAGCGTTCATGGATCTTATCTACCTCGGGGCCAAGGTGAGGGTTTTTTGCTACCAGTCTGTTGCAGCGTGGCTTTTTGAGAGCTATGTTACAACTCCTCTTCCTCCTTCATGGGGGCGTAGGGCCGCCTTTTCTCAAGTTGGGAAGGAGCTATTCCACTTTTTGAAGTTATAACGTTAACAAAGGCCCAGGGAATACCAACATATGACGTCTTCCTCCCTTTCTCCCTAATGCCTTGTCCTTCTAAGTCTTCTTGGCGCTCTCCGCTCTTCCCTGATACATCGCTTCCTTTAAAATTGTTTGCCACTCCATTCCATCCAAACTCCTGTCTCGAACCATCATTCACGATTTCGTCTATAAGTTTAATTTGCAGTGGTAAATGTTCATTCTAGGTAAGTTAATCATCGAATATGATCGGTGAGGTAAGTAGGCTAATTATTTCTTTATTTTTATTTATCAAAGTCATCGGCAAACGCAACTTGAAATTTCAAACACTCTTCTACTTTCCAACCTTCCATTCGACAGATAATTCAAATCTACTGACGAATCTGAAGGCTCAAAACGTCTTAGCGATTTGTCTGAAAGAGCCAAACATTTCTCAATTGAACTCTAATTTCTAAGTTATCTAATTCAAACTAATACGTTAGCATTGCTCATTTCCATAGAGGAAATAGAACTAACAGTCAAATTAAACTGTTCAAATTTAGGGAGTGCTTATCTTTACTTGGTCATATTCTAGAATACATATTTTTATTTATCATATTTAATTGGTCTATTTTCGTAGTTTATCTTTATTTGGTTAAATTTAGAAGTACTTATCATTATTTAATCAGATTTGGGAGTTCTTATTTTTTATTTGTAATATTTCGAGAGTGATCATCTTTAATTTTTCAAATTTGGGAGTGATTATATTATCTTTCTTCGGTAGAATTTTAGAGTGTTTATCCTTACTTGGTCAAATTTTAGATAGATTATCTTTATTCTGCCAGTTATGAGTGTGCTTATCTTTACTTGTTCAATTTTGAGACTTGGACTTGGATATAAAAAGTAGTGAAAAGTAAAATACATACACACATATGAGATTGCAACTGCAATCACGTATGCATCTATGTATATAATAGTGGAAGACAAATAGGTAGGGATAGATTTCCCTGATGAAAAGGATAGAGGCGGGGGGAGAAAATCCCTGGTGATAGGGAATCGCAGGCGTTGTTTGAGTTTGATGTTATTTCTCAGTGCTTTATCTTAATATTCTTGATCTTTTTACGTACTTTTTCTTGATTCTTGTTGTGTTTTTCTTTGTTTATGGTATTTTTCGTGTACATTCGTGTTGTTTCTGTTTTGTGTTTTTTACTGTTTGTGATTATTGTTTTGTTTCTTGTGGTTTATGATGTTTCTTCCGGTAGCATTCGAGCTTTCTGTGTCTCTCGTGTTCTTCTCGTTGTATGTTTGTGTGTTTTTATGGAAATGTTCTGGCCATTGGTTTGTTTTGTGACGTTTATTGTTTGGCGTGGTAAAAGTCCTATGTATATATCGGTTCTTCCTGTCTTTCGGTCTGCGCTTTTGCTGCTGATGAAGTCTAGTCTTCTTCTGTCTTCTGGCGGAATGTCTATGTGTCTTTGCCTGGTCTCGCCCGTCATGAGTCGTGGTACTTTCTCCCAGATCTTGCGAGCTCTACTCTGCAGTTCCAAATTGATTGGAGTCATTTGGATCATGCAGTGTAGGTCCCTCTGCCTCCTTCTTTCTCTCCTCCTGGTGTTTGTAATTAAGAGTACGACTTTGTTCTGTACTCTTTGGAGGAGTCTCATTTTGTTCCTAGAACTAGTGCAGATAGGTATCGGTGGATACAGCAGCTTAGATCTTACGAGCGCGTTGTAAATCTTTCTTTTGTTGGCCATGTTCAGATTTTTGAATCTGAACAGCTTAGAAAACTCGGCCCTCACGCTCGCTGCCGTCTGGGTGACGTGGCTGCCGTATCCAGTTTTACTTATCCTTAGTCCAAGAACTGTCCCGTCCGAGCTGTATGGAATACGGGCGTCATCTGTTACGATATCGGCCCGTATCATACGGAAGAATGGGATCACCTTGAATTTTGGCGTGTTAGTGGCGATCTTCCATCTTCTCTCGAACCTGCTGACATGGTCGATCTCACTGGCGGTGATTCGTGCCATGAGTTCGGGACTTTTGAAGGGGGCAGTCATGATCTGGGCGATGTCGTCGGCGAACTGAACGTACAGCGAGTCTTTTTTGATCGGATTTGGTAGATCGAGGGTGTAGATGTTATACAGCAGGGGGCTTAGGCACCCACCTTGCGGTACGCCTGCAGTCAGTTCGAAGTTTGGTCCCGTGTGGTCGAAAATTTGTATGTACGCTATTCTGTCAGTCACATAGTCACATAGAATTTTTTCTAGTCGTGGGTTTAGTCCAAGTCTCAGTATTTTGAACTGGAGCCCAGTCCTCCATACTTTGTCGAAGTATGGAGATCTTCGCCGGTTTTTCCGTGATTACAGCCAACGCCACATCAGTCCCCCTCCCCCTTCGGAATCCATGTTGGTGTTCGTTATGGAGGTTATTCTCCTCCATAAAATCCTGGATTTTGTTGGCAAGGATCTTTTCAAAGACTTTGCCTGCCACTTCGAGGAAGGAAATAGGCCTGAAACTCGCTGTGCCGTCTGGCGGTTTCCCGGATTTTGGAATGAAGATCATTTTGGCGATCTTCCATTCGTCCGGGAAATAGCCCACGTTCAGGAACGCGTTCATGATATTGACCAGCCCCTCTAGGATGTTACGGGGGGCGTTCAACCAGTTTAGTTTGGTCAAGTTTGTTTTACCTGGTGCTCTCTGTTTGAAGGCACGTAGTGTCGATAGGATTTCATCTTCTGTTATTTTTCGACCGTCACCAGTCATTTCTCTGTCCGCTGTCGTATTATTAAATGGGTATGTCCTGTCTACTATTTGTCTTAATTGGTCATGGATTTGGTCTTCAAAGTCCTGGTCAAAGTGTTCATTTTCCTCTGGTGTGATGGAAAACACATCTTTCCAGAGGTCCTGAACACTTCTTCCGTTTCCATTGGGGTCATTTTCGTCCCATCTTCTTTTTTGAGGGGTGTGTCTCTGTCAGGTGGCTTACCCTTCAGTCTTGAAAGAGTATTTAAAAAGGTTCGGGAATCCAATTCTTCATCCATCTTGTCAACGAGATTGTTCCAAAGAGCCTCTTGTTGTTCCGTTATGTGTCTTTTCATCTCAGTCCTTAGTATCCTTAAACGTCTGTTTTTGGTTCTGTGAGTGCCGGTTAGTCTAATTTCTTCAAATAGTCTCTTGTATTCGTCCGTTAAGTCGTATAACTCCTGAGTCCATCTTGGTGCTGGTAGCGTTTTGTATGATGTTCTGGGTACTGCTGCGCGGTCCGCCTCCACCATTACCTCCGTTAGTCCAGCCAGTTCCTGGTCGATCTCTTCCAGGGTGGCTTCTTCGAGTGGTAGAGGTCTGAACTCACCGAGAAGGGTGCGGTACTCTTCCCAGTTCGTTCTAGAAAAGCACTTTCTCATCCTGACGGGTATTTGAATGGGGCTTAAGGATATCTTAATTAGGGTAGATATGTGGTCGCTTGGGATTAGAGGGCCGGGCTGTATGAAGTAATTGTAGGGAAATTGCGAGCTGGTCAGGATGACATCCGGCTTCGTCGCGCAGGTTTCGGTGACATAGGTGGGGAAGTCTGGCCCAATGCGGGCAACAATACCCCCGCCGATAAGGTGTCTCAAGTTCCTCCCTTTCTTATTTAGAACTCCGGTGTATCCGGATTCCGAGCATCTGGCGTTGAGATCTCCCCCGAACAGGACTGTTCTTCCATGTGCACAAAGTTGGAGAAAATTGTGCATCGGGATATAGTCCCGTCTTGGGGGTTGGTACCCAATGGACACTACTAGTGGCCCCAGGGTAGTCTGGATCGCGATTGCCAAATATGATTTGTCTAAATCTGGGAGAGACTTAAACTGGATTCCTTTCTTGACTGCGATGGCAGCCCCATCGAAACGCCCCTGGCTGTGGTTCTTACACACGATGGCGTAATTAAAAATTTTCATTTTCAACTGTGTCGAGTTAAGTCCGTGTTCTAATATCAGAACGATATCAGGGTCACATTGTCTAATAATGTTGCCGTAAGTCACTTGTTTATCGATCCAGCCGTCAGAGTTCAACTGTAATACTGTCGAGGCCTTTTTTATTCTGCCCATATTGTCCGTCAGTTAGTCGTTCCTATTTACGAGTTTCTTGGGGGTGGAGGGGCTGGCTGGAAGAGATCGGAATCTACCGGATCTCTTCTTGTTGAACTCAAAGGCTGTCAGTGTTACGAAGGCCTCCTTGTTTAGCCGGACCATTTCCAAAATGAGGGCCTCTTCGACCACCCTCTCGGGAACGTCCTCGCTATACTCCCATTTATAGCGACCCGTTGTCACGCCGTCACTCACGTCCTTGGGCGTACTAGTTTCTGGGAAAGGCGTACTTTCCGGAGTGTAAATTTTGAGGTGGATCCTCTTGCCATGATAGGCATGGTTGTCTTCTCTAGAGGATGAGGCTGACCTTGTCCCCTTCCGGTTGGGTGACCGCTTGTTGCGGCTACAATGAAGGGATTTCGTCTTTTTCACAGCTCCTGTAGAGGGATTTGGGGTGGCTGATTCTTCGGATTCCTTTGAGGGGGGGGGGGGGGTGTTGGAGGGGGGACAATTGCAGTTTGAGGGTTAACTTTTTGAGAGGAGATTGATTGTTCCGGGGCGTTTGATTTGGGGATTTGGGGGGCTACATTTTAACGCGCAGCACTTGCTCGGGTTGGGGGTTCTCCGGGAACCACATCTCATCCATTCCGTTTTTGACCAGCATTTGGTTAAGCTCCTTCTTGAAGGAGCCGGGTCTCATGAGATTGGCAATGTGTGCATAATAAATGCAACACATGATCTTTGTCGACTGCTCATTCTTTACCTTGAAGTAGGTAGGATGAGCAGAGGCCTCTTTCACTGCCTTCTTTGCCACTTTGGCATATGACCTGTTGTTTTTGTTTTCTTTTTCGTCCCTCTTTTTTTGTTTTTCTTTTCTAATAGCCTCTTTTTTAGCTGGGCAGGACATCGCTATTGCCAAGTGCTCACCTTTGCAGTTTACGCACTTCTTCTCCAGACTCTTGCACTCGCGCCAAATGTGGCCAGATTTACTGCATACGGAGCAGACATCTGACGTTTGTGGGCACGATTTGGTTGTGTGCTCATTGTGCTTATAGCACTTGAAGCATGTCTGAACTTGGGTGAATTCCTCCCTTTCTATTTGCTCGGGGCAGACCCTGACATGGAAGAGGAGGAGACCGGTCTCTTTGGCCTTTTGGGCCATTGTGGTGTAACTTCCGTTACATTGGCCCACATATGGATGTTTTCAATTTCGCTTGTAATTTCTTGAGCTGTGTGTTGCCCCACCCATGGGCCAAGCCTACGGCAGATCACACTACGGTGGGCTTGAATTTTTTGGGGGATTTGGGGGGTTAGGTTGATACTTTCGAACACGGCGGCGACTTTGGAAGAAGCCAGAATCTCCGCGTTTTTCTCATTTTGGCATATAGCGGTATAGCCAAAGGGGGTGTCAATTAGCCTGACGAGAGCTACGTCGAGCTCACCGTAGGCTATAGAGAAGACGTCCCCCCGATCGGGCTTAGTCCTTTCGGGAGAGTCCTCAGGCTAACCCTGTGTACGTCGTCCGTCATTTTTTTGTCTTGGTCATTTTTTGTCAGATTTGTATAAAGTGGGAGAAAAGAACACATAAAAAGGATAGAATGTCCCAAATCCAATCAGCACTTTACCTTTGACAAGCAGAGTCGGGGTCCGGAAACTTGCTTAGTCCGGAATATTTGTGGCACTGGCACTGTGTGTGGTCTTATTTGTGTTCCACATTCACTTTTAATGATTAATGGAGCTAAATGGACAACACATGGGAATTTTACTTTTTTGAGAAAATCTAGGGAGGCGTCAGGCGAAATTCCCACAACGGTTTCCTCCTTTGCTTAATGTCACGTACCAAGAGAAACGTAGTTTACATACAGATTTCTTAGCAGTCTCAATTTTGAGCGTTTATCTTCGCTCGTTCGAGATCTGGACATTGGACATAAAAAGTGAGGAATATAGTAGAAGAGGGTTTTAGTAGGAGAAATAGTGGGGAAATAGGGGAAAAATGATAGGAAAGCGAAAATGAAAGGTAGAATGAAAGACAGATCCCTGGCGAAAGGGTATCACTGGCTTTCTTTGCGTTTTGGTTGTGTGTTTTTTTTGATAGTATATAAATATACCATCCGGTAAATGCACTGGGCATTCAAGCCTTTGTAGTATTAGATATTATCTCTACGTGGCTTTTTAGAAGATTTTCATCTTCGATTCTGGGTGTTTCACACCTAGATTTGGATTTTTATGTGTTGATTTGTTTTAATTGTTTCTTGGCGATATTTCGCACAAAAATTTGGGGAAGTGTTTTTAGAACTAAATTTAGCAAATGCTAATTCAGTGGCTAAACTCGTTTGGCTTTGTTCATGTTTTGTTGTGTTATGAATGGGGGTTATCTAGCTTTAAGTGAACTTTGGGTCGACGTTAATGTCATTCGGTATTCTACTGCTTTTGAAACTAATTGGTCGTCTTAAGTTACGTGAATTGTCAAAGTCAATGTGCTCGAGTACAAACTCGGGACGGAGGTGCCGGTGCACCTTGTCCCAGATTTTGGTTGCTCTGAGGTGAAGCTCCATGTTTATGGGGGTCATCCCCAATTCACCATGGAGTTCACTCTGCTTCTCCCTTCTCTCCTTCGGGTTCCCGTAATGATGTATACTGCCTTATTCTGGTCCCTTTGAAGTTTAAGGACTTGGGTCTTGAAAACTACGTTTATAGGGACCGGGGGGTACAGGAGTTTTGAGTGAATGCACGCATTGTACATCTTAAGTTTGTTGGAGGTGCTCAGGTTTACGAATTTGAAAAATTCACCCAAGTCCCTCCGTGCATTCTGTGTAGTTTTCGCTACATGGCTCCTATACCCACCAGTCGTAATTTGTAGTCCCAGAACCGTGCCCTCCGTGCGGTATGGGATGCGTTCACCCCACACACGGATGTCTGCCAGTGTCCTTCGGAATAATGTAATTACACGGAACTTTTGGGCATTGGTGGATATCTTCCATCTTCTCTCGAAAGAGTTGATGTTTTCGATTTCCACTGCCGTACTTCGTGCCATGAAATTCGCATTCCGATAAGGCCCCGTACATATCATTGTTATATCGTCCGCAAATTGGACGTATAAGGAACCCTCAGTCAAGGGTTGGGGAAGGTCTATGGTTTAAATGTTATAGAGCAGGGGACTGATGCACCCGCCTTGCGGCACCCCCGCCTTGAGTTCGAACTCAGGGCTGCTATAATCTTTGATACTCAGAAACGCTCTCCTCTCCATCACGTAGTCACAAAGAATCCTCTCAAGTATGGGATTGATGCCTAGTTGTAAGATCTTATATTGTAGGCCTCTCCTCCATACTTTGTCAAAGGCCTTTTTGACATCGCGTAGCACCAGATTTGCGTGGCGTTTTTCTGATTTTACTTTTGCCAACTTCTCGGTAATTATGGCTAGCGCCGTGTCTGTTCCTCGCTTCGCTCGGAAGCCATGTTGTTGTACATAGTGAGAGTTGTTATTCTCGAGGAACGTATTTACCCTGTTGGCCAATATCTTCTCTAAGACTTTCCCTGAAAATTCGAGGAGAGATATGGGCCTGAAGTTAGCTGGACTGTCCGGTGGTTTACTGGCTTTTAGAATGAATATCATTTTCGCTACCTTCCAGTGGTCAGGGAAGTAACCCACATTTAGGCATGGGTTCATGATATTCATGAGCCCCAATAAGATATTGGGTGGGGCTCGAATAAAATTCTCCTTCGTCAGTCCTGTACGCCCCGGTGCTCGCTGTCGAAAGGATTTTAAGGTCATTGAGAGTTCCTCGGCAGTAATTCTACCGCCGAGTCCCTCCATTTGCCTATCCTGTGATACGCAATGGTGAGGGTGCGTTCTGTGTATTTGATAATTCAGGTCGTTAATAATTTCGTCTTCGAAGTCCAAATCGAAGTCATCATTCTCTTCCGGGGATATCTTAAATATAGATGCCCAAAAGAGTCTGAATTCCTCTTCGATTCTTTCCACGTCAGAAATTTCAATGTCATCACGTATAAGTTTGATAGTCTTTGCTGGCTGTCCGCCTTTTAGTCGTTTTACCGTCTCCCAGAATGTACGTGAGTCAGTTTCTACATTTAGTCCGTCAATTAAATAATTCCAGAGTACATTCTGTTGGTCCCTTATAAGAGTCATTAGTTCGTCACGTATTAGTCGTGTTTGTCGGTGTGTGTTGATGTTGGGGCCAGTGAGGTTCACTTCATTGATCCGTTCATTAAATTCCCTCGCGAAGGTTTTCATTTTAGGGGTCCATGAGGGGGCAGGGAGAGTTTTAAATTTAACTCGGGGGACGGCTTCCTTGTCGGCTTTTAATAAATTTTCATTTAATTTATCCAACTCCTCGTCAATTTCTTCTAGGGAGGCATTATTTAAGGGTTCTGGGTTATAACTTTCGAGGAGTTGTTTATACTTATCCCAGTTGGCTCGAGCGTAGCTCTTCCGCTCTGGGATAGGGATTTGAATGGGGGAGGTTGAGACTTTAATAAGGATAGCCTGGTGGTCGCTGGGAATAGGGCGGCCCGGCTCAATGAAGTAATTATATGGGAACATATTGCTGGTTAGTACAATGTCTGGTTTGGTGGCTGACCTGTCAGTGATGAATGTGGGGAAGTCTGGTCCAATTCTAGTCATAATGTGTCTATCAATAAGTGTCTCGAGATTCCTGCCTGCTGGGTTGGTCGACGTATAACCGGAGGCAGTGCTTCTTGCATTGAGGTCACCGGCAAAGAGAACGGTTCTGCCGTGACCACATAACTGCAAGAAGTTTGGAAGGGGCAAATACCCTCTCCTTGGGGGTTGGTACCCCGTTGCCAGGACCAGGGGTCCCACTGCCGTACGGACCTCCACAGCAAGGTAAGATTCGTCGAGTCCACTTATTGATCTGAAGTCAAGACCTCTTTTCACAGCTATGGCGCATCCGTCAAAACGTTCTCCGCTGTGATTTTTGGTCAAGACTTCGTAGGGAAAGATCTTTATTGGGTTAGTGTCATTTATTCCATGTTCGGAAATAAATATAACGTCTGGGTCGCATTGTCTTAATACGTTTCCGTATACTATTTTTTTGTTTGTCCATCCGTCAGAGTTCAAGTGTAATATTTTTAGAGTCGTCATTTTGTAGTTCACTTAAGGGTTTTCGAGTGTAATATGATGTTTTTAGGACTTATTCTCTTACGAGTTTAGGTCCTTGTGGAGTGTTTGGGGGCGTTATGGTTTTTCCTGTTCGTTTTTTTCTGTATTCGCCGTCAGTTAGGGTGATAAAAGAGTCCAAGTCAGTTTAATCAAGCCTTGGAGTAAAGCCTCCTCGACCTGCTTTTCACTGAGCTCGTCCGAGTTAAATTCCCATTTGTATATTCCAGCTATTAAACCTTCGGATACATCTAGGGCGTCCATCTCCTTAGTAAAAGGGGACCTTTCAGCAGCGAATACCTTCAAGTTAATTTTTCTCGAATGGTATGCGTGCCTAGATTCCCTCTTGCAAGAAGAGGACAATCTCGGGCGTCTCTGGGGCTGCGAGGTTTTCCGTGAGCGGGGTGAACGTGCCCTTCTCTCGGCTCTCGCAACTCCAGTCTCCATAACTTCGTTATTGACCTTGGTGGGTGTGTTTGAGTGGGTGGTTTTGTTTTGGTTGGTTTCTTTCGCTTGTTTTTGTTCCGTGCGTGCTTTTGCAGCCTGGATCCTGGGGTCCCTGGAGGAAGCTGGGGTTGTGGCATTGCTCGGGGTTGGGAGCTTCTGACAACTAGTCTCGCACTGGGGTTTGAGACTAATTTTCAGGATCTCTTCTGACCGCGGGTTCGAGGGGAACCACATCTTCTCCATTCCATTATTAGTTAGCATCTTATTTAGCTCATCTGCAAAGCACCCCGGGGAGGAGAGATTCGCAATATGAGCATAATATATGCAACACATAATTTTGGTCGAGTTTTCATTCTCGACGTGGAGAAATGTAGGGTTCCCTTTCGACTCCGCTACCGCAGCTTTTGCAACCTTGGCATAAGTGGTGTTGGCCTTCGTTTCCTCTTCCAGTTTTTTCAATGTGGCTTTTTTCTTTAGAATTTGTTTCTTGACAGGGCAGGCCATGGAGAGTGTTTTATGTTCCCCGGCGCAGTTAAGACACTTCATGGAGGTGCTTTTGTAGCTCCTCCAAAAGTGGTTGTCCAATGCGCAGATGGAACACAAAATAGCATTCCCTTTGGGGCAGTTGGCTGTAGTGTGCTCCTCATACTTATAGCAGTTGAAGCACATTTGGAGGTCGATAAACTCCTCGCGTTCGACCTGCACGGGGCAGATCTGAACGTTAAAGAGGAGCATACCGCACTCCGTAGCCTTTACCGCCATCGCCGAATCCGTGAAAACAATTTTAAAGACGTGCGTATAGTCCTTGAACTTAAGGACTTCCGCTACTTTGGCCCAGGGGTGGTTCTTTTCGACCTCAGCATGAATTTCTTCGATGCTGTGGCCACCGACCCAAGGATCGAGGCGTCGAAGGATGATGCTGCGATGAGTCTTTATTTGTGGAGGTGTGTGGGGTCGGAGGTTTATTTTTTTCAAGGATTCAGCTGCTTTTGGGGAGGTGAGGACTTCACAGTCACTCTCCTTTTGGCAGATAGCCGAATATCCATTGCGAGTTTCAATTAGTCTGACTAGGGTTACCCCTAGTTCCCCGTGGGTGATGGCGAAGACCTCTTCCCGATCTGGCTTGGGGCCATCGGAGAGGGTCCTCAGTGGTATCTGCCGAGTCTCCCTCATTTATTTCTCCATTTCCGCATAGGGTCTGAAGAAATAAATTTTACGAAGACTCGGAGTGTTTGGCTATGTTCGTGTGTGTTTTGTGTGATATTTTTTACCAGTGAGAAAAAGAGTGGGTCAAAGTGAGTAGTCCCTGTCCAAAAACAAAAACAACCCGAGCAAAATAGCACTTTACCTTAGGTGCAGGCGCTTTTCGATAGCCTGCAGATCTTAGGTCCACCTTAAAGGGAGTCCGGTGTGGAAAACGGAGGGGGAGGGCGGAAGCAAGCTCACCCTCGCTACCGACGCACGAAGCGAGTGAAAATTCACTTTTTGATTGCTAAAACGCAATCTCACTAACGAACGTAGGCTGAATCAGTACTCCTGAGCGAGCAATCACTAAACGCGCGAAAATAACAATTTCGCAAATCGTATGCGAAGTCAAACGTAAGGTTGGCTTTATCAGAACACACGTGAGAAGAGCAAGACTTACTACAATTACAATTACAATTAAGTTTAAGGGGAGGGGGCGTGTGAGGGGAGGACGATAGGGTGTGTGGAGAGATAGAGAAAAAAGACAAGTTGAGAAGAGAGAAAAAAGTGTGGTAGAGGTGCAAAGAGATGCCTAGGGTCTGGTGATCAGACTTATCACTTTTATTTGTTTTCTTGGTTGCGTGTATTCATTGTTGTTGTGTTGGATTTTTTAATAATTATAAAATTATAATTATTATGGCGTTCAAGCCCTTTGTCTTAGCAACTTTAGTATTTTTTGGTTTGTGTTGTGCACTGTTTACTTTGTATATGTTTTAAAACATTTAAATGCGTGCTTATTGTTTTGTGTTTTTTGTGTGTGTGTGTTTATAATAGTATTCTTGTTTCTTCCTTTTCTTCTTTGGTAGTTTTCTTCTTTCGAAGTTCTCGTCGTAATCGGTAGGTTTTTCATCTCTTAATAGGGTAGTCTTTATCGGTAATTTGTCGTAGTAATTTTTCGAGTTTTTTCTTTGTTCTTATGATTGATCTTGTTTTCACAGGTATTTCTTTGTCTCATATTACGCATAGAACGGCACTTCGTCTCCGCCAGCCACTCGGTTGGCGGAGCTGGGGAATCTGGGGCGACAATCAGCTCTTCTGTTCTGGTTAATCATCTGGGTGATTTCATCACTCAGTTCACGATTAACCAGATCCTGCATTTTCCGGGTCCGTTCTTCGATCACCTTGTTAATGGGAATTATCCCGACCTCTCTGTGCAGATCTTCTTGCCTTCTTCTTTCTTGCCTGCGTGTACCCGTGATTAGGTACATGCATTTATTTTGCACTACTTGAAGTCGCCTCTTTTGTGTTTTTGAGACACATGAGAGGGTGGAGGCGGGATAAAGCAACGTAGATCTTACAAGGGCATTGTAGATCTTCTTCTTGTTGCTTTCACGTAGATTTCTAAATGTATAGAGAATTCTGACAGCGGCCGAGGCTCGAGAAATTCTTTCTTCGACGTGCTTCTTGTACCCGGTAGAGGTGATTTTCATACCGAGTACATTGCATTCGTTGGTGTAGGGGTATCGCATATCCCCCACACGCACGTCTTCCCTTGACGTGCGCCCGATGGGGACCACCTTGAATTTCTCTTGGTTTGTTCTTATTTTCCACTGAGCCTCGTAGTTATTAAGGTTCGCGATTTCCATCGCTGTCATGCGAGCTTGCCACGGCGCATTCCTCCATGGAGATACGATTATCTGGCTGAAATCACCGGCGTATTGAATATTGAGGGAATTGGGGTACACAGGGTCTGGGACGTCCGCGGTGTATATCGAGTAAAGGGTGGGGGACAGACGACCCCCCTGCGGGAGGCCCGCAGTGAGCGGAAACTTTGTTCCGTCCGTGCACCCTAGACTGACATACGCCGCTCTCTCCATGACATAGTCACAGAGAGTTCTTTCTAAGTTTTCACTTAGACCCAGCCGTAAGATCTTATACTGCATGCCCCGCTGCCACACCTTATCAAACGCCTTTGACACATCCCGACAAACGATATCCACATAACTCCTGTCCCGTTTAGCTTGGGAAAGCTTTTCCGTTATGACATTAATTGCCATTTCCGTACTTCGCTTCTTTCTAAACCCGAATTGGCAAGGGTTGTAGAGGGAGTTTTCTTCCAAAGACTTACTCAGGCAAGCAAAGCAGTCAAGATCTGGAGTGATTATCATTACTCGTTCAAATTCTGGAGTGATTAATTTTAATTGGTCAAATTTGGGACGGCTTATCTTTAAAGACGGCCAAAATTGGGGGTTGCCCATTTTTACCCGGTTAAGTTTGCAAGTGGTTATCTTAGTCAAATTTATGAGTGTTTCTCTTTTCTTGATCATATTTGTGAAAGCTTATGTTTACTTGGTCAAATTTAGGAGTACGTACCTTTTCTAGGTCAAATTTAGAAGTGCTGATGTATATTGGGCAAATTTGGGAGTGCTTATGTTTACTTGGACAAATCTGGGCGTGCTTAGCTTTGATTGTTCAAATTTGGTAGTAATTCTCTTTACTTGGTCAAATTATGAGCGATTTTCTTTATTTGGTCAAATTTGGCCAAATTAGTAGGGATGCATATCTTTAATTGGTCAAATTCTGCGTGGCTCTGTTTAATGATTAAATTTGGTAGTGCTTAGCGTTACTTCGTTAATTTTGGGCGCTTATCTTTACTTGGTCAAATTCGGGAGTGTTTATTTTTACATGGTCCAATTGGGGAATGCTTCCTTTATTTGGTTACTACCATACTTGATACTTGAAGGAGCGGCACACCCTCTCGGTTGCAGTTCCCCTGCACTGTTGAGACTACCTGGGCTTTATTCCTTCTAGACATTTCTATTTTACCTTGTTTTTTCCTACTCTCTTTACAAGCTGCTTCTCACCTATTTTCTTGACCGGTGGCTCACATTGCAGGCTAGTCGCAAACAAACTTTCGTACATTCATTCCTGGTCGAGTCCGTGTGGGGGAGGGGGGAGGTAGAAAGCTGATTCACCCCTCCCTCCTGGCCCCAGTTTTGGTGGTGGGTTTTAAGATGTCTGCATTACTCCTACCCCTTTCATCTTCCACTGCCCTTCACCCCACACCACTCTCTTCTTATCTCTCCTTTGACGCACCACTCAGAGGGTGACTCTGGGGCCTTGTGTGCCCTCTCACCCTGTAGGGGGATCTGCGGCAATAGACATACATATCTTCCACACATTTTCCCCTTCTCTAATTAAAACACTTTTTTGTCTCTCGGGGACCTTTTACGAAGAGACTATTTCGTGATGCTTTCTAAATACGTGATTATTTCGTGATAGTTTCTAAGTACGTGATTATTTCGTGATATTTTCTAAGTACGTGATTATTTCGTGCTACTTTCTAGTTACGTGATTGTTTCATGATAATTTTTAACTCCATTATTATTTCGTGATACTTTCTAAGTACGTGATTATTTCATGATACCTTTTAAGCACGTTAATATTTCGTGATACTTTTTAAGTACTTAATTATTTCGTGATACTTTCTAAGTACGTGATTATTTCATGATATTTTCTAAGTACGTGATTATTCCGTGATTATTTTCGTGATACTTTTTAAGTGCGTGATTATTTCGTGATACTTTCTAAGTACGTGAATATTTTGTGATACTTTCTATATAGGTGATTATTTCCTGATATTTTCTAAGTACGTGATTATTTCTTGAAACTTTCTAAGTAGATGGCTATTTCGTGATACTTTCTAAGTATGTGATTATTTCGTGATATTTTCTAAGCGCGTGGCTATTTCGTGATATTTTTTAAGTACGTAGCTATTTGGTGATCATTTTTAAGTACGTGGCTATTTCGTGATAATTTTATGTACTTGGCTATTTCATGAGCATTTTTTATTACAGGGTTATTTCGTGATACCTTTTCGTTGGTAATTTTAAGAATGTGCGATTTCGGGATAATTTGAGGACGTGTCTAATTTTACAAACGAGGATACCCTGTGTTTACTTTAAAAACGCGGCTAATTTCACGTAGTTAGTTCATTGGAATTCATTACGAACATAACTATTTATTGTCTAATTGTCACGTATGTGGCTACATCTTAGTTACTTTTACGAACATAGTTATTTATTTGTATTTTTGTAAGATTCTGGCTCTTTTTAGCTACTTTTACGTACCTCGATGATACATCGTAGTCACTTCTACGAACGTGGCTAGTTCGTGACATTTTTTTCGATCACGGCTATTTTGGTACTAATTTTACGGACGCAGCTACTACGTAGTTACGTTTACGAATTTAATTATTTCGTGGCAATTTTATCGCCATGGCTTTTACCTGGCCACTTTTAAACACCTGGTACCTCTAGTTCCTTCCTTGAATGCGGTTATTTCGTGATTAATTTACATACTTGACTAATTCTTAGTTCCTTTTACGAACGGAGGTAGTTCCGCTCAACCTTTATGATGTTGCTACTGTGTGGCTAATTTTACTTAAGTGGTACTTCGTAGTTACTTAACCTACATGGCTTTTTCGTGGCAATTTTTACGTTCGTGGCTATTCCGTGCCTAATATTACGTACACGGTTTCTTCGTAGTTACTTTTAAGAACTTGGTTAGTTCATGTAGTTTTAAACGAATGTCGCATTTTGTAGCGATTTTCCTGAACGCCGCTATTTTGTGGCATGTTCGTAGCAATTTTCAGGGCATGTTCTCTACTATTTTTACATACGTAGAGATTTCGTGGCATGTTTTGGGCTATTTTTCGTTATGTTCATGATTTTTTTATTTTACAAGTTCTTTGCAGGTTGGCGGCCTTTCCTATAACTTCGTTATTTCTTAACATGTTTTGCGGCAATTTTTTCGTACGCGGCTATTTCGTGGTATGTACTAGCCTATTTTTACTAGCGTCTTATATCGTATTTTTTATGAATGTGACTATTTTATGATCTGTCCGTGCCTATTTTTACGAGCCTGTTTATTTCGTGCTAATTATTTAGAGCATGACCTCTTCCTAATAGTATTCAGCAACGCTGCTATTTATTGTCATTTTTAACAAAAGTCGCACATATGCGGACATGTCATGATATATTTGTGCCTATTTTAGGAACGTAGCCATTTCGTTGCAATTTTCATAAACGTGGCTATTTCGTGTAATTTTGTACGAATATGGCTATTTCTTAGCAATTTGGGGATGTATATATCGTGGCAATTATTTAATGAGGCTATGTCATGGCTAAGTCGTGGCAATTTCTACGAACATGCCTATTTCATGACTTAGTCATCTCGAACCTCCATAGCTCTCATCTAACAGTAACTGACCTTTCTAATATGATTTCCGACCACTTCTTGGTCAATTTTAAATCCTATATTCCCTACCACCTACCTCCTCGCTCGTCCCGAGATCCTACTCCTTTCCGGCGACTATCGTCAATTGATACTACTTCTCTCTTTAACGATGTTGTTTCTGCCCAACCTCCTATTGATACTACTGCTTCACCTGACCAAACCTTAAACTCACTGCACCAATCATTACTCGCCTGCCTTTACGTGCACGCCCCACTTATCACTCCTTCTTCAAACCACCATCACCGCGCCCTTTGGTTCACCATGGAACTCCTTCGTTCAAGGACGTGCCCATGAACGTGCCCTCCGTAAAACAGGCTCCCGTGGACAGGACACGACCTCCTTCTCACTTGCCTATCGCCTTGTTATTTCGACTTATTCTTCCAAATTAAAATCAGTCCACGAGGAACATTCACGCAAACTTTTGTCTGAGAGCAAGAATGACCCTCGGACTATCTTTCGTCTCCTCCTTCGTCTTTCCTCGCCTAGCCCCATTTCCCCTCCCTTTCCCCCCATCACCCCCCTACTCTTTCTAAAAATAATTCTGATAAAGTTATTAACATTTGCGCCGTACTACCACAGTCGTCTGAACAAGCCCATGCTGTTCTTCCTGACCATTCTCCAGTGCCGCTTAACGTCCTCACTCGGGCGTCCTCTGAGGAAGTAACTACCCTGGTCTCACGCTCTAACAAATCTGGATCCCTTAATGACGTCTGTCCCCCCAAACTCCTCCACCAAGTTCTCCCTGCTGTCCTCCCACAAATTCTTCATATCTTTAACACTTCTCTTGACACAGGGGTGGTTCCCTCTTCCTTAAAACATGCCTCAATTCGTCCTATCCTTAAAAAAACACACCTTATTCCCTCTGAACCATCTAGCTATCGCCCTATCTCACAGCTTCTATTCCTCTCTAAGATCCTCGAGAGAGTTTTTTTCTCTCGCCTTAATGACCATATTTTTAACTGCAATATCGATGAAACGTACCAATCGGGGTTCAAAGCGGAGCACTTTGCTGAAACTGCTCTTCTTAATGTTTCAGACGGTTTACGTAGAGCTGCCGATAGGGGTTGTACGTCCATTCTAGTCTTCCTAGACCTCTCCTCTGCTTTCGACACCATCGACCACACTATCCTCCTTGATCGTCTTCAAACTTTCCTTGGTCTCTCGGGCACTGACCTTGCTTGGTTCCGCTCATACCTCTCCTCCCGCACTCAGTCGGTCGCGCTCGATAACCTCTCCTCCGAGCCCGCGGCCATTTATTTTGGGGTGCCTCAGGGCTCAGTCCTTGGTCCCCTCCTCTTTCGCATCTACTTACTTCCTCTTGGCTCCCTTCTTCGCGATTTGGGCCTGTCCTTCCACCTCTATGTTGATGACACTCATATATACCTTTCCTCATCCCCTGTGTCCTTCTCTCAATTAATTACCAAGCTCCTTTCAGCTTACACCTCCATAAACCAATGGCTGTCTGCGTCTGCTAACTTTCTCAAACTTAACCACAAAAAACTCAAGTTCTCCTTGTTGGTACCGCTTCGATGGTGGAGAAATTTAAATCTCTCTTCCCCTCCCTTAACCTTGGGGAAACCAATGTCGCCTTCTCTGATACCGTCAGTAATCTTATTTTCGACGAGCAACTCTCGTTTAAACCGCACACCCATCGTATCTGTAAGTCTTCCCTCGGTTTCCTCCGCAACTTCTCACGTGTTTAATCCCATTTTGATCGACGAAGCCTTGAGACTGCTATTCATGTCTTCGTCACCTCACGCTTAGACCACTGCAATTCTCTTCTAGTGAATCTCCCTTCTTCGTCACTTCGCCCCCTACAACTAGTTCAAAACTATGCTGCCCGGCTCCTCCTTCGCCGCCCCCGGTTCTCTCCTTCGATGCTTCTGTTACAGGAGCTACACTGGTTACCTATTCCCTTCCGTACCCACTATAAAATTCTTCTCATCACCTACAAGGCCCTAAACCTCGAGGCTCCACCTCATCTCTCGTCTGCCCTCTCCCGTCGTCAAACTCCTCGGGCACTCCGGTCTAACTTCGCTCCCCTCCTGAACACTCCTCGTTCTGTCCTCTCCTCTATGAGTGACCGTTTATTCTCAGTTTGTGCTCCTAGACTCTGGAATGCTCTTCCTGCCGAAATCCAATCCTCTTCCTCCCTTCTAAACGTCTCCTGAAGACTCATCTCTTCAGAATTGCCTTCTCTCCCCTGTAAACTTTCTCTACACTCGCTACACAACCTGCGCTCTGGGAGGGCTAACAGCCCTGAAGGGCGCATTATAAATACCTATTATTATTATTATATTATTTCGTGGCTAATTTTACGCACGTGGCTACTTCGTAGTTACCTTTACTAACCTGTCATTTTTTTCAATCGTGGCTATTTCGTGCTGAGATTTACGTACGTGGATACTTTGCAGTTGCCTATACGGAAGTTATTGTTTGTATGTTTGTTTGTTTTTAATTTTATGATCGTGGCTAAATTTAAGTAGTGATTAATTAATACGTAATGTAATTACTCTTACGGTCGTGGCATTTCGGGGGGCAATTTTTACGAACGTGACCATTTGGTGTCGTGTGTGGGACTATTTTAAGGGCATTTCCTGACAACGGAATTTAGGGTTGATGAGGACTCTATAGAATTCATTTTCCTTCGTCACTTTCATTTTAATTATTCATTTTTCATCTCTCCTCCCCTTTTTTTCATCCTCTGCAGGGGATTAATTTCCTCCAGCCACGAGAGAACTTGCCTTCGTTGCGAGAGAGAGTCAGATGCCGTGTAAATGCCCACCCTTCACGCCCTCTAATTAGGACTTTCTTTTGCTTTTTTACATATGTACCGCCATTTTCACTTCACCTAACCTCATTACCTTCTTTACTTACTTCTCTTTACATCCTTCAGTTGGAGATGCCGTCGTTGGCTTCTTAGTTTCAAGTAATAATAATAATAAACTACTACTAATAATAATTGCTTCTTACTTTCAAGTAATCATAATAATAAACTACTACTACTACTACTACTACTACTAATAATAATAATAATAATAATAATAATTGTGCAGTAAGATCAAGTAGTGGTGGTAAAGCGTTAAGAAGAAAATCGTAATATACCCCTGGATGTTCATTTTCCGCCAAAATCGCGTTTAATACCACATTAAGTTTTGGTTGTATTAACTTGGTACAAAATTACACTTCATTAACAGGTAGAATGCTACATACAGAGTCAATCCCGCCAAAATCGCGGGAAGGTAAAATGCTGCGGAGTCAATTCCCGCCAAAATCGCGGGAAGGTAGAATTTTACGAACTAGTCATTTCATTTATATCTGGCTTATCTTTACTGAGTTATCTTAAAATTAGTTTACTTTACAAAATTAATTTAGAGATCGCTTATTTTACTTGTCTACACTGAGATGGCTTATATTTACTTGATACATTTCAACTTTATGCCTTACTTTGATTTTAATAAAGTGAGTTTAAATATACCGCCTTTGTAAAAAAAAAAAAACCCTGAAAGGATTAGATAGAAAAGGAAAATTCCTGTGTACTTGTAAAGTCCTGGTGTAACTATTCATCGGTGGGAGGGCCGACAAACCACATTTCAATCAGAACGGTTAGGAGATTGTTTGAAAGGTGTGTTGTGACAAGGAATAGAAAATGAACAAGTGACCAACCCCGAACGAACTGATACAATTAGCTCCAACCCCAAGAAGGTTTTAGACAAAATCCCTCCATCCGAGAACCAATCTCCACGGGACAACATCTCCCTAGGATACAGTGCGCCTCTTTATTTCAACAAAAATCTAACCTAACCTCCTTCTCGCCTTATCTCATTTTTTGGAAAGAAAGTCAAATCTTGTTGGCAAGTTTAAATTTTCGAAGGAATGTGAATATTTTTAATACTCCAATAAAATATGTTTTCCAGTCTCACAACGAGAAATAAGCTTCTCGAAAGTTTGATAGTACAAGCAGTGCTGCCATCTCCACGAACCCCCATGGAAGACAAAGAATCTACACCTATAGGCATTTTAAAAGATATGGGAAAACAGGAACTTTTTAGATTTTCTCAACAGATATTGCATTAAATTTAAATATTTATTCATTGATTTTATGAGTTTGAATTTTTTGACGTAATATCTATTTTTATACAATTAAATTTTCATCAGTAAAACTATTCGATTTTCGTCTAACTGTTAATTCTATTTAGCATGGGGTTAACTACAGTTAACATAGTTTGTAACCTGTAATTATGCATATCCTGATTAACCAAATTTTACCTAATTACATAAACAAGTAAATCTACCGGAATCACTTCAGTAGCCGGAGTTTGGGGAAAGTGAAAGACGAAATAATTAGTGTAATATTGTGTTAACATTTCGAAGTCCTGTGGGTGGATTTTGTCCCCAATTAAATTTGTCTTTGGTGGATTTTGTCCTCAATTAAATTTGTCTTTGGTGGATTTTGTCTTGATATGGAGTGAAGTAAGAAGCTTGGAGAAGCCTCCAAATTAACAAGAATAGAAGTGGCTATCAACTTAGTGGATGAACAAGGAGAGAGAGAGAGAGAGAGCGAGAGAGAGAGAGAGAGAGAGAGAGAGAGAGAGAGAGAGAGAGAGAAGAATTGAAGGCATAAATAGGCCAATGAAGAGTGAAGGTGACTGTGAAAAAGTGAATCATTAATCCTATCAAAAACAAGAGAAATAGAACAATACAATTAGGAAAATTTATCTATCGATTGGGACAGTGAATTTATCCACCACGTAATGTAAAGGAAACTGAATTTAATCAAAGTTCAAAGTTCATGAAAGTGATGAAATGTGTGGTAGGTTTTCATAGGTGTGAAAATGTTTACTAGTTTGCCTTGGTGTTGAGGGCATCACTAGCATGCTTTCTTCTTGTTTGTCTAAAAATTATTTTTCCTCCGTCAATAATGTTGCAGGTTCTTACATTGTTATATATATATATATATATATATATATATATATATATATATATATATATATATATATATATATATATATATATATATATATATATATATATATTTGATTCCATTAATAAGTTCCTCCGTCGTGGCTTTCAAGCCTTTCCGTTGCTTTTTATTTTGCTAATTATTCTCTTGTTACATATGGGCATTTTTGCCTCTTTTATTCGTACTTGGTTATTTATTAGTTCGTTGTTTCTTTTTATTTAAATTATAGTTACTTTGTTGTTATTGTATTTAGTTATTCATTTATTATTTTCAGTTTAAATCTTAGTTTGGGTACTTCGCCTCTTTTCATTTATGTTAATCTATCTTCCTTTTCTTATTATTATTTGGTTAGTTTTGTTGATTATTTATTCTTCTTCACTTCTTTTTGTTTCAGTTAAATTTTAATTTGGGCACTTTGCCGTCTCTTTGTTAAAGTTCATTGCCTTTTATACTTCTCTTATTTTGTGTTAGTTAAGTTTTGATTTGAATTTGGGCACTTCGCCTTTTTTTATTAAAGTTAATTTCCTTTTGTATATTGTTAGATGTAAATAGGTCTTATATTCTTTCTTGCACAGGTTTTTCCGCTGGCGAATAGAGATGTCCTTTCTACTGCGCGTAGTCTGTGTTCCGGTATGTCTAAATTGTTGTTAGTTGTTGGGAGTATTTCTTGGTCTACTTTGTCCCAAGTGTTTCTCCCTAGCCTTTGGATCTCCATATTGATCGGTTTTAGTCCGATTCTATCATGTAGTACCGATTGTCGAATATGGTTGATCCTTTTCGTGCCAGTTATAAACAGTGTGGCTTTATTCTGTACCCTCTGCATCGTCCAGAGAGAGGTACAGCTTGCCATCTGCGTGATCACAGCCGGGTACACCAGGATGGATCGTACCAGGGCCATGTAGAGTTATTTCTTATTTGGCAAGTTGAGGCTTCGGAAACGGTAAAGTTTCTTCAGCTCTCTTTTGGCTAGGGAGACTCTGTAGTTTACGTGGGCCTTGTATCCTGATTTATAAAGACGTAAGCCCAGGACATTTTCCTCGTTAGAGTAAGGATAAATTTCATTGTCGACGCGGACGTCGTCTCATTTCCGGCGGTTTGTTGGAATTATAGTGAACTTCTGGCGGCTGGTCTTTATTTTCCACTTTTTTTCATAACGATTGATGTTATCAATCTCGGGAGCTGTTGCCCTTGCTTGACTTCCAGGGTTCCTGAATGGATTTGGAACGATTTGTGTGATGTCATCCGCGTATTGCAGATACATCGAATCGTACCTCACTGGAGCAGGAAAGTCAATTGTGTACACGAGGTACAACAAATGACTCAGACAGCTGCCTTTTAGAACTCTCGCCTCGAGTTCGAATTCGAGTCCTTTGTAGCCCTCGATCGCGATTTGGGCTCTCTTATCCGTGACATAGTTACAAAAGACCCTTTCCAGGATTGGGTTTAGCTGGAAGTTAAGGATCTTGAATTGTAGCCCTCTCAACCAGACCTTATCGAAGGCCTCATTTACATCCCGCAGCACCACGTCTACATATTTTCTCTCAGCTTTGCTGCATGCGAGTTTTTCCGTTAGAAGGGCGAGGGCGGTTTCCGTTCCTCGTCCCCTGCGGAACCCCTGTTGGTGAGGACTGTGAGCAACTAGCTCGGCTAGTTGTTCTTGAAGCCTGTCAGCCAGGATCTTCTCATAGACTTTCGCAATGAATTCCAGCAGGGCGATTGGCCTGTAATTGACCAGTTCATCAGGGGGTTTACCTCCCTTGGGTATGAAGATTATTTTAGCAAGCTTAAAACCCTCAGGGAAGCGTTGTAAGCGTTTGTAATTCCCTAAATGATCTGCTGTGGGTCATTTACCAAGTTGTTTCTGGTGACGTCCGTCCAGCCTGGTGCCCTTTGTTCAAAGGTTCCTGGTGTTATGAGACGGCCATGGTCCGCCATCACCCTGCCTTCGTCCACTTGATGTTGAGGGTGTGTGCGGTGCATAATCTGATTCAGATCTTCGATCAGTTGGCCTTCGAATTCCTAGTCGAAGTCTTCATTGTCTTCTGGGGTGATCCTTAAGACGCTTTTCCAAAAATTCCTGAATCTGTATTCTAGAACCGCCGGATCCTCTATATAATATCCGTTGTCTTTTATTCGAGCCTTAGTTCTTCCAGTTAGTCCTTTTAGGTTCTTGACTTGACGCCAGAATTCAGCCGGGTTGAGCTCGCTATCAATTTTGGCTATCAGGCTGTTCCATATTTCCTCTTGTTGGAGGTTGATAGGCTCTTTTAGCTCGGTGCTTAGGCGCTGAAGGAGAGAGCTTCTTTCCTGGTTAGGACCTTCCCGTCTTATCTCTTCGTACACTTCCCTGTGAACACGAGCGATCTCTCTCTCTCATCTCCTCTGTCCTCCTGGGCTGAGGAGGTCTTTTATACCCAATCTTGGGTATGCACTCGCGGTCCGCTTCTAGTATGGACGTAGTTATCCTCTCCAGTTCTCCATCTATCTCCTCCAAGGCTGCGTCGCTTAGGTCAACTGGGGCGTATTGACTGAGTCGTCTCTTGTAACGTTCCCAGTTGGCCAAGGCGTAGTTTTTTCGGAGAGAGACTGGAAGCTGGATCGGAGCGAGAGATACTGTGGTGAGGATCGCTATGTGATAACTTGGGACTCTTGGGCCCAGCTCACTATGGTAGATGAATGGGAAGCCTTCACTTGTTAAGATTATGTCAGGTTTGGTTGCTGATATGGAAGTGATATAGGTAGGAAAATCCGGCCCTATTCTTTGGATGTTTTTTCTTCCTATAATCAGTTCCAAGTTTCGGCCTCTTTCGTTGGTACTACCATAGCCCGCCGCACGGCATCTGGCATTGAGGTTGCCCCCTAAGATTGCCATTGTGCGGTGCCCAAACAGTGGGTAGAAGTTATTTAACGGGAGATAGGCTCGACGAGGGGGTTGATAGGCTGCAGCTACGAGGGGCGGTCAATATGTTTTGCGAATCGGTAGGGCAAAACAGAGGAAGGGGGATGGCTGTTTGTGGGGGTGTTAGGACAAGTTACGACAAGTCAGGATCTGCAGCCGCACCCTCCTGCTTCCTCTTATTAAGGAGCAGTAGCTGATCACAGATCGTCAGTCACAAATTTTTCAACAATGGAGAAGGTTGAGCACCGCGCAGTGATCAATGTTTTGACCAAGGAAAGCAACAATGCAAAAGAGATCCATGAATGCATGGTTGCAGTGTATACCAACACCGCCCCTTCCTATGCAACCATTGCTCGTTGGAATACGTAGTTCCGCCATGGTCGTGAGTCCTTTGAAGATGACCCCCGCCCAGGACGCCCGTGAGACGTGACCAACGAGGACAATGTGGCCCGTGTGGAGAGAGGATCCTCGGAAGTCTACGGGTGAAGGTCGAAGAAATCGAGCGAGAACTTGGAATATCACATGGAAGTGTTATCAACATCATCCACGACAATTTGGCCATGACCAAGGTCTCTGCCCGTTGGGTCCCTAGAAACCTGATGCCCCATGATCGACTTCAACGTCGTCAAAGTCCAAAAGGCCAGAGTTGCACAAGCTGCCCTGCGCGAGTGCGGATTCGAGGAGCTAAACCATCCCCCCCTACAGTCCAGATCTGGCCCCTAGCGACTACTTTTTATTCCACCAGCATAAGGCTGCACTGCGTGGACGCCAGTTTGGGGACGATGAAGATGTCCAGCTCGCCGTCCAGGAGTAGATTGAACAGCAGTCGGGAGATTTCTGGTTGTCGGGAATTCGAAGCGTCAGGGACAAGTGGCGCAAGTGCATTCAAGTCGAGGGTAGTTATATTGAAAAATAATAAAACACTTTTCCTCATATCTCGTTTCCTTATATCCGAATTTCAAAACTTATTGACCGCCCCTCGTATCACGAGGTCTCCTACCAATGTGTGGAGGAGTTCAACCCCCCAAAAGGATTCATCCAGTTCTGGTAGATGTTTGAACGACACGTTCCCCTTGATAGCTATTGCAGCACCATCAAACCTTTCCTGAGAATGATTCTTCATGATCACTCTGTAGCCCGGTATTTTAATTTAAGCAGATATAGTGCCAATGCCATGCTCTTTTATAAGAATGTTTCGGGGTCAAGCACCCGGTATATGTTTCCCCTCCCATCCGTTTACATTGAATGTCAGAATCCTCATTCTATGTTGTCTCTTTAGTGTTTCTGGGTTACGTTCTTCTTCCTCCTCTTTCTCTTCTTCTTGAACTCGGCGTTAGAAATTCGCTCGCAGGTGTTGTGATGTAGGGTCACATTATGGCAGAGCAGAGATTCTTCTACCGTTTCAGCGTTGACTTCAAAGTCGTATTCCCATTTAAACATTTTTTCTTTAATTCCGTGGAATATTTCCCTGGGTTCCATTTCTTCGGGAAAGGGAAACTGGTTGCATGCGTAAATTTTAAGGTTGATATTATCCGCACGCAATCTTTTGTTTTTCTGTTTCTTTCCCTTGGCCTTCTTTGTTTGTGAGGCTTCAGTGTCCGATGAGTCTGAGGACTCCGAGGAACGATTAATATCAGACCCAGCATTTTCCTTCTCTTCGCTGATTTCTTGTCTTTGTTTAGGGCCAGGGGTTTTCACTTCGATTGCTTGTTTCTTCTCGTTCTTGTTTCCAATTTTGAGGTTGTCTTGTCCATTTATTTGTTGGTTTGGGACCATCTGCAATTGTAGGACATCCCCAGAGGAGGGGGGGAAGCCGGGAACCACATTTGGTCCATACCGTTTTTGGCGAGCATTTGGTTTAGCTTTTTAGCGAACGTGCCAGGGCGCGTGAGATTCATGACGTGCGCGTAAAGGATGCACGTCATAATCTTTGTTAAGTTCTCATTTTGCAGCTTAAGGTATGTTTTTTTGTGTGTCCATTTCTGAGATGGCCACTTTTGCGGCTTGGGCGTAGATTGTGTTTGCTCTACGCGTTTCCTGTGGCTTCTTCGATTCATGTTTCCCTTTATAACCTCTTTTTTGACAGGGCAGGCCATGTCCATTGACGTGTGCCTCTGCCCACAGTTAACGCACTTTTCGTAATTATTCGTGCATGTCCTCCAATTGTGTTCCTTTTCGCTGAATTTGGAGCATGTTTCCAGTGGCTCCTTGCAGTCCTTAGTCGCGTGTTCCTCCTATTTTATAGCACCTAAAACAGAACTGAACTGGAGTGAACTCTCCTTTCTCGATCTGGTCCCCACTAACTTTGGCATTAAACATGAGTAGACCATGTTCTTTTGACTTTTGGGTCATAGTGGTTTAAGCACAGACTACCTTGAACACGTGAGTGTAGTCGCTGTTGTCCCTTCTGTTCTTAAATTTGATCACTTCGGCTACCTTGGCCCAGGTTTGTCGAAGCTGGATTTCCTCCTTGATCTTTTCTTTCGAGTGTTGCCCGATCCATGGGTCGACTCGCCGGCATACCACGCTCCTGTGGGCCAGGATCTGTGGTGGTACAGCAGGCTGCAGCCAAATTCTCCTAAGGACCTCAACTGCCTTTTCCTTGGTGATAGCCTCGATGTCCTTTTCTTTTTCATAGATTACGACATATCCCGAGGCCACCTCCAGCAGTCTCACCATGACAATGCCTAATTTGCCATACACAACCCAAAATACTTTTTATCTGTTGGGCTTGGCTGTCCGTCGATTCCCCGCAGAGGTATCCTGGTTGTGTTATCTTGGGCCATCTCTTCGAGAGAGTGCCCCCTCTGGGCTGTAATCTTCTTCGGCTCTGTAATCTTTTGGTTGTGGTGACTTGATCCTTTAGTAAATAGTTCGTGTCCCCTTTCTTCTTGCGATGGTGTTCTGTATTCGTTTTTGGTGACTCTTTCTACTTCGTAACTCAGCTTCCATGAACGTGAACTGCCAAATGGGGGATGAATGATGATGGGTGAACCCAGGGAGGCCCCTCAGACGGGTGAAATGTGGCGGACTTAATGATGGGTGGTGCTCGAATCAACTACCACCACCCGGGGGTGCTGCCCCGTCTGGGGTTTGGTTATCGATGCTGCTTCCCACTTACACAGGGACGGTTGCATTCCTCCTGTGGTTCTGGCCGGAAACTACCCTTAGGGACTAGAGCGAACTCTTCCCCAAAGCTTTCAGCATCCCCTCTTAACCGGGCCGCCTCTGACGCTGAGTTCCACAGTGGGCTAATCCTCAAACCTACTTTCCTCAACGCCTCCAATTATGACTATCAAAGAGAACGACATAGTTGCGACGAGCCTAAATGAGTGGCAGTTCAGTTCATTTCAGTTTCGTAACTCCGTCGAGGGAGTGGAGGGGATGGGGCGACATAAAGTCGCCTAGGAGCAGCTTCTAATTGTCTTCCCGAGAATCCCCGTGGGGAAAGGGAAAAGAATGTTTATGTTTTTCAAACAGTCTTTCCCTTTTCTTTGCCTCCTTTATCGGGTAAGAGATGTGTAGATTAGAGTAGTTTACTCAAAGAATTCTTCAACCGTCGTACTCCTGAATTTAATCATTTTCCACATAAACAACCCAAACAAATCACTGAAACATTCGAGAAAAATACCAACTGGGATAATATCACTAGATTTTCTCTTTACAAAATTAAGACTATTTCTAGTGTTTTATTTCTAGCGAATAACAAAAAGATATCATTAAACTTTTATTTATTTTTCTATGAAAATAAATATATGATCAACAATAAAAAGCTGAGGAAGTGTTACTATTTTGTTTGCTAAACTCTATAAGTAGATTAAAAATAATCTTGTTCACCCTCACAGCGTTCTGACCGGGTGATAGATATATCAGCTTTGATTGTGGTAAGGTCTTGTCTCTCTTCTAGCCAATTAAAGATAAAAAGGCCTCATGCAGTAAGGACAGGTATCTGAAGAAAATTACATACGCTTAGAAACAAGTGCAAAGTCAGTGGTCGAATTACATCCAATTAATGCCCTTAGCGAAAAATGCAAGAAAATTAAAGCCTATTTAAGTGATAAACCTCGTAGAAATTTAATACATGCACACAATCCTATTAACATACAGTGCCATTAAAACTTAGGTGCATAGAAAAATTAAATTGGAAACAATGAGAAATTTAAATCCCTGATAAGAAATGAAACAATTATAATCGTGCTGTAATGTTTCTTTTCCTCATGTACATATAACAGAAAGTCTTCCCTTAAATAGGTGCTTTATTTACTTGAATTTTTTGTTTGGTATCCCGTGGGTAGATGGCGCTCAAGGGTGTGAGGTGCAACAGATTTTTAGGTCTCATAAATAGTTGACAAATAGATGTATCAGGTTCTTACACATTTTCTCTTCCACTTACTTCATCACTACATTTACAAGCCTCTCTTTGCTAACATTTAATTAAAAGTAGAAGCAATAAATATTTTAAAATTCCTTATCACTAGCTCTATAAATTAAGAACGGGATTTTTGGGAGTATTTGAATAATAATTTCATCTTAGTTTGGTTATGACTTATGTATATTTTAAATTTTAATAAAGGTAATTTCTAAGAATTTCTTTAGAGTTTGAAAAAACAAAATAGTTTAGTTAATAAAAAATAAATATTAGCCAATGCTTTATAAATGTTTTAAAAGAAAATGAATTACAATTGGTGAAGTTCGGAAAATTTATTAAAATTTAAGTAAGGCTGCTTTTTTATTTTATCTATAACTATATTTTAGCAAAGTGATATTTTGAAAGGGGGGAAATTTAGTTTAGAGTTCCTTTTTAAACTTATTATAATTGGCGAAGTTCAGAAAATTTATAAAAATTTAACCATGGCTGCTTTTTTTTAGATTCTAAATTTTGATCTTAATAGCGAAGCCATTGCCTGGTTGTCAGTAGAAATTTAAAACTTCAATTTGCATAATTGGAACAAACAGTTAGGATGTTGTTTTTTTAAACTGAAAATCCGAAATTTTAAATTGATATTTTGCAACATTATCAATTATCCCTCATAAAAATATCACTTGAGGAAATAATGGTAAAAAATAGGGTTAAATTTCGGAAAATGCTCTCCATCGATTTTTTAGGGTGATTTTGTTATAAATATCTATATTTAAAAAAAACAAAAACGTAAATGCTATATTATAGTGTATATCAAAAAGATATATAGCAATTTCACTAATTAAGGCTGGCAAATTTCTAATTATGATGTTATGACGAAAAATAGATTGGCAGCAATCTTGGCAGCCACATTGTTAATTGGAATTCCATCATATTGTATTATATATTATTTCGAAGGGAATTTTTCTTCTGAATTAAAATATGATATGGACATTTCATATTAATCAATTTTAGAGAAAATATGATTGATTTAAAAAAGCATTCGGGGGCGAGGCTTATATCTCTGAAGTCAAGAAAAACTAGGGGCCTAACGACATCTGGCCATCGCCTTTGAATTCGAATCTAATGCTAGTCTTTCGACTTATGAATAATACGAGTTTATTTTACAAAAGCGGTTGGTGTGGGGGTTCAACCCCACAATTAAAAGGGGGTGTGGGGCGAAGCCTCCCCCCATTTAAAAATTATATTAAAATTCTATATAATACAATAACACTTTTGGGGAATTTGCCCAAGACAAACCAGTCTCTAAATTAGAAAAAAACCCGCTTGTTTTTGAGCACAAATATTTATATGAATTTTCCAAAAAATTGAGGGCGGGCATTTTCCGAAATATAACCCAAAATAGGAACATTCAAAAAAATAATGTCTAACTTTCAAATATGCTCTTATACGGTAGGCCTTTTAATAAACCTTTCAATATGATTACTTCATCTTTCATGATGAAAATCAAATAGAAGATAGAATAGGCCACTTTAAGGCGGGCGAACGAATTCCCTAATCCGATCCTAACCATTTTATACTTTCATGGGATTATTAGACAATTTTACCAGCCTTTTGCCTCGTTCTACATACGCGCAAATGGGGACCCTGGATTCGAGGGGATCGAAGGTCTCCAAGAACAAGTTCGTACAAAAGTAATTGTACCAAGTAGGACTCCACACGGGGGAGGGGGGATTGTATACTGTGAAAATTTGTTCCTAGATGCTTCAAATGTACCCTACCGGTCCCACTTTGGTAGGGGGGGGGGTTGTACCAATCTCTTCCATCACTCTGTTTATACTAATATTCTTTTCTTTTATTTTTATTATCATTTTATCCGTTTGTGCTTTCCTATTTTGTCCAATGCTTGCATAGATCCGACATCGGGCAGAAGGGGGGGGGGGGTAGACCCCATCGAAAAAGAAAAAAACCCTCAAGTACGAACTTCAAGTTAATCCAAAAGGAATTCAAATTCGAATTTTTTAAAACCTGTGCTCTTGTTCGAATTTCTTCTGACTGAGGTAGCCTATTGTGCCCTTCCTGCCCCAACATTTTTAAGTTGATATAATTTACTGTACTTTTCCACTCAATTTTTTTTTTCAATTCTTTTTGTTGCCCTGATTATTATCGTTTTATTTTATTTTCCTCTCCTAAACTAGACTAGGTACAACGATGAGGAAAGGGGACGTTAAGCTGGACCAAATATCGATAACTAAACCAACAGGTTATTTAATAACAATAATGAATTTTTATAAAAGAGAAAGAGGAAGGGTTTCAATGCACTATTGAAGACTCTAAGGTAGGGAGAGGAGCGAATAACAGCGGGCAGATCATTCCACATTCTAGGAGCAAATATCGAGGAAGCACGATCACCATGCAGCACAGACGATTACGAGGAACAAGCGGTGTGTGTGGGGGGGGGGTCCTAATCATATGGTTGTGAGAGGCTAGAATGGGGTGAGTGAGGAAGGTAGGTTGGAGAGATATGTAGCATTTAAAGTCATATACAAGAAAGAGCAGGACCTTGAAAATGATCCTGTATCGAATGGGCAGCCAGTGCAGAACAGGAAGCAGAGGGGAAGGGGATGTCCACGACGGAGAAGAACATCTAATGCAAAGTTTTAGAGGGGTCAAAGTGTGGAAGCTTGTGACCCAGCAAGAATGGAGATGCAGCAATCGAGGAAAGCGGCCCCACCCCCCAGAAAACCCCCCAGAAAACAACAACAACAAAAAAGTAGCAATCCATAACCTTTGTTGTCAAAGTGGCTAATATTACGTTAGCAAAATGAGCTTTGAGAGATGACTCAAAAGTGATGCCATGATTCTTGACACTAACGGAAAAGGGGGAGATGAAAGGCACGAAGGCTAAAAGAAAAGAGCATAGGTATTGCAACGAGCCACATCCGAAGCAGTTCCCACCACCAATACTGATTTTGTAATGGTTGAGTATCAGAAAGTTGTCTGGGAGCAGCCATTCGGTGATGGTGGAAGCGCATAATAGATTTCTAAGAGTCCTGACAAACGAAGCCGGCGAGAAGGGGAGATAGATTCGTTTAGAAATGATATGAGTGGAACCAGTTAAGTACGGTACATAGACAACCAGGAAGTAGCAAATCGGTGAAGAACAATGTGGTCAGTGTCAAATGCTGCCGAGATATCAAGAAACACCGGAATGAAGAGCTGACCAGGATTGACCGCTTGACGAAGGAGGTCATTTGCATTTAGTTAGATGTGTCCACTGTCCAGCCTTAGAACCATTTCTAAAATAACATTAGCGTTGAGTGAAAAAATGTGATATAAAATCCGGGCTGCCACCACCCTTTCAAGGACTTCTCAAAAGATCAGGAGTTGAGAGATTGGGTATGTTAGGTTAGGTTAGAACCGTTTCGTTTCAAGTTCGGTTTCTTAAGGGTGGGACGAAGATGAGCATATTTGAAGTTAAATGTTAACAGCTGAGAAGGAGACATTAAATATATATCTGAGGTAAAGGAGAAGGACAGGGAAGAAATAACAGTATAGACTTATAGGGGGGTTAAGTCCTTAGGGGCAATAGGGCGAGAGAAATTAATTCGGGGGTGGGGGTGATAGGGGACTTACCCCGCGGCGAGGAATGGGGAGGCAGGTATTTCAGAAGGGGTGAGAGTGGAAAGAGACTAGGGCGTCGGAGGGGAACGGAGACTAGTAATAAGCTTGAATAATGCATGTGGTTTATTTTATTATTTGCAAGGATATAATGGGTCAGACCAGAAAGATGGGTAGTAGTGAGTAGCAAGTGATTAAGCTACAGAGGGTGTAGCAATCTCCGCGCCACGACCACGGGCAGTCCGAAGTCGCCTATCGCATGTTCCTCTGCGTTTCTTAACATTTGAAATAGTGTCTAAGAACCAATGGGACTGCCAGAGTAACAAGGAGTAACAAGGAAAGTAAGTACCCTAGGAGACCTTACGGTCCATTTAAAGAGGGTACCTTTGGACTAGCAATCGAAAAGGCACATGGCTGCTCAATTGTTTTGCGTCCCTGAACGGCCGCTTTTCATGACTTTGTCTAGTCTTGACTTAAACTGGTCAACAGATGCACTGTTGACAACTTCCACTCGAAGTGCGTTCCACTTACCGCAGATACTGTACGTGAAAAAGTTTCCACACAGATTGCGGTTGTAACGCTTCAGTTCAAGTTTGAAGCCGTGATTGCGCGTTCTGTTCTCACTCAGTGTGAAAATATCCCGGTAGTCAACATTGTCGAACCCGCGAAGTATTTTGAAAACTTCGATGAGCTGACCACGCAGTCTACGGGTTTCCAGCGAGAACAGATTTAATTCCCTTAGTCTATCCTCATAACTTTTAGGTCGGATAGAGGAAATCAGCTTGGTTGCCCTGGCTTGTACGCGTTCCAACCTTGCGATATCCTTTAGAAACGAAGGACTCCAAAATTGTACGGCATACTCAAGGTGCGGCCGAACCAGGAAGTTGTACAGACAAAGTACTATCTCCTTGTTACGGTATCCAAACTGGCGCTTTATGTAGCCTAACATCCTTTGGGCTTTCTTCTCTGCCTCAATGCACTGTTTCGAGAACTTGAGGTCGATAGTGATAGTTACACCTAAGTCCTTCTCAGTGTCACTCGATTCAAGAGCAGTGCCTTTAAGGATATACTGAGATTGGGGGTTTCTGTGGCCGATATGCATTACTTTGCATTTGCTTCACGTTAAACGGCATTTGCCACGTGTCCGACCACTCCCCAATCTTCCCAAGATCTTCCTGCCGGCGGGCAGTATTTCCATCCTTTGCAACGTTCATACCAAGCTTGGTATCGTCGGCAAATTTGGAAATCTTGGCAACCATGTCACCGTCCATTTCGTTGACGTAGATGATGAATAGTAGTGGTCCCAGGACAGAACCTTGAGGCACCCCGCTAGTAACGGGCACCCACTCAGAATCCTGTCCATTCACCACCACCCGTTGCCGTCTGCCACTTAGCCAGTTCTCGATCCAGCCGGCTACTTTTCCGTCTATGCCCAGCGCTCACACTTTCCAGGGAAGGCAGCGGTGTGGTACCTTATCAAAGGCTTTCTGAAAGTCTAAGTACACCACATCAACCGCCTTGTCCGGATCGTGCTCACTGAACACGAAGTGGAAGAATTCCACAAGGTTCGTCAGGCATGAACGTTGCCTTCGGAAGCCGTGCTGGGAACTCCTCAGTAGCAGGTTTGACTCTAAATACGACGTCATTTTGTCCACCATCATGCTTTCCATGAGTTTACCGACTATCGAAGTCAGACTGATAGGTCAGTAGTTCGACGGTTGGCATCGGTCTCCTTTCTTGAAGATAGGAGTCACCTCCGCTTCACGCCAGTCTCTAGGAACGCATTCGGTCCGGATTGACATGTTAAAGATTGCGCTCAGGTGTCGTGACACTTGATCGCGCACTTCTTTCAACACTTTGGGTAGAAACCCATCCGGGCCAGGTGACTTGTTCGTCTTTAGGTCACTGATCTTTTTTTTTATTTCCCCTTCGGTGAAGTCCATATCCTCCAGCTTTTCCCCCGAGTAGGAATCCATTGGCTGGGGGATAGGACTACACTCTTCAGTAAACACTGAAGAGAAGTAGTCGTTGAGGAGGTTAGCATTTCCTGCATCTAAGTGCTTTAATGTCCCCTCCTCATTTCCCAAAGGGCCAATCGTTCGACGGATTGGTTTACGGCTGTTCACATATCCAAAAACTCCTTGGGATTCTCTTTACAGAGTCTCGCCACTCGGAGTTCCTCAGAACGCTTAGCCGTCCTTATGCTGGACTTCACTCTCCTGGCTAGCCTCCGGTATTTGTCAAAGTCACCCGAGATCTTCGATTGTCGGTACACAGTTCTCTTCTTTCTAAGCAGTTGGCCGATTTCTCGATTAAACCACTTTGGTTGAGCAGAAGACCGACGGGGACATTTCAGAGGGATGAAACGCGATTGAAGACTCATGAATGTGGTTTTGAAACTGTTCCACGAGTCTTCAACAACATCGCACACTTCTAGCCTCGCGTCAGTCAGTCCAGCACGAAGACCTGCAAAGTCTGCTCTTTTCAAATCGAGTTTCTTCGATTTACTAGTTACAGGCCCTGCCTTCGGAACTTTGACTACAAATCTAATTAGTCGGTGGTCACTGCCACCGAGCTCTTCGCCAACAGAGAGGTCCTCAACGATGTCATCCTCAGAGGTGAAAACCAAGTCGAGAATATTGTTTCCTCTCGTTGGCTCTCTCACCCATTGAGTGAGGAACTCGTTGTTCCTCAGGGCAGGAGGAAAGGATAGGGTAAAAAGGAGCCAAAGGTCACGATGAGGTCAGTAGAGTCAAATGGGGGAAGGGGGGGAGTGATGCAAGGTCCCTTAGTCATAGGTTCATGATAAAGGGAGTAGAGACGACGATGATAAGACTTTGTGGCAAGTGATAAGTAAAAGAATGATAAAAAATAATTAATGGGGAAGTGTGGATGGGTCTGTTATGGCTAGGTATTCAATTAGGAAGGAGGCGATTATGTCAAGGGTATTTTCATACGTATGAGTGAGGGATTTGACAGGTTGACAGAGTGAGAGTAATGCTTAAAAATGTCAAGAAGTGGCAGATAAGTTGGGGTATGCTGAGGAAATGTTCAAATCCAAGGTTGCAGAGGGGTGAAAACAGACCTTGTTAATAAATTCACCCAATCATCGAAGAATCTGTAGGTAGAGTGACCGGGGTGGGCGGTAGATAATCGCAATTTCTAAAAGTGCGTTTCAGAAGCAAATCTGCAAGCATAGTTTCGAAAGTATGGTGGGGAAATCAATTGGAATGAAAGAGAGAGAGAGAGAGAGAAAGATAGGGGTGGGGGAGCAGTGATTAAACCAACCTCAGCAGCCAGAGTTTGTAGCCACCCCCCCATCGCAAACCATGTTTCTGCTAGGTCAAGTGTAGCCATCTTCTCAGATGATATAAATTCATGACTGAAATTACCTTTCTCTAACATCAAACATTTAATGTTGCCTTTTGTGTATATATTTTTGATGCCCCCTCCCCGTTCTCCCCCACACATTAGGATCAAGGGCAGATGCCATTAATAAAGGCCATTTGACAGATCATTTGAGGAAATCACCTACCGTTCGCTTTGTCTGGTGGCCATTGCGAGCTGCTTGCTGCCTGTTTTTGCGCCTTCTTCGTCTTCTGTTAATCCTTCTTCGCTTGCAGCGCTTGTTGCATTTTCGCTTTCCTCCTTTCCTCCTCCTATTTCGCTTACGTTTCGCTTTGTTGGCTTGTCGAGAAGTGCTAGATAGGCCTCGACCTTCCTCTAAACCAGGCTCTAGCTCTTTTGCACCACGCGATCCTTCCATCTCCTGCCGAAGTTGATATTTATATAGTTGATTGGTTTGTTAGTTAGTTAGTCAGTTACTTATTTGGTGGCTTCACACGAAATGTCGTTAGTTTTAAGGGGAAAATGAACATGGCTGTTATTGTTTTCCCTGGCTCAAAATGAATGATTTCTTTACTATTCCACCAAACTGTATTCTTAGCCTTTTGGAGTGCAACAAAGGCTATGTATGGCATATGACTTGGTTTTTCATTCCTGTATAGCAATTTGCTAGACTTTTTCCCGTTACCTAAGGCCACATTTGTCTTCAAAATTCAATCCTTATTATGTCTCAAAAATGCGATGAATAGACTTTGTATTCAATTCAGGTGGAATTCACTTTTACAAATCTTTAACCTTTAATTTTGTCTTAAAATGACATACTACAGTGGCTACTGAAGTCCAAAAATCTTCAGCACGTGGTTGAACTGTTGTTCGCGGGTTATTGGCCACTACATCAGATAATTCCCCATCATTAAGAACAGGTTTGGTCCTCCATCGAGCTTCAATATTGGTAGCTATGTTTCCAAACCTAAATTTAATGAAGTAACACAGCTTTTTGATGTCATCAGTAGCTTAAATTTCATTATGTTCCAATTTGAATTCGTACTTGGAAATTACTCTAATTTCTTGGATCGGTATAATTATTGTTGAGGGGATTAAAGTGATTAATGTGCTTAAAAACATAATAGTACTCTATTTCCATTAGATCTGGAAAAAAAAAATCCAATTGCAATAGTAAATCGCTCATGTTTAGCGGGGGAGTTTTTTCATGGTGAAACAAAAACCCGTTTCATGTGAAAAAAACAATACTTAAAAAAAGAGAGACCAAAACAAAGAGAATCACTCAGTTAGAAAGATTTTTAAAAGGGATTCCTAAAGTAAGTAAGGAACGATGGGGCTTTCCGAAACCTGCCCTTGTTACAAAAGCAGGTCCTCTTCGGGACAGAGAAATTGGAAGAGGTTCAGTGAACCAGAATACAGCAATGATCAGGTGAGACAGATTGTTGCTGAAGTTTGAACTTTTCAGAGGCTGATGTTTTAGGTCAAATGTTCATATCGGCCGGGCGGACGCGCAATTCTCCAAGTGTCAGCTGAAGCATAGTTACCATAATAAAGCTGACACCCCTTTTGAGGGATGGAGAAAGACTATCTATCTATCTATCCATCCATCCATCTATCAACTCGTAAATGCGGATTTAGACGATGGAACCCACGAACATTGTGATGTATTATTTATTGTTTTACTTATCAACATTTGTATCTTTTGGTTACTCCTGTTATACACTTAGCATATTTAACTTTCCCTAATTTTACCATTTTCTCTACGAATCTCTTTTTAAAAAATAACTTTGGGAACTTAAATATGCAAATAGATATGAATTACCTGATATAATACCAATCAAAATTATAATTGCTCGTGCAAATGGCAATGTTCTCATATAGACATTCGTAAATTGCACAAGAAATAAACTCGATTGCATTACATGGGCTGCATTAACTCTTCTCTTAAGGAAATAATTTGTTCTTGTTTTTCCTCTCATTCATCGAGAAAAGCCAATGAGTTAATTTGTTTGGATTTTATTTTTAAAGCGAAAAGCAACAAGAACGTCTCTGAAAAGTTCTTAGAGAAATTGAGTAAGTAAAGGCGAGTGATGTGTGGAAGATGCATATCCACATAAATCAACAAAAAAATAGAGACATTCCATTCCAGGATTACAACGTTCTCCAAATTGGGCCAGAAATAAAGACAAACACTCACTGTTTCATTATCTTCGTTGTTTTCATAGGAAACGCTCGTTTTCGCCGTCTCATTTTCATAACCAATTTCCCCATTAATGTCATCATAATAACTCGATTCTTCATCGATGTAATCATCATATTCATCCACAGGGAATTCCCCCTCTTCATTCCCACCGTCGTCAATAACATCTAATCCAAATCCCCCATTTTCCCAGTCTTCCATGAGCGCTTTTGTACCTATTTCTCTCTTTCCTCTTTTTCCCCTATTCCTCAATCGCTCTCGTTTCCTCTTCTTGTTCTTTCCCCGCTTCCCTATCGTTACTCTCTTCGCCGGTCGCATAACCAGGATGCCTGGTTTCTTCATGTAGATTTTCATTGGATTCTGGTACTGACGGATGGTATCACCGAGAAGGGTGAGGAAGCTGTCCACCAGATGATTGCGTTTGGCCACTTCGGATTCATTCGTTACGGGGGTCCTCTTTTGGTCCTTGGTTACATCAGGATTGTTATGGGCCCTTTCTTGGTCGTCGGCGTCTGTAATGAGAGATTAGAACGGCTTGGGGAGACATTATTGGCTATTTTTACGAATGTGGCCTATTTTTAGGCATGTTCGTGGCTATTGAATGTGGCTATTTTTAGGCATGTTCGTAGCTATTGAAGTTCGCTATTTTTAGGTATGTTCGTGGCTATTGAATGTAGCTATTTTTAAGCATGTTCTTGGCTATTGAATTTAGCTATTTTTAGGTATGCTCGCGTCTATTGAATGTGGCTATTTTAGGTATGTTCGTGGCTATTGAATGTCGCTAATTTTAGGCATGTTCGTGGCTATTGAATGTGACTACTACTCGTTCTTTATTGTCATTAATCTCGTTTCGAAAATCCTATTTATCACATAACCTTTTATTCAAGAGACAAGAGAGGGAAAAAACAACAAAATTACCCAACTACTAAAGGCACAAATTGATTTAATCCGTCCTTTTTTTTACTCGTTAAAACAATGAAAACTAACGAAGGTATCTCGGGT
Organism: Ceratothoa steindachneri; assembly: GCA_963969495.1. Taxonomy (NCBI): domain Eukaryota; kingdom Metazoa; phylum Arthropoda; class Malacostraca; order Isopoda; family Cymothoidae; genus Ceratothoa; species Ceratothoa steindachneri. Next base: position 172,832,852 of record OZ018320.1, on the reverse strand, counting down.
AAAAAAAAAAACGAGAGGCACACGAAAAATAGACATGGGGGAAGTAAAAATATGAAAGCAAAGGAGGCCATTACTCATGTCACTTTAATCGAATTACAAAAAGGAGCAAGTCATCATTATAATAATAATGATAATAAAATTTGTATACATTTCATGCAGTAATTACGAATGCCAACGTGTGCTTCTGTGTAAAGCTGAGCATAATCCCTGGACTAAAACTAGCGATGGAATAAAGCTTATTTAAATAACTAATAGTATAAAGAAGCCGCCTCATGCCTTTTAAAAACTCTAAACTTCCCGAATTAATTTATTTAACCTCTATTTACTGCCACGGGTTTATTTATTTAAAGAATCCAAAAATCGCCGATGCGTATCCATTTATTTCGCGAATCATTCGCGAAGTCGTATATGAACATAGATGTCCACATTGTGGCCGCGCAAAGGACCCAAAATGCTCCCTGCACAAATACAAGGCAATTATTTCATATCAAAATAAACTCTAATTGAGACTTGGCCACAACGAATAAAGGCATTTAAAAGACCTCGAAGGAAACTCGATCTCGCAAAATGTCTCTACCCAAATTGGGAGGTTCCGACTAAGAAACAAAGTATGTTGTTTCAGGATGAGCTTTGAGCAACAGTGTTTTTGTTTTGTTTTTTTGGTGGTGGGGGTGGGAGGGAGCATCGTTTAATGCCCTTCAACCAGTAAGGTCATTTAGGCGATGGGTTTTCAGTATCCTGCGCAGCAAATGGCCTCTGTTTATCTCGTATTAAGTTCTCACGTGTTGAACCACAGTCGGAGTCTTATTACCATTTTATAAAGATTTCAACTCACAATTTATTGTACAAAGAAACCATAAATTTTATTAATACGGGACTAGTTTTGATATGTAGCTTACCATATCATCTTCAGTCGTAAACTAAAAGAAATTCACAACAAACACGAAATATTATGAGAAAATTAGGAGAGATCTGTCAAGAAAGTGGTGAAGGTGGAAGAGACGAAAACAGTGGAAGATATACAGCCGCAGGCCTTCTTGCACGATTTGGGGCTAGGAGGGTGCGCAACTCCAGGCAATAAAGCAGGAAGTGGGTGCCATTCTTTCAGGTTTCAATTGTAGCGTGGGTATTATCCTTCCTACCCCACCCACCCCCTTTGCGAAACCGGACAACCATGGGTGAGAGGAGTTTTCACTACACGTGAGGCAGTGTTGTCATGCATCTGTTACAAATTATTATGTATAAATCGAAAGTTGTATTTTATCGTTCTCTAATTTTGGACGCACTCTCTCTTCAAATACACATTACTTTTCTCCTAACTTATTTTTAGCCGCTGTTCTGTGAAAGGAAACTTGACCTCTATCAGAGGCTATTTTCAAAGAACATTCTGCGAAATTTTCATCGAAAATAAACGAGTGATTAAAAAAAACAACTAAATTTTAGTATTTTTCCCCCCTAGTTTTTAAAGGTATTCTACAAAAACCTAAAAAAAATTAATACACAAAAGAATAGGTCTAGACATACCACACTCGCTCACAATCTAAATATGGTTTTAGAAAATGTCACTCAACCACAATTCCTCCAACCAACTTCAAGCAGTACATTCAAGACGCCCCCCCCCCCGTCATGCCCAATTATCGCAGCAATTGACATAAACAAAACCTTTGACATTGTTTTTAAACCCAGCGTTGCACATAAAATTCTAAACCTCAAACTCGCTACAACAACTTCTTCACCCTTATCACACATACCAAACAATTCACCACTTAGCTCATCAACATCAACAACGACAAAAACAAACAAACTCCATCCTGGGCAGACAAGTCATACACAAAGCACACAAATCACGCGTACTGCCACCACCCTCAAGCAGCGTCCCCCAGGGTGCCATACTCTCACCCCTATTTTTCAACTTATTCACACACATTTCACAACCACAATCCCTAAATATTCAATCAAACACCTATGCAGACATCTCGATAACAACACATCTTAAATACCAACCACACTATTATAACAATAGATAAACACACTAGAACATAAGGACTTGCACAAAACATAATGACAGCCTCCGCCCCCCCCCCCAATCGCCAAAAACACTATTCACTCCACACAAACTTGAATCAAACAAACCTTAAAGAATTACACTGTACGGGCAAATCCTTCCATTACCCGCCCTTTCCTCCTTCTGAGAAGCACACACGACACTCGCATGACCTTCAGTACGCATCACAAACATAAAGAAAGTCACAAAGAATCCCAATGTCCTAAATCAACTAGGAAAAAAACAGCTTTGGGCAACAGGAGGCGTTGACCACTCGGTACAATAATCCCTCCCCCCTCCATCATTTAATCAGTACCAGACTGCCAGGAAACACTCTCCCAAACCAGCGCAATCCAGTTCCAAACAATACAGGACTAATTACTCAAAATTATCACAAGATGCACATAAACAACTTCCATTACGCTACTACAAACACCTGTTCCATAATCTTCTCCCTTTCCCTAAATTACAGCATAATAAATACAAATCCAGTACATTACAGCCTTGTACTGGGGTGAGTAGATCGAACTACTACTCCAACAATACAGCCCTGTACTGTGATGGGGAGATCGAACTTCTACTCCAACAATACAGCACTGTACTGGGAGGGACAGATCGAACTACTACTCCAACAATACAGCCCTGTACTGGGATGAGTAGATATAACTACTAATCCAACAATACAGCACTGTACTGAGATGGGCAGATTGAACTACTACTCCAACAATACAGCCCTGCATTGGGATGGGTAGATTGAACTACTACTCCAACAATACAACACTAAACTGGGATGGGCAGATCAAACTACTACTCTAACAATACAGCCCATTACTGGGATGGGCAGATTGAAATACTACTCTAACAATACAGCCCTGTACTGGGATGGGCAGATCGAACTACTACTCCAACAATACAGCCCATTACTGGGATGGGCAGATTGAACTACTACTCTAACAATACAGCCCCGTACTGAGATCGGCAGATCGAACTACTACTCTAACAATACAGCCCTGTACTGGGGTGAGTAGATCGAACTACTACTCCAACAATAGATCCCTGTACTGGAGTGAGTAGATCGAACTACTACTGAACAATATAGCCCTGTACTGGGATAGGCATATCGAGCTAATACTCCAACAATACAGCCCTGTACTGGGATGGGCAGATCGAACTACTACTCCAACAATACAGCTCTATACTGGAGTGAGTAGATCAAACTACTACTCAACAATATAGCCCTGTATTGGCATAGGCAGATCGAGCTACTACTCCAACAATACAGCCCTGTACTGGGATGAGCAGATCTAACTACTATCCAAAAAATACAGCCTTGTACTAGGGTGAGTAGATCGAACTACTACTCCAACAATTCAGCCCTGTACTGGGATGGGCAGATCGAATTACTACTCCTCAATACAGCCCTGTACTGGGGTAAGTAGATCGAACTACTACTCCAATCATACAGCCCTGTACTGGGATGGGCAAATTAAACTACTACTCTAACAATAAAGCCCTGTACTGGGATGGGCAGATTAACTACTACTGCAACAATAAAGCATTATACTGGGATGGGCAGATTGAACTACTACTCCAACAATACAGTCCTGTGCTGGTATGAGTAGGTCGAACTACTACTCCAACCATACAGCCCTCTACTGTGTTGTGCACATTAAACTACTACTCCACTAATACATCCTTGTACTGTGATATGCAGATTGAACTACTACTCCAACAATACAGCCCTGTACTTGGATGAGTAGATATAACTACTACTCCAACAAAACAGCCCTGTACTAACATATGCAGATTGTACTACTACTCCAACAATACAGCCCTGTACTGAGATGGGCAGATCGATCTACTACTCCAACAATACAGCCCTGTACTGGGATGGGCAGATTGAACTACTACTCCAACAATACAGCCCTGTACTGGGATGGGCAGATCGAACTACTACTCCAAAAATACAGCAATGTACTTGGATTGGCAGATTGAACTACTACTCCAACAATACAGCCCTGTACTGCGAAGGGCAGATCGAATTACTATCCCCAAAATACAGCCCTGTACTAGGATGGGCAGATTAAACTACTACGTCAACAATACAGCCATGTACTGGGATGGGTAGATCGAACTATTACTCCAACAATACAGCCCTGTACTGGGATAGGCAGATTAAACTACTACTCCAACAATACAGCCTTATACTGGGATTGGCAGATTAAACTACTACTCCAACAATACAGCCCTGTGCTGGGATGAGTAAGTTGAACTACTACTCCAGCAATACAGCCCTGTACTGAGATGTGCACATTGAACTACTACTCTAACAATACAGCCCTGTACTAGGGTGAGTAGATCGAACTACTAATCCAACAATACAGCCCTGTACTGGGATGGGCAGATTGAACTACTACTCCAACAATAGAGCCCTGTACAGGAATTGGCAGATCGAACTACTACTCCAACAATACAGCCCTGTACTGGGATGGGCAGATTAAACTACTACTCCAACAATTTAGCCCTGTACTGGAATGGGCAGATTGGAACAACTACTCCAACAACACAGCCCTGTACTGGGATGAGTAGATATAACTACTAATCCAACAATACAGCCCTGTACTGGGATGTGTAGATTGAACTACTACTCCAAAAATACAGCCCTGTACTAAGATAGGCAGATTGAACTACCACTCCAAAAATACAGCCCTGTACTGGGATCGGCAGATTGAACTACTACTCCAATAATTCAGCCCTATACTGGGATGGGCAGATCGAACTACTACTCCAATAATAAAGTCCTGTACTGAGATGGGCAGATTGAACTACTACTCCAAAAATACAGCAATGTACTGGGATGAGTAGATCAAACTACTACTCCAACAATACAGCCCTGTACTGGGATGGGCAGACCGAACTACTACTACAACAATTCAGCCCTGTACTGGGGTGTGCAGATTGAACTACGACTCCAATAATACAGCCCAGTACTGGGATGGGCAGATCAAACTACTACTCCAACAATACAGCCCTGTACTGGGATGAGCAGATCGAACTACTATCCCAACAATTTAGCCCTGTACTGGGATGTGTAGATCGAACTACTACTCTAACAATACAGCCCTGTACTGGGATTGGCAGATTGAACTACTACTCCAATAATACACTTCTGCACTAGGATATGCAGCTCGAACTACTACTCGAACAATACAGCCCTGTACTGGGGTGAGTAGATCGAACTACTACTCCAACAATACAGCCCTGTACTGGGATGGGCGGATCGAACTACTATCCCAACAATACAGCACTGTACTGGAATGGGCAGATTGAACTAATACTCCAACAATACAGCCCTGTACTGGGATGAGTAGATCGAACTACTACTCCAATAATACAGCCCTGTACTGGGATGGGAAGATTTAACTACTACTCCAACAATAGAATACTGTACTGGGATGGGCAGATTGAACTACTATCCCAACAATACTGCCCTGTACTGGGATGGGCAGATTCAATCACTACTCCAACAATACAGCCCTGTACTGGGATGGGCAGCTCGAACTACTACTCTAACTATACAGCCCTGTACTGGGGTGAGTAGATCGAACTACTACTTCAACAACACAGCCCTGTACTGGGAAGGGTGGATCAAACTACTACTCTAACAATACAGCACTGGACTGGGGTGAGTAGATCAAATACTACTCAACAATATAGCCCTGTACTGGCATGGGCAGATCAAACTACTACTCCAACAATACAGCCCTGTACCGAGATGGGCGGATCGAACTACTTCTCTAACAATGCAGCCCTGTACTGGGATGAGTAGATCGAACTACTACTCCAATAATACATACCTGTACTGGGATGGGCAGATTGAACTACTACTTCAACAATACAGCGCTGTACTGGGATGGGCAGCTCGAACTACCACTCTAACAATACAGCCTGTACTGGAGTGAGTAGATCGAACTACTACTCCAACAATACAGCCCTGTACTGAAATGGGTGAATCGAACTACTATTCTAACAATACAGTCCTGTACTGGGTGAGTAGATCAAACTACTACTCAACAATATAGCCCTGTACTGGCATGGGCAGATCAAGCTACTACTCCAATAATACGGCCCTGTACTGAGATGCGCGGAGCGTACTACTACTCTAACAATACAGCCCTGTATTTGGGTGAGTAGATCGATCATACTACTCCATAAATACAGCCCTGTACTGGGGTGAATAGATTGAACTACTACTCCAACTCTACAGCCCTGTACTGGGATGAGTAGATCGAACTACTACTCCAACAATACAGCCCTGTACTTGGATGGGTAGATTGAACTACTATCCCAACAATACAGCCCTTAACTAGGATGGGCAGTTCGAACTACTACTCCAACAATTCAGCCCTGTACTGGGATGTGCAGATTGAACTACTACTCAATAATACAGCGCAGTACTGGGATGGGCAGATCGAACTACTACTTCAACAATACAGCCCTGTAATGGGATGGGCAGATCGAACTACTACTCCAATAATACAGCCCTGTACTGGGATGGGCAAATTGAACTACTACTCTAACAATACAGCCCTGTACTGGGATGGGCAGATTGAACTACTACTCCAACAATACAGCCCTGTACTGGGATGGGCAGGTTGAACTACTACTCTAACAATACAGCCCTGTACTGGGATGAGTAGATCGAACTACTACTCCAATAATACAGCCCTCTACTGGTATGGGAAGATTGAACTACTACTCCAACAAAACAGCCCTGTACTGGGATGGGCAGATCGAACTACTATCCCAACAATACAGCCCTGTACTGGGATGGGCAGATTGAACCAATACTCCAACAATACAGCCCTCTACTGGGATGGGCAGCTCGAACTACTACTCTAACAATACAGCCCTGTACTGGGGTGAGTAGATCGAACTACTACTCCAACAACACAGCCCTGTACTGGGATGGGCGGATCGAACCACTACTCCAAAAATACAGCCCTGTACTGGGGTGAGTTGATCAAATATTACTCAACAATATAGCCTTGTACTGGCATTGGCAGATCGAGCTACTACTCCAACAATAGAGGCTGTACTGGGATTGGCGGATCGAACTACTACTCTAACAATACAGCCCTGTACTGGGATGAGTAGATCGAACTACTACTCCAATAATACAGACCTACACTGGGATTGGCAAAATGAACCTCTACTCCAACAATACAGCCCTGTACTGGGATGAGCAGATCGAACTACTATCCCAACAATACAGCCCTGAACTTGGATAGGCAGATTGAACTACTACTCCAACAATATAGCCCTGTACTGGGATGGGCAGCTTGAACTACTACTCTAACAATACAGCCCTGTACTGGGGTGAGTAGATTGAACTACTACTCCAACAATACAGCTTTGTACTGCGATAGGTGGATCGAACTACTATTCTAACAATACAGCCCTGTACTGGGATGAGTAGATCGAACTACTACTCAACAATATAGCCCTGTACTGGCATGGGCAGATCGAGCTACTACTCCAACAATACAGCCCTGTACTGGGATGGGCGGATCGATCTACTACTCTAACAATAGAGCCCTGTATTGGGGTGAGTAGGTCGATCATACTACTCTAACAATACAGCCCTGTACTGGGGTGAATAGATCGAACTACTACTCCAACAATACAGCCCTGTACTGGGATGGGCAGATCAAACTACTACTCTAACAATACAGCCCTCTACTGGGATGTGCAGATTGAATTACTACTTAAACAATACAGCCCTGTACTGGGATAGGCAGCTCGAACTACTACTCTAACAATACAGCACTGTACTGGGGTAAGTAGATCGAACCACTACTTCAACAACACAGCCCTGTAATGGGATGGGCTGATAGAACTACTACTCTAACAATATAGCCCTCTACTGGGGTGAGTAGATCGAACTACTACTCAACAATACAGCCCTGTCCTGGGATGGTCAGATCGAACTACTACTCCAACAATACAGCCCTGTACTGGGGTGAATAGATCGAACTACTACTCCAACAATTCAGCCATGTACTGAGATCGGTGGATCGAACTACTACTTTAACAATACAGCCCTGTACTGGGATGAGTAGATCGAACTACTACTCCAATAATACAGCCGTGTACTGGGATGGGCAGATCGAGCTACTATCCCAACAATACAGCCCTCTACTGGGATGGGCAGATCGAACTACTACTCCAACAATACAGCCCTGTACTGAGGTTGGTAGTTCGAACTACTACTCCAACAATACAGCTCTGTACTGGGGTGGGCAGATCGAACTAGTACTCTAACAATACAGCCCTGTACTGGGGTGAGTAGATCGAACTACTACTCCAACAATACAGCCCTGTACTGAGATGGGCGGATCGAACTACTACTCTAACAATACAGCCCTTTCTGGCATGGGCAGATTGAGCTACTACCTTAACAATACAGCCCTGTACTGGGATGGGTGGATCGAACTACTACTCTAACAATACAGCCCTGTATTGGGCTGAGTAAATTGAATACTACTTCAACAATACAGCACTTCACTGGGATGAGTAGATCGAACTACTACTCTAACAATACAGCCCTCTACTGGGATGGGCGGATCGAACTACTATCCCCTTAAAACAGCCCCTTACTGGGATAAGCAGTTGTAACTACTACTCCAACAATACAGCCCTGTACTCGGATGGGTAGCTCGAACTACTACTCTAACAATACAGCCCTCTACTGGGGTGAGTAGATCGAACTACTACTCTAACAATACAGCTCTGTACTGGGATGGGCGGATCGAACTACTACTCTAACAATACAGCCCTGTTTTGAAGGGAGTAGATCGAACTACTACTCTAACAATACAGCCCTGTACTGGGATGGGCAGATTGAACTACTACTCCAACAATACAGCCTTGTACTGGGATGGGCAGATCGAACTACTACTCCAACAATACAGCCCTGTACTGAGATGGGCAGATCGAACTTCTACTCCAACAATACTGCCCTGTATTGGGATGGGTAGATCGAACTACTACTCCAACAATACCGCCCTGTACTGGAATGGGCGGATCGAACTACTACTCTAACAATACATCCCTGTACTGGGATGAGTAGATCGAACTACTATCCCAACAATACAGCCCTCTACTGGGATGGGCAGATCGAGCTACTATTTCAACAATACAGCCCTGTACTGGGATGGGCAGATCGAACTACTACTCCAACAATACAGCCCTGTACTGAGATGGGCAGATCGAACTACTACTCCAACAATACAGCCCTGTACTGGTATGGGCAGATCGAAATACTACTCCAACAATACAGCCCCGTACTGAGATCGGCAGATCGAACTACTACTCTAACAATACAGCCCTCTACTGGGGTGGGCATATCGAACTACTACTACTCCAACAATACAAAACGCAAAACAAATCTTGTCTCTACATACACCAGAATGAACCAAGACCGAGAGTACACGAAACAAACATCTTGTCTGCCCTAAACTCGCACAAGCACGAAACACACGCGTTTGCATCACAGAAGGAACTGTGGAGGCGCTCGAGGGATGTGTCGTTTTTTATGCATCTCTGTGTACGAACCTGTTCGTATATTTAAGCATGTGCCTCTATTGTATGAACATGTTTGAGCATTTTAGCGTCTCGTGTTTTATACAAACTTGTTCGTACCTATGATCAAATATTTTTGTACAAACGTGTTCGTATTTTGAGTTCCTGTACTTTTATAACCGATGCTCGTATTTTGATAACCGACGCTCTTTTACGAACTTTTTCGTATGGTTTCGTAATTTTGAGAACTTGTGTACATTATATGAAATTGTTTGTGCTTTTGATTACATACTCCTTTGAACGAGCTTGTTCATAATTTTAAGCATCTGTATACCTTATACGAACTTGTTTGGACTTTGATTGTTTATGTATTTTTTAACCAATTCGTTATTACGTATAGATATAAATGCCCCTATGTACGAACCTGTTCGTACCTTTGAGCTTCAACATTTATACTAGCTTGTTCGTGAAAGTTAAATGCCCTTCCCTCCCCAAATTTTAGCGTTAACAGGGTTCGTTATTAGCAGTTCTTTTCATCTTCGATCTAATTCGCGATCTCTGTTCTTTCTCCTCCGTCTGCCCAGTACTGCACTGAAACCGTCGCCTCCGTTGGATTACATTTCGCTCACCTTCGAGAAGGTATCTCAGAAGTCGGCCCACGTCGATGTCACAGCCTTCGTTAGAAGCCACTTTTGACACTGCTTCATCCTTTTGGCACTGACCTGGCACCATCATGAGGGCCAAAGCTATCAGCCCCATCAACATCGGGCCTTTCATCTGTAGGAAGGGGGATCTTTATTATTAGTTGTTGGGATAGCCATGCTCTCGATGGTTGTCGCTAAGGCGATATCTTAAAATTTAAAAATAATAATAATATTCATTGTTTCTAAGAATTGGAAAGGGGAGGGGGGGCTTATTACGTTCAAGTCCCACCCTGGCTCGGACACATAGGTTGTATTCTGACTGCGGCTGATGTCTTAGGTCTGCCCTTAACACACACGCACATCTATTATTTTACCCACACAACCAACGTCATACGGCCTTAAAATAAGGAACCTCGTCTCACCTGTGAACTAAAGGGTATTATTATTGTCATGGCTGTATGTGGGGGCATGAAAAATACCCATGCTGTTTTCCGGAGCTTGTTGTAAAAGATGACTAAACCCGAATATGGTTATCTGTCATCGGAAGCGACTAACCAGAAAGTTTTGTTCCTGTAATCTAATGGCGGCAATGGTCTGTCTGTAGCGACAGTTTCCAACCAGACCGGTTAGTCTAAGTCAGGGTTCGCCAAACTTTTGTCACAGTGGGCCAGATAACTGAGAGAATGACGAGCGCGGACCGAGTAACTATTTTGTTCAATACAATATAGTGAATACACAAAAAATAAAGACAACCAACATATTTATTTACCAATACACAAAATACAGAATACACAAAAAATAAAGACAACAAACATATTTATTTACCCAAAAGTTATCAAAGAAGGCGTCATTAGCAATACGATAATATTATCACACCCGAGATTTGTGAAACTGGCCTTTAGCTTTTAAGATATCATCAATATTTGCTTTGTAATTGTCTCATCCAATCAAGAGAATGTTCATCAGTCAGCCTTGTTCGATGTACTGACTTCACATACTTCATTTTTTAAAATGTTTGCTCGCAGACATAAGTTGTTCCAAAAGGGTAAATAAAAATGTGAATTATTTCTCCCGACCTATAGTAAGAATAACTCTCGTAATGAAAGCAGTATTCTCAATTTTTCTACCAGCCAGAGGGGTGGAGGTGTGTGGGTGGGGGGGGGGGAGGCGGAGTGATAAAGGAGTGGAGGTAGGGAGGGGGAGAATAGGAGAAGGGAAGCAATAATACCTATAAGTGTTTAGAATTTTACACATTGAATATTCTACCCAAAAAGTTTTAGAAAAATAATCGTTTTATGCAAAGTTGCAAGTTGCAATGCACAAGTTTTATGCACATAATTATATTTTAGCTCATTTGTGGCACAGTCGGATGGCGGGTCGGATGGGGTGACCTCGCGGGCCTTAGTTTGGAGACCCCTGGTCTAAGTCAATGTGTGAATCGAGTAAGGGTATGGAATATGAGGGGTATATGTGACGTGGGAAAGTGGGAAATGTTAGTGTCTTTAAAACATCCAGATTGCATATGCTAGCACTATGTGAAACAAACATGAAATGGATTGAAGAGTTTGAGTGTGATGGAAGGCGATCAAATGTGAATCATGGTCAGATTAAAGAGGCTATGACGGAGCTTTTGAATGGAGTGGCATGATGCAATTGTTGGGTATGAATGCGGGAGACGAAATTATGTGCCAGAAGTTGGTATTTGCAAGAGTGAAACCATGCGTGGTTGTATTATGTGGACCCTGTAATGATAGTAGTGAAGCTGAGAAAGGGATGTTTTGGAATGCCTTGGAACGAGTGGGGGTGGAATTAGGAATGGGTAACGGTTAATGGTTATAGGAGATATGAGTGAACGAATTGGTAACAGGATAAGAGATGGGATAACTGGAGTTTGGGGTACAGCTGCAGAGAAAAGAGAGAATGGTTCTGTGCTGAAAGAACCATTTATGGCGAAAACTTTCTTTTAACACAATGATGGGCATCTAATTATAATTATTCTAGTGTCTGTGTGTGTGTGTCCGTCGGTGCCTTTAAAAAAAATTGAGAACGGGATTTTTTTCTTGATCACTTTCTTAATTTTGTAAGCGAAGCGAACAAGCGCCTCAGGATTAGCAGAAAACGCCCCCCCCCTACAATTTAGGGGGGGGGGGGGACGACCGCGACTTGCTAGATGGAAGCGCCCCAGTCAAAATTGACCGGCGTCGTGATTCAATCCGCCCACTAACCACACCAAACGTGGTTTTACTTCGATAAAGCTGGGGCAGTGTTACCACTCAGCTAACCCGCAATCGCAATTCATATAAAGAGCAGAATGACAAACGCTGACCAGATCGAGGGTATCAGGGTCCGGTCCTCGTTGAAAGGGAAGGTGAAGACAAAGCGATAGTACTGCGCCTTCCCCCTTCTCCAGTGAGCAGGGAAACCTTTGTGGCCCAATGGAAGGTTACCTGCTCCTGGCCAGAGCAGTGTGGATATGAAAACCTCTTAAGCATGTACCGGGACGGAACAATGATATGTTGTGTATGCAAAGATAGGAGAGAGGGAAGAGATAGCGGTGCTGTAAATTGGCTATGGGTGTGATGACGTAGGTGACCGGAAGTGTCTGCGCGTATACACATACTCGACCCACCGCTTGGGCGGCTGCTGCTTCCTTGCGAGCAACGAAATTTATCTTCTCTCGCTGGGACTCGACCCCGGACCCCGGGGACCTGCTCAGATGGTAAACCTAGGCTGGGTTTAGGAGACTCGCCCCCGCTTCCTGTCCCTGTCGCATCGTTGTTTCCTCGATCGTCCACAATTTTCACTTCTACTAACTTCACCACTTTCTTTACGAGCCTCCCCCACAAATCTTACTGGTTATATGGTACCGCTGTTTTTTAAGCATTTTATAAATAAAATAAATATATCTCAAATAACGCTAAAAGGCTCAATCTTTGCGTGCTTTCTCCATAATGCTCTCCACAATTGGTTTCTGTTTTTGTATCTATCGCTATGAATTACTACTACTACTATGAATTATTCTACTACTACTTCTACTAATTTTTATACCACTACATTTACCATTCCGTGTCCTGCCCTTCTCCTGATAAGACGTGAAACCATTGCGTTCCTGAAAAGGTTTCCATTAATGACATTGTGACGTGTCTTTTGTGCTTTCGGAAAACTTTAATTTTCTAATTATGGTGTGATCATATATCCGGACCTAAACTCAAATATACCGAATTATTTATTCGTCACTAGTTAGAAAAATATATCAAGCTTGTTTTAAAATAGTACCCCCTTGTTTTTCCGCATACACCTTGCAGGTAATTAAGTTTCAATGTGTTGCAGGCAGATTTTCGTTTAACAACAAAATTTACGTTCCAACTTGCGATAAAAGTAATAGAATCTGCCGTTTTTGTTTGCTCAATCAAGCGCTTGAATCCAAAATTTCAAAAGTGTTGGCTGAAAAAGATATTTTACAGCCTCGAAACAGGTAATAACAGACTTAGGACGAAAATTATACACGTCCGTCGATAATTATTTACGCGGTAGGATCGAGTTAAGAACTCAAAAAAAGAACAGACACCATAGTAATGAGGGAGAATCCAGTCGGAGTGTGAATAAGAGTTAACAAGCGGTCATAATAGAGCGACCTAGATTATTAGAGTCAAATTCGAACACTCAGCGGGAATTTAGACCAGTTATAAACGGGGCTTTACTAAAAAGGCCTGTGCACTTTAAGACGGTGTTTCCTAATGCTTTCGAAAAAGTCACCCCTCTCGAAACTGAAACAACCACCTCAACAAAGACGTAGCACTGTTAAAGAGAGGGCAGAGTAGAGCAACTAAACTATAATAATTCCTGAGCTAAGAATGTTACCGTAAAAAGAAAGCCGCCGCTCTTTAAATCTATTATCCCTTGCAAGTAGATGTTTACGTGGACAACTGATCGAAGTATTTAACATCTCGAAAGGATTCACTAATATAAATTATAGATTACTATTCGAGAGGGATGATAGCACAAATATTCGTCATAATGTATTCAAAGTAGTAAATAACTTGCTATAGCTCCAAAATAGTTTATTTATAAACATTTATAAAATCACACAAACGTGCAAGAGCCTACCTAACCGAGTATTAGAAATCATGCCACTATATATGTTTAAAAATCTACTCGAGTATTTTTCGAGTGCAAATATTACCTAGTAGTAAGTACAGATAAGAACGTCCATTGAAAGATCAGGAAGAGTAACGGAAAAAAGAATAAATAAATAAAATGATGCTAGCGATTAGACCCCTGTAAAGCATGAGTGCAAATGAGTTTTCCGTATTGCTTTTGCACGTTTCCCTCACGGCATTCCTTCCAACACAAGCAGGCAAGGTGATGCGGGAGAAGAAGAACTGTTCTATCCTCTCTTTCTTTGATTGGGCGATTGTCTTGAGCTACTATTAGAACCATGTAGGCAAGGTAGTTCTAAAAATAGTAAAAAAAGTGTGATTTTAATTGATGCAAGTGTAGATAAGTGTGTATCACCTTTCTCGTACTGAGATTAATCAACATTTTTCGAGCTATGGTGTTAGTAAGATGGTTAATTTGGTAGGCTCTGATATAGTTAGTTTGCTGTAGCTTACAACGGCTGATGCTACTACTACTTTTATTAATGCTGCTCCTGATACTACTGCTTATACTTATATTACTGCTGCTGCTCTTGTTACTACTACTTTTATTACTGCTGCTCCTGCTACTACTGCTGCTGCTACTAATGATACTACTTTACCGATTTCTGCTCACTAACTTTCTGCGTGATACCGCCTCGTTGCTATTACGCGTTAAATTCAAGTAAAAAAAACAAACAAAGCACTACTTCTACTGCTGCTACTACTATAAATAATACCACTTCTTTTACTATTATTACTTCTACTATTATTATTACTACTACTATATGTATGTAATTTTGTTCTTCTAACATAAACTCATCTTTTATGTTTCTTGTTACCTTTGTTCGCTTGTTTCATTCCCATCTATTTGAGAACAGCCACACGGAGAGATAAATAGGCAAAACGTATGGTAGACTCCTTCCAAACTACTGTAGCCTCCTTGGATAGACTCCTCTCCAAACTACTGTAGCCTCCTTGGATAGACTCCTTCCAAACTACTGTAGCCTCCTCGGATAGACTCTTTCCAAACTATTGTAGCCTCCTTGGATAGACTCCTTCCAAACTTCTGTTGCCTCCTTGTATGGACTCCTTCCAAACTACTGTAGCCTCCTTGGATAGACTCCTTCCAAACTACTGTAGCCTCCTTGGATAGACTCCTTCCAAACTACTGTAGCCTCCTTGGATAGACTCCTTCCAAACTACTGTAGCCTCCTTGGATAGACTCCTTCCAAACTACTGTAGCCTCCTTGGATAGACTCCTCCCAAACTACTGTAGCCTCCTTGGATAGACTCCTTCCAAACTACTGTAGCCTCCTTGGATAGACTCCTTCCAAACTCCTGTAGCCTCCTTGGATAGACTCCTTCCAAACTACTGTAGCCTCCTTGGGAGCTACTCGAATCGCCTGTAAAAATACTCGTCTATTTGGAAACTACTTGAAACAAGAAGATTGAGAGGTCAATTAATAGAAATGTTTAAAATACTAAAAGGAATAGAAAATGTCGACTCTAATATTTGGTTTCAGTTTAGCACATCTACTACGCGATCAAACGGAATGAAAATATAACCCAAGAATTTTCGCACAAATATATGTGGGAACTCATTTGCGTATAAAATTGTGAAAAAGTGGAATCAATTACCAGAGGATGTAATGAAATGTAATACAGTAGAAAATTTTAAAAAGAAATTAGACAAAATTTTAAGAAATCTAACATAATATGTGACGTGACTAATAAGTTAAAATAAAATATGTATGCTAATTTTAAGATTTACAAAATATTAATTGTATTTATTATAAAATATATTTATTGTATGAAATCATAATAAAATGCTTTTTGACATGAATATGTTCTAAATATTCCTTATAGCTCAGAATCATTAACCAAAGACAAAGAACGAGTTTATGTTCTAATATTGGACGAGAAACCCTAATCTAAGTTGAATGTATATATATATATATATATATATATATATATATATATATATATATATTAGCATGTAAAATATTATATAGAATAAGTAAGTTATGAGAGAACAGCAAATTGACAAAAAAGAGTTAACTCTTGCATAATGTAGCACAAGTAGCATAATAAAAAGTTTGGATGTAGCAAATAAATACAAAAAAATAAGTACCTCCATTTAAATGGAACGAATGTTCTTTTGAGGTACCTACTATCCTTGTAACTCCTTGTAACTACTGTAGCATATTTGGAAACTACTGTAGACTCATTGGAAACCACTGTAGCCTCCTTGGAAATTGCTGTAATTTCCTTCGAAACTACTACCGTACCCACCTTGGAAACTACCGTATCTACCTTGAAACTACTGTAGCCTCCTTGGAACCTGCTGTAGTCTTCTCGGAAACTTATGTCTCCTCTTCGGTAACTACTGCAGCTTCCTCGGAAACTATTATAACTTCCTTTGAAACTACTGTAGCATCTTTTCAAACTACTGTAGTCTCCTTGGGACCTACTCGAATCTCCTGTAAAAAATACTCGTTTACTTGGAAACTACTGTAGCTCCCTTTGAAACTACTGTATCATATTTTAAAATTATTATAGACTCCTTGGAAACCATTGTAGTCTCCTTGAAAATTACTTTATCCACCTTGAAAACTACCGTATCTACCTTTGAAACCTTCGTAGTCCCCTTGGAACCTACTATAACCTCCTTGATAACTACTGTAGCCTCCTTTGAAACGACTGTATACTCCTTGATAACTACTGCAACCTCCTTGGAACTACTGTAGTATCCTTGAGACTAATGTAGCCTCCTTGGAAACTAATGTAGTCTCCTTGGAAATTAATGTAGTCTTTTGGAAAACTACTGTAATATCCTTTGAATCATTGATTAAGAAATACATCTGCACTAATTTGAACTCGACATGCAAGTGCTTATACGGCTAGTTTAGGAACATCTCCACTCTATCTGCCTGTTATTGGACAGAATTTGGAATGGTTAGGCCAATAATGAAACAATCAAAAATGAGGAAAAATGAATTGAGATATGAAAATTGAGGGCAATTCAATTTGTTATTTCCTCATTTTATTACTTCCATTCCCCTCATGAACTCATTTAAATGGCAGATGAATACTGATGTTTTTTATAATCTAGGGGAGCAAGGGTCCGTCAAAAAGGTCCCGGAAAATGCGAATTAACAAACTGGCTATGCCTCGAATTTCCATTCCTGTTCTTATGATGGAGGAAGTGATTTGATGGATTAGGATGGAAGAAATTGATGTTTAGAAATCCCCATCCCCTCCACCACCACCATTTGAGTAACATAACTCTTTGTTGGAACGGAGTCTAAAAGAAACATGGAATACTTGGTGTAATTCAAGTGGAAGAAGAGTGAAATCAATAATGATTTGATATCTCCGTGTTATGATGTGTATAAAAGGGAAGTAATTTGGTGAATTTGTATGGGAGAAACGTGTTTAAAAAGGGCCCCGAGTCTCGATCAACGTGGAAGGTGTTAAAGTGGAAGCAAGGAAAAAACCGCGAGCTCGTGGGGTAATTGTGGTGGAAGAAGAGTGGAATCAATGATTCCACCCAATTTTCCATCACAACTCACTAAGAATTCCACCATGTTTCATTTTGCTTCATTTCGAACACAGGTCTGTTTGTCAAATGTTGTTTTTCACCTCCTAATCCATCAAACTATTTCTTCTATCATAACATCTCTTTCTTCCATCCTAATCCATCAAATCACTTCCTCCATCATAACTTGGTCGTAGGAGTTTTATTCCCTTGGGACAGGAACGGAACTTCGAGGCGCAGCAAGTTCGTTAATTCGCATTTTCCGGGAACTTTTTGAATATCTCCTCGTATATAAGGCCTGCCTCACCGAATCCAAAGCTCTACAGGATTGAGAATGGATCTGAGACTCTCTTGAAACTAGTCCTAATAGTTCCCAAAGAGACTCCCATAGTTTTCCATTTCGTTTCACTGCTTTCTTTGTAATACATTTTATACCCATTGAATATCCCCTCTCCCCCCACACACACGTACACCAACACACCTTAAGATCGATTCCTTTGCAGCATTATTCATATTTTCTTACCCCCCTCCCCCTCCTCTATATCTCTATTTATCTCGTTGTCTGCTCATACGCCCCCACCCTACCCCTCCCTATCAATTGGTCCTAAGGACAAAAGTAGTCTATTGTTTTCGACGAGTCATATCGGCTGTGCTTAGTCACCGGATGGGGTCTTGATTCGCGTCGATTTTACGGCGGTTGCCACGTAACAGCGCGTGGTTCGGATCCCGCACCGAGATAGGCGTCGGACGGTGGACATCGATGGTAAAAGGAAAATGTCTGGTTCCAGTGCCGTGCCAGACAACCAGGCAGGGGTGGTGGTCGTCAGTTGTTCTCAATGTCGTCAGTAAAATGAGGCGGGGGGTAACCTCGAGGAAAACCTCATTTGTGACTTTTCTGAAGCTAAAACCGCAGTAAATCCCATTTAATTCTACCCCAAATGTGCAATAAAACCCCCTATAATTTTGTATTCATTCTGTCATTCTTTTTATAGTTATAATTATTATTTATCATTAGCATTATTTATTATTATCATTATTTCTTATATCATCATTACCATTATTAGTATTTTTTTTATTATAATTATCATTAATAGCGGGACCCGTGGAAATTCCACGGAATATATATTTAATGATAAATTTATTTAAAAAAAATATAAATCGTATATAAGATGAGTACATAATGGACAATTACTTATTATGCCCATTCCATTTTTGCTCCCAGTTGTGTTATTATTTCTCTGCATACTACGTTCTTTGTCACAGTTTTGTTACGTCTCCTTCCTTGCTTGTCAGATTCCAATACTTTAACTTTCACATCTGTCTGTCTGCCTCCTCTTGAAAAAGCGACCTACAACTAACCATGACTAAATACTGGTTCAGGAAGAAACAGACCCACTCTCTCAAATGGTCGACCTTGGCTCTTGTTGATACTCATTGCATGCGACATTCTTACAGGAAACTGGGATCTTTCTAATGTAAAAGGGACGTTTGGGTCACTTGGAGCCAACTTCAGCCTCAGGATTAAAGGATGCCTATCAATCCAAGGACCAGTGATGTGAGAAGCTTCAATGGAACGTTGATGCAATCTTACTACTTCTAGCCTTTGCCGTTGCATAAACCGTTCTTTATTGGAATGTTGCGAAGAAGAATGATTATTATTGGTCCTAGTTTTAATTGGAGTTTGTGAGACGGCATCCCGGAGGGTGTTAATGAATTTATGAATTCCATGGGATATCTGTCAGCTTCCACAGGGTCATCCGCAAGCACTCTGTCAGTACTGTAATAAATATTGCAGTTACCAAGGACTTGCTCCAAAACTTCTTCATTGATTAAAAGACTATCTACATTTCTAGAAGACAAAATCACTCGATTCCTGTCCTCTTGTTTTGTAGTATTATTGAAGATTTCACCCACTAAAGAGTCTCCAACACAACAAATGGGAGGGACTTCAATATCCTCTTCAGTCATCCTCGGTCCTTCAATTAATGGTGTTGTCCCATTGCCGAGTTGCAGTAACCAGGTCGCAAACTCTCGCTGATCAAGTCCTGCTCTCATGTTGTTGTGCAAGCTGAAGCATTGAAAGAAATGCCAAAAATGAGAGTTATTTAAGAAAATTTCCAAAGTATCCTCACGGGTACTCCTCGGTAATATTGGCAACACTTGTCGAAAGTCACCTCCAAAAAACAAAACCTTTCCTCCAAACAATTAGTCTACACCAGTGATATCTCGAAGGCACTTGTCAATAGCACGAATGCCATAGGTAGGAATCATAGAGGCCTCATCCAGTATTATGAGATGATGGCTCTTTATGAAATTTGCATGATTACTCGAATCAGACACATTCGAGTAATCGAGAGGCAATTTGAATAAATTGTGTACAGCTTTGCCTCACAACAGCAGTGTAGAGTCTATGCCGGTCCAAGCACCACAACATACTCGATAGTTATTTCTCCGTAGGTAAAACCCCACTGTGTTATTAACTGGTGTATTATTGGCCACTACAACTGACTCACAGTCATGCCCCTTATAAACATATTTGAATATGTATTCAACACTTTTTATAGAAGAGCAAACTTCAACATTAATGTGTGCACGATACTTTTGAATCAAAAAAGCATTGAATAGTACCACATTCCTATTGTCTACCGTGTGTCGTCCAATTTGCACTGTAATTCCAGTGTTGCGCCTTCTGTATTCTGGATATCCATTTTGATTTAGTAATGTTTCATCTCTATAATTTGGGGGGTAATTTTGGGGAACAAAATCCATCATGCATGCACGGAGACAAAGGGTTTTGAGGACTACACGGCCCATGGATCATGATTTTTTTTACTTGATCATTCAGCACAGGGTCATATTTAAATGAAAAGATTTCAGCTGACACAATCCTATCAATGTTTTCAGAATTTCTTAACTTATCTTCGTCCTTAAGATGACCAGCATGTGATAATGAGCAAGACCTCGCTTTTAGAACTCAATGACGCACATGGGCAACTTATACTCCCAAAATGTAACTCTCTTTAATATCTTTCATTATTTCTGACAGATGAGCTTTGAAAACACGGACAACTAAATCTGGTCTATTTTCTGCTGATTCATTGCGATTTAGATTATTTTGAATATCATGGCATTTAGGGTTGCATGAATAGGTTATGAACAGATCTAGTTTGCCATACTTTGCTACAATCATCATAGCATCCTGGAAATACTGATGCATGTTTCTTGGGCTTCCAGTGAAGGACGATGGCAAAATAACTGGCACTCAAGGCTCAATGTTTTCATCTACTCCTATTTAATTAATCTATTAAGCCCTTATACTCATCTACTCGAAGTTGCGCTTGATTATTTCTTAAAAACTGGAATCTGCAACCTTCTACTTTTACATAAGCATCTACCAGATACTGCTGAAATAATTTGCATGCCTTTTGTATCACACTAAATCCTCCTCTGTAAGCTACGTGATATCTGTAATACTCTTGCATGGCGAGTCTGTTACGGACTCGGATCCTGCGCTCCTCCTCGCAATGCCACCCAATTTTACCATGAGGAAACAGTAGAGGGTATGTCATGGGATCTAAGTAACATGATGTGTAGGGTATCTTCTCAGGAGGATGGTTTCTAGGGTAGATAACTTATATCTCTGTGAACAGGTGGTTCGCCATCTTTCCCTGACAGTGGTGTATTGGACGATTTTCCTTTCTGGCTCTTTGCTGCTCTTCTTGTTCAATGACACGCATTGTCTTGTATACATTAACGTATGGACTACACTCATGCAACACCTCACTTATCTCATTCATTATTGGCGGTGAACAGTCATTATTTTGTGGTGCCTGCAATCTGTGCTGCACAGCATCATTGGTGCCAATGATATAAAGCTGCCCATATTGTGGCGGATTTTCTGCAGAGTACAAAGGTGTAGTGTTGTGATATGTCTGGCCCTGAATGCGAAAGCAATATGGACCTCTCCCAGGTGGTAAAGCAAGTTCATGCGAAATGCAGCTCCTTCCTGGTATTCTAGATCAAAGAGGTTCCCCAGTCTCTCAGGGTATACTTGCAACTGGGGCAGCTGAACTTTTCCAATATTACACCAGTTAAAGGTCTCATTGGATAATTTCAAAGCTCCCCAATGGTCACATGGAATATTCATATTTCCGATAAGAAATTCTTCAACATTGCCATTATTAACAATTGCTGGTCCATTTCTCCTAAGACGATCGTTTCTCACCCTAATTTCTCTAAAATTGTAAAGTTCTTCAAGATTCATATCTTGTAATTTACGCCTCTCTCCGCTGTTCAAGATGATG
Organism: Ceratothoa steindachneri; assembly: GCA_963969495.1. Taxonomy (NCBI): domain Eukaryota; kingdom Metazoa; phylum Arthropoda; class Malacostraca; order Isopoda; family Cymothoidae; genus Ceratothoa; species Ceratothoa steindachneri. Next base: position 172,810,599 of record OZ018320.1, on the reverse strand, counting down.
CGTTCTCTCAATCTCAGTTATTTGATCTCTTCTTTCTTGTTGCCTTAATCTGTCTCGTTCTAAATATTCTTGGCGTTGCTCTTGTTCCATATTATTTATTTTTTCTTGTTGCCTTAATCTATTTCTTTCTAAATACTCTTAACATTTCTCTTGTTGCCTATTATTTCTTCTTTCGTGTTGCCGTAGCCTAGCTTTCTTACTCCGAAGAAATATTTATCTTTGCTTCATTCAATTTTGCTCGTCTTTTTAGACTCCGTCTTCTTTCTCGAGCAATCATTTCTTCTCGCTGCTCTTCTCTTATTCTTACTCTATATATGCGCATCCTTTCTCGCTAGGCTTCTAGTCTTCTTTGTTGTGAATCCATCATGTAATTTATTATATCCTTCAAAGAAGCTTTTAGGGGTCAGTCAAAGTAACAAAATTTTAATACAAAAACTTCCTTCAAATTATTCTCTAACAAAATCCTTATTATCTCACTTTCTGCAAATCCTTTCTGGTTGATTAATGTCAGTAGAATGAGAGCAAACATAAATAATCACCTTTTATTTGTCGTGCAACACTTCGAGTAGAAACGCAAGCTATGTAGACTCATCTTTTGGTTCTCGAATGATAGATTATTAGCACAGTTAGTATTTTTATTACATTTACTACTTTTAATAGTGTTAGTGCATTTAATATATTTTCTACTTTTAGTACATTTAGTATTTTTTACTTTTAGAAAATTTAGTATTTTAGCACATTTAGTACTTTTAGTATATTTAGTCATTTTCGCCCATCTAGTACATTTTGTACTTTAGCACATTTAGTATATTTATTACGTTTATACAATTTACCACATTTAGTACTTTGAGTAAATTTGATACTTTTACCACATTTAGTACTTTGAGTAAATTTGATACTTTTATCACATTTAGTACATTTAGTATTTTTATTACATTTATTACATTTAGTATTTTTAGTAAATTTTGTACTTTTACTAATTTTGTTAGCTCATTTAGTACTTTTAGCACATTTAGTATATATAGTATTTTTAATTTTAACACATTTAGTATATTAAGCAGATTGAGTATTTTAGTACATTGTGTACTTTTAGCATATTTCAAACACCCATTATCCATCGAATATTAAATTTCAAACGCCCATTATCCATCGAATATTAAATTTCTAACGCCCATTATCCATCGAATATTAAATTTCTAACGCCCATTATCCATCGAATATTAAATTTCAAACGCCCATTATCCATCGAATATTAAATTTCAAACACCAATTATCCATCGAATATTAAATTTCAAACCCTTATTATTTAACGAATATTAAATTTCAAACCCCCATTATCAATCAAATATTAAATTTCAAACCCCCATTATCAATCAAATATTAAATTTCAAACACCCATTATCCATCGAATATTAAATTTCAAACGCCCATTATCCATCGAATATTAAATTTCAAACGCCCATTATCCATCGAATATTAAATTTCAAACGCCCATTATCCATCGAATATTAAATTTCAAACATCCATTATCCATCGAATATTAAATTTCAAAAGCCCATGATCCATTGAATTTTAAATTTCTAACGCCCATTATCCATCGAATATTAAATTTCAAACCCCCATTATTCATCGAATATTAAATTTCAAACGCACATTATCCATCCAATATTAAATTTCTAACGCCCATTATCCATCGAATATTAAATTTCAAACGCCCATTATCCATCGAATATTAAATTTCAAACCCCCATTATCCATTGAATATTAAATTTCAAACGCCCATTATCTATAGAATATTAAATTTCAAATACCCATTATCCATCGAATATTAAATTTCAAACGCCCATTATCCATTAAATATTAAATTTCAAACACCCATTATCCATCGAATATTAAATTTCAAACACCCATTATCCCTCATAACTTTATAAGAGAAGAGCGACCCGAGAGTGTGACATCATAGCGTAACGGTCGAACGGACGGATGCGACATAAGCATATTATTATATAGATTATTATTGTTATAATTATTTTGATTATTATTATCATTGTATTAGTAGTAATATTCTCTTCATTTTATTTACAATAATGTCTATGCTCTCGTTGGAGAACGCTGTCTCCTTTAAGCTGCAAATTATTTCCCCAAAATGACGAAAAAAGAAGAAAAAATAAATAAAAAATAAAGACGAAGGAATAGTGTTAAATAAAGATCCCAGATAACAGACTTCATATGACATTAAGACGACGATGGCAAACTTTGTTTACTTCAATCCTGTCGTCGTCGTCGTGTTTGTGTACGAGCATTCGTCGTCATTATCTTCACGAAGGGCTTCGAGTTAGTGTACTTTCGAGTAAACGTGTTGTTATTCATGTTTTGGGGGCCCTTCTGGCCCTAATGTTAGGAATGATGTGGTTTAATCCCGGATCTAATCTTCACTAGTTTTTTCTTCTCGGCCTTTTCATGTTCTGTCTGTCGTTCTATCATTTTTCATTTGTAGGGACCCAAAGAAGAATGAAGGAGGGTGCTAAACCCCTTCAAAAAAAGGTTACAACTGTCATTTGGAACCATACATTTTCACTTGCCCTAATTTCACTACAAACCTGTTCATAGATTGTTCTGCTTTTTTATTTAGATTGTTTTTAAAACAAATGCATTTGTACTTTTTCGACATTGTTTCTATGATCGTCGCTTTATTCTAGTTAATATCTAGGACATCAATCCTAATGCTAGAATCCCTTAAAAGAACCATCCGCCATCTAAACCTTATGACTCTACCCCTCCTTCCCCTTAGGGTGATTTAAATCTACCCCTGATACCTTGTGGTGATTCTTTCCTCCAGCGGATGAATAGCGCCGTTGATCCGTCCGAAAAAGAACTGCACATTAGGGCTGTCTGCCCATCACTGGAGGAAAATTGAACCACTGCTTCTCTTTATACGAGCTGAGAAATCGGGGCCAGTGAAATTTTGCGTAGTGAAAAAAAATGTTGAAAAGAACCCACATAATGAATTAGGTCGTTGGAAAACAAGCGGAGCAGAGAAGGCAAAATGAAGGATGGTGAATGACTTCGTAAAGGCAATAAAGAAGAGGTGGAGGGTTTTAGAGCATTTATGATGAGGCGAATCCACATAAGGATGAACTCGGAGTGCTGGTAGAAAAGGGCAGAAAGGGTGAAGAAAAAAAGGCAAGTGGTAATAGAATCAAACAAGATTGATGTGCGAAGGGATAAGTCAGAGCCAACGCGCAACCTTCCCTCACATCATTTGGCCCGCATACGATCCGGATCCGTGTGTATGGAAAATTGGCAACATGATAAATCCTCACTATCAAACTTTAAAATTATAGTTATTAATAAGAATATAATAATAATCATTATAATATTAATAATAATCTATAGACATTGCACCTTTGAGATGCAAGTTGACTATTTGGGGAAGCTTTTTTATCTATACTATAAAATATTATTTTAACCCATTAAAATAAAAAGTTATTTTTTTAAGGCTTATAATAAATAGATAAATAATGTCTACTAACGTCAAACCTTAAGACACAATTTTACTGGCAATTAACTGACCAAAACCTCAAGGTCAAATCCATCAACCGTTTTTGATCAAAAGACGCGATTGTGTTGAGAGGGTATGGACGTCTGGGTGTAAGAATGAATTAAAATACTAAAGCAGACGAATAAACAGCTTGATGAAAATAACTATATAGGTTTATCCCCGTGTAAATCCATAAAATCGTGAGAATAGTACTAATACTTTAATATTCATTTCATGAGCCCTAACCTACACCGAGCTAAACATACCCCACAAGAGATACAAATTCGTACCTTGAACAACCTCCAATCTTTGTACAAAATATTTTAAAGGTTTATAATAAAGAATTTAACCTAACCATTTTATTTGTCCACTTCCTTCATCCCCCTTTCCATTTTTTTATTTCAAAAACAAGAAATATAACGGTAATGACTTATTAATGGAGTCAATTGGTTTATTAGAAATTTTTATTTATTTTAGAGGTTTTGAGATCCGCGAGAAATCGGCTTCACTTTGCCAGTCATTCCGCACCAGCTGAAGATGCACAGATGTGATTTCAGTTATGGGTGACGGAGTCTTTCGGGTCGAGGCTCTTCTCTGCAGTTTCTTCAGTCCACTGTCTCGGTCCATATACGCAGAGGGGTTGGGTTTCAACCTATTTACACATGAATCACACAAATTAACCCCGCAAATGGATGTTCGTACTCTCGAGTATGCGTTCTCTTGGACTTACCGTCGCAATTAGATGAGAACACCGTCAGTCTCTATGTTTATGAATAGAATCTATAAATATTATTTCGACAAATAAACTGATTACAAATCCATAATGGGTATAAATGATATTTCATTATAACACCTATTTTTTTCATACATTATGATTCTTTCCTTCTCCTTCTCTCTGTCCCCTTTTGTCCTATCCTTGAATGGATTTTTAGGGTCTTTACTGGTCGGTAATTCTGTAAATTTATGTTGAACCTCCGGAATTATAGTTTAGCTTTATCTTCTTTGGCTTTTTCATTATTTTTCTTCTTTGTATTTATCAATTTTTATCCCCTTACTCATTCTATCTCGAACCATTTTCTGAGATCATTTTAAATCAAATTCTTATAGAAAGTTTGCTCAATTGAGTGATTTGTAATCTTTACTTCCTCTACATAAGGGTTAATTTCGAAGGAATGACATTATATATATATATATATATATATATATATATATATATATATATATATATATATATATATATATATATATGATGAAAATTAATGCAATATCACAAGAAAAGATGAGGAATTAAACTACATTCTCCGAAGACAATTTAATTCAGAACAGTTTCAGTGTATCTCACACCCTTTTTCAACTGACACTGGATAGAAAATATTAGAAAAGTGCTTACAAACATAACACGGGGTCAGGTCGTGAAAGATCCCCTCTTTTTTCCCCCAATCCCCTACTTGTGGCTAATCAGGGGGGCCTCCACTCCCCCCTCCCCCTGATTAGCCACAAGTAGGGGATTGGGGGAAAAAAGAGGGGATCTTTCACGACCTGACCCCGTGTTATGTTTGTAAGCATTTTTCTAATATTTTCTATCCAGTGTCAGTTGAAAAGGGTGTGAGATACACTGAAACTGTTCTGAATTAAATTGTCTTCGGAGAATGTGGTTTAATTCCTCATATATATATATATATATATATATATATATATATATATATATATATATATATATATATATATATATATATATATATTATATCAGGTTGAGTACTAAGTAATTTTCGTTTCTGTGAAATATATTTATTCTTGAATAATTGAACAATTAAATAATTTCAATCAATAGTATATTCGCCATTTTTGTCAATCACCTCTCGCTATTTTGCAGGCATCTTTTGTTGATTCTTCAAAGCTAAAATTCAAGATGTCCACGAACACGTTTACCCGGTCTTCTTAAGAATTTTTTTTTAACTATTCAGAGCATTTTCTAGTGAACAAAAAACTTGGAAATCACTTGGTACAAGATGAATATGGTGGATGGGGTAGAACAGACCAGTCTAAGTCCAATATTTTTTCCTGTATGTTTCTCGCTACATCTGGTCAGGCGTTATCAATGAAGAAGTACACCGTGTCTCCTGTTGATGAGTACAGGGCGTTTTCTTAAAATATTTTCATGCACACGTTGCAGTTGTTTGCAGACAAATTTGCATTCCACCAATTCTCTTAAAAAAAATCTTCTTCGAAGTCTGACGATCCTCCTGGTCTTGATTCATCTGCCAATAATTTATCCACGAAATAAACTTTGGCAACCAATTTTGGGCGATCAGTAATGATACCTTAATCTCCCACAACACCACTTGTCGAATATGCACTTTTAGTCCCTCCTTTTAAGGCAGGATATTTTAGTTTAAATTACTATGTACACTTGTTTGCTGCTGATGTAAGAATGAGCAGTGAACGCTCTTTCTAAACAGGTAATTTACAGTTAAGTTTAAAACACTGGAAGTTCGAAATGCGCAGTTACATTTTGCTTCCAATAAACGGAAATTGCTTATGACTCAACCTGATGTATATATATTCTTAATCTCCCTTAACCCTCTGTCTAGGCTTAAGGACTGACCAGCTACTTCATGCCGTATCAGAAGAGAGGTTTTAGAACGTCTAGAAACAACACCCTTTAATGCCTGCAAGTAGCAAGAGACCAGGACCTGAGGGGGTACTGGGTGGTGGGACGCGATTGATGCGAAAATCGGTTTTGCCTCAATAAGCCCTCCCCTACTCACAATGGGTTGACCACCTCTCTTCCGTCGATCTAGAGTACCTAAAGCTCTACTGCTTATGGCACGCAGCACCAACACCGAGTGAGGCTGTTTTTTTACCTTTTCGCCACCCTGGAGGGGCAAGAACAAATAGGGTTGCAGAGTGGTCACTCATTCTCAAGTGGATATGACATGACCATCCCACCTGGATGTATCCTGCTTGTGGTTGAATTGCAATTAAACTTCCACTTCCTAGCTGTTGCATGGGCTGCTAGTACATGGAATTGCAATAAAATTACCACAGCATGCAACAGCCTCAAACTTCTCTAAGCTGGTCCCTCAGGACAGCCTCACAGAAGGCGCGGCCAAATTTAATGTGGTAACGTTGACGGGGCTTACAGCACAAACTGAAGGAACAAACCTTTTTCCTTTAATCTCCCATGTGGTTGGAGTGAGCTGAGGTCATCTACACGTGGTGATCTATTAACAACAACAACAATAACAACAACATTTATATTTCCATTAAAAAAATAAGTCCTTAAGATCCAGAAAAACCTCGTTCCAGAATTTCAGCGCTATCTTGATTACAGCAACACCAGCAATATACAAGCGATGAGCAAAGATTTAATGAAACGCATGACAAACACTGCGGAGAAATGTGAGGAAACACAAAAGAACAACAAACTCAGAAGAAACCCTAAACTAAATGAAAAAACGCAGAGACCTTAAAGCAACAAACACCAACCAACAAATTGAATTAGCAGAATTAAACACTCTCATAAAAGTAAACAGAGAGCTGACATCAGAAAATATATTATGTCGTAAAATGACCAACATATACATCACTTCTACCCAATAGGTGTGTTCGCTCAAGTTCAACGCGTGACCTTGATTCTACTCTGGTCACGACAGAGGTGGGAGATAGAAGTGATGGGAAGGGGGGACGAGTGCAAAGGATTTTAAATTCCAAAGATTGAGTGCAGTTGGCCAATATTAACTAATGAAGGCTCCGGCTATGAGGCATATGAAAAAGAAGGTACAAAAATAAACTTTAATATATACACAGTTTTACACAATAAATAGATTAAATGAAATAATCGCAATATATACTCTATGTATCCAAGGACCGAACGTATCAGAGCTACTCAGAGCGGGCTCTAAGGAAGGGAGTTGAAAGGCGATACGAGCCTCTGTACAAATACATACAGGCAGGACTGGCGGAATAGCCACAGATGATTCGTTTCAGCCTGGCTTGTGTTCGAGGCTAGCCTCCGCTAAGGAGGGGGGGGCGTGGGGGATCTCTCCACGAACCAAGACGGCGCTTGAGGGATGGGAGGCACTCCCCGGGGTGTTTCTTGATAACACCCTGGGAGACTACAGAAGCGCGCGTTTGAGATTCCAATCACTCGCTTATCGCGGAAAGCAGTTCGATATTCTGACTGTTCTCACGGTCCTCGCTCACGGGAACTGACCTCGTGGTTTCGACGGGCCACATGGCCGCAAGGAGCCTCTATTCTCGACATAATATAACTACATATTGTTGAAGACACCATTAAAGAAGGAAAGAGTTATAAAATGGCTAAAAATAAAATAAAAAAGGAAGAGTATACAATCATGAAGGATCTCGAGAAGAAAAAAAAGACCAATGACACCCAATAATGTCCCAGCGATTCTCAAATCAGAAATTGAAATTTCAATCAACCAAATGAAGCACCACAAAGCACCAGGTCATGGCAACTTCACTTCGAACTTGCTGAAAGATTCTGGAGGTCATTGTGGACAAACTAGTTCGCTTCTTCACTGAATGTCTAAACAAGGCAAAGTTCCGGAGGACTGCCAAAATGCCTCAACAATCCTTCTACACAAAAAGGCGATCAAACTGACCTCAAAGAAACTTGGAACTTGACCCAAAACTTATATTAAAACTTCGAACAACCCAAAGAACCCATGAAGATATTATGATGAGGATAACTCAGCAGAAGTATCCGCTGAGTGTTGTCTTCCAGTTTCGATGTGTATTCTCTTTTTACTAAGGTACCTGTAAATGACCTTTTCCCCTTCCTTAGTGATAAATTGCGTAACTTTGATATTCCTTTGCCAGTTAATATTTTCATTGAACTTATTTCAATGTGTACTAAAAACTGTAAGTTTTCTTTTAAGCGTAAATATTACCTTCAAAAGTTTGGTTTGGCTATTGGAAATTGCTTATCCCCTGTTCTTTCTAACATATATATATGGAATTTTTTGAAACTACGTTCCTCCCTACCATTATCGATTTTCCCCTTGTTTGGTTCCGATATATAGATGATATTATTTGTCTGTAGCCTTCTTCTAAGGGTGTTAATAGTTTTCTTACTGAACTAAATTCTCTGGTCCCTTCTATTAAATTTACCCTTGAACTCGAAGAAAATGGTGTCCTCCTGTTCTTAGATCTACTTATTCATAGGACTCCATCGGGATTTATATTTTCAGTCTATCGGAATCCTACCAACGCCTGTTCTTATATTAATTTTTAGTCAGGTCATAATGATAAAGTCAAATGGTCTGTATTTATTTCAATGTTTCTCCGGGGGTTGCGGGTCACTAGCCGGGAATTCTTGGATCGTGAGATTTCTAAGATCTTTGAAATTGGTACCAATCGTTGCTACCCTCATAAATTTCTTTCAGGATGCCTAGATTTTGAAAAAAAATCCTTTCATAGAACGGAAATCCCTCCCTCATACAATTTTAAGAACTCCCTTGTTTTATTGTTTTCTGAGTCCTTTTCCTTGCTTCTCCGCCCTTTGAATAATTTAAATATTTCTGTTATATTCAAATATCAGTCTACCATGTATAAAATGTTGATTCATAATAATAACAATAGTATAGGGGGAGGGGGTATTCTGTTGATTGTTCAGTTTGCCCTAAGCAATACTTTGGAGGAACTTGGCCTCTTCGTTTGTTGTAACCCAGTCACCAATGTGGAAGGGGCCCTGTTTTTACCTAAAAAAGGTTAGCACCCTTTCCGTTGCCAGCCGAACTAGGGTGGCACCCGAATAGGTTAGAACATGCAGTAGGGTTCTTAATTGGCGCATGGGCCCCCGCGAACGTGCGCCTAGAAAGACCAAGATCATAGAATGATTTTTAACTGAAGGGGGATATACTGCTTGGTCGCTGGGACCGCAAAGAGGACCGAGTCTTTAACCTTTCGGAACGAAATTTAGTTCGCAATCTGGAAGGCCAGGATCTCCTTCTTAAACAAATACGAATTACGATCCTTACAAAAAGCAGGATGCGATCCGCCACACTTCAAACTCTTGGTCTTACACGAAAGGCCTTTATCGCCTACGGCTTTAGTGCCGTAGCACGTTTACAGTATTTATTCGCGAGGTCGAATCGGTGACAATTATATCACCTTCGGCGTACCAGCACGAATGCCTTCACTCGGTTGCGATACCAGCATGCACCGCCTCAACACCCTATCTTGGTTGAAAGTGATGAAGATCATTAGGGTGTACGTTCAGACCTCTCCATTCTTTCTCGACACTCTCTCAACGCTTACTTTCCCTTGGTAGGCCAGCTCTTCAGTTATATCATCAACGGAGTAATTTACCTGTTTCCTGGCTTACACTACCCTTTTTACAAAGTTCATGGCATGGTAGGAAGCGTAGGTGTGTTATTGAATGTCCAGAGACCAATCCTCAGCTTGTAATTCTGGACAGGGCTGGCCATACTAACCCATAGGATCCCGTTCGAGAAACGGTAGCCTCTTGATTCCTTATCGAGTAACGCAACTAAACCCTTCCGCTGATTCAACATGTGTCTTTTAGACAACCTCGTTCCATAAGTCACGCGAATGACTAGGAATTACTTGAATCCGCTGGGCTCGAAGACGCCCAGCAGTCTCTCAATGAGCGTCCCAGAGCTCCTCAAGGCTCATCTCTCTTTCATCCTCATATTCATTTTAGGTGAGGAGGGCGGGGATTTGACATATTTCCCTCTACCCCCCCCCCCCCAAGAGAGCTCTAAGGCAGGGCGGTCGTGTCCATACCTGGAGGCCCTACCTGGAAGAGCAGGAACCCTTTTTATTTATTTTTATTTTTTTTATTTTTTAACGAGCCCGCTCACTTTCCTCTTCATTGTCCCACTCAGGAAGGCGAATTTGTTCCAGAAATGGTTCTCCCATAATCTCGATCATTCCCCGGGGATGATCTTGCCGCCTCCAGTATCGCCCTTGTCCCATGGTCGGGGCCTGCGTATGGATATCCATCCCCAGCAATCAGAGGCTCCATCCGAAACATGCCAGGATTGTTTTTTTTTTACGGGGAAAGGTGCAGGACAATCACCTTATTAAATGCCTGGGGCACCAGTGCACAGACCCGATTACATTGACGATTCTGGGGTCAGAGAATCTTACCAAGTCCAACTGGTGTTTTCTATTCAGGATTCTCATAAGGAGATGACCCACGGCTCCCAGCTCCCTTCGGGAGTGCGCGAGCCTTCTCCTTCTTGTCCTAGTCTTGTGGAGAATCCTCTCAGAAAGCTTACGTGAGGCAGCCTCCGCACAAAAGAGAAATCCACTTAGAAGCTGCTCCTATAAAAGAGAAGGTAAAAGGGGAACTCCATTACCTTGAAATAGTGGAAAAGGCGTTTACTTTTCTCCTGTAAGAGAATTTTGGAAAGTATCCAAGCGAACGGATAGTGTGGGTAGGGCATCTCCACGGTAGGCGGTTTAGTCGCTTACGGAAAGATCACTGGACTTAGGCGATTGAAGGGAAGTCACATTACTGATTGAAGGTGTTGGGATGAGATCTGCCAGAAAGTGGTGTTCTATGGTCTTCCTCGCTTCCCCAAGGCACCAAGGTGGATGAAGTTTCGCTCTTACTCCAAGGTTCCTCGATTGTCAAGAAGAGCCGTTAGCAAGATTGAAAATCAAAATGACTGCACCTCGTCACTCAGTATATCTTTCGACCAGAAAAGATTTAAAGAGAAGGTGGTGAGCTTTATCTAGCATCCTGTCGCTCCTGCTCATCCCACTAAGATTTTCAGACCTTCAAAAACTGCCTCCTATGATTAGGTTTGCACTGGTCGCACGTCCACTCCGTCTGAAGTTACCCAGCGGACATTTGTTGCCAAAGACAGTCTCTGTCGGTTCTTCAAAGGGCACAGCTCCCAAGTGATCAACCAGAGAGGCAGGTAGGATCATGAAAAAAACACTTATTGAGTCAGATTATTCCTAGACAGGACGACCAGGATCTGAAATTCTGTCATTTGGAAGACCCAGAGTTAGGGCACCGAGACATTTACCTGGCCTGACAGCCACAAGGCAATAAAGCCTGCTCATATTAGGTAGTACACCCTTATGCTCCTGAAAGCAGTCGTTGGGTCATGGTCAACCCATTGCATGCAGGTAAGAGGTTATTGGGGTCAAACCTATCTTTCCATTAATCAGGCCTCACTGTCCAGGACCTCTCAAACCTGGTTTCTTGAAACTTGCGGGCGTCAAAGGACGTTTCAATGCCTCTTTACTGACTCGGCATAAGGTTGCTGGTCATGGCCTTAATACTTCATAGGAGAACAGTGAAATGGCGCTTCTAGGTTTTAAAAAGGTGCAAATTAGGACCCTGCGATTAAGCAGTTAACCTCACCGTCTAGCCTTCTTTACAGGTTACGGGGCAGGGAAGGCACAAGGTCCTCCAATATCAACATGCTATGGTTACCTATGCTACAGCCGACACACCCATGTGCAATGAGGCCCGGACTGCCTGCTACTCCTCCAGATGTTAAGTGTAACCGTCTACACTGGGCACCCATTTGCCGGGTTACGAATACCATTAACTCATGGAATATTGCATCAATTGTATTCTTCCATTCTGGGCAAATGAGATATCCCGTTCTTTCAGAATCACATTCTTAGTAAAATTCAAACAGATTCACCCAACAAAATTTGTTTATTCAAAGCCATATTGACCGCTACGCATCAGCTGTTACGAGCCACATGTTCAATATTTTTCTCTTTAATTATCATTTTAAAAGTTTTAAATAGTTGCGTCCAATTCTCTATCTTTTAATACTGTGGCTTCAAAGACTGCTTTTTGGGTCAATTTATTATTAATGGAGTTTCTAGCTTTTCCGCACCAGCTATAACGTTGCTCAAGAAAGTTTTTTTTTGGAATGGAATTTACAGTATCTAATGCGGGTTTTTTTTTTATTGCGAGCGCTGCAATAACAAGAAAAAATTAGTATATACTATTTTTTTAGCATTTAAAATAGAAGCTTCATAATTTAGGTCCTTTCTTATCCCACGCTGATTTCTGATTTTGACGCAGTGATAGAATTTTCCTGGTCTTTATGCATTTTATGATTTCGGTTTTATGGTATCTATTGTCATTTTTCTTAAATATTTCTTACCATATCTTAACTATTTATACTTCCACTGAAGTCTGCTTCTTGACAAACCATACCCGCCTTGTATAACTTATTATTTCGGGTTTTTAATTGTCTAATTTTCGGTTGCAATTTGGATTTATTTTTTGTCTAAATTAATTGAGAAAATAATTATATATTATCATATTTTTAAGGTTGAATACCCAATGGAGGTCTTATATCATTTAACAGTATATATATTTTTTTAAATGGTACGAAAATATGAATAGAATCTTCTATTAATTGAGTAATTATCTCTTTCACAGTCACAGATTTAATAAGAAAATTCCCGATTTGGGAAATTAGATCTGCACCTATGTATTAAAAATATTACCCATATCCTTTAGGAATGATCTTTGATACCTGCACTTTCATTGTACACATCAAAGTTCTACATATGTAAAAAGGAAATTTTCAAACTAAAATAGCCACACAGTGCTAGGTTATAAAATCTAAAATCTTCAAAGAACCCTTAAATTCCCATTGACTTTGGGTTAACTGGTCAATTTATAAAGGACTTCCTGTAGATACAGACCCTATTGAATGTTGTGTAGGAAAATTTAACACGGATTTGAACACTTTAGGCATTACCATTACTATGGTATTTCGATTATCTTTATAGCATAACAAAACCCTATCCATCGTTCCAACTGCTTTGCTAAATATTTACAACTTACAAACTGAAATTTGCCTACAAAATCCCACCATGATATATTCGGCCAACCTCTCGGATTTTTTTAAAGCAAAGTTTGGAGTTGTTACAGATAAATTAAACTTCCTAATTACTTATGATTCAACAGAATATACTTTCGATTACCACTGACAAATTTAAACAATTTGATACTGTTCATCTATTGTGGAATTGTAGGTATTGGTCCACGTTTATTTAAGGCTCATTTTATTTAAAAGTCTACCCAGTATTGACATCTCAAAGAAATTCAGCTGAGTGTCAGTACGCACAAACAGATCTTGTCTTTTATAGAAACAAGATCGGATAAACAACCCTTATCAAGCACGTCATTTAGGATTGCCTTAGTTTTTATGAGATTCATATCACTTAATTATTTGCACAAGTGTTCCCATTTGTTTTCATTTTATTTCGTCGCTTTTTCTCTTTTCATTCTTTAACCTCCTGACTGGACATAGTTCGGTTACATCCCGTTAATTCTCTTCTCATTTACATTTTTTTTTCTTCATAAGAGACTGGCTTCCATAAACCAGATCGAAAAACATTTAAAATTACTAACTTAGAGAATTACCAAATTACGGATCGGCAAAGAACGTAAGATCCACTCGATGTCTTATATTCAATGCCATATCACCCCTTCTCGTTCAGTTCTTATCTTATCTTCTCTATTCCTTAATTCCTCTCCTTTTTCAGCTTTCTTCAAGGACGTTATAAGAGAACCTTTCATTGAAGTGAGCAAAATTCGGATAAGATGGTTGTCTCATACCACTTCTAATAGACCCGCCACGATAGATTTCTGGGAATAAGAATAATTAGTCTGTTCGCAGCGCCCACCCCATTCCTCCAAGCCGCGATGGACGAGAGCTACAGTGGAACAGCGTTCTAAGCACAATCGTGACATTAGTGGTATGTTGGGTGTCAGCTATCAGTCGAAAAAAAGGTTGCAATATTTCAAGTTTTGTGGCAAATGGTGGTGCCACAGATTTTGCGTTTTGGCATCCCATCCCAATTGCTTTCATTTTAATTGATCCTCTTTATCCAAAGTTTGTTTATCAATGCCTCATTGGCAAAGGGGTTGTAATTTTTTTTTAATGGGACAGGTACCCGAATGGGACCATATCAAAATATCATCGATGACCGTATAGAACAGGGGTCGAAAAATAACGGTAATTTACTCTGGATGGAGTGAAATCGAAATTTCTAGTGGTAATGGGGGAGTAACCGGATTTTGCCAGAAGAAATAGAGTCTAAATGTGCGCGACTGTCGCGCAACCAATCCGATTGTGTGTATATTGAGGGGGGTAGGAGCACATGGAGGATAAAATCGAGTTGTTTATTTAATTCTTCATGTTATCTTTTCATAGATTACTCTGCAAATTAATTCGGAAAGTGATAAAACAATTGTTCGTGAAACTAATGTTTATTCTAAAATATCAGGTTGCAACCAAATAATGTCCGATTTTAGGGTATATATTAAAAATGAAAAAACTTATGACAATGCAAATATTTAATCATAAAAATCCGTCAACGAGCTCATATTTTTTTTAAAGTTATACAATGAAAACAAAATCTATAAATCTCATGCAAAATTCGGTCGACCCCGCATAACCACAGTCTGAGACGACAGAACTATTAGGCGCTTCTCTATGAAGGATCCCTTCGAGACTGTAGCAGGAATTTCATGAAAATTAAGACCAATAGTGTCACATAAGTGAGCCGCTTCACAGTCTCCCGTCCGTCTCCTCAATGAATCTTGTTTAAAAGCTCGTTCTCCAGCAACCAAACCAATCATCAGTAAGAAGAATGAGGAAGCAAGACTCGAATATGCTGAAGTTCATGTTGTTTGGAAGGATGAATATTGAGAGAAAATTCATTTTAGTGACGAAAGTAAATTTAATTTATCTGGATCTGATAGCAGACACTTTGAATACGCATTGCAGGTTACAAACTTAACCCTAAATGTGTTGAAATATTTGCCAAGCATGAAGGAGACAGCGTTATGATATGGGGAATGTTTTCGTATGAAGGGGTTGGTCCGCTAGCATGAATAATTGGAAAGGTATATGCGAATGCATACCTAAACCTCATACAACAAACAACATGTGATACCTTCACTCTAAGCATCCTGAACCAGCCAGCAGTGTTTATGCAGGACAACGCGCCATGCCATACTGCAAAGCGAGTAAAATTCTATTTCGAACAAGAAGATATAGAAAGAATGAAGTGGCGTGCTCAGAGCCGGGACCTGACCCCAATTGAAAACCTTTAGAAGATCATTGGAGACAAATTGAGCAAGAATGGATCAAAATAACACCAGAAATTTAAAAGAAACTGCGAGTTTCTGTGGTCGTGGTTGCATCGAAGTAATAGAGAATAAAGACTTCAATACATCTTATTAAGTGTTATAAGTTTCATCATTGTTAAATCTTTCTTTGTTTCTAGTGTATTTGCTTGCTCAGCAATACTATGAATGATCGTTTCTCTTATTTTGCGCGTGTCAATATTTTAGTTTGTTAGTAAACTGCGGAGACTGAAGAAGCTTTCGCACCCTGCATCCCAAGTTAAGCAGAAAACGGCAAGATAAAACAGACTTCTAAAGTGTCTAAACTTAAGAAAGAGAGGTTTCAAAGCGCGCGACGCTTATATTTTTAAGGGGTACATCTGGCAACTATCACTTAGGGCATAAGTCAACGTAAAAAAAATCAGCCTATTACTAGGCTAAGTCAAAACACACATAAAACAGCATAAGCAGTAAACAAAAAAGAAGAAGTAAAAAATTGGAGACCAGCTTCCTCCAAAAAGTCGGTCATTATAGGGTCAAGACGGCACGAAACTGTCCCGAGTAATAGAGACAAGCGGCAGCGACCCCGCTCTTCCCGTTCCTGGGAGAGTTAACGTGCGCGAGGGTCCCCCAGACTGAGACACTAACAAAAGAATGTTTTTAACAGTCTGAGAAACCACGCACTCTTCACAATAAGGTGCATGAATCGTAGACAGCAGAATACAACTTGACGCCTCCAAGCCACTTGAAGGTAGGTACAGGGAAACAATCTCGGCGCAATGGCGCGCACCTTTAAGCTCCCATATGCCGTCTCCCTTCTTTTTTGCCTGGCAGCACTGAGGCCTGCCCTGATACCTACCAGGTAGTTAGTGTGAGGAAAAGCAAAACGCTGGTCTGGTCACCCAGTCCTCTCTGAATCAATCTTTGGTGCTATCATGGGCAACTTATTCCCCGCAATCCCTACAGGTTCAAGAACCCAGCATAAGTAATCTCGACATCCGCCCGGCTCACGGCAAACGTTGTGTCATAGATACTATGAACCAGGTGGGAGTGGCGGGTGGTGGATATTCCAATGCCCCGCGAACAGTCATGGCACTTTATGAGTCGCTATATATCACGATCTGGTCTCCGAACCGGGCACAAGGCGTTATCTCCCATACCAAGCGGTGTATTGCCACATGATCGGCAGTGAAATTAGACGTAGCACCTGGTAGAGCCCGCCGACATCAAAGAAATTGGAGTGGTTGTGAAAACCGCCCCCCTCTTTGGATTGAGAACAATCCATGTGCACTGCGGCATGGATCTATCGTCACACAAAGTGTGCTTCAAAAGGTTGAATGCAATACACATGGCGCTGTAGCGACCGAGAGAGTCGCCGTGCTCGCGAGTACAATCACCGTATGTACAGTGCAGAGCAAGTGAGATCTCTACAACATCGACAAGAAGGTTCTCAATACGGGACATGCGGAAGACAACACTTGCCAGACGGAGACCAGTGTGGTGGATCGCGTCCACCTACCTCAATTCACGCTCGGCTGCTGGTGTGGAAAGCACATCCGTAGTCAAGTTTTGAGCGAACAAAGCAACAATAAAACAACAATGAAGTAGTCATATCAAGACCCAGTATGCAGAACGTTACGGAATTAAGAATACCCAAGGGGAAGGTCAAAAAGACCCTAAGGCTGCGAATATGGTCCCCCAAGATGAGGCGTCGATCGAAATCAAGTACAAGGAAACGGTGCGAATCCATCACTTCCAGGCGAACACCGTTTGGGAACAAGTCCGTTTTATGGTGAAGCCGTAGTTGGACCTAGAAATGCACTACCTTAGGCTTGACCAACGAAAACCGAAAGTGTGCTATTCGGTAGAGCGAGAGATGCGGTGCAATGCCTTAAGGAGTATATGCTCATGAGTCGGCATCACGGCCGTACCAAAATTGATCGAAAAGTCATCTACGGAGAGCGTAGCGAGAGTATCTTATGGTAGCACAGGCGTATTATTGTTGATGCCCATCGCAAAGAGTTTAACACATAGGACACTTGACTGCAGGACGCGCTATTCCTGCTATATTGCGACGGAGGGTCCCCCCTCCCGTATGCGTAATAAAAGATCTCGTAGGAATTTATACATGAAAATTGGGAGGCATCTCTTCGCCTCCATTGTGTGGATGGTTCCATGATACCATATCGCTATGATGTATAGTTCTTCTTCAGATCGAAAAACATTGGCATAATGTTGTGTATGAAGGAAGGACTCGCAGATAGCATTTCCCAGCCTAAGAAAAGAAACTGGCTTGTAGTGGGACTTACGGAAACCGCACTATGTGGACAGATAGCTTCAGCTGCCCAAGAAATAAGCTAATCTAACATTTATCAATATCTTCATCCATTCGCACACGCAGGAGGATAGAGAAATTGGACGGAAACAGGCTGCCGAGGTAGATAGATCTCTCCCCTGTTTGCCGAAAGTGAGCACAGTAGCCATTCGCCAGGAATCTAGGAGGATACCTTCTGAAGAGGTATTGTGGAATAAATCTAACAAAAATGCCATGCCTCACTTATCTGTGTCGAAGCATGGCTCACATGACATCGTGCGGACTAGGGGCGGTGTCCGCACATGAAGCGAGAGCGGGACGCAACCAACACAAAGTTGGTATCCGGCCCTTCAAAGGTTTTTCACCTCTGTATGTAAAGCCCAGTCGGTGGCCTTCAGCGTGATTACGACGTACATTGAATGTTGTCGGGGGAGAATCTCAGCTAGATAATATAGAGATAGCGGTCGCATAAGATTCCACCACAGATGCGGGCTCCCAAATTGCGTTCCTGTTATCCTGGAAAACGGAAGGGTGGTCCTACGAGAACTTGCTCTGAATCTTTTTGACTCGCTTCCACACCTCTGCAAGAGGAGTCTTCCTGTTAAGAAGACCAGCGGGTGTACTTATAAATAAAACGGAACTTATAACTCAATCAACGAATTTCACCAATGATAAAATCATTCTGGCGGCTTATATAGTGCATGTAGGCTTATCGCTTCAGTCTGAGTGTCGTCTCACACTCGGCTGATAACCACGGAAGCGGTCAGCATGCACAATGGCCATACGTTCTAGGAATAGTAGTTAGGCTCACGGCGATGAGGTTGCCGGAAAAGAACTCAACGACCTCATCAAACAACTGGAACAGAGAAATCAGTCATTTCTTGAAATGCAGACCACCGCGCCTGCTCCAAGCACTACCGAGGTAGTTTCTCAAGCGGCAGCGGCCCAGAAAATGATAGTTGAATGGGGCAGTGGTGGCTACCATGAGAGTCATCGACCACGTCCCACTAAAATCAGGCTGTAAATCTGGGGAGATATACAGCCTGAAGACAAGAAGATAAAGTCGTTCTCTGGCAGTAGTGCACAAACTCATTAACATTTAGGATCTCTATCGCCAATGCTTCGATCAGGTCGGCAAGGAACTGACCCCTGAGATTGATTATATAGTCCCCAACCCATGAGGTGGTGCCTATTGTTCAAATCTCTGAGCAGGAGAAAGGGCCTCAGCAACCGTGCCACGCCCCTGTGGAAGCCTCCCGCGTTGTAGTCGGCTGACATTCGAATGAGCGCAGAATTAACAATATCCCTGCCCACGTGTAGCTGCACTGCCACTGCCTGAAAGGGGATATTTATAGTGAGTAGAAGAACAATAACATCATGCCGGGTGTAAATCTCACATCCTCTTGCCCGGGCCGCATCCCGTGGTGCTGGGATCACAAAACCCTTATACTCCGAGAGGATGGGCAGGGGGCACGCGCCTAGCATGGTCTCCTGCAAAAAGATAACAAACGGGAAACGGGAGGAGACGAGCCTCCGCAGCTCCTCCTAGTTGGTTTCGTGTATGGTGGTGCTTACTTTTATGGGAGAAACAGTACTCATCTATTACAACTATAATTCCTGGTCCACCTTGAAATTTTGGAGATGGTTTAAAATGTTACGTGTATACTTCTCGGAAGAAATTGTATATATCCACTATGAGTCTCAAAGAAACGTGGTCTTGCAGGTATACTTGTTTTTCGCTCGATTCTATCCCCCACAAATTTATTAAGTTTGAAACAAAGTTCCAGCACAACCTTTTTTTTTAAAGGTTAATAATTAATAGATTTCTATTTATTTAGAGTTTTTTTTAAAGATTTATACAGAGTGTACGACTAGTTAATGTGTACATTAGTGGCCTAGTCTTTCCTGGGCCTCGCTTAAAAGTCCACAGTGACCTAGACCCGAGGCAAACTAGGTCACTATGCACTTTCAAGCGACATCAAAGAGGTTTATGGTTTGTGTATGGCGGGATGTGATAGGCAAACCACCCAAAGTTTTGTGCATCAATTAAAATATCTCATTGATACGCAAACTTTTGTTTGCGTTAGAAAGCCTGGCTTATGTGATATCCTCTCGCGACTATAAAAAGAGCTTCTTCCCAGGACATGATGATATATATATGTATATATATATATATATATATATATATATATATATATATATATATATATATATATATATATATATGGCCCAGCAAAAACTTCATTAAATTCAAACTTGAATAACTCAGTCAAATGAAATTAGATATAAATTAAACTTCGTATACAACAACTTATATGTATTCTTTTTTATCTCAAAAATTTTCAAAATATAACTATAAGAGTATTGCAACAATTAAAAGGAAATTTATTCACTCAAAAATTTGTTTGCCGAATCAAGAAAACGTGCGATATTTGTGAATAGGAAATACGAAGTCTGCATGCCTAGGCTATTAGGTTATAATTAGCATTTTTTTCTCCTTTTCATTCATTATTTAAACTTTAAACTTATAAGTTGTGTTATTATAACCCTTATCACAATGGTCTTAGGTTTAAGCGATAAAATTATAATAGAAGCATGTTTTAAAGAAAAAGGTTGGAATGGAAATAGAATTTTTCATGAATTTCCAGATAGAAATTGGATTCCTCGAAGTGTTTATAACTTAATTAAAAAGATAAAAACTATTGGTTCGATAGCTCGAGAGAAAGGTAGTGGCAGCCATAAAAAACTAATACGAGACAGAAAACAAAATGATTGAAGTAGGAGAAATTCTTTTATCTTTGGAGGAAAATCCTGGAACTCATCTATCCCCAAAAGAAGATCTCTAGTGAATTAGGTTTATCCAGTTTTTCTGTGCAACGGATTTGAAAACGACAAAAACAAAGAAGTTATAAAAGAATGCGCATTTCCCGTCGTAATATTAATGTAAGACAACTTAGAAAGACACGTTGTAAGTTCTACGATCGCTTTTAATCTCAAGATACAAAATATTTTGTGCTTACCGACAGAAAAAGGTTGCACTTTGGAAGTGTCAATAAATAGTCAAAATAACAGTTTGTGGCTAAAAAAAAAGGACATCTATCGATCTCGCCTTTTATCATGAATCATTAAGATTTTAGTGAAAAAAACAGTGTTTCTGTAGGAGTGTCATGGAATAGAACAAGGACTGCTGACAAAAAAGTCGCGTGCCCTCACATATTCTGATCTATGACTTTACGACCTTCAAAACATTCAATAATTCCTGGACTAACCTTAGGGAGACCTTGGCAATTCTATCATTCAAAAGAGAATGTAAAACAACATAATGGTTTCAATTTTTGCTAGAATGAGCAAAAATAGTTATGATGTTATGCCAAAACAAAATAATTTTGTGGCTAATCTTGGGAGGACTTCGGCAATAATATCATTTGAAAGAGAATGTAAAACAATATGAGGGTTTCAAATTTCTTTAGAATCTGCCGAATAGTTATTATGTTATGTCAAAACAAAATAATTCCCTGGCTAAACATGGGAGGACTTTGTCAATTATATCACTTGAAAGAGAATGTAAAACATATAAGAGTTTCAGATTTTGTTAGAATCGGCCGAATAGTTATGATGTTATTGCAAAAACAAAATAATTCTTGGACTATCCTTGGGAGGAGCTTTTCAATTATATCATTCGAAAGAGAATGTAAAACAACATAAGGGTTCCAAATTTCGTTAAAATGGGCAGAATAGTTATGATGTTATGTAAAAACAAAATAATTCCCTGGCTAATCTTGGGAGGACTTTAGCAATAATATCATTTGAAAGAGAATGTAAAACTTCATAGGGGTTTCAAATTTCTTTAGAATCTGCCGAATAGTTATTATGTTATGCCAAAAAAAAATAATTCCCTGGATAAACTTGGGAGGACTTTGGCAATTATACCATTCGAAAGAGAATGTAAAACAATATAAGAGTTTCAAATTTCGTTAGAATCGGCCGAATAGTTATGAGGTTATTGCCAAATAATTCCCCGGATAACCTTTGGAGGACTTTGGCAATTATATCATTTGAAAGATAATGTAAAATAACCTAAGGGTTTCTGATTTGGTTAGAATCGGCCCAATAGTTGCAATGTTATTATTAAAACAAACAAAAAGCAAAACGGGGACCGACCGACATAGTGAGATATACATAGAGTCGCACGTGACTAAAAATTCCCAGAGGCAAAATGGATTTGAAACAGCAGCTTTTTCAATGTCTTCTTGATTCAACGGAATCTGATGGTAAGCCCGAACTAAATCTAGTTTGGAGAAAACTGTTTTGCCATGGAGATGGTCAACCATGCTATGTATTCTTGGCATAGAATAAGGGTCAGGTTTTGTTACAGTGTTCAGGAATCGAAAATCAACCACAAATCTATATTTGCCTGAGATCTTCTTTTGCACCATATGAATAGGTAAAGCCCATGGTGACTTTGATGGACGCACCACACCTTCTTTCAACAGAACTTCGAATGTTGCTTTGGCAATTTATAACTTCTCCATCGAAAGTGGTCTGGGGCGGGTGAACATTGTTGGAGCGCTACCAGTCTCGATGGCATGTACAACAGAGTTAGGTGAGAGAGAACTAACATCTACAAACTTTGGGTTGTATATAAATTCGTATTTACGTAACACTACCCTGCAATTTGTTGGGAGATGGGAGAGGTCATTAATAATTAATGATATCACGGGTGCACTGGAATGTTTAACTTTGAATTCGAGCCTAGTCTGATTATCAATGAGGATACCACGAGCACAATTCACTAAAAGATCAAAATGAGCAAGAAAATCGGCTTCTAATAATGGCGACGTAGTATCTGCAACTACGAACATCCATATTAATGAACGACGCATACTAGGGATAACTATATGTAATTGCACTTCACCGTGTACTTTTATCTTTCCTCCATTAGCAGGAGCGATATTTACACTCGAATTACGCGTCTCACAAAATTGCACAAGATTAAACGGAATTATGGATACACTCGCACCTGTATCGATTAAAAATTCACTTTTCTTATTATTAAGTTTGGCAGCAACAGTGAGTAAAGTCGGCACGCTGATTGTCGCATTTACTGCGGTCTGCTGTTATAGTTTTCCGAGGGGGCTTGAGCTGATGGTTTGGATGATTGTTGCATTTGTATGTTTACACCTCGCTTTGGCCAAAGTAAGGGGCACAGCGATTTGCTTTCCTAGCCGCCGTGCTGACGGGACTCAGCGCCCCGTCCGGCCCCAGCTTGGTATTCTTTTTCTTCTTCCCTTAACCCCTACCTCGTCTTCTGTATCAATTATCTTTCTGTCTTCTGTCTCTCCTCTTTTCTAGGTTAAGGTTTTTATTTGTTTGGCGATTTCGGTGTATCAGAGCTGGCCGTCAGGGGGCTGAGTCCTGCCTGTGTTGGTTGGTGGGTGCCTGAGCCTGAGTGTTTCTCTTTGGGGTCTTTGCTTTCCCAACCGGTAAATTTCTGAGGCTGGCCGGCCATTTATAAAACGATGGTTGGGTCAGGGATCGACGGGCTTACCCTCCTGGTTGGGCCGGCGATCCAAGTAGGTGTCGCGCCGGTATACAGTGACTGCATTATTAGATTGACCTTCCGGTGCAGCTTTTACCCTTCCCCCCTTGCCTTCGTGTGTCATTAATGCTAGCCTCTGAACGGTCACCTACCTGCGTATATGATAAGCCTATCCCACCATTCCATTCATACCTGAACACTTTGTATAAAAAAAGGTGGATCAATTTAATTTTACTTAGTATGTTATGAAGATACGATAAGTGTAATCGTGAAACGTCAACTCATAATGAATAAAGCTATAATAAAAACAACTTGCATTTTTCTATCTAGAATCATCTTAAAACACTTGAATTTCAACGCAAGAAAGATTTTTCGTAAGCTGGAAACGAAAACCCACAAAGCATTTAAATCAAAGGCTGATATCCAATTTGTAAAATTAGGTCTGTCAGAACGGCAACACTGGACGTCCTGAATGTTGCCGCTCGGAAGGCTTTTACGTATTTAATTTTATTAAGAAAATAGCATATATTCTAGTGATAATCATTCAAATTGTATTCTAAACATAATTGCTATATTATTTATCCTACTTAAAACTACGGTGAAAATTAACAGAAGTAACGATATTTTCGTAGCAACACTGTTAAATATTTATGCCACGTTTCTTTATCGTTTATTTTTTTTTATCATAACGTCTCGTGTTCAGTACGTTTTATCATTCAAATTTAAGTGGCGGCGGAGGGCTGGATGAACTGATCTCACCGGGCGAATCCGGCCTGAGGGCCGCAATTTGGTGACTCCTGTTTGGGATGAAACTACTGAAATTAGAACTGTTTCTCAACTTTCCTGTGTTGCGCAGTACATTTCCATCGATAATAAAATTTGTGAAGGATTTCGTGGTTTTATAAACGTAAGCGTTGATCGTAGGACCTAAGTTTTGTCTAGAATGGTGTTTAATATACATAGTAGAGAATTCAAAATCGGGCAAAGGTTAAACTCGCAAACTTATGATAGTGCAAGTGCCATGTAAATTGTGTTGCATGCACTATCAAAAACAGTCAAAGAAAGATATGCCACTCCCTTTTTATAGCTATTGTATGACCCATTGATTGAATTTAGTGTTGTCACAATCGGTGCCGAAAATCAAAGAATGTGATCTATTTTTCCAAGCTTTTATTTTCCTTATTTTTTGCAGTCTCCTTCTTTTCTTATGTTCTTATGTTCTTAAATGGGAGAATATTTTAGTGAAATTAAAAATTGATTTCCAAAGGTTGCACCAACTCGTTAGAACTTTAATCAATCTTTACTCAAAATTGTTATCGAATGTCAAATGCAACTTGTTGGTTTATTGCAAATTATTACTGACTATAGCAGCAAATGGGACAATGAAAGTTACACCTATGCCCAAGGATTATATTCTATTGTAGGAGAGACTGAATTTAACTTTTTGCTCAATATATGTATTTAGCAATATTTTTATTTACACAAATGAAGTATCCGATGTTTTACAGAAGGAAACATTGGACATATCTTCCTGCATTAAAAAGGTAAATGAAATAGTGAAAGTTTTGCAAGCTAAAATAATGAATTTTATAAATTCCGTTTCAAAGTTAAGGGTATATATCCTCCTACTAAACGAAAAAGGAATAATCCTATACAAGCACAAAGAAAGATATAAATATTTTTCAAAGATATTAGATCAGCTTTGCGAGAAAATTGACAAGAAAACAAGTAGAAAACAAAAGAATGTTGACTGAATCTTCTCTAACATCACTTACAGATTATTATGGAGAGTTCTTTGAGATCTAAAATTTAAGGAGCGAACTTATGGGGGGGGGGTATATCCTTATTATAATCTTATTTATTATTAATATTTTGTTCATCTTGCTCTTCTCTTCCTCGAATCTATTTTCTTCTTGTTGAGTTAGTCCTTCGAGCGTTTTCTTCCCATTTCTTTCTTGAGAGATTTTCTTAAAAGTTTTTGGACTCTTGAGTTTCGAATGCGGTACTGCTGGATTTGAACGCCAATACTCTAGCCTCACGACCGGCTTTAGTCCATTCTTTGGTTGGTAATTTTATCAGCTATTTATATTATGGAGTTGGAAGGAATTTCTCTGATACATTTTCGCACCCCTACAAACTTATGGTTTTATATAATGACTGATGAATCACTTTGTATTTTGCATTACATAGATGAGATGCAATTTACCAAAATGAACAGTTGAGTGAGCTAACTTTAGCAACAAGTTTGTTGATCGTGAGTTGCAAACCTAATAAGAATTCATAATTGTAGGACAATTTGCAATAGAAAGGCTCTCCAAAAAAGCATTAAGAATTGTCACTAATCATCATCATCACTAACTCTATAATTAAAGAAAGGTATTTTTTGAGTATATGAATAATAATTTCATCTTAGTTTGATTATGACATGTTTTTTTATCAAAGTTATTTCTAATAATTCTTTTATAATATCAAAAAACAAAAGGGTGAAGTTCAGAAATTTATATAGGTATCGAAATTTTTTAATTTTTTTAGAACCTAAAGAATTACAAATGGTGAAGTTCAGAAAATTTAGTTTAAGAGTTCCTTTTTAAAATTATTATAATTGGCGATGTTCCGAAAATTTATAAAAAATGAACTATGGCTGCTTTTTTTTAGATTTTAAATTTTAATCTTAGTAACGAAACGCAAGCTCTACGGGGGGAGTGGCGAAGCCATTGCCTGTACTTTTATATTATATAGGAATTATTAGAAACTAGCAGTTGTTTGCCCGAGGTTTGTTCTAATGAATGAGTTTACTTTAAAGTCAATTGTTGTTTTTTCAGAAGCTTCTCTTTAGTGCATCAGTTTAATATTGACCAATGTCGGCTGAGAGAAGTACATTTTGAAGTTAACTTGAAATTCAAGAGGATAATAAATCTTTATACCCAAGAACATGAGGCCAACCAAGAACCTAACCTAACTGTGAGGGAATTACACGTGGAATTTCTTCTCCAGCACGGAAGTTCCAGGCGCTGGAGAAGTTTCTGTTAGGCTTAAATTGGTAAGCCTACCCCCCTACCCCCACTTACACAATCCTACCGCGTCCACCACGGTTCACCTTTACACGGGTTGGAATCTCCTCGGCAGGAAGATTTGAGGCCATTCGAGAGTAGAGCTGTTTCCCCCCCCCCTTTGCCCCCTCGCGGGAATTGCCTCAGACATATATAGTGCTCGTTTCCCATGTGGCAGACACAGAGTTAAGAAGTTTCGCCCGGACCCCAAAAGATTCTCCTAGTTCCAAGTTAGGTACTAACAACAAAGCAAAGTGACGGCCGAACTATTTGTGTATTGGAATTAGTCCCAGCCAGTGAGGTAATTGCATTTAACGATCGCTACCGAGCGATTTTTCCGACTTCACTCATCAGCTCCTGTCGAAGCCCTCTTCGTACGCCCTTCGTTTTCGGGTGGCCAAAATACTCTCCCCTGGACCGGACGCTACCCCCCCCCTCCCCTTTTTGGAGAACCGTCATCACTTTAACATCCCGCTCAGAAGCTCCGAGCGGCCTCGCCTCACGTGCAAAAACATCCGTGAAGCCTTACCCCGACGTCTCACCCGGAATCCTCCGTAAGCCAACCCCTCTCTCCCTTCAGTAACCCATTTGAGTTAATTCCCCCATTTGAATTGTCTCCTCCCGCAATACATTAATTTTAACTTTATAGTCTGATTCATAACTACAATTCCCCCCCCCCCCTCGGTTACCGGTGTAATTTTGCCCATTAACTCATCTGATGTAATCTTTCCCATTTATTCTCTGATGTAATTTTGCCCATCAATTCTCTCATTATTTTTATGTAAATAAAATTATATTTTTGTACATGCCTCTTTAAATAACCTTGAGCTTTGCCATTTCCCATATTTTATACCCGACCTCGTTGCACTCTTATCTCGCATTTCCGCCCGTCTAAACTCACGGTGTTCCGTCCCTTTGTCTGTTCGTCTTTAAGTTATTGGTCCCTCCCCAATAGATATAATATGGTATTGATATAATATATTGTCATACCACGACATATATATTTATTAATATACATATTATATAATTTTGGTGTCAAGTGTGTTTGGGATTTTTACGAACCCGTGTCATTTTAATTTCGACATTAGAAGTTCCCTTGTTATTCACGTATATCCCTTTTATTTTAATTTCTGTATTGTACTGGCAGAAGGCAAGTTCAAGTTAATTGAAGAGCAGTGAACGTAATCTATTTAGATTTTGTGTTGGACCCCAGGTAATTAATTTTTTTTATTGTGTTTGAATTTTGGAGACTCTCCTGGTTATTAATCTAAAAGGGTTAAGGTCTTTGATGTCCTAATTCCGGTAGGACCATTTTAATTTTTTTCCGCTTAGAAACAGCAGAGGTAGGTAGCTGTATCTTAATATTTTTTGTGATCAAAGCCTTCACAAATATTTAAGTCTTCGTTTCGCGTGGGTAGTGTCCTAGCTCATTCGCGTATCAGTGTTATCTCAGTTAACTGCGTAACAAGGTCATCCTTTGAAAAATTCAAGTGTCAGGGTGAAATGTTAGGTCTTTCGGGTAAAGACCTGCTAAATTACGTACAGGAAAAAGAGAGGAACGAACGGGCAGAGCGAAGGAAAGAGGAACTAAGAAAAACGGGGATGGAGAACAAACTGAAGATGGAGATGGAGAAGAACAAAATGGAGGAGAACAAACTGAAGATGGAGATGGAGAAGAACAAAATGGAGGAGAACAAACTGAGGATGGAGATGGAAGAGAACAAACTGAAGATGGATATGGAAGAACGTGAACAAATTAGGCAGCATGAGCTGAAAATGAGCCAAAATCAAATGGATTCTCAGTCCATCGGTTCCTGGGCTGAAATTCCCCAAACTCCTTCAGTCCACCTTCCCGCTTTTAATGATGGAGAGGACTTTGAGTCATTTTTTACCCATTTTGAGAGAATGTTTCAGATCAATAGATGGGATCTCGAAAATGATGGCATCACTCGCTTACTTCCCCTCCTAAATGCCAAGTTAAGGGATATCTTCGTATCCCTTCCCCCGGAAGCAACTTTGGACTATTCCACGTTAAAGTCCGAATTGCTAGCCGCTGTTCATATGAATAGCGAATTCTACCGCTCCCGATTCCGCCAGGAAAGGATCCGTCCTGACCAAACATTTAGACAACACGGCTACATCCTCCAAAGACACCTTCAGTGTTGGCTGGATGCGTGCAAGATTCCCCAGGTCTACGAGTCCCTTCTGGACTTCTTCCTTAGGGATCAGCTTTTAACTGCCGTGGCTCCCAAAATTCGCGCTTCATTAAGGATAAACGTTGCGCCACTTTCAAGGAGTGCTTGGAAGAGGCCGATGTCTACGCGGATAGTCACGATTTATACACTAAGGATGTTAAAAAGGCTCCCCAATCGCCCCCCCCCAAACTAAATTTTATGGTCCTAAAACCCCTTCCTAAATTGGTTCCAAAATTTACCAAAGTTCCTAGTCCCTCGAAGCCAAGAAACTTCCATCCATCTGAACACCGAGACATTAAGCCCCTAGTTTCTTCTCCCCCGGTTGTGCCATACCAAAAGAACCTGATCGTCTGCTACATCTGCGGAGTTCCCGGCCATTACCGCACGAACTGTCCCCAAAACTCCCGATTCGCAAACTCTTAGTCCCACCAAGTGCACCAAATCTG
This sequence comes from Ceratothoa steindachneri, assembly GCA_963969495.1. Classification (NCBI taxonomy): domain Eukaryota; kingdom Metazoa; phylum Arthropoda; class Malacostraca; order Isopoda; family Cymothoidae; genus Ceratothoa; species Ceratothoa steindachneri. The sequence continues at coordinate 172,781,396 of OZ018320.1, read as the reverse complement.
GGCCGCCCCTGATCCTCCTCCGTCGACTCAGGAGACTCCCGATCCTCCCTCGCCCGCCAAAGACCCGGTCCATCAGGTAAACTTTCTCTTTAATAAGAACAACCCTGGTGGATTGAAGTTCGAGAACGGAACTGTGAACGGTCGCCGAATATCCATCCTCGTCCGTGACACCGGGTGCACCTGTATTATAGTTTCTGAGGACCTACTCCCTCCTGTTGGGCCCGACCACAAGAAATTTTCGGTGGTCCACGACTACCTTGGCCAGGCCAGTCGTTTCCTGTAATTCGTTGTCACATCGAGTGTGACTATATGTCCGGTTGGGCCGAAGTGGTAGCGGCCCCAATCCAGTACTGCTCCGTTTTGTTCGGTCAGAACCCCGTAATTCACGACCATCCCGTGGCCCAGCCCGTGATTACCCGTACACAGGCAGCCCTGGAATCACGGGCACCTGTTTCCCTGGAAATCCCTATCGACCTGGAGTTCCAAGCCCTCCGGAGCGACAAATTTTCCCACGCCCAGGAGGAGTGCGCAACTCCCCCCCCCCTTTGCGACAAAACTAAAGCCCTCGAGCGTGAGTCCACCCGAGGTAACAAACGAGTGTCGTATATCGTGAAGAAGGACTTATTGAGAGGTATAAGACTTACTTTGACCTTAAGTCACGAGAACGTAAATTCAAGCCTGGCGCGGAGGTGCTGGTGCTATTCCCACGGGAAGCAACAAACTCCTTAGCCAGTGAAAGGGACCCTATCCCATCCTCAAGGCTAGAGGGCCCGTGGATTACCTCATCCATACTCCGGCGGGAGGGAAGGTTTTCCACGTGAATTGTATATATTATCTCATTAATGTTCCTAATTATGATTTTTTTTTGGTCCACGAAATTGTTTAGCCTTTAGTCCCATATTTATGCCTCCATTTAATTTTATCCTCTTTTTGGTTCCACTGAAATGTCGCCAATGTTCTGTGATTTTTTTTTTTATAAATTGTACCAGTTAAAGTCTCTAGAAATTACCCGTTTAAGGTTTATGTCCGTAGATTCTCCGCTGAGCTCAGATTAACGTTTTTTTGTGTGTACACCTGTCGTAGCAGGTCAGAATTGCCCTAGACCCTTGATAATTCTAGTTTGACGGGTGGGATGATTCTTTCCTACGCAACTGCTCTGTAAAGCATCATCTTTCGGTTTGGAGATGTGTGAGGGATTTCCACGTGGAATTTCTTCTCCAGCACGGAAGTTCCATGCGCTGGAGAAGTTTCTGTTAGGCTTAAATTGGTAAGCCTAACCTCCCTCCCCCCCCATTCCACAACCGGTAGCCTCGAACCGCGTCCACCACGGTTCACCTTTACATGGGTTGGAATCTCCTCGGCAGGAAGATTCGAGGCCATTCGAGAGTAGAGCTGTTTCCCACTCACCTCCCCCCTCCCGCAGGGAGAACCTCAGGCATATATAGTGCTCGTTTCCCATGAGGCAGACACAGAGTTGAGAAGTTTCGCCCGGACCCAAGAAGATTCCCTTAGTTCCAAGTCAGGTGCTAACAACAAAGCGAAGTGACGGCCGAACTATTTGTGTATTGGAATTAGTCCCAGCCAGTGAGGTAATTGCATTTAACGATCGCTACCGAGCGATTTTTCCGACTTCACTCATCAGCTCCTGTCGAAGCCCTCCTCGTCCGCCCTTCATTTTCGGGTGGCCGAAATACTCTTCCCTGGATCGGACGTTACCGCCCTCTCCCATTTTTGGAGAACCGTCATCACTTTAACATCCCGCTCAGAAGCTCCGATCGGCCTCGCCAAACGTGCAGAAGACATCCGTGAAGCCTTACCCCGACGTCTCACCAGGAATCTTCCGTAAGCCAACCCCTCCCCCCCTTCAGTAACCCATTTGAGTTAATTTCCCCATTTGAATTGTCTCCTCCCGCAATACATTAATTTTAACTTCATAGTCTGATTCATAACTACAATCCCCCCCTGCCCCCTCGGTTACCGGTGTAATTTTGCCCATTAACTCATCTGATGTAATCTTTCCCATTTATTCTCTGATGTAATTTTGCCCATCAATTCTCTCATTATTTTTATGTAAATAAAATTATATTTTTGTACATGCCTCTTTAAATAACCTTGAGCTTTGCCATTTCCCATATTTTATACCCGACCTCGTTGCACTCTTATCTCGCATTTCCGCCCGTCTAAACTCGCGGTGTTCCGTCCCTTTGTTGGTTCGCCTTGAAGTTATTGGTCCCTCCCCCATAGATATAATATGGTATTGATATAATATTATGTCATACCACGACACTAACCTTCCAAAAAGTCAGCCATGTAGGAATGGTTAATAATGCAGTTGCCCACAGAGACATTGTACATAATTTCATTCTTTTTGCCAACCAGTTTGATTTTATTTATGAATACGCACCTGGCAATAGCAATTGTTTATTTCATAGCCTTGCCAAACCTTTGCAGCGACTTGATATTGAGGAGATCATCTTCCGCTCAGAGTTCTTGTTTCAGAACTGTTGAAATTAAAAAAAAGAACGTTTCTTACTCTTACTTGATACAGACTCTGGTGAGCCTGAACTAGCCTTCAAAAACTACTTGTAGGCACTTCAATCTGGACAAAAATGAGGGGAAGCCACATTAAAATCTAGTTATTGGCCGAAGCCTCTTATGCCATAGTACAATTTTTTAATGGAAGCAACCTATCATTCATAAATATCAATGATGAAATCGCAAATAAAATAATTACTTTAGCATATTGGAACAACTTGCAATACGATGTCTTCTTGCCATCTCATGAAATGTTATCTCGCTCAAGTGTAGAAGAAGAAGATATAGGCATTGAGCCTAGATATTATCGACAAGACCATCGTGTTGAGTCTCAGAGAGTTGCTGAAAATCCCAATCAAACGCAAACCAGAAGAGTATCCAAAGTTGCAAGAGCTGAAAGAGCGCGTCAAAGAAGGGCCTCTGAAACTCCATATGACAGGAGAAAGAGGATAGAAACTAATGCTGAAAGGATGAGAAGAGTCGGGGCTTCTGAAGACACTTATCAAAGGCAAGCCAGAAGAACAACCAACGCTGCACAAATAAGACAAGGGAGAGGTACATTTTTGTCTGATCTACATAGAGCAGCATTTAATTATGATCCCAAGGAAGATTATTCAAACCAACTGAAGTTGTCCACTGGAAGTTCGGAAAATGAATGTAAGTATTGCAAAACACTAAAGTTCAAGGATGAGACCAATGTTTTTTGTTGCAGAAATGGAAAGGTTCAGTTGAAAGAACTACCTATTCCAAGTCAACCATTACTTTCCCTATTAGATGGATCAAATCCAGATTCAGTTGAATTTTTAAGTCATAAGAGCTTACAACAACTGCTTTTCTATGACATCATTTGGAGCTAATGGTGTAACTTTGCCAGGGTGGAAGTCAACATTCAGAGTCCAAGGCCAAATTATCACAGAATTGGTTCAATTTATCCTTTGCTGAATGAGCCAAGCATGTTTCTTCAAATCTACTTCATTGAGGACCATAAAGTTCAAGCACAGACCAGAGCAAATATGTGTAAGGATTTACAACTAAACATAGTGCTGAATCTCCAAGAATTTCTTCCCCAAAACAATGTCTATATCAGAAAATTCAAGACAGCCTTGGAAAGAAGTAAGAAGTCAGATTGATCATTAGAGCAGACAAAACTCCGAATGGGGAACATCAAAGAAGAAGATTCAATTCTCCTACAACAAATGAAGTTCGACTTTTGATTGTACTGTAGGACAAGACTTTGGAAAAAGAGATATTGTTCTACAATATAAAGATGGAAATCTGAAGAAAGTCGCTGAAACTCATAGAGCTTATGACTCCTTACAGTACCATTTGATATTCTGGCAAGGAACTGATGGTTATAATTTTCTTTTGAAGCAAAGAGGTCCAAAAACTGGAACAAGGAATAACAAGAAAATACCTGCTCAGGATTTTTATGCTTATAGAATAAAGGTGAGGCAGGAAAATTTCAATTTGCTATTGAAATTTAAGCAGCTTCTCAATCAATTCTTAGTTGATAATATGTATGCCAAGAATGAGTCAGAGAGACTGTTGTTCATCAAGCTGCACCAGAAAAAGTTCAGAACAGAGGACTACATCCACCTGAAAGATGCAGTATTAAGTGATGGCACTGCAAATATTACTGGACAAATGGTTATTCTGCCATCTTCTTTTATGGAGGTCCTAGGTACATGCAAAAGAGAGTACAGGATGCAATTTGCTATGTCAGACATTTTGGCAAACTCGACTTATTCATTACCTTTACCTGTAATCCTACATTGAAAGAAGTGCAAGACAATCTTCTTCCTGGACAATCTGCAACTGACAGCCATGATATTGTGGCAAGAGTATTCAAGCTTAAAGTGGACAAATTCATAGATCTGATTACTAAAGGAAAGCTATTTGGACAAGTGAGATGTCATATGTATACCAGTGAATGGCAAAACTGAGGCATGCCCCATGCCCATTTGCTAATTTGGATGAAGGACAAAATAAGTTCCAATGAGATTGACCTTATAATCAGTGAAGAATTACCAAATCCTGAAACAGATCCAATGTTGTTTGAAATCATCAAGAAGAATATGATCCCTGGACCATGTGGTTCTGTTAATTCAAATAGCCTCTTTATGGTAGGCAAAAACTGAGGCAAAAAATATCCAAGGGACTTAATTAAAGAAACACGGACTGGTACAATGGATGTCGAAATCTATAAGTTGGTGGTTCCGTATAGTCCCTTCCTTTGTAAAACATTTAATACCCATATCAATGTGGAATTTTGCAGCAGTGTGAACTCGATCAAATATGTTAGCAAGTATATAAACAAAGGTAGTGATCAAGCAGTTTTCAGCCTGGAGAATCCTAATGAAGTTGAACAATTTCAAATGGGAATATCTATTGCCAGCAATGAGGCAGTCTGGAGAATACTTCCTTTCCCTATTCACGACAGAAGTCCTTCAGTTCAGCACCTGGCTGTACATTTGTAAAATCGTCAGAGAGTCTATTACACTAAGGAAAATGCAAGAGAGCTGACTAAAAAGACAAAAAACACTACCCTAATGGCGTCTTTCAACCTCTGTACAGAAGACGAGTTTGTCAAAACACTTCTATATCCTGAAGTATATAAATATTTTACCTTCAAAGCACGAAAATTTTCTAGGAGGAAGCAAGAAGAACCACTGTTGAACTAGATGGAATAGTAGTCTGCTAATATTTAGGCCTAACGACTGACATGAACTGAATTTGGAAAACTTCGAAGGCGAAGGTTATAAGCAAACAGACGATAAACAAAATATATATTTATGAAATCAACGAATGCACAATGAGAGAATTTAATTAGGAAATAACAAGTGAGAGGTAATTACAATTATACGAATGAATAAGATAATTAAATTAAAAATTGTCAAGGATTAAAACGTAAATATAATTGAAATATGGATTACAGGATGGTTTTGAAGGATGATATTATAGAATGGTATTACAGGTATAATTGACTTGTAAAAAGGATGGGAAGTGTAGGATAGTATGGTTGACTTGTGAGGAAGGCAGTGAGATACAACGTAACGTAATGAACTGTATGAAAGTAGTGAAAAGTATGGAGTGAAATGTAAGGTGAGGTAAGGTAAGGTAAGGTAAGGTAACTAAGGTAAGGTAAGGTGAGATAAGGTAACTATGATGGACTGTGAATTAGGATCATAATTCGAATTAAAGTGGAGCATGAGTGAGTGGGTGACTGCTTCAAAGCGGGCAGCTAAAAGGGTGCGTTCGTTTGTGCGTGTTGGTGTAAGGGAAAATCTTTTACTAGAGGGATTTTTGTGGAATACAGTTTGAAAATAAAATTGGTTTCCCGTTATTGTTGAGATGGGTTACAATTTGAATATATATATATATATATATATATATATATATATATATATATATATATATATATATATATATATATATATATATATATATATATACATTGATTAAATCATCCTGATTATTTGATTGAAGAACATTTTAATATAATAAAATTCCCTGGGACTCTCGCCATTATAGGAATTCCCTAGAGGGCATTGCTATAACGTTCCAGGAATCAGACGCAGTGATGTTCTTGGTAGGGTATATACTGTTCACCCAAGAAATCGAGAATGTCTTTTTCTAAGATTATTATATTATAATATGAACTCATGTTGTTTATTTAGGCCCTGAATATGAACTTATTCTTTCCTATAAATAGTAAAGGAAAATATCTTATTAACTATTTGTGCATCATTGAATATCAATTGTAAGATTTTAAATAGGTGTAAGGCTTTGTAAAATAGGGTAATGTAACTAGAAGCTGGAAATTGACTCTTATTTATATCGAATGTATAAAAATTAATTTCATTTGTTATCTGTTAAATAGTGCGGTGTGTACGGGCCGCTTATGAAAAAGAGAAATAGGGAAATACCTCAGGATGAAGACTCCAATCTATGAAGAGATGCATCTAAAGATTTTCCCAGTTCCCGCCGAATAAAGAATAGTGACAAGATTTCTTTACTTTTAAGGAAATCTCTGATCACCATTACTCAGCTTACAATCAATAAGGAAGAAAACTCTCTGCCATTTTGGAGTCAGTGCCTCACATGCAACACAATAAGAAGAATCAAACCGGTAGCCACCATGGTGGACAAAGAAACCTATTTGGTTATCCTAAAAGTGATACCAAAACTCGTGACAGATTGCCCTTGGTAACTATAGCGTACGAGCAGTGCAGGCGAGCGGCTTAAAAGCTTCGTTTTAATGATTCTTTTTGAGACTCAAAATGGCCGAGTGGATTCGCCGCTGTCTAACAGTGGTCCGGCGACGCGGGAAGCTGTTCGCAACTCGCCTACGCTATTATTTTTTCTTTGCCCCCTTTCCTACTCTCCTCTATCTACGATGGTGCTCAGGCCCGGGAAGGGAAGCGTTAGCCCTTGGATAACATTTCCAAACGGGCTCTCTTCATTTCTTCAAAATACACTCCGCTTCTAGGAGGGGGGTTGTATAGCGTACGATAAGTGCAGGCGAGCGGCTTAAAAGCTTCGTTTGAATGAGTCTTTTTGAGACTCAGGATGGCGGAGTGGATTCGCCTCTGGCTAACAGTGGTCCAGCGACGCGGGAAGCTGTTCGCAACTCACCTACGCTATTATTTTTTCTTTGCCCCCTTTCCTACTCTCCTCTATCTACAGTAACCAATCCACTCACAAAGAGTATACTCAGCTCCCCCCTCTTAGATGGCAACGCCGGGTACCTATGTTAGTGAAATATATTTTAATTCCTATGCAGGCGAGGATACAGTGACAGGGGCAAAGCTCCCCAACAAAAAAAGAAATCTAGACTGTATGTAGATAGAGAATTGAATATATTGTGGTGTGATTGTGAAGCTAAGTTAAAAAAAGTTAATTTGTCTTCGGCTGTAGGTCAATATATCTGGATTTGTTAGAATCTAAGTTAACTATAGTTATAGGGAAGCACAACAAAGAATGTTGTGGTTTGGCACTGCTGGAATGAGCTGTCTGGCTCAGCTGAGAAGGAAGAAACCGCGTAGTTAGCGAAAAGCGCGTTGGTCGTGAGGTTGTATCGTTGTGGCAGATCCTGAGGTTGGCTAGGAGGTTCTGATTTGCTCCAAGGTTGATTAAGGTGTTGGGAAGCAGTGAGGATTTTGGCTTACCGGCGCCGGTCAGTAGAGTTATTATTTTGGAAAAGGTTTGTTTGCGTTGATGCCGTCGATCGTCTTTCACGCTGCAACTCGAGTAAATAACTGTATCTCCTGTGCATTACTATTTTGTATGATCTGACAACAGTAACCAACGGAGGAACAAGCAGAATTATAATACGAAAAGGTTGAAAATGTATCTGAGGAGTACTATTGGTCAAGAGTGCCTGAACGGACTTGCAGTCCTCTGTGTTCACAATGACATTCCCATCTCAGTTGATAAAATGATAGGCAATTTCGGCGAGAAAAACCGCCGACTTCTCTTTGCTTAGTGAGGCACCTGTCGAGAGGATGGGAGTTATGCTAGTATTTCAACCTTCAGTTGTGTTTAATTCTGCATAACTATTTTTTGTTGTAAAGGGTTGTCATTTATGTATGACCTATATCATGATCTTATATGTCTATACTATTGCTACTGCTATTTATAAGTTGAGGTAAACGTTTTTTTCTTCGAATGTACCGTATGATGATGACTTGTACCTGTTCAGATCTGACTATTCACTTGTCAGATCTTCAGTTTGAATTGTTTCTTGTTGTTAATTGTCTGTTTAAATGTTACCTGATTACACTCATACATATATACAAGAAACAATTCATTTGTCACTTATCCGTTGGTTGCACGAGAACGGCACATTTTTAAGCGAAGAACCGTTATCACTATCCCTTGGTTTTCACTATTCTGAGGCTGCCGTCAACTTATGAAATTGTATGTAACACCCTTCCCCCCTCTAATTTATTTCCTAGATCCGCACCGTCCCTATGCAATCTAATGTAGGATCTGGAATTTACTGTTGAATCAAATGCTTTCTGGTATTCTATATACACCAAATATGTATAGAAGAGTCTAGTACTTTGAAGTTTTCTCATGAGCTGGTTGAGAGTATGTAGATGGTGAATCGTTGATAAGACTTTTCTAAAGTCCGCTTGTTTTCTCGATTGTTATTCATCTAATTGTTCATGTAGTCTGTTGGTATTTACTTGCTAAAGAGTTTATAGACACAGGAGATAAGGCTGAATGGTCTATAGCTTGTAAGGTCCGTTTGATCACCTTTTTGTGTAGAAGGAAGATTATGGAATTGTACCAGGCCTCCGACATCTTGCCTTGTTTTACACATTCAGTGAAGATTTAAACTAGTTTGTCCACAATGACATTTCCAGAATCTTTCAACAAGTCCGAAGTGATGTTGTCCTGACCTGGTGCTTTGTGGCTTTTCATTTGTGATTGAAATTTCTAATTTGAGAACGGTTGGGACATTATTGGGTGTTTTGGGTTGGTTGTGGTTCTGTATGGTTTTGTTGCTTGGGTACAGCTGTTCATAGTACTCATTACTTCTTTTAACTATTCTCTCTCGATCCTTGATGTATTATATAGTTGTATTATATTTTCTGATGCCAGCTCTCTGTTTCTTTTTAATGAGCTTGTTTGTTATGCTAATTTAATTTGTTGGTTGGTGTTTGTTGCTTTAAAGTGTTTGCGTTTCTTCATTAGATTTATGATTTCTTTACTCAGAGTCTGTTGTTATTTTGTGTTTCCTTGTATTTTCCTCAATGTCTTTGATATGTTTACTCAAATAATTGCTCAACCCTTGTATGTTACTGGTGTTGCAAGGTTCAAATGAATTTTCCTGGTATGCTCTATAAAAATGGCGCTGGAATTATAGAACGATATTTTTCTGGATTTTAATGTCGTCATTTTTTCAATGGAATATCTTTCTTCTCTCTTTCTGAATATTTTTTTTGGCATGACAACTACTACACTTTCGAGACATTAAACCATGCATCTGCAAAGCGGAGGGCCTAAAAATCATATGAAGAGTGCATATAACATTAACCTAACGAGCGATATGCTAGTTGACAACACCGTTATTAAAAGGAAAAAAGGTTAATAGAGCTAGGCTGAACATCTTAGAAGTTACATTAATAAAGGAAGATAAGCCGGCCATCAACAGTCAAGCGACAAGCTGGAATCGAACATTAAAATTATTTTAAAATTCCACTCTCAGGACTGGCCCGTTTCCTCTAACAATATGCTCAACCTCGGCGGAATAAATATCCCTTAAAAATCATTTTCTTTCATCTATTAAATCCAAATCTTTATTTTTATCTTTATCTTAGAAAACTTAGAAAAATCTTAGAAAAAACTTCAAATTCAATGTTTATCCTGTTTCTTTACTAATTAAAAGTACTGTTTTAAGTAAAATAACTAAATTTGCACAGCCACAGTCTAGACCAGGTTCTGCAGCATGTTTCCCTTCGTAAACATAAGCATGTTGAAGTTTTTATCATACAGGGAGCTCCTCTTAGCCCTGGTGATGTCCTTGCCAAGGGAGAACAAGGGCTCTACCACGGCGCTGCTCGGCATCGCCGTGTTGTACCACAAGAAGAGGTCAATGAGGACCTTCTCATTGTTGAAGGCTGGGTCTGCCAGACTGTCTGTCCCTTTGGCCTGCAGCCACACATTTACAATTTGAGCAACCTTGGACTTGGTTGACCTGTGATGCGACCCATTTTCATCCTTCTCATCACAAATGCTGGCGTAGTAGTCCTCCGTCTCCATGTCCTCGCTGCTGCTGCTGCTGGCGGTCTCCAGGTCAGCACGCTGTAGATAGAGGAGAGTATGAAAGGGGGCAAAGTAAAAATAATAGCGTAGGCAAGTTGCGAACAGCTTCCCGCGTCGCTGGACCACTGTTAGTCAGCGGCAAATCCACTCCGCCATTCTGAGTCTCAAAAAAGACTCATTCAAACAAAGCTTTTAAGCCGCTCGCCTGCACTTATCGTAGCTATACAACCCCCCTTCTAGAAGTGGAGCGTATTTTGAAGAAATGAAGAGAGCCCGTTTGGAAATGTTATCCAAGGGCTAACGCTGCCCCTCCCTGGTCTGGGTACCATCGTAGATAGAGGAGAGTAGGAAAGGGGGCAAAGAAAAAATAATAGCGTAGGCGAGTTGCGAACAGCTTCCCGCGTCGCTGGACCACTGTTAGCCAGCGGCGAATCCACTCGGCCGTCCTGAGTCTCAAAAAAGACTTATTCAAACGAAGCTTTTAAGCTGCTCGCCTGCACTTCTCGTACGCTATAACGCCACAAGATCTCCTCCACCTTCCTCTCTATCAGGGACTTGACCTCTGACCTCTTGACCATTCTTTCCTCAGAAGCCCCCATCCAATTGAAGCGAAACTTGGGGTGGAAGGCAGTGGTCAGAAGACACTCCTCATCCTCAAGGGTGTCGGCGAACATCCTCTCCATGGCAGCGAGGGGGTTGTTGACCAGCTTCTTCTTGGTCACAATGAGGGTGGGGATCAGGCAGCCGAGGTAGCATTGCTTCTCCCCCTGGATGTGGTCTAGTGCGTTGGCGACAGGTGCCATGACCTGATAATTGAAATAGACAAATAGTATTTATTATTTAATTAACTAGTTTTAAAATTGAAGAATAAGCTAAAAAGTAAAAAGGACTAAAGTATCGCGATAACGCCCAACTTATATTTAGTTTATTTATCTTAGCATATTCTGACATGAAGTCAATGTCTTTCTGGACAAACACTGTCAGATTCCTCTGCTTGTTCATGCACCTGTGCAGCTGGTCTTTCTTCTCCTCCAGCACTTTGTTGAGGACCACCAGGCTGTCATAGAGGCTGTTTCACCTTGTTTTGGTAGGAACAGTGAGCCGCCTGTTTATCGCCTTGTACAGTCTATCCGCAAACACTGTACATGTTCCTGAAAAAATAGTTTTCCATTATTTCATTATTTGCATTATTGCTGAAATATTGCTGTGGTTGTCCTGAAACAAATAAAACAAAAAAATATTCTTTTTAAAATGTATTATTATTTAATAATATTTAGTTATAGAAGATAATTTTAACCTATCGGCTATGGATATTTTATTAAACTTAAAATATTCAAGAATTCTGAAACAAAAAATATAATAACTTACATGGTGACCTTGTCCTCTATCCCAAACTGGCTGTGGATATTCTCCATGAACTGGGCGAGTATATCATGGGTGTAGCTCTCCATGATCCTCTCGCAGACCAGGACAGCCATCTTCCTGTCCATGGTGCTTGGGTCCAGCCAGTGCACAGTTATATCCAGGTACCCCTTCTTGTTAGCTGACCAGCAGTCAGCTGTAGTGCCCACTCACTTGAATTGCTCCAGTTTGCTAAAATGTAAGCATAACAGTAATTGACTTCATTAATCATTATGTATTGTAGTTATTTTTCAATACAATATATAATACAATATTGATTATTGACTATATATATATATATATATATATATATATATATATATATATATATATATATATATATTTATATAGCGTGATTTTTTATAATACAATAGTAAGAATATTTGAATACTGTTTCTTAGTTTCTTACCTGGTGAGGCTCTCCCTAATCTCCTCAGAGGTTTTGAGGATTGTCCCCCCCCCCAGCGTCTTCCTGGAGGGTACCTCTTTCTTAGGGTTGAGGGTGTGCACCATGACCCGGAAGCTATGCCTGTTCACAATCTGCAGCGGCAGCATGTTGTCCACCACAAACCTGACAATTGTCTTGTCGACGGTGGACTGCAGGACGGCGCTGCCCTGGGCCATGATGCCAAAGGTCTCGGCGATGGACATCTGCCACTGCTTCTTGCTGGTTGACCTGCCGTCGTCTGACTGACCGGACCGGCTTCTGCTGCGGCCGCCAGTCCCATCGTCGGCCTTGCAAGCTTCATCAACTTGTATTGCCTTTTCAGGATGAATCCTGTTGAAGTGGCTTTTCAGGTTGGCTTTGGTGCCCTTGTTCATCTTCACCTCAATGATCTTGGGAAAGCAGAACAAGCACTGGAAGATGTAACTGTCGCCAACCATCTTCTTGTACTTCACCCACTTGCCAAGGAATGGCCAGGGTGACTGAGGCTCAGCCTCAGTGAGCTCAGAGTCAATAGACTCCGCTGAGTCTCTTTGGCTTGATGCGGGCACAGTCTATTGCGACGCTATCACTAATTCAATACTATAAAATAGCAAAGCACTGCACTAATAAATTATAATAAAAATAGTATCCGTTTAGAATAGCGTAGCGAAGCCCCCTTATAACTGCCCAAGTCTTGTTCTCGTAACGCGAGCCTCACTTTTGGAATTAAACAATTATGTTTTTTTGTGATTCCTCTGAGTCATTTCTCGATCACAAGCCTTCGGTAAGCCCAACCAAAGCCGGTATATTATTTGAGTATCTTTTGGACTCATATACGAGTTTAATGCCACCCTTCACCTCACTCGTGGGACTTGAGGGACCTCTCCAAAATATCCGCGCCATTTTTAACCTTTCAAACTGGTGACGTCTTTCTTCTCCTGGGGCTTCTCATCCTCCCCCATAAACCGGGTTGCCTCCTACCATAAAGTGGGTGACCGTGAGCCCTCCCAAAATGTTATCGTGAATCCCCTATCATGTGGTAACCCGACGCCTCCCATCTTGAATTAGGTTGGATACCTTCTCTCGATTTTCCAGTTTATTTCTCATCTGTTGTATTCTTTCCATGGGTTTACTAAATTGACCTTTTTGCCTTACATTTATAGTGCTGTTGAGTTTGCTCGGAAACTGTAATCTATTTGTCCGTCTTCTTAACTAGGTTACAGTGTGCAATGATCCTTAACAGATAATTAAATTCTCCATAGCTCTCATAATGGCAAATCACGATAAATAATAATAAACTCTACAATGGTCTTTTTTTCGTGTATAGGGCAGGGGTAATTTCAAATATGAAAAAAGTATGACCATCTTAAATAATATTTTGGGTTTCTCCTTATTTAAAATAAAATTCGTGCAAAATTGTGATAGAACATTTTGGGGTTGATGTTAAGCAAGTTTTCCCACCCACTCGCTTCGATGATTACGTTTCCAAATCCTGGTGGTTGCCTTTTGCTTTAATTGTTGTTGTTTACGAACTGGTGTACTTTTGTTGTTTTTTGAACAGCGGTGGCATTTTTAGTGGCTGGCTTGAAATGAATTATTTATTTTAATTTACGGTAACCCAAGTATTTAACATTAATAATGAACTTATTTCATACCCTTATTAGTTGTTTTCTGGTAAGTTTTATTATTTAATCACAATAGACAAATTACTAGATGATAACAGAGCAAAGTTGCTTTCTGGAGAGTTTCCTGCAAGAGGCTTCCCTATGTAGACACCTGGCGACAACACAAAATAAAAGCTTAAAAAAAGCCACTGGGGCCTATTAACGTCTTCCAACTCAAAGTATCTCAAAACCCTTGCTTATGACCCTCTGTATCGTAAGTGTCCTAGGAGTAATATTTTGATGCCGAGTAGGCCTACTACAACCTTATCAACCATCGATATAAGAACCACCGATATCCTATGAAAGGACCCTTATTGACAAGCTCAAGTGTGTTGTCCTGGTAAACCTGAAGATCCATACCCCGCAAACCGTACTATGGGTTCGCGGGGTACTATAAGAACATAAGAAAAGAAGGAGACTGCAAAAGACCATTCATGGCCTACACTTGGCAGTTTGTGTGCCTTAAAAAAGAGGCCGTTTGACTCGGATGACCTATGATGAGCCCTTGTGGCTTTTGTCATCTGGGTAAATATGTAGATTAGCGGCCCGGCCAGAAAAAAAATTTGTGTGTAAATATTATCGTTCACTCATGTCGGAATATTCATGCGCATTTGAGTCCTTTTTGAATTATTATTCTATAAACAATTAGGATTATATACTGGTGGGCTGTGCCCCCTAGCCTCCCCCCCAATTTAATGAAACTCAGGATCATCGTAGTGTAGTCCCCCCATTGTGTTTACCCCCATACGAGCCGTCAACTTAAATGTACTCCAAAAATGTGAAACATTTTGGAACACGGACGAAATAGTACGTCCTATCATTCGCGCCAATAATCTACATATTTACCCTTTGATTTTGTCTTTCCTTGGTGATGGTGCTTTTTTGTGGGTGGGTTTTGACGGATGGGAATGACCTTTGATAGGCCCTTGTGGCTTTTGTCATCCGTAAAATTATGTTATGGTATGTGGGGGCATAGCCCCCCCGATACCCCCCTGCTCGCTACGCTCGCCCTCAGGAACAACTAATAAAACAAGTTAATCACACAGTTGGGTGAAAACATGTTGGGAGATGGAATAAATATTATGGGAATGCGAGCGGGAAAGCTCACGGGGTATGGATCTTCAGAATTACCCACACCATCACCATGGTAGATCAACACAAGTACCTCAAGGGGGGGGGGCTGGTCGACACCACCTTCAGATTCCACCACCACATTAGGTCTGCCGTTAACGTGGCCTCAGGGATGTCGGCAAATTGGTAAACATGTAGATTGCCGGCTCGGCCAAATAAGTGGATTTTTGTTTGTTTATATTTCATTAACCCCTGCCTGAATATTCATGCGCGTTAGAGTCCTATTTGAAATATACCCAACGCAATTTTTTTTAGAAAAATGCTGAAACTAACCAAACAAAACAGCCCCCCAGATGCCCCCCCCCCCCAATTGATTGAAACTCAGGATCATCGTAGGGTAGTCCCTCCATTGTGTTTACCCCCACACAAGCTGTCCCCTTAAATTTACTCTAAAACAAAACATATTGGAACACGGATGAAATAATTTACGTCCCATCATTTGAGCTGCCAATCTACATATTTACCCGCAAATCTTCTCAAAAGTACCCTTTGCAGATCCCATGACTTCATTCTCACCCTCTACACAACTCATATATGACCACTATATGCCTCCCGTGTGTGGAACACATGTTTTTCAGGGTAAACATGTAGATTGGCGGCTCAGCTGAAAAAGTGGATTTTTGTTTGTTTATATTTTGTTCACCCCTGCCTGAATATTCATGCGCATTGGAGTCCTATTTGAAATATACTCTGCTATTTTTTTAATAAAAATGCCTGAAACTAACCAAATAAAAAATGCTATACCGGGGGGGGGGGCTATGCCCCCCTCAGGATCATCTTAGGGTGGTCTCCCTATTGTGTTTACCCCCACACGAGCTATCCCCTTAAATTTACTCAAAAAATGTGAAACATATTGGAACACAGAAAAAATAGTTTACATCCCATCATTCGAGCCGCCAATCTACATATTTACCCAAATCAGTACAAAGAACCTAGATATGCCATATCAAAGGATTATCTGAAGTACCGTATGGAAAGTGACTCAGGAGATTAGACTTGTACTCTGTTCAGGGGCGTCTGCTGCATGCTGACCTCCTGAAGTACTGAAACTTTTTTCATAATGAGTGCGACATCTCGCCAGAGGAATATTGGTAAACATGAAGATCGGCGGCGCAAACAATAGGATGCAAAATATTTCATCCCTGTTCCAATATGTTTCACCTTTTTGGAGTAAATTCAAGGGGATTGCTCACGGGGGGGTTTATCACTCTGGGGGATCCCCCTATGATGATCCTGAGTTTCAATCAATTTGGGGGGTCTGGGGGGCATAGCCCCCATGTATATAATCATAATTGTTTATTAAATAATGTTCTAACATTTTTATTTAACCAAACACGCATGAATATGCATGCGCGGGGGAACAAAACATTACTTGCCAAAAAAATGACACTTTTTCGGGCATGCCACCAATCTTTATATTTACTGAAATATTCACTCTGACATCTTCCTTGGGCACAAGAGGGCACACCATCTGCTCTCTTAAAGTCCTTACTCTAATTTCATTATTACTTTTTCTTACCTACAATTAATGACCCATAAATTCATTAACATTAATACTCATTGATTCTTCTCTATGTATAAAAAGGTATACAACTCAGTCACTATTTACCCTTACTTGATGTTTTTGTAAAACTTAATAATTGTCGTGGTATGACCAGGTGTACGTCGTTATATGCACACTGGCCTACTGGCTGACCAAAATTAAGGCTCCACCTGGGGATGGCTCTAAGTGTACTTTAAATATACAGTTGCTAGGCCAAGGAATATTCAAACATGGCTACAAAAATATACTTTAATACGACTAAAGATTACATACATATATAGGGCAAGTTAAATGACAATGCAATTAAATATTGATGGTTCACGGCTAAGCTGACTGACACTATCAATTAAGTTTGGACTGAGGGATAATTAAGAAATGATCTTACAATTATGCAAGTTCTAGAGGAAAGAGATCCTTGAGGTTTGATACGGTAAAGGTGGGAGGAGTGTGATGAAGTGGGGGTTAAATCCCTTTTACCTTGATGTGCGGCGAGTAGGACCAGGGAGGTAAGTTCGACCTTGAACTGTTGGGTGTCTCATGACATGTTCAATCCAACTTCACAAAATTTGCTGCTGCTGGTCTCTATATGGTCTCTCTCAGAAACAGCATTTAACTACTCCCAATCCAAATATGGTTTCTGCCTTCTCTCTTTCTCTATACTAAGTCTATACACATAATATTCAGCCACTTCCTCTTTATGAGAACTAGCTATATGTTGACATGTATTAAATAGTAATATTTTAGCTTTGTTCAGTTATTTACCCCCCAAATGTCTAGACGTGAAGAATGACAATTTTGCGAGTCCGATTTAAATGCCGAATGTATCATAAAGGCGAGTCAATTTCTTGAGAATGTAGAATCTGATGATCATTCAATTCCACAACATTCTACTTTGGACAAAATGCAAAAGAAATTGATTATTTCAAACAATATATTGATAAGTTTTTAATAGATATCACTGCCAAGGAAATCAATAGTTAGTATAAATATATTCAAGAAAATTTTACTTATAAACCAAATAGGTGCCTATCCAATTTCAAGGAAACAAACACAGATGAAATTTGAGTATTTCTCTGTATAATTCTTTGGATGATACATATAAGCAAAACAAATTAATGATTATTGGTCAAAGGATGACATCTATGAACAAAAGATTTTCTGAAGATTGATGGAGAGGGATTGCTTTCTTCAAATATTAGGATTGCTGCATTTTAGTGATAACACTAGAATAAAATAGGAAAATTAAAAAAAATAAACCTGCACTTGATCTCATGAAAAATAATTTCTAGAAAAAAATCCCAAGGCATTTCTGATTCCTACGCATTTACAGTGTCCGCGAAAGGTATCTGATCACCCTCCAAATTTGTATGATTTTCAATGATATTCACATACGGATAATTCATTTTCTATTTCTTATAGCGACATCTGGTAGCTTTCATATAGCGCTCTGATATTACAGCTTTTCAATGCAATCTTAAGTTAGTATTGCGGTATAGTACTTTGCGTGTGGGTGTGCGTCAAATTTGTTTGATTTCATGTTTTTTTGCCATTTCGTTATTATTTTGTGATTTCTTTTTACAGAAAGTGATCTAAATACAATTTATTTTTATTGTGTGATAAGAAACAACTCGATTGTCGAGGTGTTATTGTTGTTCTTCATAAATGTGGGAAATCTCAGAGACAGATAGCTAATGAATACTTTCAAGCATATAATAAATGTAGTCCAAGAACAATGTATCCCAATGAAGGCCATTAGGAACAAAAGTAGGAAACCATTATGGTGGAATCAGGAGATAGCTAGAATAATTTCAGAGAAGAAAAGGGCATATAAAAAATTACAGGTAGAAAATAATACTCAAAATTTAAGTGATTATAGAATGGCTAGGAATGAGTTAAATAAGATTATAAAGAAGAACAAAAGGGTGTCAGAAATTAAATTAGCTCAGGATAGCAACAAAGATCCTAGAAAGTTCTTTAGTTACTATAAAATTAATAACAAGTGTGGCAGAGTTAAAATAGGACCTATCAAATATGAAGGGTTTGTGAGAGAAACTGATGAGGAAATAGTTGAGGTACTAAATGGTCATTTTGCATCAGTATTTACAAAAGAGAAACTAAATAGTCCTATGTATAGTACTCATAGGTCAGGAAAAGAGGTGTTTACTAACATTTGTGTGGATCGGAGGATGATAAATGGACTAATAGGTGATTTAGATACTACCAAGGCCTCCGGCCCTGATAATATTCATTCTAGGATACTTAAAGAAGGGGTAGAAAGTATCTCAATAGCTCTGGACAAGTTATATACTAGGTCATTGGAATATGGAGAAATACCCGATGATTGGAAGAGAGCGAATGTAGTCCCCATTTTCAAGAAGGGTAGTAAAGAGGATCCAAATAACTTTAGACCGGTTAGCCTAACTCCTGTAGTCTGTAAAATTCTTGAGAAAATAGTTAAAAAAGGGATTTGCCAACATCTAGAGAGGGAGGGGTTAATCAGCGATGCTCAGCATGGGTTTAGATCAGGTAGATCATGTTTGACTAACTTACTAGACTTTCTGGAGTTTGTAACAGATCAAGTAGATAAGGGAGAGAATGTAGATATAATTTACTTAGATTTTAGTAAAGCATTTGATAAGGTACCACACAGGAGACTAGTTCATAAATTAAAAATGATTGGGATATGTGGGGGTGTTTCAAATTGGCTAGCTGAGTGGCTGAAAGACAGGAAGCAAAGGGTAGTGCTAAATGGTGTAAAGTCAGAGTGGAGGGATGTTATCAGTGGGGTTCCTCAGGGATCAGTTCTCGGTCCATTATTATTTGTCATCTATATAAATGATCTTGGGGAGGCAGTTAATAATAAAGTGTCAATTTTTGCGGATGATACCAAATTAGCAGCTGTAGTTAAAGATATTGATGATAATTTTAAAGTGCAGGGGGACTTAAATAAATTGTTATCCTGGGCACATAAGTGGCAAATGACTTTCAACCTTGATAAGTGCAAAGTTATTAACATGGGAAAAGATAATAGAGAATTTAACTATGAAATGGATGGGCATTGGCTGAGCTCAGTAGAGGATGAGAAAGATCTAGGAGTAGTAATAGATAAGTCATTAAGGTTTTCTAAGCAGTGTATTGAAGCAAGAAATAGGGCAAATAGAGTGCTGGGTTTTATTAACAGAAATGTCAGTTACAAAAGTAAGGAGGTTATTCTTAAACTCTATAACTCTTATGTTAGGCCACATCTAGAGTACTGTATACAGGCATGGTCCCCACATTTTAGACACGATATTAACCTTCTTGAGTCAGTGCAACGGAGGGCAACAAAGATTATTCCTTCCCTGAGGCACCTTGAATATGAAGATAGACTGAGGGTATTAAATATGTTCTCGTTCGAAAGGAGGTGTGTGAGAGGGGATATGATTGAGCTGTTTAAAATTTTTTCCGGGATAGATAAATTGGATGTTAGCAAGTTTTTTGAGTTAGATGATGGAAATCGGACTAGAGGTCACCACTTGAAAATTAAAAAGCAAGGGTGTAGGTTGGATTTAAGAAAATATTTTTTCACCAATAGAGTGGTAGACTTCTGGAACAAATTGCCGCAGAGGGTAGTAGGTAGTCCAAATCTAAATGTATTTAAGAGTAGGTTGGATGAGTTTATGGGAAGGGAAGGTTGTGATGGTTCCTAAGTTTTGTATATATTAATATTGTTTGTATATATCTATAGCTGCATGATTTAGTTCTTGACAAGCCTTGATTGGTGATACCCTTGTTTCTGGATGCAATCCTCTGGATGTAGTTTTCCTGGGAGTTTGGGTGCCTTGAAAAAGAGGCCGCTTGACTCGGATGACCTATGATGAGCCCTTGTGGCTTTTGTCATCCGTTATATTATATTGTGGGGGACTTTGATTTTGTCTTCCCCTGGTGATGGTGCTTTTTGTGGGTGGGTTTTGACGGAGGCGGATGACCTTTGATAGGCCCTTGTGGCTTTTGTCATCCGTGTAATTATGTTATGTTATGTTATGTTATGTTATGCCGATGGACTGCCAGGCCACCAGGCGGGAGGGGTGGTCCCAAATGGCGGCACTGGACCTGTAAGCACCTCTTGCAGCGCGGGCTACTGCGAGAGGTGATGCGCGATTGCATCCCGTGTAAAAAAGAGGGTCACCATGCCCATGTATGATCATCAAAAACCCAAATCTCTCCCCAATTTCCCTTCCTCATCAACGGAGCCGCCCTCGGGCAGCTCCACCAAGAAAATATAGGTCCTCCTCCCTTGTGCTTGCGCAGGGGACCCTCCATACTTCTTTAACTGGAGAGGAGGTTTACTCCTCTCCTACGCCTATGGGTGTAGGGGACTCCCCCTCACCCCCTTCTCTGGAGGTACTTTCGGGCACCTCCCTATTTCCAGCGGCAGTCCCTCCTTTTCTTTCTAAGGAGACTGCCAAGAAAGCCAGCAGGCAGCCCATTGCCGACCGCCCCTCGTGTAAGCGGCTCGGTAGGGCAAACCCCCTTAGGGGGGAGAGGGAAGTCAGGCCCCTTCGGTCGCTTCCCTCAAAAGACCTGCTGGCAAGAATTTTAAACCTTGCTGGGGTCAAAGCCTGTGCCTTCCCACACAAGACTGGTGACACTGCCAAGGGGAACTGCGATGTCCTGGGAGGGGATGGCCAACTAGAGGCCCCTCCTGTGATAGACATGGTCCTTGAGGAAACCCAGCCTCAGAGGGTAGGGCCTTCCATGGGAGGGAATCTGGGCTCAGCGCCAAACACCGAACCCAAATCCGCCCCTATGCAAGGTCCTCCTCAAACGGTTAGGGTTTCTGAGGCAGTTCAAGGAGGGGAGGGATCTCCTCTGACCGGTGCCCCTGTGACCACCAGGACCTTCTCCATTTCGGAGAAGGACCTGGCTGAGGCCGGTCCATCTGGCTTAGGGGCTTCTGTCGGCGGGGGTGAGAAGCAGGTTCATTCCCCGCCCTCCTCTCCATCTGCTGGGACGGATGGGTCTGCTGCCACTCTGGCAAGCGACCAAGCCAAGCACACAGGGTTTGCCTCAATGACATCAGGGCCCCTGATTCAGAGTTTACCTGGCATTTTCGAGCCCGCTGGCTTCAAACCCTTCCTCATCATTCGCTCCACTGATGGCAACATGATCCATCAGAGGAGAGCATTAGCTAGTGTAATTGGTAGAGAGCCGAAGGTGACCTGTTTCTTGGACGGGGGAGCCTTCTGGCAAATTGGCAAATCCCGCCGAGGCGGCCAAGATAAGGGCTCTTTGGACACTTAATGGCACCCCGGTGAGTGTGACGCCGCACTCTACCATGAACTTTGTGAAAGGAGTAGTTTATGCGAGGGAACTCGTTGACTACTCCATAGAGGGCATCACCTTAGAGCTGGCCGACCATGGGATGAGAAAACAGGGAGGGGCCTCGAGACCCACCCCTACACTCTTCATCACGTTCGACTGTGACAAGCTCCCTGAGTCGGTGCGTGCCGGTTGGTACCGCTACCACGTGAAGGCATTCGTGCCACTGCCACGGCGGTGCTATTACTGTCACCGCTTCGGCCATACGAATCGTTCTTGTAGACGTGCAAAGTCGGGGTCACCCAAAGTTTGTGTAAATTGCTCCCAGGCCGCACACGATAAGTCCAAATTGTGTGGGGCCAAGTGTGTCAATTTCGGAGAGCCGCACCCCGCTTCTTCGAAGCAATGTGGTGCATATCTCCTCGAGAAAGAAATCCTGGCCATTCAGGCCCAGAATTGACCCTCATTCCGTGAGGCTAAGGACTTGGTCCTGGCACGCCTGGCTCTGCCTGGGACATCATATGCCTCAATAGTTAGAAAGACACCCTCTGCTCCTGACCCATCCAGGCCAACGAGCACGGTTGTTTCCGCGCCCATTCGGAGCCCTTCTGCGGGCTCTACTCAACCTGGGCGCTCCCCTGGTAAAGCTGGCGGCACAAAGGGTTCACACCCAGCCCCAGCTAAAACCATGTCTTCCCCCAGCGTGACAGTTTTCCTAAAGCTGTCCCCTTAAAGGAGGACAGCAACAAAGGAGCTTTGGCTCCTTCGCCCACTCCTAGTGGTGGAGCGAGTGGTTCCTCGAAAAGAGGCCCCCCCCCCCCCCCGCCTCCGAAGCCGCAACGCCCGCCTAAGGTTTCGAGGCGGAGGGAGGAAAAGACTTGCATGGCGAGCCCAACCTCCCCCAATAAGTCCTCGAAGGCGACAGCGCCTTCAGCGCTTTGTCCGGCCAACACAACAGCGCCTGGGGTTCTGCCCCCGGGAAGCGTACGGTCATTCCCATGAGGGTCTTCAGTTCGAGGAGGGCCCCCGCATCTCCGAGCTAGGCCTGGAGGGCATATTCCTTCAATGGAATTCCTGTGGACTCCGGTCCAACTGGGATGAGCTGCGGAGGCTCGTCTCGTCCCATGCTAGGCGCGTGCCCCCTGCCCGCCCTCCCGGGGTATAAGGGTCTTGCGACCCCACTACCGCGGGATGGCCAGGCTGAGGGATGCGCGGTCTACACCCGGCATGATGTCTCCGTTCTTCCTTTCTCTTTAGATACCTCCTTTCAGGCAGTGGCTGTCCAGCTGCACCTGGATAGGAGCTATACTATCATTTCTGCGTACATTCAACCATCAGCTGACTTCGACGAGGGGGACTTCTGCCGCGTCGTGGCACGGTTGCCGAGGCCCTTTCTCTTGCTTGGAGATCTGAACAACGGCAGGCATCCTCTCTGGGGAGATTACTCAATAAATCCCAGGGGACAAGTCCTTGCCAATCTGATCGAAGAGCTTCTGATAGGTGTCCTAAAGGTGGATAGGTTTATGCATCACTGTCCGAGACCGCTTCCTTTTCTTTCCTTGATCTATCTTTGTGCTCTTCGGATGCACAGCCTGATTTTGATTGGGGGGGGTGGTCGATGACCTCCATGGTAGTGATCACTTTCCCATTCAAATATCATTTTCAGGGCAACTGCCGCCTGAGAGCCCACCTCGGTGGTGCTTGGCTCAGGCGCGGTGGCCTGCATTTCAGGAAATGACTGAATTCTCTATCTCAGTCAAGGAGTTTAGGTCGGTAGATGAGGCCGTTGAGTTCTTCTCCGGCAACCTCATCGCCGTGGGCTTGACTACTATTCCTAGGACGTCTGGCCGTTTTGCACGCCGACCACTACCATGGTGGTCGGCCGAGTGTGAGACGGCCCTCAAACAGAAGCGTTATGCCTACATGCGCTATAAGCGCCGCCCGAACGATTTCACTGTCGCTGAATTTCGTCGGGCTAGGGCTAGGTTCTGGTATATTTCGAAGCACACCCGCCGCTCTTCTTGGCGTGCATACGTGTCTTCACTTAACGGGAAGACCCCCCTTTAGCAGAGGTGTGGAAGCGAGTCAAAAGGATTCGGGGCAAGTTCTCGCAGGACCCCCTTCCCGTTCTCCAGGAGAATGGGACCGCAATCTCAGACCCCGCGTCCGTGGCGGAATCCTTAGCGACCGCTTTTTCCGCATTCTCTAGCCGGGATGCTGCCCCGCCAGCATTCAATGCACGTCATCATGTCGCGGAAGGCCGCCGGCTGGACTTTACTCCAGAGGCGGAGAACCCTTCAACGACAAGTTTATTGTGAGTGAGTTGCACTCCGCTCGTGCGCGGACACCGCCCATGGTCCGGACGATGTCCCGTACGCCATGCTTCGACACCTGTGTGAGCGATGCATGGCCTTTCTGTTAGATTTGTTCAACAGGATCTGGGTGGAGGGTCTTCTCCCAGACTCCTGGCGATTCGCTTCTGTGCTCGCCTTTCGCAAACTGGGTTAGAGATCACTCTACTCCGACCGATTTCGTTTCCCCCCAATCTCTCTAACCTCTTGTGTGTGCAAGTTGATGGAGAAATTGGTAAATGTTAGATTAGCCTTTTTCCTGGACAGCGGAGGGAGGCCATCTGTCTTCTGCACAGTGCGGCTTCCGCAAGTTCCACTCCTCGTTGGATTCTCTGCTCCGACTGGAAAATGCCGTCTGCGAGGCTTTCCTTCGTAGACAGCACTACGCCACGGTGTTTTTCGATCTGGAGAAGGCCTATGATACCTCGTGGCGATACGGTATCATGGAGACTCTCCACACGATGGGGGCGAGGGGACGCCTCCCAATGTTTATATCTGAATTTTTGCGAGATCGTCGATTCCGCATACGGGTGGGGGGAGCCCTCTCCGGCCCAAAGGAGCAGGAAGAGGGGGCCCCGCAGGGAAGTGTCCTCAGTGTCACACTCTTTGCCCTTAGCATCAATGGCATCACCTCGGTGCTGCCGAAAGATGTTCTCGCTACGCTCTACGTGGATGACCTTTCGATTAATTTGGCGCAGCCCAGATGCCAACTCTGGAGCGTCGACTCCAACAGGCATTGAACCATGTCTCTCGCTATGCCGATGCGCACAGTTTTCGGTTTTCTTTGGCCAAGACTAAGGTGGTGCGCTTCTGCCGCCATCCACGGCTTCACCCCGACCCAGATTTGTTTCTTAATGGGGTGTGCCTGGATGTGGTGGAATCGCACCGTTTCCTTGGTCTTGTATTCGACTGACGCCTCACCTGGGAGGCTCATATTCGCAGCCTTAGGGTCTCGTACCCGCGCCATGGATATTCTCCGTTCCGTGATGTTCACGCTGGAACCGTGCCAGTGTATACGGATGGCTCCAAGTCCCAAGAGGGGGTCGGCTTCCACGCTGTATCCCCCTCTGTTTGAAGTCAGCGGGGCTCTGCCAGGCGCTTCGTCTGTCTTCACGGCCGACCTGGTGGCAATACACCACTCGGTACGGGAGATTACGCGACGTGACCGGATTGTGATCTATAGCGACTCACAAAGCGCCCTGAGTGCTCTCGGGGCATTGGTTCGCGATATCTGTGACGCCACGGTTTTGGCAAGCCGGGCGGATGTTGAGATTATCTTCTGCTGGGTTCCTGGACATGTAGGAATTGCGGGGAATGAGCGCGCCAAAGAGTCCGCGAGGACTCTGCGACCGGACCAGCGTTTCGCTCTTCCTCACACCGACTACATGGCAGGAATACGGGCAGCTCTTCGGACTGCTTGGCAAAGACGGTCGAAGGGAACTTAAAGTTGCGTGCCATTGCGCCGCGACTGTTCCCATGGACCTATAACCCAATGCCGCGACGGCTTCAGGTCGCTTTCTGTCATCTCCGAATCGGACACATTCGCGTGACGCATCGCTATTTGATGGAGCGCTCGCCTGCGCCCTATTGCGACGACTGCGTCGTCCCCCAGACTGTTCGGCACATTCTTGTCGAATGTCCCAGTCTGGGTGATCTTTGCGCACGTTACCTGTCCCAGTCCTGGGATGGGCGGGGTCGCTACCGCCTGTCTTTTGTACTTGGGATGAGTGCGTACACATTGACTGGTGGACTTGTTGACTATTTGGGGGAGGCCAGCCTTCTCCCTTTCATTTAACTAGGTTTAGTTGTTGTTTTTGTTATTGTTTTGTTATTGTTATTTTTTTATTGTTGTTTCCTGTTCAAATTTTTTAAAGTAGCCTAGAACTAGGCTGTTTGTTTACGGCAACTTATGCCTAAGTGGGCAGTCGCCAGATAGCCCCTTAAAAAAAAAATTGCTTCCTGTCTTTCAGCCACTCAGCTATCCAATTTGAAGCACCCCCACATATCCCAACCATTTTAATTTATGAACTAGTCTCCTATGTGGTACCTTATCAAATGCTTTACTAAAATCTAAGTAAATTATATCTACATTCTCTCCCTTATCTACTTTATCTGTTACAAACTCCAGAAAGTCTAGTAAATTAGTCAAACATGATCTGCTGAGCATCGCTGATTAACCCCTCCCTCTCTAGATGTTGGCAAATCCCTTTTTTAACTATTTTCTCAAGAATTTTACAGACTACAGGAGTTAGGCTAATCGGTCTAAAGTTATTTGGATCCTCTTTACTACCCTTCTTGAAAATGGGGACGATATTCGCTCTCTTCCAATCATCGGGTATTACTCCATATTCCAGTGACCTAGTATACAACTTCTCCAGAGCTATTGAGATACTTTCTACCCCTTCTTTAAGTATCCTAGAATGAATATTATCAGGGCCGGAGGCCTTGGTAGTATCTAACTCACCTATTAGTCCTTTTATCGTCCTCCAATCCACACTAATGGTAGTAAATACCTCATTCCCTGACCCATGAGTACTATACATAAGACTATTTAATTTCTCCTTTGTAAATACTGATGCAAAATGACCGTTTAGTACCTCAACTATTTCCTCATCAGTTTCTCTCACAACCCCTTCATATTTGATAGGCCCTATTTTAACTCTGCCAGATTTATTATTAATTTTATAGTAACTAAAGAACTTTCTAGGATCTTTGTTGCTATCCTGAGCTAATTTAATTTCTGACACCATTTTGTTCTTCTTTATAATCTTATTTAACTCATTCCTAGCCATTCTATAATCACTTAAATTTTGAATATTATTTTGTACCTGTAATTTTTTATATGTCTTTTTCTTCTCTGAAATTTATCTAGCTATCTCCTGATTCCACCATCATGGTTTCCTACTTTTGTTCCTAATGGCCTTCATTGGGATACATTGTTCTTGGACTAAATTTATTATATGCTTGAAAGTATCCCACATCCCATAAGCATTTTTACCTCTTAATTCTACATCCCAGTCTACAAAATTTAGCAAGCTTCGGAGTTTTACATAATCTCCCTTATGAAAATTTGGAACTTTTACCACATTCTCTGTTATTTTACCCTTCTCAATTCCCAAGTTAAAACGAACTATCTAATGGTCACTATTTTCCAATGCTTTCCCAACAGTCAATTCTTGAACTA
This sequence comes from Ceratothoa steindachneri, assembly GCA_963969495.1. Taxonomy (NCBI): domain Eukaryota; kingdom Metazoa; phylum Arthropoda; class Malacostraca; order Isopoda; family Cymothoidae; genus Ceratothoa; species Ceratothoa steindachneri. The sequence continues at coordinate 172,754,086 of OZ018320.1, read as the reverse complement.
AATTATCACTGTTAGAAAGTACTAAATCTAATATATTGTGTCCCCTCGTTGGCTCATTAACAAATTGATTCAAAAAATTATCCTCAAAGCATTCTATGAACCTGCCACTTGTTCTATCCCTACCTATCATATTTTCCCAGTCCACAGAGTTTAAGTTGAAGTCCCCAATAATAACCATCTGTTTATAGCTCAATAAATTTCCCACAAAATCATCTGGCCAAAACTGAACAATTACCTTAATACTAAAGATACAGCATATATCTTCTGAAATTTCACCTAAATTCTATTTAGAGAGATTTGCAAAAAATGGAATATTGCCTTTTTGATTTTATAAGGGATAATAGAACAATTTCACAGATGACAAAAGCCACAAGGGCCTATCAAAGGTCATCCACATCTGTCAAAACCCACCCACAAAATGCATCCATAAGATTGTGTCATATCATCCATCTACAATATACAATTTGAACCATCCACAGGAAAGTGTCAAAAACAAAACGCATCATCACCAAGACTCATCAAAATCAATCATAATATACAATAATAAAAAAACATCTACAGGAATGAGTCCAGAATAACCCCCCCCTCCCCATATAATCATCGAATCTGTGTTTGAAAACATTCAAGTTGGGACTATCTACTGTCTCAGGTAGCAAACTATTCCAGTAATCTACCACTCTAATGGTGAAAAAATTTTTATAACATCCAGTCTGCACCTCTGTTTTTTAATTTTTAAGTGTTGACCCCTAGTCCTATTACTACCTTCTGACTCAAATAACTTGCTAAAATCCAACTTATCTATCCCAGAACATATTTTAAAAAGCTCAATCATATCTCCCCTCATACATCTTCTTTCAAATATATTTAATACCCTCAGTCTATCTTCATATTCAAGGGGCTTCAGGGAAGGTATTATTTTTGTTGCCCTCCTTTGTACTGACTCTAGCTTACCTATTTGATATTAGTGGGAGAATAAGACTTTGGCTTGTTTGGGTCCCACCTCAACTTATTTTACAAAGTATTGGACATTAGTAGTTTAAATTATCACAGTTGCAACCGTTACAGGTCCGCTTCCTTCAGATACTTAAATTAAATGTTGAATTTCCTTTTCATTGGTCACTTTGATCCTAGTTATTATCATATATATATATATATATATATATATATATATATATATATATATATATATATAAGGATTTGTTTCTGCTCACATATCACAAATATTACTTAATTAAAATATTAGTAAATTAAGACATTCCCAGTATCATTCATATGACTAGTTACTTTGATTCCAGTGATTGTCAAGTCTCTTCTTGAAGGCACTTATTAATGGAGCACTGACAACATACTCTGGGAGATCATTCTAGGGATTGACAACACGACTACTAAATGAATTTGCTATTGTGACAGTTCTGATATGTTCCTTCTTCCTTAATTTATAAGTATTTGTTCTTTTGTTACTAGTATTGAATTCAAACTAGTCATTCATATCAACATTTTCAAAACCATGAATGATCTTGTATGCCTCCATCAGGTCTCCACGAAGTCTTCATTGCTGTAGTGAAGTTATTTCCAGTCTTTTACATCTAGTCTAATAGGGTAACACTTTTAACTCAGGTACCAACTTGGTCATCCTTCTTTGAACTTTTTCAAATTCTTCAATATCCTTCTTATAATAAGGAGACCACGCCTGGACAGCATATTCAAGGTGTGGGTTCAAAATTCCTTCTGGAACATAAGGAATAGGAAGGAACACTTTCCCTTTACCTAAAGGGTGGCCCAAAAGTTACTTCACATTTTTAGAAATTAATATCACAAAATAATTGTTATAAAAAGGGTGATATATAAAATGAAAGAGGAGATTTTGAAGTTGTATTATTTAAATGCAATATCCTTCAAATGTTCATCATTATTGTTAAGTGTCACCTGTTACCTTCACTATTTTTCCGTCACCATCCTCGAAGAAGCAGGGACCAATGATTCTCAAACTGGTTATGCTGCACCGGATCATAACTTTCTGTCCATGAAGAGGCTGCTCCTGAATCAGCATGGGGTTTTCAGCACACCAGAATCTGTAATTTTGTTTATTAATGTATCCAATAATATGAAAATGAGCTTCATCAGACATGCTTAGATGCAAGATAAAAGATCATTTCTTAGTCCCAGAAATATCCATGCAAAATTTCTTCTTTTTTGCTAATGTGCAATATTTAATTCATTTATTTGAATTTTTTATGGATAGAGTTTCAATTCTTTTGTTAGGGTGTGTTGCAAAGATGCTTAAGAAATTCCTAATTGACTGGAATATATCCCTAGTTGATAATTCTTTAAATTTTGTTGACCCTCAAATTTGAGCCCACAGTCAAAATATTGAGAGATTGTGGAAAGATGTCAAGTCTTGGTGGCAATTTCCCTTCCCCCTGACTAAAACCAGGGCCTCATGCCCTCCAATGTGACCCCTTCGCAAAAAGTGAAGTGGGTGTGTTCCTCTACAAATCATTAGAATCACAGGAAGCAAATTCCCAGAGGTGGTTTTGAGATACTATCCCTGGGGCTTCTAAACTCTGCCCCTCAAAGGAACATAGCAACAACGGAGCTTTAGTGGCTCCCTTGCCCCTCTAAAGTATTAGGGATCCCAAGGCTGCCCTCCACCTAAGATTTTGAAGTAGGAGGAAAGGTTTGTGCATCGGGCCAAGCCTCCTCCAGTAAGCTCTTGAATTCAGCAATCCCAAGAGGATCTTTACTTGAAGGAGTGCTCCTGCATCGCCTTATAACTAGTCCTGTAGGGCTTATTCCTTCAATGGAATTGCCATGGGCTCTAGCTTAATTAGGAGCTCAGAGGCTTGTCTCTCACTTGCCTTTAGTTGTGTCTTCAGGAGACCATTTTGTCGTGTTCCCTGCCTAACCTTCCCTGGTATAATGGTTTTGGTAGTGGTAATATTTGTTTCAGTATGAAGGTGGTGTTTTGGGTTTTTTTTTTTGCACAGCCAATTGTAAGCCAGAGAGCACTATTTTTTATTCTTTTGTCCATATGTATTAACCCTTTCAAGTCTTGCGGGACATATATGTCCCATTACAGTGTGTGCAAAGGAAATGTTAACCTCTTAAATGCAATAGAAATGTTAACTCGAATTTCGCGGTTAACTTTTTTACTACGTTCCTCTTATATAGGTACTTGGAGGAGCTTGGTATGATGCAAGTACCTGCAGCCAGGGCTCCCTCGCAACTTCCCGCCAGGAGCTCAGACAGTGTACATCTGTGTTACGCTGCCCCACAGACCGCATCTTTTTCACCTTTCTGCTGACTTTGACACCCTACCAGACACCACCATACCATCGCAATGAGGCGTAGCAAGCTGACAATAGAAGAGAAGACCCGTGCCCTGAACCTAATGGAACAGGAAGTGCCAGTAAAGCGCGTAGCTGCTGATCTGAATGTGAGCCGTGTGTCACTCTTTAAGCTCAAAAAAGCAGCCACCACACTCCCTCCCGGCACTGCACCGCCTTGCAAACCTGGCTCTGGCGGCAAGAAGAAGACAACTGCTCGGACTGACAAGGTTTGATATGTGAGGTGTAGCAGGATCCTTCGATAACAGCGGCTGAATTGAAGGGGAAACATCCTGACTTGCTCAACAACGTTGCTATTCGTACGATCCAGCACCCGCTACAAAAAGACCTGGGTTTGCCCTGCTGCTGTGCCGCCAAGAAACCGCTGCTGACAGAGGGTATGAAGGAAAAACGGCTAGCTTTTGCGAAGAAATGTCAAGATTGGACACCAGAGCAGTGAAAGTCATGTGGAGTGACGAGAGCAGTTTTCGCCTGAAAGTGGTGCAGCGGCCCAGTGATGTGAGCAGATATGACCACCGCTACACCATGAAGACCGTGAAGCACCCCGATGGCGTCATGGTTTGGGGATGCTTCAGTGGGGAGAAGGGCAGGGGTGGTCTCTATTTCATCCCCAAGAAGGTCACCATCAAGGGAAAGAATTACATTGAGGTTTTGGAGGAACATCTGCTCCATTTCTACGCTCTCCATGGCTGTGACTTTTTTGTGCATGATGGCGCCCCTGCACACAAGGCACGAGCTGTCAAAGACTTCTTTAATGAGCAGAACATCAAAGTTTTGGACTGGCCAGGCAACTCACCCAACTTAAACCCCATAGAGAATGCCTGGAACCAAATGAAAAATGAAGTTGCTAAGTCCCGGCCCACCTCGATCCCCGCCCTGAAGAAGACACTCATTAAGCTGTGGGTGGCAATGGACGTCTCCTACTCTGAGAATCTTGCAACATCCATGCCCAAGAGGATCCAGGAGGTGTTGAAGACCTGTGGGAACATGACAAAGTACTAAATGTAAAGAAATGTAAGTAAATAAAAGGACCCAATAAAACAAACTTGAAATGTACTTTTGTGCTTAATTATCCAAAAATTCTTAATGTTAACATTTCCTTTGCGCCCACTGTACTTTTTAAATGGACTTCTGGCCAATATACGAGGGGCGGTCAATAAGTTTTGCAATTCGGATATAAGGAAACGAGATATGCGGAAAAGTGTTTTATTATTTTTCAATATAACTACCCTCGACTTCAAAGCACTTAGGCTACTTGTCCCTCAGGCTTTGAATTCCCGACAACCAGGAATCTCCTGACTGCTGTTCAATCCACTCCTGGACTGCGAGCTGGACATCTTCATTGTCCCCAAACCGGCATCCACACAGTGCAGCCTTGAGCTGGTGGAATAAAAAGCAGTCGCTAGGGGCAAGATCTGGACTGTAGGGGGGATGGTTGAGCTCTTTGAATCTGCACTCGCGCAGGACAGCTTATGCAACTCTGGCCTTGTGGACTTTGACAACGTTGAAGTCGATCATGGGGTGTGAGGTTTCTAGGGACCCAACTGGCAGAGACCTTGGTCATGGCCAAATTGTCGTGGATGAGGTTAATAACACTTCCATGTGATATTCCAAGTTCTTGCTCAATTTCTTCGACCTTCACCCGTCGATTTTCGAGGATGATCCTCTCCACACGGGCCACATTGTCCTCGTTGGTCACGTGTGACGGGCGTCCTGGACAGGGGTCATCTTCAAGGGACTCACGACCATGGCGGAACTCCCTACTCCAGCGTGCAATGGTTGCATAGGAAGGGGCGGTGTCGGTATACACTGCAACCATGCGTTCATGGATCTCTTTTGCATTCTTGCCCTCCTTGGTCAAAAATTTGATCACTGCGCGGTGCTCAACCTTCTCCATTGTTGAAAAATTTGTGACTGATGATCTGCGATCAGCTACTGCTCCTTAAATAAATGAGGCAGGGCTGTGCAGCTGCAGGTCCTGACATCATAACACCCCCACAAACAGCCATCCCCCTTCCTCTGTTTTGCTCTACTGATTTGCAAAACTTATTGACCGCCCCACGTATATCCCCCAAAATAATGATTTTATGTATGATCCATCTTCAACAGTCAATATGGTGCCAGGCGTATGATTTTCACTTTGCTGCCGTTGACGCTATTTCAAACGTTTGCTTGAAACAAGTGTAACAACAGGTCAGTGTCATTTTTATGAGATTTGTGTCCCTCTAGTAGATTTATATTTCAAAATTAAGCTGAAATTTTTTTATATAATATGCATATAGGTATAAAGTTTATCTAAATATTAATAAATGCAAACATGACAAATTATTTTTTAGTTGGCAGGTCATAATGAAAGAATGGGACCTATATTTCCCAGTAGTCTTTTCCACTGGGATACAATTTTCCCACTAGTGTCAATGGAGCAACCCAAAATAGGCTTTCATTTGTATATTTTGGTAGCTATATGTTTGTTTGTAAATGCATATATATATATATATATAATATTTTCTCTTATTTCTAGGAGCCATGACAACCTGAAAGAGAAGTGGGCCTATCAGCAATAAACTCTTTGAAAGAACACTGATCGAGTCTACAAGTTCTGAAAGTGAAATAGATGATGATGAAGATGACAGCATTGCCTACTAAAATTATCAATCTCAGAATGAAAATGGAGAATCCTCAAGTGAAAGTGAAAATGAAGGAGAGGACAAGGATCCACAACACTTGGAAACAAATTTGAATGTTGATATTCTAAACTGGAATGATACAAGTAAAGAAAACTTTACTCCTCATTTTCAAATTCCTGATGAAAAAAGTGGGGTTGTAGTTGCTAATCTTGATCGATCTTTGACACAATTAGATTGCTTCCTCAAGTGCTTTCCTAAAAGTTTATTTATTTATATTGCTCAGTGTACAAATGAAAGACTAAAAATTCTAGAAAAAGAAAAGAAATTCCTTCTACAGACATGGGTGAAATTATGCTAGTTTCAGGATGCTCTCTTGCAATGAGTTATGATCGTTAGCCTAACATTTGGTCATATTGGTCTAAAAGAAAATCATTAGGTAATGACTCTATAAAAACAGCTACAACTAGGGATAGGTACAAAGTAGTTGTTACTTCAAAAATGTATTTTGCTCCACCAGAGAAACCTGATAGATGTGGCAAAACATATTACATAAATGATTTTGTGGACTGCCTAAATAAGCATTTCCAAGCATGTAGAACTGATAGCTCAAGGCGGAGTATTGATGAAGCAATGGCAAAATTCAAGGGTAGGAGTTCATTGAAGCAATATAACCCAATGAAGCCTATAAAAAGAGGGATAAAAATCTGGGTTAGGAGTTGTGCACTAACTGGGTATGTCTATGATCTAGACAGAACTGCTCGCTTTTTATAATTCATTTATGGGGGAGTTGACTGCTCTAATAGACTTAGTGACATTTATAAATATGACAGAAAGTCAAGAAAATGGTGGAAAAAGGTATTTATAGACTAGTGTCTGTAGTAAACGCAAAAAATCATGTAAGAGGAAGTAAATCATGTGAAAATTCCACTTTTTGAATTGATGTTGCAGAAATCATGATGGAAGAAGGAAAAAGACTAACTTCAACTAAAAGAAGAACTATGGGATCATCAGGAAGACGGTCCATAAAAAGAAGGAAACATCTTTCAAATATTGGAGGCCGCTTGCCCCAGCAGGTGGAAAAGAGAAGATGTCACAGGTGTACCAATTTGAAAAAAGTAAAAAGAACCCTCACAATTTGCAGGGCTGTCAACTTCCATTTTGTTTACCCCGCTTCACTATCATTCATAAATGTTCTTTTTAATTTTTAATGCAATTTAATTTTAATTTTATTTTCAAATTTAAGAACTTATTTTATAATAATTTACAAGGTATTTCTAAGAGTTAAGAAATTTTCTGCACAAGTTTGATAAATATTTCATATTATGCTATAAAATGCTATCATTTGTTCTTTGAATAAAGCTGTTCACATTTATTTTTTAAATTTTCATCCTGAAATCTAAATTTGATTTAACTTTTGGGTCTTTATAATATTCCAAGAAAACTAATGTGAAAAATAATCCCAGTCATAAAGACTAGTGGGACATATGTATCCCACCTCAAAAGCCTACTGGGACATATGTATCCTACCTCAAAAGCCCACTGGGATGCATGTGTCCCATTGAATTTGAAGCCTTTGTCATTACAATTTTTTCCTGAAATGAATTTATGTCACAAATAAGACCGAAAAAAAAATTCAATCTCTTTTCAAAAAACTCATCTTGAAAGGGTTAAAGTTGTTTGGTGCGGAGGCTTTGGACGCATGTTCATTGTTGTGCTGATAAAGTGTAGAGTATCTTCAGTTTCTTTGTGTTGTCCAAGTTTTGTTTGGGAGTCTTCTGAGGGTGTAGTTTGGAGTAAAGTTCATGTGTGGGTCTATTGTACTCCACAGAAGTGGGGTCACAATTGAGTCAGGCTGGTTACTGGCCATGAAGCGAGATGTGTGGGTGAAGGTGACTTGATTTTGGGTGTGGATTGGATATTGTGTATGAATGAGTTTTGGAGTTGTAGGTACCTGTCCAGGTTTGTTGAGTCAGTGGAGATAAAAGTAGATTGAGATGTGATAGAAAAGTCATCTGCTAGATGCTTAGACAGACTTGGAGGGGTATGTCATACATGTAAAGGTTGAAGAGTGGAGGAAGGATGGCATTTTTTTTTCTTTCGGACTAAGCCCTGTGTTGGAGGACATGGCCATGTCTGAGGGAGAGTGTGTTTTCTGTCTATTTTTTTGTCATTGATGTGGTAGTTATCTAGTATCTTTTTTGTAAAGCTAGAGAAAGTAAAAATGTTTGGAAGATATAAGTACATATAGCTGCAGATCTTCCTGCAGGCATTGGGGCTGCAGCATGGTTACCCAGGGTACACCTGACCATACCCTTCCATGTGCGTAAAAAAGATACATAAGAAGAAAAAAAAGATGGGAAACAGTAGAAGAAGAGGGTGGAAAGAATTTGGGTATGCAACCTCCCTGACCAAACTCATGATGGATAGCGAACCAGCACCCTCTCTTAAGTCCCTAGCAACATGAACCAGCACCAGCTCTTAAGCCCCTAGCAACATGAACAATAGTTGGTCAGTGACTAGCCGACAAAAACAGACTACGATGGAAATGCAAAGAAGAAATAAAGCCTAGGTAGTCTCAATTTTGTTTGATAGTGTCTGGGCTACCTTGACTGAATGCATGCCACTTTCTAGGTACCAGATATAATAGTCTACTTAGGGCACCCCATTGAAGAGTTTGTGGGATATAGGTTGTAGTAGTAGTACCCCTTGGCATATATAGCTGGGGGCGCTCTCAATGCTGGGGCATCCTTCCTTTCTTGCCTTTGTTCTGTTTCTTACTAGGCTGAAATTTGAATTGCAGTGGCTTATGCTCTTGAATACTGTTTTTTTTTAGAGAGCTTTCCATTATTTATTCATATTTTCTTTAAAATTATAAAGTGGTGGTAAAGACTACTAAAGTAAATAATAAATTCTGAAAATTATTACAAATGAGCATTAATATGATATTTCCTATTTAATTCCAAAGTATCTTAGCATACTAAGAAGATTTATATTTTAATGTCCTAATATAAAAATATTCTCTTCTGTTGTATGCATTTTACTCAGCAAGAAGACCTGCCATTCTTCATACATATACCTTACTGATCCTCACTATTCAAATTTTGTCACATTTGGCTCCTTGGTCTTTATATTTTTCATATACTGTATTTTCACTTCCTCAATATCACCAATTTTGTTATCTCATTTCATTTTTTTTTTTTTTTGCACAGATATCTCTTTCATGCTTTTAATTGCAAATTAATTTAAGGTGTTTTCTAAGCTTGTTTCTTTATATAGTGCCACTGTGGACATTTATCCTGTTAATAGAAGTCACTAATCTTTTTAATTTTTTTTTTCAGATTATCACATTAGGAAAGGAAGTATGTTCATCCAAACCTCCATCATTTGTGGAAACCATCTCTGATACCAAAGTTAGTCGATTTGGGGTATTTGCTTGCATATAAGAGGTCATACTTAATTTGGGTTGTCTACATTTAAAAATTTTATCCTTTGGCTGTATCTGGTACAAGTATGGTATCTGAGATTAGACTTACCTGCTGCTGGCGCATATATGTACCTATATGGGTTATGCCATATCCTCACTTTAACATGACTGCTTCAGTTTACCCTTTTAAATTTACTTAAATTGTTTGAATATTAACCTCTCAAAATGTCCAATAGAAAAGTACAACAATTTGGTTTATCATGCAAAAAGTCTCAACTTTTTATTTAAAATTTTTACAATTTTATACTGATTTTCATTAAATATTTCTAAATTAGTTCAAGTATATAACATTAATTCACTTGGAGTGACTTATTTTGTTATCCTTCGGATTTGCATCATTTGATTCTTGGCAGTACTCAGGACGATGCCACTGGCATGTAGTTTTCTCCAGAGGTCTCCTAAAGAGGTTGAATTGAAGGGGGGAGTGTTTTCAGGTTGAGTGTGTATGTGTGCGGGTGGTGGTATTTGGGATCTAATTTATCCTGATTGCCGCCAAGCCAGTAAAACTGGTTCAGCAATCTAGTGTTTCTTCATATTTGTGAATATGTGGGTGATTTTGAAGTGCTACAAAGGTTAAGTGGGTTAGCTGCACTTGAACTTCACTTCCTAACCATTTCATGGGCCACTAGCAAAGGAAGCTGCTATACAATTCCCACAGTATGCCTCAGCCTAACCTGGTCTCTCAGGACACATTGGTCCACTGTAGTCACGTTGACAGGGTCCTACAGCACAGTCTGTAAGATCCACGCTTTCTCCCTTAATCTACTAAGTGGTCAGAGGGAGGTCATCTACTCCTATGGAGCAATGCAACAACAAGATACCAATCATTCCCCCCAACTTTTCATGCACACCATACAAATCTCCAAAATTCCTCTTGTAAGAGTACCAATCATATGCTGAAGATCTTTCTCACTTTAAAACCCCAACACAGCAACATAAATAAGGCCTAAATAAACTCAAACATATATCATGCAATTAGAATAATAGCTCACAAACCCTTGTAGGTGGGTATCCTGGTTAGACTTCTACACCTGGTAACTGGAGGAATGGCAAGTCTTCCTCCTGACTCGAGTTCCCATAAGGAAGGCCTGGCTCATTAAGTTGACTTGAAATCTTTGGTTATGTCTGAGGAAGCTGCTGCATTCCCCCCTATCCATCTATGCATCCCTTTTTTTTCTTAGGACTATCCCCTTCCTTATTTTTTCCATCTAGTCTTAAGGACCTGACCAACTATCTCATGCTTTGTCAGAAGATAGAGTTTGGAATCTCTGTCTACATGTTGCAAGAGACCAGACTTGGGTGGTCTTAGTCATTAGGGCACAAATAATGGGATATGTTGTTTTGTCCCAATAACCCCTTTCTTGCATTTAATGGGCTGACTGCTTCTCTGATCCTATTCTTAGGTGCACACACTTAGGTGATCCACTCACTAGGAACCAGAATTGCTGAGTCAGGCAAGTGTGTAATCAAAATGCAATGAATCCAAAATTATATACAGGGATACTGGTTATTTCCTGAAAAACAGTAATGTACAATTATAATTATACTAGTGCTCTCTGCTTTACTTCTAGCCTAACAAGAGCCAAGCCCACAGTAGCACAACATAGACAGTGAACACAGTCCCAAGACTAGTTTCAAGGATAAAACGTATAAAATAGTTCTGGATTGACTGATTGAGGTCACTTGCTAAACTCCAGGACACTTTCCTCAACCGGAATCAAATGTACCTAAAGAAAATTGACACTATACAGTTTCTCTACACGTATTACAAGAGATAGCACATTGGTACAATTTTCAAATGTCCGAATCAGTGAAAGTGACGAGCATTGCTCAAGTTCCTTTGGGCTAAGCTTTCATTGGAGCGAAAGTTTAATTTACTAAAGTTTCCTTGGGGCTAACAATTCCTTGCCCTGAGAGGAGAAATAAAAAATAATTTGCTTTTATCTTTATGTCGTAGAATGACCCCGACATATACATCACTTCTACCCGATATGTGTGGATGTTCAAGGTCAATGAGTGACCTTGATTCAACTGTGGTCATGACAGAGATGGGGAGGATAGAAATGAGGGGAGTTGGGGTCCAACTTTCCTGAATGAGTGCGAAGGATTTAAATACAAAAGAATTGTGTGCAATTGGCCGATATTAAACTAATGAAGGCTGTGGGCTATCAGGCTTATGAAAAAGTGGGACAAAAATAAACTTTAATATTTACTCAGTTATACACAATAAATAGATTAAATAGAATAATAGCAATGGATACTAGATGTATACAATAACCGGGCTAACAGAGCTACTCAGTGGAAGCTCTATGGGGGGGGGGATATGAGACTGTACATACGCACACAGGATTACTGGCAAGATAGCCACAGATGATTCGCCTTGGCCTAGCTTGGGTTCAAGGCTTTAAGAGATGAAACGGGGATCGGATGGTTATTCAAGGGACTTTAACCATGGGAAGTTTAACCTCTAGTAGTAAGACTAACTGGAGGGAGTATTCGTGCCAAACTAAATATACCGAAACCAAGGATGGGCCAATTGACTGGGGCTCAGATCCTTCGTTATAATTCCAGTCTTCGGCTCATAGAGAAATGGAAGCGTGATCAAGAATGACATTTTTCGCTGTAAAAGGCAGGCCTATACTGTTGATGCCCAATTGGGACCAGCTGGAACAGTTACTGCCTCCACCAAGGGTAGGCACGGGGAAATCTCTCAATGAACCAACACGGTGCTCGGGGGATGGGAAGTACTCCTGCAGGGGGTTCCAATCCCTCGCTTAGCGCGGAAAGCAGTTTGATATTCTGACTGTTCTCACGGTCTTCGCTCATGTGGACTGACCTCATGGTTTCGACTGGGCTTATGGCGGCAAGGAACCTTGATTCTCAAGACTTTACATAAACTAACCTATTGGGAGACACATGAAACAATATATACAGGTATAATAAAAATTAATCAGTGTCATGCAAGGCAAACAGAACAATAAAAAAAGAAGCCATGCAAAGCATAATGTGTTACCTGAGAGGGCCTAGTAGAATAATAAACAGAGCCAAAAGTGCAGGCAGACTAGGAAAGGCATTATGAACACACAGTCATACAGAGTTGCACACATGATAGGACATCCTGAAACAAAAGGTTACTTTTAACTTCATGGAAAATTGAAGGAGAGAGGTAGACATAAATAATAAATACACCCATTTCACTGTTATTTCAGGAAGCCTGCACCATGTAGGTAGGCCACCACATCCACTGGACTTGACCTAAGCTGCAGGACATTATTAATGGCATTGTGTTGTCTGAGAGCTGCCAACCTAATGCAATCTTCAATGAGATGTGTGGCAGTGTGGGGGTTAGCTGGAAGGATGTTGAGATTGTCTTCTGCTGGGTTCCTGGATGTGTGGGGATTGCAGGAAAAGAGTGTACCACACAGTGTACACACACTACGATTGGCCCAGTATTTTGTTCTTTCCCATTCTGACTGCATGGTAGGGAAAGAAGATGGGAGACAGCTACCAGGAATTTAAAGATGCATGTTAATGTACTTGAACTTTTCCTTTTCAACTGCCTATCCCTTAATGCCTCACTGGTTTCAGGTTGATTTTCTCAGGTTGATTTTGCGGGATGGAGTACCTCCCTGAACCTTTAACGTAACAATTCATCGGATGACAAAAGCTGCAAGGGCCAGAGATCATCCGAGTCAACACCCGCCCCATAAACTATGTCCAAAACACTGCTAAAAAAGGCATCAACATCATGGCTTATTGAAAACAATCATCCAGCTACAATACACAATATCAATAATATACAAATTATTTTTAAAAATCCTTTCTGTCTTGACTGTCTGGCACATTTCTTGTTAAATGTGTCAGTATAGTGGGACTTTGGAAGCGGGCATCCTTCATAGTATTTAGTGCATTCTCAGGTCCCTGAGGGAGCAGGCCTCCCTCTGTCCCCCTAGACTGACTTTTTTTCTTTTCATTTTTCTTTTTATTGGTTTGGGTTTGTTGTTTTTGTTCTTTTATAGAGTATCTTAGAAATAGGCTTGTTTGTAATTTTGGCAGTTGTGTTCTTATTGGTAGCAATCAAGAGAGCCTTAAAAACAATCACACCTACTTCATACATGTCCTCTTTCTTCATTATGGGAATTCTAATCTTTCTTGCTCTAATGCTGTAAAATTTCTAATATAAACAATATTAAAAAAACAACCAGATTAAAGAGTTCAAATTTGATAGAAACTTGTTTTCATATTTGTGAGGGTGAGAGGTAGCTCTTTCCTGGATTTTGTCTCGTTCTAAATACCCCAAATATATTTATATTTTATCAGTATTGTTACAAAGGATATTTGATGCACACTACTATTTTATTTTCTCAACCTTCTCTTTCAATGTCATCACTAGTCATTTTTTCATTTCAACTGTCTTCTATTTAAATGTCATCACACTTTTGTGATTAAATTATGAACTCAGAAATGCTCCTTAATACACACATGTACATTCATTACCTTCGTTATTAGTGTAAACTCTTCCATCCCTGTTGAAATGTTTGTATATGAATGGTTTTAATTAATTGTACATATTTTTTTATTCCCAGGAATGGAAGAAGTTATTAAGAACCAGAACAAATGTATTAGTACTCTATACCAAAGGGAAGGTTAAGGGTGATATAGCTACCATTTTTGCTGATGTTTCCAAAGAGCTCAGAGGAACAGCAACTCTAGTTCAGATTGATTGCGCAGCGTGAGTAGTTTTCTTTTTTAATATTTCTTTGCTGGAAGTAAGTATACCTAGGCTACAGCCTAGCCAAGTAGAACCGCTATTCTGATTTAGGCTAAGTTAAGTCACTCTGGTATGTTTATTTGCAGAATGTGGCCCTGATTTAGGTCCAATCCACAGCAGTCTGCTACATGCTGTAATGACTCTTGGGTCACTTCCCACTAAGAAATAAGGCCACAATAGAGAGCAAATTGCTGGTAAAACTCCTACCAGGAAAACAAAAGAGTAAGAATACCATTGTTGGGGCACCTCTTGTGTGAAATGGATAAAGGTACTGAACAGGGAACCCATATTAGTCCTCTGAGTTCAGTACAAAATGAGTTTGGGGATCTCATTTGTTCCATGTGCCTCCGCAGGGGGGAGGGGGGTGTATCTTGTCTTGCCTGTTACACTTGGCACCCGGAGGAGCTGCACATCCTTCTGGCCTGAGTGCAAATTAAGGAATCCCTGTCACTGGGTTGATGTGAACAGCGATAGGGCCTGCGAAAAGTTGGTGCACTTCCCCTTCACTCCCTCAGCGCTACTGTATCTTTATTTTTAGTATTTTATTTATCATCATTTTTATTTTTATTATTTAGTATTATTATTATTGTATTTATTATTATCCTCCTAACCTTTTGCCAACCCACACTTTGTACTAGGAGGATTGTTCTCTCCTGGGCAGAGTTCGGTCCACTAGCCATGGTGCCTTGGTGGACTGCATGCCATCACATAGCACTAGGCTAGATAATAATGGGTGATCACCCACCCTACTTGTTAAGACACCTATCTCTACTTCTCTTTATTACATATCCCTTTCCAAACTTGCTCTTCTATCCACAAAGGTTCTGTCCTTAGTTGAGGGGCAGTGTATACCATGAGGTCACTACCTGCTGCTAGGGCTGGCTAAGGCAAGTATTAGTTACAGTGTGTGTTAGGTCATCGACTCTGTCCACCTACTTCCAGTACACATATAAGGTGGCTATGCCAGCACCATCCTTTATGGTCAAAGCTCAAGGACAATTCCACCTAAATAGTGGGCTGGGTTGTCAGAGCCCATCTTAGCTGGACCCATGGACCGAGTATGTATTAAATGATTACATTCTAGAATTTCTGATCCTATGGAGACTTTTCTCTTAACCTCCCAAGGCATTGGGAGCTCATAGTATTGACTTTCTATGCACTTCTTTTTCACTTTTCCTGTGATTATGGCAAGAACAGAAAGAAATAGTGGGCAACTGGAAATGCACAGAGAGCTGCCTCCAAGCACAGCCTCACCCTCCCTAGGTGTTGGGGAGGATGAGAAAAATTGAGACACCCCTTCAACTGGTGGAGGGGCTCTCCTCTCACCATTCCCATGTGGCAAAGGGGCTTTCCCTTTGCCTTCTTTGTGACCACTCTTGGTCAGCTCCACCTCTGAAAATGGAGAAGTGGGTTCATTCCATATCTTCCTCTACTTCCATGGGGGCTCCCGGTGTCGAGACCCAAGAATCATTGGGGCTGATCAAAGTCCAGGAGCAAGGAGACAAACACAGACTATCTAAATTTATTGCCCCCTCCCCCCCATTCCAATATATATATATATATATATATATATATATATATATATATATCATATGGCCAACAATGTGTTATACGTAAGAATTCTGCCTACATATTAGCCTTGCCAAAAAAAACCTCAGTCAAACAAAAGGGGAGGGGTTGAGAGATGGGAAGGGTAGGACATCCTTCTGTCACAGACTGGCTCCACTAGTGTGTCTCACTGGGCAACCGCCTTACACGAGAGTAATAGTGGTAGAAGTGGTACTATGATTTTCCTACAGTTCCTAGGAAGGAGATCTTGGTGACTCTCTACTTCTCATTTTAGGAAGTTGGAGACAAAAATCAAGGGAAGGAAACTCCAGGGATCACTTGTCCCAGTCCAAGGGCCACAAGGACTACAAAACCCCCCAAAACATAACAACTATGCCCATTTCCTAATGCCATACAAAAAAGATACCCTGGTTCTATCCCATCATAAATTTACAAGCCACTCATCCACTGTGATGGTTTACAATTTCTTTGTCTATTATTTCCTTTTAATGGACAGATCAGGCAATTGTAATGGAATAACTTATCTTAGATAATCATTAAGAAAAATAAGAATTAATTAAGAATTAAATTATACATAAAGTTAAAATAAATAGGATTAAACAAACTTCGATTTAATCTATCTCAACTAACATTCCCAACTAAACACTCACACACGTCTATCATAAACCAAGAAGGGGTAGGGTAAAAGGACATACTAAGGTAAAGTGGTGAAAATCCATAGTGGAAAAAATGAGGAGAATGGTTCTCACACACACATCAACCACACAGTCACCATTCACAACATGTCCGCTAACATTTTGACAAGCGCTCAGGCCAAGATTGGCACATTCCACCCTGCAGAGCCCTCAGGTGAGGGTGTCCAGACAAAGACCAAAGTCACAAGTGTGCTGAGCGGAGCTTTGATTATGTTGAGCTTCCTCATTCAGAGACTACCTCGCATTTTCAAGTCTGCTGGCTTCAAACTCTTTCTGGTTACTTGCTCCACTGATGGCCGGATGTTGGCTAAGGGTAACATGATACATCAGAGGAGAGTATAAGCTATCTTGATTGGTAGAGAGCCAAAGGTGTCCAGTTTCTCGGACGGGAGCCATCAGATGAATACTGCAGATCCCTCTGAGGCGGCCACGATTAGTGCCTTTTGGACACTTAATAGCACGCCAGTGAGTGTGATGCCACAACCTACCATGAACTTCATGAAAGGAGTGTTTATGTTACTTCCTAGATGTAAATTGGGGAGGTTGGCTTTATTGTCTTGTTGGCTGCTAGCAACAGTAACAAATCAGGGGTATTTGTGAACCATAAGGTCAAAAGTAGATGGAGAGAGTACTTTGAGAAGTTGTATAATGGAAGTTAAAGTGAATGTGAATATGATTGGATTTATTTATTATAAATCGAGTTCTGGGTATTGGAGGGATGAGAATGCAGAGGTTGTTGGTCCTATGAATGGTCTGAAAAATATGAATTGAGCTGGAGAAGATAAATAGGCACTGAAATGTTAAAAGGTGCTGTTGATTGTGTTACAGAATGTGTTGTAATGCATTCAAAAGTGGAAAAGTTACCGAGGACTGGAATCATTGTATTAGGGTGGAGGGGAGGAAGGTGAATGTAAAGAACTAGTGGCGGATGAACCTGTTGAGTGCTCTGATTGGATGTATAGGAAGGAAAATGGATTAATAGAGGATGGGGCAAGGTGGGTTTAGAGTGAGTAGGATGTGTGTGTGTGGATCAGTATGCTGAAAAAAGTATGGCTAAGTCATGTAAAATGTATGCTGGGTTCCTGGACTTAAGGATGTTTAGACTGAGTGGTAAACTGTTGCATGATCTGATAATTATGTTGTAATATGGGATATGTTAGGATGAAAGATGGCCTGAGTGAGTGGTTTGATCTAACTGCAGAATAGGGCAAGGGTGTGTTATGTTAATATGGCCATTTAATTTCTTTATGGACTGAGTACTGAGAGAAGTTCACTGGGAATGAAGGAAAGGAGTGTGGGATTGATGAGGGATGGGTTCCATTTATGTGAGTTTATGTTGATGACCTCGTCTGGGTGGCTGAGAGTGAATGGAATTTCGAAATGTTGGTTGAAGTGTTTGGGTATGTGTGAAGAAGCTAAAAGTAACTGCAGAAGAGTAATGTTTTGGTGTTTGGATGTGAGGATGGAGTAAAATGGGAGGGGGGGATGACACCACTTTGTGAGAAGTTGATGATAATAAAAATCGTGCTTGCTATTTTTTAATGCAGAGAAGGAAAGAAGCTGTGCAAGAAGAACAGAGTCGAGCCAAGTTCCTACGCGATTAAACATTACAAGGATGGAGACTTTCATAAAGACTATGATCGCCGCGAGACTTTGCAATCGATGGTTACCTTCTTGCGTGATCCAAGTGGGGATCTGCCTTGGGATGAGGACCCCTCTGGTGAACATGTAATCCATATCAACGATATCCAGGTAATTGTTCTATAGGAGGGCAATGTTATTCTCTTCATTAGCCTCCGAACTTGGGAGATTTTTATGATGCATCTCTTTACACAGAGATTTTTGTGTGTCAGCTGCCATTCATAGAAGACAAATGGAATGACCCCACACATCCCTATTCGGTACACACACAGACCCAGGATAACTGCCATGAGTGGAGGATTGGCTGTGACAGCCACATACATTACCATCATTGTGTAATGTACTCTCAGGAAGAAATCTTTTGGCTGCGTAGCTCTCCTCTATCTGGGTTTAGTTGCCTTTCTACAGCTCGCATCGGGAAACGGTATACGTTTTCTTCCTACCCCATTTGTTGTTTCCTAATTTCGTTTTATTCCTCAGCCTCACCACCAACCCGCTACACACAACTGTATGAATGAATGCATTTGTACCATACAAATGAAAAGTGAAAGTAGAATTGAGCTTGTTTTTTTTAAATTTTTATGATCTCACCATGGCAGCAACCAATGAGGGTATGTCTATAAAAATATGGCCCTGCCTCTCAATATTATTAATTGCAACATCTGTCCCATTTCTTGAGTGTGGTCCCTTGAATGGATAAAGAAAGTAATATAAAGACTAGTGTGACAAGCCTGTGGACATCAGAGCTCACTCCTCATTGAGGTGAAGTGGCAGGGAAACTAATACAGTGTTTTGCCACTTACCAATGACTGTTTACAACCATCTTATGTTGTGGGTTAGATGCTGTATATGTGGATGGGACTACCTGTGTGAATGTATCAGACTCTATGCCCTTCTTTTTTGGCGGTAGTTCCCTACAAGTTTGTTTTTTTCTCACTGGGACTCAAACCCAGTACCTCTATGAGTAAATCCCAGCACTATTTATGTTTCAGAGTTTGAATAAACTGTTAAAGCGAGAGAAGTCCTTCATGATGATGTTCTATGCGCCATGGTGTGGATTTTGCAAGCGTTTGAAACCGGACTATTCAACAGCTGCCGCAGAACTCAAACCATCCTATGTGCTGGCAGCCATGGATGTTAACAAACCTGAAAATTCACAAGCGAGAATAAAATACAACATAACTGGATTTCCTACCTTGATTTATTTTGAGTAAGTCTTTCATCACTTCCCACCCACCACCTCTTCTTTCATTTTCATTAAAAAATCATCAATGGTCAAGAACTTGACTCCTATTTGAAATTCCCATGCCACAAAGGCCTAGGGTTACAAAAGACCTAAGTAACAAAATTATTTAGGTAACAACTTTTTTCAGTATTAGGTTACAAAACTACAATGCTCTCAGATTGTGCGATGCAAGTTTACAAATAGTGTGGACAATTCTAGATAGTCGTGGTTCGGATTCTACATTAGTCAGTAGGTCTCTACTGAAAAATAAATTTGCAAGTAAATTTATACTTTATACGGTTTCAAAATCAAATCAAGACTTTGAAATCAACAGTATCCTACGAGTGTGGTCGGTGTGTGTCCGTGCCACAAAAACTCCCCACTCCTTTTTCCCCTATTAAGCAAAAGGGCACTCATTATTTTGTCCAGGTTGAAGGCATTTCACACTGATGACTTACTATGTATTGTTTCGCGTCGAGTCAGATTTCACCCCTGGACAGAAAAACCTAAGCACAACCCCTTCACTTCGTCCTCTGTCAGCCCTTTCTCTCTCAAACACTCATTCACATAATCAAGCCACCTTTTATGCAGCCCTCCAACCCTTCTCACACTCTGAGAAGGGTAAACTAGTACAGTCTATGTCCATTCATTCATTTTACACACCCTTTCAGACCATGAATATCTTACAAAAACATTCCCACACACAAGAATCCTTCATAAGTTGGCCATTTGCACTGCTCTCTCTCCCTCGAGATCTTTCTTTATCCTTCCATACCATAGTCTCACTCCTGTACACCAATGTTGGCACCTGCGCACAAATGCAGCTTCCTGGTACATTCCACACTCAAACTCTTAGCGTTCACTAACGATCTAATCGCCCAAGAGACTTCCCTACCATTTAAAACCTACCTTGTGGTCGCATCTTCATTTGTACCACACATTTACAATGTATGCTTAAAACTTTGCACTTTTTTAATTGACACCACAGAATTTTATTTCACCCCTCCCCACTTTACTCTTTTCCGCATTCACTTTTCGCCACCTCTTAAACCCTGTCAAAAGCTTATATTAACACTTCCAAATCCCTCTGACTTTTAACCACCAACACTCTGCCATGGGCATATACCATTATTGATAAAACCCATTCCTTATTAAATGCATACCCACTTTCCCTCATTCTCTTATATACTTCTCTAAGTAACCCAGCCATGGAGACATCACACAACCTTGTCTTTCTTCCCTGCGTATCTCAAACCACTTACTCTGGTTATCTTTCCCCTTAACCCACGCCTTACTTCCAACGTAAATACTCTTCACATCACCCAATAGTTTACCACTCACTCGATACATTCTTAGCATCTGACATAATGTTTCTCTATGTACACTATGTATCATGCAAATACTTGATATACAGACCCCCCCCCTCCCTCCCCCATCACCTATCAAACTCAGTTATCTTTCTTTACAAGCAATCAGACCTTTTCAACAGACTATACTGACAGCTCTCATCAGACATTCCTCTCTAGTTCTTGCATTCCCCTTTCTTCCCATTACTCTTGTACAATGCCATTCTTCCATTTCTCAAGCGCTTTTTCACTTTAGAATGCCTTACAATGCGGCCACCAAACCCTTTCCTTAACACAATTACCACCACTTTTTAGCATCACAGTGATATCATCATCTACTCCATCTGCCACATTTTTCGGAACTTTCAGTGCACGAACAACCTCTTGCATACTTAGATTTTCCATACCCCAATACAGGACTGTATTTATGCCCACGAAACAAATCATATTTACATTGGTATCTTCGATACCCACATTTTGCAACTCCTCAAAGTATTCTCGCCATTTAGTCATTGACGTTTACACAGCTGTTCTTCTCTCGGTCCCTCACCCTTTTGACTTGCTTCCAGAATAGCTTCTTGTTCCCGTCGGGTTCCTCATTCATCTTTCGTCCAAATGCTTGAAAGTCTCCATTGTGTTGTGCCAGCTGCACGTTTGAGCACCAGGAGGAGGTGGCCTCCATCCGGGTTTGGAGTATGCTTTATTCTTTCTCTTTTTGTTATCTTCATGGTTTTGATTGTGGTTTTTGCCTTTGTTTTTAATATAGCCGATGTAATAGGCTAAATATTAATTTCGGTGAATTATGCCATTGTTGGCAGTCACCAAGTGTTTAATTTTCTGCTTCCCTACTCTTTTTCACTCCTTGTATGCTGCATTCAACCACATCACCCTGCCATTCTCATCTGCTCTCTTAATCGTTTACATGCCTTCTCTTTTCTCTTTCCAATACCACACTTCACATCATCATTCCTCAATTCAGGATATTGCTTCCTCTCTCCAGTTCTGGCACACCCACAAACAGTTTTCCACTACCATTTCCTAAAATTTGTTCCAGATTTTAAGGCAGAGGCAGGAAAAGACTCGCATGGCGAGCCCAACCTCCTCCGATAAATCCTTAAAGGCGACAGTGCCTTCAGCGCATTGTTCGGCCAACAGTGCCCCGAGTTCTGCCTCCGGGGAGTGTACGACCATTACCGCGAACGTCTTCTTTTCGAAGAGGGGCCCCCGCATCTCGTTCGAGATTGGCCTGGATGCCATAATCCTTCAATGGAATTGCCACAGACTCCGGGCCAACTGGGAGAAGCTGCAAAGGCTTGTCACCTCTCGTTCGCAGTTAGATATCGTTTAGCAGACCATGCTGGCCTTGTGCCCATTGCACACCACCACCATGGGAAATGAGGCCAGGTGGGAGGATGCGCGATTTACAGCTGGCATAATGTCTCCTTTCTTTTCTTTGCTATAAATTCCTCCTTTCAGGTAGTAGCAGTGAAGCTGCACTTGGATAGGAGATATACTGTTAATTCTAGTTGCATTCCACCGTCAGCTGTCTTTAACACGGGGGACTTCCGCCTTATTGTGGCACAGTTGTTGCCCTTTCTACTGCTTGGGGATTTGAATGGTAGACACCCCCCTCTAGGGAGACTAATCAATCACTCCCTCGGGTCAGCTCTTTGCTGGAGATAGGTGTCCTAAAGGTGGATGAGTTTACGCATCAGTGCCCGAGAACACTTCATTTTCCTGTCTTGATCTATCGTTGTGCTCTCTGGATGCATAGCCTGATTTTTTTTTGGGGGGGGATAGTCAATGACCTTCATGGTAATGATCACTTTCCCATTCAAATATCATTTTTGGGACCGCTGCCGCCTGAGAGAACCTCCCCCTCCCCCCGGTGCAGCTTCGCATCTCAGGAAATGACTGATTTCTCTCAAGTCGAGGAGCTTAGGTCAGTGGATGAGGCCGTTAAGTTCTACGGCAACTTTCATCGCCGGGGGCCCGACTACTATTATTAGAATGTCTAGGCGTTTTGCACGCCGAGCGCTTCCGTGTTGGTAATCCGAGTGTGAGACAGCCCACAAACAGAAGCTTTATGCCTACATGCTCAATAAGCGCAGCCCAAATGATTTCACTATGTGAATTTCGTCAATGTAGGTCTAGATTCCGGTATGTTTCGAAGCAAGCACACCGCTCTTCCTGGCCGGCATACGTGTCTTCATTTAACGGGAAGACCCCTTTAGCAGAGGTTTGGAAGAAAGTCAAAAAGATTCGGGGCAAGTTCTCCAGGACCCCCCTCCTCTCGTTCTCCAGGAGAAGGGGACCACAATCTCGAACCCTGTATTAGTGGCGGACTCCTTCGCGACTGCATTCTTTATCCGGGATGCTGCTCCGTGTAGTGATGTTGCGGAAGGTCGTCAACTTTACTTTACCTCCAGAGGTGGAGAACCATTCGACGACGTTTACATTGAGTGAGTTGCGTTCTGCTCTCGCTTTGTGTGCGGACACCGCCCCGACGATGTACCGTATGCCATGCTTTGACACGACTGAGCGAGGCATGGCCTTTCTGTTTGATTCGTTCAACAGGATCTGGGTAGAGGGTATCCTCCCAGACTCTTGGCGAATCGCTACTGTGCTCACTTTTCGCAAACCGGGAAGAGATCACTCTATCCCGGCCGGTTTCCGCCCAATCTGTCCAACCTCCCGCGTGTGCAAGTTGATGGACAAATTCGTAAAGTTAACACTAGCCTTTTTTCTGGACAGCGGAGGCCACCTATCTTCTGCACAGTGCGGCTTCCGCAAGTTCCACTACATGTTGGATGCTCTGCTCTGACTGGAAAATACCGACTGCGAGGTCTTCCTTTGTAGACAATACTACGCCACAGGGTTTTTTTTTATCTGGAGAAGGCCTATGATGCCGCATGGTGATACGATATCATAGAGACTCTCCACACGATGGGGACGAGGGAATGCCTACCAATCTTTATTTCTGAATTTTCGCGAGATCGTCGATTCCGTGTAGGGGTGAGGGGTACCCCTCTCCAGCCCAATGGAGTAGGAAGAAAAGGGTGTCTCACAGGGAAGTGTTGTCAGTGTCAAACTCTTTGCCCTGGCCATCAATGGTATCACCTCGGTCATGTCGGAAGATGTTCTTGGTACACTCTACTTGGACGACCTTTCGATTTCTTTTGGTGTGGCCCAGATGAGCGTCGACTCCAACAGCCATTGAACCGCATCTCTCGCTATGCCGAAGCTTACAGGTTTCAGTTTTCCATGGCCAAGACTAAGGTGGTGCACTTCTGCCACCATCCACGGCTCCACCCTGACTCGGACTTGTTTCTAAATGGGGGTTGCCTGGAAGTGGTGGATTCACACCATTTCCTTCGTTTGTTTTTCACTGACACCTTACCTGGGAGGCTTATAATCTTAGCTTTAGGGTCTCTTGTACCCGCACCATGGACATTCCGCATTCCGTGATGTTCAGCACCTGTGGTGCTGATAGGGCTACTGCTTTACTTTTATATTGATCCTTTGTTCGTTCAAAGCTTGACCTCGGATGCGAGTTTTATCCACCTGCAGCCCAGCGTTGTGGCAGGTGGACTCAATCCACCACACCGTGTTCGCCTGGTGACCAGTGCCTTCCGCACGTCCCCCATTGAGAGCCTACTTGTTGATGCTGGAGAGATGCCGCTCGCTCTGCGCCGTGCACAGTGCATTTTTCTCCTGTACAAGCGAGCCCGGCGCCTCCCTCAGTCAACAACAGCTCATTGCATCCCCAGCTTATCTCGACGTTGTGTATGCTCTAAGCCCTTTGGGTTTACAACTAGGAAACTCCTTCGAGGGGAGCACACTTCGTGTCAGGTTGGAACCGTCCCAGTGTATACAGATTGCTCCAAGTCTCAAGATGGGGTCGGTTTCCACGCTGTATTCCCTCTGTTTGAAGTCATCGGGGATCTGCCAGGCGCTGCGTCTATCTTCACGGCCGAGCTGGTGGCAATACACCATTCGGTACAGGAGATAATCTGTCAGGCCCTATCCAGAGACCGGATTGTGATTTATAGCGATTCACAAAGTGCCCTGAGTGGTCTTGGGGCATTGAAATTTCCCCCTTCCCCCAGTTCGCGGTATCTGTGATGCCACGGTTTCGGCGAGCTGGATGGATGTCAAGATTATTTTCTGCTGGGTTCCTTGGACATGTGGGAATGAGCGCGCTAAAGAGTCCTCGAGGACTGGGCGACCAGACCATTATTTCGCTCTTCATCACAGCCTGGAATTTAGTTACGTGCCATTGCGCCGCGACGGTTTCCATGGACCACCTCCTTCCCCTCCAATGCTGCAACAGCTTCAGGTTTCTTTCTGTCGTCTCCGAATTGGACAAACTCACGGGACGCACCGCTATTTAATGGAGCGTTCGACTGCGCCTTATTGTGCCGACTGCGTTGTCCCCCGGCCTGTTCGGCACATTCTTATTGAATTCCCCAATCAAAGTGATCTTCACACATGGTACATTTTTGGAAAGGTCTAGTGGTCTCCTTCATTTTTTTTCGCCTCTGTTATAGGTGGCATGTTCCTCGGGCGGGTCTTCTCCCGACGGCGAAGCGTGCTTCCTTCTTATTTTCGCTTTTATTGTTTTGTTTGACTTCTTTTATTTCTTAATGTAGTCTAGTATTAAGCTTGTAATTAATTAATTACGGTGATCTTGAATGAATGGAGATCGCTCAAGATAGAGCGTGGTGGCGTGAGTCCATTGAGGCCCTATGCATCCCCGTGGGTGCCACAGGAAATGATTGATTGAGTGATGCACTTGTAGGCAGTCGCCAAATGAATGCAGAGATGCCATCTGCTCCTAGGAAACAAACAACAACAACAACAACCTCTTTTACTCTCAAGCATTCTCACATACTCCCCCTTTCTTTAGGATTCACCTTTTCAGCTTAGGTAGGGAAATGGGGAAAGGGAGCCGGGATTATCTTGTACCAGACGGACACTAGCACTTCTGCTATTGGTCCCAATTCCCCACGCATCCTGGTCGAGATTCGCCGAACAGACAATTACATAAAGATCAGAATGACTCCCTGACAAACCCGAAAGCAACAGGGTACCGGTTATCGTTGATGGGAGGTGTTTGGGAGGGTATGTGTTTTTCCACCAACTGCAGATCATGGTTGCATGTCACGAGTATATGGACATAAGTCCCTTCCCATAGCGGACGGAGACTAGTATTCCATGTGTGTGTGTGTGTGTGTGTGTGTGTGCCCCTGAAATAGGGGAAAGTTACTATAACTCCACCGGCAGGTTTTTAGAACAGAGAAAGTGCGTGTGGAGGCTATGGTAGTGGTGGTGTGATTGTCTTTATGTGTGATGATGCATGTGGGGCTACTTATCTCCCCGATGAGTATCAGTGTATCCACCAAATGTGTGGTATAAGAGCTGCTCAAGTTTGCTCTCCAAATATATTGTGTTTCCAAGCACTTATTTTTTCTTTGATACTACCAAAAATTTTTATTCTAAATTATACAAAATCAACTTTCAATTTTATTGCTTTTGAAAAAAAAATGATAAAAAATAATGACACTATACCAGGCAATGGCTTCGCTACTAAGATTAAAATTTAAAATCTAAAAAAAAGCAGCCATGGTTAAATTTTTATAAATTTTCTGAACTTCGCCAATTATAATAATTTTAAAAAGGAACTCTACACTAAATTTCCTCCCTTTTCAAAAGATCACGTTGCTAAAATATAGTTATAGAATAGAAGGTATATAAAAATAAATTTTCTCAACTTCACCATTTGTAATTCTTTGGGTTTTAAAAAAGTCACAAAATTTTGATACTTATATTTATTTCTGAACTTCACCATTTTGTTTTTTGATATTATAAACGTAGTGTTATAAATAACTGATAAGAAAAACATAAGTCATAACCAAACTAAGATGAAATTATTATTCAAATACTCAAAAAACTCTCCTTAAATTATAGAGTTAGTGCTGATAATGATGATGATGACAACAAATCCTTTAACTATATCCTATTTTACACTGAACAAGAGTTAAAAGACGGACTCCAATCATTCGCATATTGCTCACGCTAATCTTCCCCAGACCTTTAGTGTTGCATTTCTCCCACACACTCGGTCCTGCCGTGTCAACTCTCCTCTCTCTCCAGGAACGGAACTCCCAGATTTACGTACGAGGGAGAAAACAACAAGGCTGGGATTGTTTCCTTCATGAAGGAACCGGGGCAAGCTCAGGAAAAGCCAAAGGAAGAATCCTGGCACATGCCCAGTGATGTTGTTCATCTGACAGACTCAACTTTCCAGGCATTCATTAAGGTAAATAGATTTATGATAGAGTACCAGACTCATAATTGGACCCTCTCTTTGCCAGACATCTAGTCTGGAGTGATTTAAACCCGTTGATTAATTTGTTCTGCCAGGAAATCTTAAGAACATACAAAGGTTTTTTTTTTAAATTGTTTGGTCTATGCGATGTATGGTAAGTCGTAGTCCTATTCTGACCATCATTTCTTTGGCTATGGCTTAGTGGAGGGGAGACACCGCTTCCGTTGATCTGCTAACATCACGGTACCGTGTTCGATCCCAATAAGTGGATACAAATGTCAGCGCACGTAGAGATCTGGCTACCAATCGGTGGATGCGCTGTGCTCAGCCCTGTACTGGGGGGTGGAGTGTTAAGAATGTCTGTGCCCGCTTACCTCTGGACAACAACAACAACTGCTGTGGAGCGAGCATCCGGCCGCACGGCTATCACGTCATGCCACGCCATAAACAAATGAACAGCGCACAGCGTACAATTGCGCGCCATTATTACTCCGCCTGATATTAACAGGTAGATCTTACACGCTCTGTGTTGCTCTGACGCGGAAGAGGTCGCTCTGTCCTGGGACGACCAAAGTGCCACCTGAGCGGTTTGGTGTTAAAACATACTTCCTCGCGCCTCTCCCGAAAGAGGACCGGTATCTGGTGCCCTCGTGCTCCCCAGTGATTGTCATACTGACCTTAATGTCTATTTTATTATCAAGTCGGAATCCTCCTGGATAAAGGCAAGTTAATGAACCACGACTACTTCTACTACAGAAAAATGAAGCCACATCTTCTAGTGTGATTGGAGTCCCGATTCGGCTCACCTTCATGGCTGTCACACCTTGTAGATACTTTTGATTCAGATTACACATTAATCAGTAGATCTCTACTGAGAAATAAAAGGCATCTTGAATGAATGGAAATCGCTGGTAAAAATCCTGCCAATTTCTTTTCCATCATTTCTTTCATGAGATCTTAATGTATCCCCCTGAGTTTTCTGATCTTTGTCATCCTTCCTGCCGCTAAACCAGGTGTTTTTTTTGTTTATCACAGATTGCATCATTGGTAAGATGGTCGGCTCTTAGTTGGGCCAGAGCGTGTATTCAGGAATATTGATCTGC
Source organism: Ceratothoa steindachneri (assembly GCA_963969495.1). Classification (NCBI taxonomy): domain Eukaryota; kingdom Metazoa; phylum Arthropoda; class Malacostraca; order Isopoda; family Cymothoidae; genus Ceratothoa; species Ceratothoa steindachneri. The sequence goes on along the minus strand of OZ018320.1, from coordinate 172,725,947 downwards.
GATTATGGTTGTAATGTTCGAAATTAAATTATTGTCATTTGGGTGTAGGGATAGCTGCTTAATTTTACAATAATAATATTGAGTTGCCTTTTTTTGCACATGTCAAGTCGGCTGGCAGCTGTCCTTTCACTGGTAACTACTAGTTAGTTAATTGCGCCGATGGTCCATTTTCAATCATGGGTGAGTTCCTCTCACTGGATAATGAAAGTCGCATAAAGATTAGAATGGCAATCGCGGGCGAGGCCCGTTGATATCGAGGGACGGGTCCCGAGCCCCGTTGGAGAATTTGCAGTGAGCGATAGTACTGTTTTGTCATCACCACCCCGCCAGCGAGCAGGAAACCCTTTGTAGCTCAAGAAAGGGACACTCGTTCCGTGCGAAGTGTGTATATGAAGAGTGATGTGTTGTAAAGAAGAGACGGAGGTCTTGCGATTAGCTACGTTTGTGATATTTTACGTACCCGGAGTCTCTGTGCGTATCCTAGATTCTATTCCTATATATTTTGTGTCCGCTCTCGCCTAGAATCGAACCCGGTACCCATGTGTGGAAATTTATCCTCCTGACCACAAGACGGTGGTCCTGGTACGGAACTCCAGCACTGGCAACCTCTTGCATGCTTATTGCCACCATACACCGATTTACACCCATGAAAAGCCAATCACATATGTATCTTCTTCCATCTTCACATTATACAACTCATCAAAATATTTTTGGACCTCTTTATTGTTTGCAAGTACCCTGTCACTCTTGTCCTTCGTGTAAGGGGCGCGGCGATTTGCCATCCTGGCCGCCGTGCTGACGGGATCCAGCGCTCCGTCCGGCCCCAGCTTAGCCTCTCTTCCTTCCTTCAGATAGCCCGATTTCTCCCCTACCTCGTCGCTTTTCATACAACCTCTCCCACAACTTTCTCTGGTCAGCCTCTAATTTCACAGGGTAGAATGCTGACTTTCTTCTCAAGCCAACCACCCCGGATCGGGGCTGAGGGGGGGAGGGGACATTGTCCCCTAACCCCTCAGCTCCGGTTCGGGATGGGTTTTTTTTAACAACCTGCTTCATCCCCACCCACATCTTCCTCACATCCCTTTTCCTCTCCTCTTCACAACCTATATTTTTTACGCCGTGTCCAAGGTGGAGCCGCCATGCCGAAGGACTGCCAGGCCACCAGGCGGGAGGGGTGGTCCCGAATGGCGGCGCCTGGCTCTGCCGGGCTTGTAAGCACCTCTCGCAGTGCGGGCAACTGCGAGAGGTGATGAGCTATTGCGTCCCGTAATCAAAAGAGGGTCACCATGCCCATGTATGAAAAAAAACAAAAACCCCAACCCCCAACTTCCCCAAAAACATCTACGGAGCCGCCCTCGGGCAGCTCCACCGAGAAAATGGAGGTCCCCCCCCTTGTGCTTGCGCAAGGGACCCTCCATAATTCTTTAACCGGAGAGGAGGCTTACTCCTCTCCTACGCCTACGGGTGTAGGGGACTCCCCCTCACCCCCTTCTCTGGAGGTGCTTTCGGGCACCTCCCTATCTCCAGCGGCAGTCCCTCCTTTGCTTTCTAAGGGGACTGCCAAGAAAGCCAGCAGGCAGCCCATTGCCGACCGCCCCTCGTGCAAGCGGCTCGGTAGGGCAAACCCCCTTAGGGGGGAGAGGGAAGCCAGGCCCCTTCGGTCGCTTCCCTCAAAAGACCTGCTGGCAAGAATTTTGAACCTTGCTGGGGTCAAGGCCTGTGCCTCCCCACACCACCTGACTAGTGACAATACTGCCAAGGGGACCTGCGATGTCCTGGGAGGGGATGGCCAACTGGAGGCCCCTCCTGTGATAGACATGGTCCTTGAGGAGACCCAGCCCCAGACGGTAGGGCCTTCCATGGGGGGGAATTCGGGCTCGGCGCCAAGCACCGAACCCGAATCCGCCCCTATGCAAGGTCCTCCTCAAATGGCTGAGGGCTCCGAGGCAGTAGAAGGAGGGGAGGGATCTCCTCCGACAGGTGCCCCTACGACAACCAGGACCTTCTCCATTTCGGAGAGGGACCTGGCTGAGGCTGGTCCATCTGGCCTGGGGACTTCTGCCGGCGGAGGTGAAAAGCGGGTTCATTCCCCGCCCTCCTCTCCTAAAAAGAAAAAGACTAAAAAGACTCAAAAGACGAAGAAGACTCGGGGCTCCTCTCCATCCGCGGGGGCTGCGGGGACGGATGGGTCTGCTGCCACTTTGGTAGGCGACCAAGCCAAGATCGGCACATCCGGCCCCTCTACCCCCTCGTGTGCGGAGCCCATGACTACGACTAAGACCAAGAATGCACAGGGCGGAGCCTCGATGACATCGGGGCCCCTGATTCAGAGGTTACCTGGCGTTTTCGAGCCCGCTGGCTTCAAACGCTTCCTCGTTATTCGCTCCACTGATGGCACCATGTTGTCCAAGGGCAACATGATCCATCAGAGGAGAGGATTAGCTAGTGCAATTGGTAGAGAGCCGAAGGTAACCCGTTTCTCGGACGGGAGCCTTCTGGCGAATGCGGCGAATCCCGCCGAGGCGGCCAAGATAAGTGCTCTTCGGACACTTCATGGCACCCCGGTGAGTGTGACGCCGCACTCTACCATGAACTTTGTGAAAGGAGTAGTTTATGCGAGGGAACTCGTTGACTACTCCATTGAGGACATCACCCTAGAGCTGGCCGACCATGGGGCGGTCAAGGTCGAGCGTGTGATGAGAAAACAGGGAGGGGCCTCGAGACCCACCCCTACACTCTTCGTCACGTTCGACTGTGACAAGCTCCCTGAGTCGGTGCGTGCCGGTTGGTACCGCTACCGCGTGAAGGCATTCGTGCCACTGCCGCGGCGGTGCTATTACTGCCACCGCTTCGGCCATACGAATCGATCATGTAGACGTGCAAAATCGGGGTCACCCGAAGTCTGTGTAAATTGCTCCAAGGTCGCACACGATAAGTCCAAATCGTGTGTGGCCAAGTGTGTCAATTGCGGAGAGCCGCACCCTGCTTCTTCGAAGCAATGTGGTGCATATCTCCTTGAGAAAGAAATCCTGGCCGTTCAGGCCCAGGATCGACTCTCATTCCGCGAGGCAAAGGACTTGGTCCTGGCGCGCCCGGCTCTGCCTGGGACGTCATATGCCTCAATAGTTAGAAAGGCACCCTCTGCTCCTGGCCCATCCAGGCCAACGAGCACGGTTGTTTCCGCGCCCATTCGGAGCCCTTCTGTGGGCTCTACCCAACCTGGGCGCTCCCCTGGTAAAGCTGGCGGCAAAAAGGGTTCATACCCTGCCCCGGCTAAAACCAGGGCTCCCCCCTCTTCCCCCAGCGTGACCGTTTCGCGTAAAGCGAAACGGCCACGCGCCTCCACCGAGTCGTTAGACTCACAGGAGGCAACACCCCTGAAGATGGTCGCTAGGCCATCTTCCGGGGTTCCTAAAGCTGTTCCCCGAAAGGAGGACAGCAACAAAGGAGCTTCGGCCCCTTTGCCCACGCCCCGAGGTGGAGCGAGTGGCTCGGAGACGGTGGTTCCTCGAAAAGAGGGCCCCCCGCCTCCGAAGCCGCAACGCCCGCCTAAAGTTTCGAGGCGGAGGGAGGAAAAGACTCGCATGGCGAGCCCAACCTCCCCCAATAAGTCCTCGAAGGCGACAGCGCCTTCAGCGCTTTGTCCGGCCAACAGCGCCCGGGGTTCTGCCCCCGGGAAGCGTACGGCCATTCCCGTGAGGGTCTTCAATTCGAGGAGGGCCCCCGCGTCTCCTCCGAGCTAGGCCTGGAGGGCATATTCCTTCAATGGAATTGCCGTGGACTCCGGGCCAACTGGGAGGAGCTGCGGAGGCTCGCCTCATCCCGTTCCCCGTTAGCTATTTTTTTGCAGGAGACCATGCTAGGCGCGTGCCCCCTGCCTGCCCTCCCGGGGTATAAGGGTCTTGCGACCCAACCACCGCGGGACGGCCGGGCTGGGGGATGCGCGGTTTACACCCGGCATGATGTCTCCGTTCTTCCTTTCTCTTTAGATACCTCCTTTCAGGCAGTGGCTGTGCAGCTGCACCTGGATAGGAGGTATACTATCATTTCTGCGTACATTCCACCGTCAGCTGACTTCGACGCGGGGGACTTTCGCCGCGTCGTGGCACGGTTGCCGAGGCCCTATCTCTTGCTTGGAGATCTGAACGGCAGGCATCCTCTCTGGGGAGATTACACCATAAATCCCAGGGGACAAGTCCTTGCCGATCTGATCGAAGAGCTTGAGATGGGTGTCCTAAACGTGGATGAGTTTACGCATCACTGTCCGAGAACCGCTTCATTTTCTTGCCTTGACCTATCTTTGTGCTCTTCGGATGCACAGCCTGATTTTGATTGGGGGGTGGTCGATGACCTCCATGGTAGTGATCACTTTCCCATTCAAATATCATTTTCAGGGCAACTGCCGCCTGAGAGACCACCTCGGTGGTGCTTGGCGCGGGCGCGGTGGCCTGCATTTCAGGAAATGACTGAATTCTCTATCTCAGTCAAGGAGTTTAGGTCGGTAGATGAGGCCGTCGAGTTCTTCTCCGGCAACCTCATCGCCGTGGGCCTGACTACTATTCCTAGGACGTCTGGCCGTTTTGCACGCCGACCACTCCCATGGTGGTCGGCCGAGTGTGAGACGGCCCTCAAACAGAAGCGTTATGCCTACATGCGCTATAAGCGCCGCCCGAACGATTTCACCGTCGCTGAATTTCGTCGGGCTAGGGCTAGGTTCCGGTATATTTCGAAGCACGCCCGCCGCTCTTCTTGGCGGGCATACGTGTCTTCACTTAACGGGAAGACCCCTTTAGCTGAGGTGTGGAAGCGAGTCAAAAGGATTCGGGGCAAGTTCTCGCAGGACCCCCCTCCCGTTCTCCAGGAGAATGGGACCGCAATCTCGGACCCCGCGTCCGTGGCGGAATCCTTAGCGACCGCTTTTTCCGCATTCTCTAGCCGTGATGCTGCTCCGCCAGCATTCAATGCACGTCGTGATGTCGCGGAAGGCCGCCGGCTGGACTTTACCTCCAGAGGCGGAGAACCCTTCAACGACAAGTTTACTGTGAGTGAGTTGCGTTCCGCTCTCGCTTCGTGCGCGGACACCGCCCATGGTCCGGACGATGTCCCGTACGCCATGCTTCGACACCTGGGTGAGCGAGGCATGGCCTTTCTATTAGATTTGTTCAACAGGATCTGGGTGGAAGGTCTCCTCCCAGACTCCTGGCGAATCGCTACTGTGCTCGCCTTTCGCAAGCCGGGGAGAGATCACTCTACTCCGACCGGTTTCCGCCCAATCTCTCTAACCTCTTGCGTGTGCAAGTTGATGGAGAAATTGGTAAATGTTAGATTAGCCTATTTCCTGGACAGCGGAGGCCATCTGTCTTCTGCACAGTGCGGCTTCCGTAAGTTCCACTCCACGTCGGATGCTCTGCTCCGACTGGAAAATGCCGTCTGCGAGGCTTTCCTTCGTAGACAGCACTACGCCACGGTGTTTTTTGATCTGGAGAAAGCCTATGATACCGCATGGCGATACGGTATCATGGAGACTCTCCACACGATGGGGGCGAGGGGACGCCTCCCAATGTTTATATCTGAATTTTTGCGAGATCGTCGATTCCGCGTACGGGTGGGGGGAGCCCTCTCCGGCCCAAAGGAGCAGGAAGAGGGTGTCCCGCAGGGAAGTGTCCTCAGTGTCACACTCTTTGCCCTGAGCATCAACGGCATCACCTCGGTGCTGCCGGAAGATGTTCTCGCTACGCTCTACGTGGACGACCTTTCGATCTCTTTTGGCGCGGCCCAGATGCCAACTCTGGAGCGCCGACTCCAACAGGCATTGAACCGCGTCTCTTGCTATGCCAAAGCGCACAGGTTTCGGTTTTCTTTGGCCAAGACTAAGGTGGTGCACTTCTGCCGCCATCCACGGCTTCACCCCGACCCAGATTTGTTTCTTAATGGGGTGCGCCTGGATGTGGTTGAGTCGCACCGTTTCCTTGGTCTTGTATTCGACCGACGCCTCACCTGGGAGGCTCACATTCGCAGCCTTAGGGTCTCTTGTACCCGCGCCATGGACATTCTCCGTTCCGTGACGTTCAGCGCTTGGGGCGCTGATAGGGCTACCGCCTTACTTTTTTATCGATCCTTTGTTCGCTCGAAGCTCGACTACGGATGCGAGTTTTATGCATCCGCAGCCGAGCGTTTATTGCGGAAGGTGGATTCGATCCACCACACCGGCCTTCGCCTTGCGACCGGTGCCTTCCGCACTTCCCCCATTGAGAGCCTGTTGGTCGATGCTGGGGAGATGCCACTCGCTCTGCGCCGCGTGCAGTGCATCACTCGCCTGTACGCGCGAGCCCGGCGCCTCCCCCAGTCGCCAACAGCTCTCACTGCATCCGCAGCTGATCTCGATGGTGCCTATGCCGCCGAGAGACGCCAGTCATACCCTAAGCCCTTTGGGTTTAGGGCCAGGAAACTCCTTCGAGAGGTAGATATAGCTCTCGGGCCGGTGGCGCCCCTGGTTCTGCCCAGGACGCCACCCTGGAGGGTACCACATTTGGCTATTTGTCGCCACGCCTCTGCTCCCAAAGCTTGTACTGCGCCGGGAGTATTGCGTTCGATCTTTTTGGAGCACACATCGTGTCACGCTGGTACCGTGCCAGTGTATACGGATGGCTCCAAGTCCCAAGAGGGGGTCGGCTTCCACGCCGTATCCCCTCTGTTTGAAGTCAGCGGGGCTCTACCAGGCGCTGCGTCTGTCTTCACGGCCGAGCTGGTGGCAATACACCACTCGGTACGGGAGATTACGCGACGTGCCCGGTTCGGAGACCGGATTGTGATTTATAGCGACTCACAAAGCGCCCTGAGTGCTCTCGGGGCATTGGAATCTCCGCATCCCCTGGTTCGCGAAATCCGTGACGCCACGGTTTTGGCGAGCCGGGCAGATGTCGAGATTATCTTCTGCTGGGTTCCTGGACATGTAGGAATTGCGGGGAATGAGCGCGCCAAAGAGTCCGCGAGGACTCTGCGACCGGACCAGCGTTTCGCTCTTCCTCACACCGACTACATGGCAGGAATACGGGCAGCTCTTCGGACTGCTTGGCAAAGAAGATGGGAGACGGTCGAGGGGAACTTAAAGTTGCGTGCCATTGCGCCGCGACTGTTCCCATGGACCTATCCCCCAATGCCGCGGCGGCTTCAGGTTGCTTTCTGTCGTCTTCGAATCGGACACACTCGTGTGACGCATCGTTACTTGGTGGAGCGCTCGCATGTGCCCTATTGCAACGACTGCGTCGTCCCCCAGACTGTTCGGCATATTCTTGTCGAATGTCCCAGTCTGGGTGATCTTCGCGCACGATACCTGTCTCGGTACCGGGATGGGCGGGGTCGCTACCGCCTGTCCCTTGTACTCGGGACGAGTGCGTGCACCATGACGGTGGACTTATTGACTTTTTGGGGGAGGCCGGCCTTCTCCCCTTTATTTAAGGTTCCTTTTTTTGTTATTGTTTTGTTTTAGATTGCACTCTCCTGCACCGGGGTGAGGGGGACCTCCCCCCGCTGCCGGAGATTGCTTCGATTGTTAAGTTTTTCAAATTTATATTGATTGTTAAGTTTTCATATTTTAACTTTAAAGTAGCCTAATTCTAGGCTGTCGTGTTTTTCGGCGACTTATGCCCAAGTGGGTAGTTGCCAGATGGGCTCTATAAAAAAAAAAAAAAAAAAATCTTGTCCTTCGTGTTCACACATCTATTCCTCTGGTTCTTTACTTTTCTCATTTCCTTCCATCCCTTTAAATTTAATTTACAAAAATTCAAATATCTGTGCTGATGCTCGAGAATGCAGGGACACTTTTGGGAAGATTCTTATACTCGAAAGTCAAAACAAATAGTTTAATCACGGATTTGTATATATCTTTGTCTTATTTTAGGCGCACACTTCTGTGATGGTCATGTTTTATGCTCCCTGGTGCGGACATTGCAAAAAAATGAAGCCAGAACTGATAGAAGCGGCCACAATCCTCAGTACTAAATCTGTAAGAAACCATTGTTTTTAAGTTCTTTCAGAATTTCTTGATTGGGGGAGATCACTTCAAAAAGAAGATAAACTTTTGAAGTTAGTTTCCATGGTATTTGATAGGTTTAGTCCTACTTGGTCTCTGACTATTGCTTATTTTATTTGTAAATTTAGTTTTGAGTCTAAAAAGTGCGATAGTGAGGAAGAATTTGGTAAGATATATATAGGGGGTGATGTGAGGTTGTGATTTCGCACATTCTGAGGTGGTATGTGCATGTAAGAAGAATGGGTGGAAATCGACTGTTGAAAGATAGGAGTGTGTGCAAAGGTTTGGCAGACCAAGTATTATAAAAGTATTCCTTCATTCACACAAATCATACCTATTGCATTTAACCATTTATTCTATTTGCGATGCCCTTTAAAAAGTGTTAAAGCCTTTAATTGTATCACTTAATTTGTTCAAAAACTTGTGTGAAAGATTTTGCTTGTTTGGTTTTTACCCTAAAAAAGATCAATTGAGTCCATCTGGTCTCTTTAGATGGAATGTCAAACCTTCAATTCAAATCCTTATGAATTAGTCATTCTATGATCCTCTATTTATGGTTCGTATTTGGACCGAGACACTCGAGTAATGTCTATTTTTCCACTTTAGCCGAGCCACTTTCAACCACCACCTCGTATTTGTTGATAAACTCAAACATTTCTCTGCAGATTACAAATCACCCCCCCCCCATCCCTATGATTTTTAGATTAATGGGAAACTCGCCGCAGTGGATGCTACAAAAGAGAAAAAACTGGGCACTGAATATGCCGTTAAAGGGTATCCAACGCTCAAATACTTTAAAGATGGAGAATTCGCGTTTGATGTTTCGAGTCTGAGAGAAAAGGATAAGATTGTGGACTTTATGACCAACCCTAAGGTACGTAATAACTCAGAATGCGCATTATTTTCAGTAGTGCAAGTACTTTACCTTGCATTCGGGTTATCGATATTTGCCGACCACCATTTGATATATTTACAGTATCTTATAATTCCCTAATGTATGTTCATCTTCATTCTCCCCTTTCCAATCATATCATTGCATTCTTCAAGGCAGTTCTGCTAGAGTTGTTGAATGTAATAGGAAGCCATCTATGGTATAAAAGGATGGGGGGGGGGTAACCACAACTGTTTATATGGAAATTAGAAAAATGTGTTGACATTTACTTTGCTCTCTTGCAAAAACTAAGTTTAGGTATTTTAAGGCAGTTATATGTGCATCCATGTAGCTTTCAAGCCAAACGTTCTGGATTAGTTCCAAACTTTTGTTGTCTTAGTACCAAAATGGTGGTTCAAAGAGAGGGGGTTACTTTCTTTGTAGGAACCTCCTCCACTTCCTCCTCCTGAAAAGCCGTGGTCAGAGATGGATTCGTCTGTTGTTCATCTCGATGAGGAGAATTTCAAGTCATTTTTGAAGAAAAAGAAACATGTTTTGGTCATGTTCTATGCCCCTTGTAAGTTCCCCATTGTTCTCATTTTATAAAAGGAAATTATTGTTAATTTTAAGTGATCAGGAGTCGGTTCATTTCTATGGTGAGGATTAATGATAAGATACTTTTCTTCCTTTTCATCCTTCGTCATACGCCACTTTCCCACAACGTGAGGTGGGTACTCATCAATCACTAAAAACTACCCATGCCTCTATGCCCCATCAAACAAAGCCACCCATCATATTGTCCACGCCGAATGGCCCTCACCACTGGGGTGTAGTGCACTGTAGCATTTCTTCCACGAGGCTCCTAGAACGCCCTCTCCACAAACACCCATCAAAACCCAATCGCATTCACTTCCTCTCTCGAACACGTATTCACCTAATCAACATACCTTTTACACGGTCTTCCAACCATATTCACACCCAGACACTTTCACTCTCATATAAGTGCCGGGAGGAGACGGGCCTCCCCCCGACGCCGGGAAGTGCCTCCTTGGCTTTTGTTTATTATTTTAACATGGCTTAATTTTTAGGCTCCCCTCTAAATGTAAAAACAACACGTGTCTATTCTCTTTACATCATATTTTAATCCCCTAGTAGTATTAGCAATTCGAAAGCCTAGCAATAGGATGAAATCAGGAATTCTTTGCACATCAAGAGATCGCAATGTGGATTTATTTTAATTTCATTTTCACCCCATCAAAGTGGAGTATCTTAACATGTACTTTCCGAGCCAAACCGAAACCATATATGACCACTACAGTTCCTAAAAAACACCATTAGTACCGTCTTTAATACTAAAAACACGGTGTAGGTCTTCTGAAGTTTCACCCCAAACTTAGTCCTGCGAGCGCGATGCCCAACGATTGGCGATGATGTACGCCTACCCCACTTCGTGCGAAGGAGGTTAGCTAATGAGATTTTTACCGACAGATCTACAAGTTCAGGAGAGGTTCGTGCAATCCCGACTGTAAAATAGTCGAGTTTTGGGAGGATGCGGCGGCCCTCCTCCACTATGTATAGTTTATTGGGCCTCCCTGCGGCGCTGGATCATGGATTTTGCTTTTATTTTGTTGTTTTGGGATTGTTTGTTTTTTTTAGTTCGGTGTGGTGGGTTTTAAACTTAATTGTAGCCTCTCTGTACACTAAAATATATGAACAATTGGTAATTTCGGCGACTATCCTCCTGCAGGTAGTCGCCAGGTGAGATCTCTTTAATTATTTTTTATTTAAAAGTATGCTTTAATGGGCAGTTTAGTAACCCAAGAACGCCGTGCCAATGGATAATTTGAGAGGTGAGGTGAGGAAGATTGCGTAAGAGTTATAATATAGCTTGAGAAATGATATGAATGATGATTTAGGGTAATGTGCATGAACGAACATATACCAGACGTTTTAGAAGGCATAAAAGAGGGTGCCGGTGGTTTCAGCGATGTTGAAACGCGCTGACCCCACTTTTGGGGAAAACTGGTATCTAGATGTTGAAATCTTGAAGTGGTGATCTGCAAAATGTTTGGAAGACTTCATAAAATATTGATTGTGTGAGCGTTTAGGGTACATGAACTGACAGGGGAACAGGCGAATTATATTGTATATGATAGACTTATAAGGAGATATGCTTGGGACCTACTGCAGAGGAATGAGCCCTGAGTGAACGAGATGTTATGCAATGCCTGGGGTGTGTGTGTTGAATGAGGGGGGAGGGGGGTTAAAGAGTGCGACTGCAGCTGCCTGCGTTATTTAAGAAGCGAAAATGGAGATTGTGGGATTGGAGTCGTATCACATCCGACTTCATTCCCTGAATCCGCTACACTTGCCTTCTAGTGAGTACGGCGACATATGCCCCAAGTAGGCATGCCTCTATGCATTGCCTTTACCTTTAATTAATCAAATATGACCCCCCCCCCCCCTCCCCCAACACATTTTACTGACTACCAATTCAAAGAATGTTTGCTGATTGAGTGGTCCCAATCTGGAAGATTTGCTTGAGTGTATCCATTTTGGAGGATTTGCTCGTGTGGATCCAATCATGTGGAGTTGAGGGAAGAACTATAGTGGCTTTTTCTAGCTGTTTAGCACTAGAAGTACCCAAGGGATGGTGACAAGGAAGATGTTTACTTTTTTTTTAACAAAAGTTTGTGGACGCTGGAACCCAACCCCCTTCCCCCTCCTAATGCTGCTGGACTGTTTGCGTTATTGACACAATTTGCTAATATGTACTTCGCATGGCGTCATCAGCGGGCGGAAGGTGTAATATGTATGTGCAACATAATGAGAAAAAGCTCTGTAGTTATAGGCACTACTGGAGCGAAGCTTTAAATTCCGTCAGCTTCACGTATGCTTGATTTTGGGACTTCTTTGGAACATTGTGTAAATTAATAACTTGCTTTAGGCCGAGTAGGACGCATTAGCGTCAATCGACGATCAACCTCCCTCCTACTTCTACAACTTTCTTGTAACAGGGTGCGGGCACTGCAAAAAGGCCAAGTCTGAATTTATCGGAGCGTCAGACAAGTTTGCGGACGATCCCAAAGTGGAGTTTGCAGCCGTCGATTGCACCGTTTTCCAACACTTGTGTACCCAGAATGAAGTCCGTGGGTATCCAACCTTCAAATACTTCAATTATTACAAAAATACTAAGCCGTATAATGGCGGACGAACGGTGAGTGGACTTTTGGGGACGGGTTTTTATTAGTTGTAATTAGTAAACTTGGGTGGCAGTGCTGTATTAAATACCACAATAGTCTTTTTAATACCTGATCACCATCATGCCAACGGAGTGTGCTTAAACAAAGTGGTACTGCTATTGAACTGATTATAATCAAGAAAGTGCCAATACCACCCCCTATAAGCCTGCAACAGCCATTTATCCTATCAAAGACTCCATTGGTTATGAGAAGCTGGAAGTACTGGTCTCATGTCAAGGGTTTGCCCCTCCCCCTCTCTTCCCTGCCACAGCTATCTCTAAGTACGTCCTATTGTACACCTTTGAAAGTACGCCTATCATGGACGATTCTACACACCTGTCGTAGTCACACTCCTTTTATACCCATGATTTATGCTTTCTTTGCGCAATTAATCACCACTTTGAAACAAGTTCTTGCCAATAAAACAATTTCGACCTCCACGGAACGGACTTTCTCTAGTACGCGAAACTCCAGCCACTCCATGCCGAAATCCCCGCCATCCTCCATGAAACTGGCGCCCAAACTCTTTGGACTACACCGAAATACTCCAAGGAATCCCCCCACTTCCTAATAAAGTTCCTTTTACCCACAAAACAATCCACACATGCAATAGCAAGTCATCTAAATTACCTCCTGCCCCGCCATTTAACCGGATATCAACCTAGCAGCAACATCCTCCCCTCGTCTGAGTCGCCCTGTCAATGCTCCAGTGCTGTCACCAACAGAGACCGCACTGGTTTGACCGATACAGATGTCTGTCCCCGTTGCACCAGTAACCAGGCACAGTTCAGCACATCCACAACATGCCCGAAGTTCTACTCTGGCCGTTCGGCAGAGTAGCACAGTGGACTATTGGACTTTGTGGAGGAGGCTGACATCCTCTATTTTATTTGAGTCTTGGTGTTGGATGCGTGCTTGGGCACTGAGGGAAGGCTGGCCTTCCTCCTCGGTTCCCGGCCCCTCGATCGAAGAAAGTGAACCACCTCACCCCTTTAGAGGGGTCAGAGGAGGTGTCGCCCGCTGAGCCTTTCCCAGACACCCCGGCGAGGATGGCCTCATCCAGACGCCGGAGCAAGCCGCCTTGCTTCTCTCTTGTCTTTTTTTTTGTCGTTTGGTTTTGCTTTCCTTTGTTTGATTTTCGTGCGAACTTTCTTTTTTGTTGTTTTTAATCTAGTCTAATAATAAGTTAACAATGATTACGGCGATTTATGCCTTTGTTGGCTGTTGCTAGATGGCCCTTTAGAATAAATAAAAAGATCATATAGTGCGTGACTTTTCGGACCGTGTAGTATCCGATTAAAGCTATCAATGAACTATGGTGCTTGGGAAAGAGTGGACTACCTCAAGGTAGCCGATGCAATTGGCCTTTCTTTAACCCTTTCATGTAAGTATATACTCAAGTGGGTTCCTTTCCTAGTCCTTGTTCACTAATACACAGGTGGATCCAGTCAACTTTTGCACCCTGCTGCTGGCACCATAGTTGTGGTATTTTTGCTACCACACCTCACGAAGGATTCGTAGAGTGGGTAATACTTAACTGCCCCTTTTCTACTTAAGAGAGATTTTCCTTCCCCCACAGGAACCCGATTTCTTGAGATTTATGTCTGACCCTGAGAACCCTTTAAGCGGCTCCCCGCCCCCTCCGCCCTCGCCAGACGAAGAGTGGGACTCGATCGAGGGTTCCGAGTACCTGCAGCATCTCACTGCAGCCACATTCGAGCCGTTTATTCAAAATAAAAACGTCTTGGTTTTGTTTTACGCCCCGTGTAAGTATGCCGCGCCCGACATGGGGTCAAATTTTATGTTTTACATTGACCCGCCCGAATGTTTTGTTCCTGCTAACGCAATAACGGTAATGGGCGGGGCCGTCGTGGACCCCCTTCCAGTCTTGCCCGAGTAGTATTGTTGTGCGGCGACCCTGCTTGGAAGATAAGGATTTGAGGCCTTTAAGTCTTGGTGTATATTTACTGTTTATGTTTACATGCTGCTTGAATGACACTGGTGTTGTATGTTATACCCACTATTTTGCGTTCTGTGGTATGGGGGAGTTTATTATTAACTGATGCTTGAATTGTTGTTCCCATGTAACTGATGAGGAGGGTTGCTGCTGATATGGTTGGGGCTGTTTTGAGTTTGTGATGAGCCAGGAGTGTAGAGTTGGAGGGGATGATTAGCTATCTTTGTTTGGGTCCGTGCCTGTGAGGGTTAGGACGTCTGTCGTATGAAGCAATGTGTGCGGGGTGCGAGTATGTTATGTATGTATAAGTGAAAGAGTGAAGGATAGTACGGACATAAAAAATGCACGAGACAACGTCATCAAATCACTCGCTCGCGCACAACATTCGCACAAAACAAAGTAACCTCAACCACAGTTTATAGACAATCGATACGCTCAGTATTGGACTCTGCAAACCATCTGTGTGTTCCTAACCTCTCAAAGATTCCTCAAAATTCGCCTACCAGGAAAAAAGCCCTAAAAACAATCAAACTCCACAGCTATTTCACCTACAGGCCACTTACACTGAAACCAAAGTTCTCAAACTCATGCATCACCTTGCTGTAGCCTCCATAAACACAGGCTATCAACTACACTACACTGCAGAACAGCCACTCCCACAAAGAAACGTTAAAACAATACCTGATTTATACTTCATTAGAGATAAACGGTCACCCCCCCCCCCCTTCCCCTTCTTGCCCGTCCAAAACCAGCTTCCAGAAACATATCCACCCCTATTTCACTCGACGCTCTATTCATTCACTCACATACAACACCCCACACGGTCCCTTGGCATCGACACTTCTGAATCCTCCACCTACCCCTCTTTTGAGGACAGAGTTCATCTAATAATAATTAACGGTTTATTATATCAGTACAGCCAATCTGGTTAACCTGAGGTGTGTGCATCAACCAGTCCTTCTGAGGAACTACCATAGGAAGGCTGGATCTGACCATCTCGGATGCCTGCCCACAAAGCGATACCCCCCACCCCCCACCACACACACGCAATTAAACACACAATGGAATACTGCATTGCATACAATCACACATGCCAACAACACAATACTGGCCATATCCCCAACCACCATCGGACAGCAAAGCCCCCAGCACACTACGTCCAACACCTCTACAATAACTTTCCTCCCCCACCACCAAACCCTAACTTAATCAAACATCCACACTGCCTTCACCCAAAGACACTTGAGCACACTACCACCAAACAACATCCTAAACGAGCCCCCTCCCCCCCATTAATAAACCAATCTGAGAAATCGTTACACATATTCCTATCTCAACTCAGGTGAGGCCACTCTATACTTCAACAATACAACCATATGTAGAATAAACCTTTTCCCGATACTAACATGCACCAGATGCAACCAAAGCCCAGGTCACATCAAACACCTACTATTAGATTAGATTGCCCAAACCTCACACAAGTTCCCACTACACACACCATCTCCCTTAGGGACCTGTAACCCCACCCAGGGAGTGTGGTGGCCTTCCTAGGGTTCAGCAAGTATTCAGCCAGGCAGCGTGGGAATCAGCAATAAGTGGTTGTCTATTCTTAGATTGTTGCACCCGGAATCCACCTTGTGGGCAAACGGTTAAAGTTGTACTTACAGAATTGGGTTGAGAAGCATTGTATGCTTGCTTATTTTATATCATATTTACCACTGATTTACACCCTAAGTCAAACGTGTGATCTGAACCAAAGGTGGTTTCTTGCCACCCACTGCATCGGCTTTTATAAAGTGACTTCTCATGTTGGTCATGTCTATCCACTTACATTTGTCCACCTGATAGAAGTTCTTGCATCTTGGTGCATTACGGGTTATTGAGGTGGGCAATAACACATTTGTTATCCTTGAAACCTCTACTTCCTGGTCACCATGACTGTTGAAGGCAAAGCTATCGGACTCTGTTGCTTGCAGAGAGAGGAAGAGTAAAATGATGTCCAGATTCTGCCTACATTTATTTTTATTCTATGATAGTGACGCATTCATACACACATGGGGGTTATGTGTAGTGATGTGGGAGTGATGATTCACTTTTCCCATTATCTCGAGGTAACAGCTCATTGGATAAGTTCCGCCCGCATGCTAGTAATTAGGACTTTGTACGACAGGGTGCGGCCATTGCAAAGCCATGAAGAGCGACTATAGTGCGGCCGCGGCGCAGCTCGCCGAGGAGGCCGTGGATGGTCACTTGGCAACAGTGGATGCCACGGTGGAGCGAACCCTCGCTTTCCGCTTCCGTATCGAAGGCTTCCCCACTCTCAAGTTCTTCAGAGACGGCGAGGAAGTGGCTGAGTACGTCGGGGAAAGGAGGAAGGAGGGACTGGTCTCTTACATGAAGAACCCTCCAGTTCTGCCTTCTCGCCGGGATGAGTTCTGAGGTGCTCCTGTCAGTCGACCCTTCCGCTTTTTAGCGTCTATTTTTAACAGTTTTATAGAAATTTCCATTCTAGGAATGTTGTTTCATGAGAGATTTTATCCATTTGGTGACCCTGTGGTGTTATTGGTTACTACTTTTTTTTAATGAAATATATTAAGGACAATTTTCTGGGACACGTAGATCTTGTTAGCTTATTTTCTAATAATAAATTGCAAAATTTTATACTAATTTCGGTGTTATAAAAAGCTTTCTCTGCAGTTGGCATCCAATACACACACCATACATCTGCTGTTGACACGACATTACGCTTGTTCTACAGTCACACCAGATTAAAGATGGTTCAAAAAAAGAATATTCACTAATTGTTTGGTTGACTCCGCCATATTAATGTTACTGAATTCTCATAAGTACTTTCCATAGGATTTTTTGAAGTGTTGAAAAGTTCCAAAAAGTGTTTGTCAAGGAGCGGACGCAAAAGATTTGGGTAGGGTTGATTGGAGTTCATGAGAACTCTATGCTCATTTAGATTTCCTCGCTTTCACTTTCTGATCCGACCACCCCGCAGTTGTGCTTGGATTTTAAGACAATGCAACCTTCAATTTTGCTATTTAATGTTACTCCTGCTTTGTTACTGTGATCTAATGTTGACTTTGTCACTAATATTTTTTTTTACCTATTTTTAATTGTTTTAATTTTTTTTCTCCATTTCCAGTTAGTTATCACGGGAGGGGGGGGGGGGGAATAACTTGGTAGGAAATGTCACTTTAATGGATGTAGGCTTGGCTTCGAATGTATGCCAGGTGTAAGTGATTATCTAGTTACTTCTTTAGGCCCTTTCGTTTTCTGCCAGATGCTCTCTGCCTATTCGCCAGATTTAATTTCCTTCGAGCCATCTGTCCATTTTCATTGACACATCGGTTAGTTTTATTGTGATTTAGAAATTCGCTGTTTGCCGTCGGAAAGCTTCCGTCTTGAAATAAATAAAGTGATCTCAAGAATTGTTTGCTTCAGAATACCAGATTTTAAGGGGGTTTGGACTCGCCTCTGGAATTTCTTGATCATTAGTTTGGCGATCACAACGCCCAGAGCCGAAGTCCGGGTTTAGATTCTATATTTTGAGTTTGGTGCCTCGTTGTGGCATCCATCATTGTGTTGAGTATACAAGCGAATGATGTAGAATGGTAGATCGTTGCCCGAGTAGGCATCGGCACAATTGGTCTATTTACTCACCAAGGTACACAAATACCGCTCTTTTCTAGAATAATTCCGTAAGCGGATCCAATACATTGTATCGGGGTGTCAACTTTTCACTAGATTTTCTCTTAAGGCAGCTAAGCATCTCCTAGAAGAGTTTTGAATAAAAGTTCGTACAAGGTTTTCTTTATTATTAAATTTTATTAATCCTGTCGGCCGCTGGGCAAGGTACGCCTGACGAAACCACAAAAGGGCTATCTCTAGGCCACGCTAATCCAAACTAAAAGAAATAAAATACAAGTGAAAAATGCCTAAGCAAATCTCAGGAGTGAGGCCCGCCTCCCTCAGGGGGCATGAGCATACAGCCTGTCGTTGAAGGGTTCTCCACCTCAATAGAGTTGAAAGGCCAGTCGGCGGTCTTCCGCATCATCACGGCGTACATTGAATGGTGGCTGAGCAGCATCTCAGCTAGAGAAAGCGGTCGCGAAGTACTCTGCCACGGACGAGGGGTCCATGAATGCAGTCCCGTTCTTCTGAACTTCGACATTTATAATAATTTTAAAAAGTAACTAAATTTCCTCCCTTTCAAAATATCACGTTGCTAAAATATAGTTATAGAAGATATATAAAAATATATTTTCTGAACTTCACCATGATATTATAAAAGAATGATTAGAAATAAACATAGGTGGGCGCGATAACGAAAAAATGTATCACGATAACCTTAGCAATAATCCATAACGCGATAAATTTCTCGCCCGATAAGGTGATAACCGATAAATCCAAAATTATAATACAATATTGATTATTGACTATATATAGCGTTATTTTATAATACAATAGTAAGAATATTTGAATACTGTTCCTTAGTTTCTTACCTGGTGAGGCTCTCCTTCATCTCATAGGCTTTGAGGATCCTCCTTCCAGCTCGGACCTACCTATTTCTGCCTTCAAGGCACGCGCGGCTAGCCCCTGTACTAAACTGGAACCAAAAACAAATCGATTATCGCTAGTTTGGAACCAAAAGTATTGGCGATACCGATGGATCGATAACGCGGGGCAAAATATCGGATGACCCGATATAGTTATCGCGATAACGCCCACCTATGGAAATAACTGATAAAACAAACATAAGTCATAACCAAACTAAGATGAAAATATTATTCAAATACTCAAAAAAACTTAAATTATAGAGTTAGTGATGATGATGATGATGACTAGAAAGATATAGAAGTCAAACAAAAGCAAGGAGAAAATGGGGAAATACAGTACACAGAATGAGTAATGAATTTGATCGAATATATGTGTAGGTTTAGAGTAATTATATATTCGAATAAATATTTATATAAATTTGAGTTAGAAATTATGGAATGATATATCGGATACCTTTAATATAAGATTTGGTCGATATAATTTACAAGATATATGATATATTTAATGTATGGATGGATGAACTTGGGAATAGATTTGGACACAGATTAATTGTTCGAATTATAATCTCAAGGGGACTGGAAATGGAGAGAAAAGAGGCAATTACATTTTGAATAGTTAAGATATTCGATTGAGTTGAATAATGGTAACGTTAATTTACTGACCTTTGACGATAACGAGAACATGAGTGGACTATATTTGTCAGCGAACATTGGGGTGAGGTAGGTTGATGCTGATTGGTCGGTTTAAAATACGTCAGACAAGGATTTGGATTGGTTGAAATATATATCGTAAAACGTATAGGATAATTATTATCGGACGATACGTAGGGTAAATTTTGTTGGAAATCGTACGAGTTATATATGATTGAAATTGTCGTAAATGAATTTTAATTAATGGAAGCGAGATGAGTAATCTCTCAGACGGGGAATTATACGTTTGTAGGAGCTAGCAAGGATGTTAGCTGCTACACTACCATGGAAGTTATCGACCAACTCCCACCCCAAATGAGGCTTGATCTAACACCTGAGATTGATGGTGTAGGTCCTCCCACAGGTGGTGTATACCGTTCAAATCGCCGAGCAGCAGAAAAGGCCACGACGCAGAAATAACTATACTTCTTAACCGGGTGTAGCTTATAGCGTACGAGAAGTGCAGGCGAGCGGCATTAAAGCTTCGTTTGAATGAGTTTTTTTTTAGACTCAAGATGGCCGAGTGGATTCGCCGCTGGCTAACAGTGGTCCAGTGACGCGGGAAGCTGTTTGCAACTCGCCAACGTTATTATTTTTTCTATGCCCCCTTTCCTACTCCCCTCTATCTACAATGGTGCCCAGACCCGGGATGGGGAGCGTTAGCCTTTGGATAACATTTCCAAACTGGCTCTCTTCATTTCTTCAAAATATACTCCGCTTCTAGGAGGGGGGTTGTATAGCGTACGAGAAGTGCAGGCGAGCGGCCTACAAGCTTCGTTTGAATGAGTCTTTTTAGAGACTCAGTATGGCCGAGTGGATTCGCTGCTGGCTAACAGTGGTTCAGCGACTCGGGAAGCTGTTCGCAGCTCGCCTACGCTATTATTTTTTCTTTGCCCCTTTTCCTACTCTCCTATATCTACAATCTGCACTTCTACTTCCCGAAGGAGGTATTTACAGCAAAGAGAAGAACGGAGCCATCATGCCGGGGGGAAATGGCGTATCGTGGTAGTTGTGTTGTAAAACCTTTAAACCTTGCGAGGGTCGGCAGGAAGAATGCGCCTGCAGAAAGAATAACGGGACGGGAGGAGACGTGCATCCGCAGCTCCTCCCAGTTGCTCCGGAGTTCACGTCAATTCCATTGAAGGAATATACCATCCAGGCCTATCTCACAGGAGATGTAAGGGTTCACTTCGAAGAGAAGACCTTCACGGGAATGGCCGTACGCTTCCCGGAGACGGAACTCTGGGCACTTTGGTCGAACAAGGCGCTATGGCCTTCAAAGAGTTATCGGGGAAGGTTGAGCTCTCTATGCGAGTATTTTCCTCCCTTCGCCTCGAAGCCTTTGGTAGGCGGCTTCGGAAGCAGGGATAGCTCCCTCGTCTCCAAATCACCCAGTCCAACGTTGGGTGGTTGCGTAGGATCCGAAGCTCCTTTGGTGCTCTCCTCCTTTCGGGAATAGCTTTATGAACCCCGGAAGATGGCCTCACGACGATCTTCAGGATGCTTACCACCTGCGAGTCTAAAGACTCGGAGTAGTCGCGCGGCTGTATCGCCTAAAAGAAGCGATCACGCTCGCTAAGGCATGCGGGGAGATCCTTGGTTTTAGTAGCCGATGCTTGTTGTGAACCTTTGACAGGTAGGAGGGGAGTAGAACCCGTAGAAGTGTTCCGAATGGGCGCGGAAACGGCTGTGGTCGTAGGCCTATAGGCGACAAGAGCCGAGGGTGAGTTTTGTTTTGTTTTGAAATCGAGGCATATGTCTGGGCGTGGAAGGACCTATTCATTAGCCTCGCAGAATGAGAGACGATCCGAGGTCGGAACGGCCAGGAGATACGCCCCACATTGCTTGGAAGAAGCAGTGTGCGGCTCCCTGCAATTCACACGATAGGGACTTATCGTTTACGACCTTGGAAGAACTTAAAACAGACCGGGTAAACTCTACTTTGCACGTCTACACGACCGATTATTATGGTCGAAGCGGTGTCAGTAGTAACACTTCTCCGGCAGTGGCACGAGTGCCTTCACGTGGTAGTTATACCAACCG
This sequence comes from Ceratothoa steindachneri, assembly GCA_963969495.1. NCBI lineage: Eukaryota > Metazoa > Arthropoda > Malacostraca > Isopoda > Cymothoidae > Ceratothoa > Ceratothoa steindachneri. The sequence continues at coordinate 172,704,547 of OZ018320.1, read as the reverse complement.
GCACGGACCGACTCAGGGAGCCTATCACAGTCGAACGTGACGAAGAGCGCAGGAGTTTGTCTTAAAGCCCATCTCTGTTTTCTCATCATACGTTCGACCTTGACCGCTCGTGGTCGAACAGATCTAAGGTGTTTTCCAAGGAGTAGTCCAAGAGTTCCTTCGCATAAACTACTCCTTTCACGATGTTCATGGTAGAATATAGCGTTACACTCACCAGCGAGCTATTGAGTTTCTGAAAGGCACTAATCTCAGCCGTCTTGGCAGTGTCCGACACATTCATCTGAAGGCTCCCATCCGAGAAACGAGTCACCTTCGGCTCTCTACCAGTCAAACTAGCTAATGTTCTTTGTTAGATAATGTTGCGTTTGACCAACATGCCATCTGTGGATCGAATAACCAGAAAGCGTTTTAAGCCAGCTGGCACGAAAACGCTAAGTAGTGTCTGGATGAAGGTCACCGACATAGTCGAGGCTCCGCTCAGCGCACTTGCGACTTTGGTGTTGGAGTGAGCCTCCCCGCCCGAAGGCGCCTCCAGCTCGGACGTGCCAATCTTGGTCTGGTCTCTTGCCGAAGCGGCAGTGAAACCGTCCGTTCTGCGGATCGAAAGAAATCCCTTGTCATCTTATATTTCCTATTGCCTTCTTTGGAGAGGAGGGCAGGAGTGAACTCGCTTCTCTCCACCCCCGAAAGGTGTTCCATGACCGGACAGACTTTTCTCAGCAACATCTTTCTCTGAAATAGAGAAGGGCTTGGCTTTCAAAGTGGCACCAATTGGGGGATGAGATCCCTCCTCTCTGTGTGAGTCCTCGGGGGGCCGAATCGCCTGAGGAGAAGCCTGCACAGGTGCAGATTCAGGTCCAGTGTTTCGCATCAAGTCCAGGTTCGCCCCGATGGAAGATCCGGACATTTGGCGCTGGGTCACCTCCTAGACCAAGTCCAGCTCATGGGTGCCTCCAAGTTGCCATTCACCCTTATTTTGTCACGGATCCCAATCGAGGACATTTTAGTCCTGTCGTATGTAGTTTGCCCAGCAAACCGACTTGCCTCGGTGAAGAGAGGGGGGTAGGCACGCTGGCCCCTTTCAAACTTAAAATCAAGGCCTCCTGGACAGTTGAGGGCACGGCCCAACGGACCCCGCTAGCCCTTGTAGCTATAAGGGGTTGGCCCTATTGTGCCTGCCTGCTTTCTTGGAAGTCTCCTGTGAAAGAAAAGGAAAGGCCTCCGCTGGTGCAGAGATTGAGTCGTCCAATGGATACTCCAAAGAATGGGGTGAGGGGTAAAATACCTCGCAAGTCTACATTGGAGAGGAATTAAACCGTAGAGACCTCTGAGAATGCAGAGGGAAAGCACCTCCTTTTCTCAGGTAAAGATGGCATAGGGGAAGCCCATTTAGCGCATGGAAATGGTGGGAGGACCTAGCCCCTCGACTGGTTGTAGGGGTGTCTCGTTTTACTTCGTCCACACCGACATCGACGGAGGGCGACGCCGCGCTTAGAGGTGGATCTCCATGCACCTGCGGTCGCCCACTATTCCTTCTGTTATGGCCATGATTGTCAGTAAAAAATATTAAATGCATGGAAATGCATAAAATTCAAGAATGGCTACATTTACACATAGTCAACTCACGGGTTCGAGCTAAGATGGACTTTGTCAACCCGGCCCGCTTTTTAGGCGGATTTTGTCCTCGATCTTTGACCATAAAGGATGGTGCCGACGTAGCCACCTTATGTGTGTAATGGAAAGTGGTGAGCAGAGTCGACGGCCCAGCTCTCCCCGTGACTAATACTGCCCTCAACCAGCTGGCTTTTGGCCTCACGGTTTACACTGCCACTCGACAAAGTTTTGGTAGGGAGGACGAAAGAGGCGCGAGCAGCCAGAACCTTTGTGGATATAAGAGCCAGCTCGGAATGGGGTAGACGGGTATGTAATAAAAAGAAGTAATAGAGATAGGCGGGTCCACTAACGAATAGAGTGGGTAATCGCCTTTTAGTATCATACCCTGGTGCTAGCTAATCTCTGTGTGGCGTACAATCTTCCCAGGCACCATGTTTAGCGAACCGAACACGGCACCCGGACGGACTACACCTTCAGGTTGAAGGGAGGGTCATAGAGAAAAGGAAATGCTGAGGAGGAAGTGAACCAACAATTTTCCCAGGCCCCATCCGTGTGTTCATGTCAACCCGGTGACGGGGCTTCCCTAATTTGCACTCAAGCCGGGAGGACGTGCAGCTCCTTTAGCTACCAAAGGCAACAAGCTACTCAGGGTAAGGCCCTGCGTAAAGGCAATGAGAATTTCTTTAATAGTTCGCACTAATCCTCGACACGACAGCCAAAATCCGTTGTGGCAGACCCAGAGACGAAACCCGAGACTTTTCGTTAACCCAGCAGGCAACGACGCAGTAAAGGCCGCTCGCCATAAACAGTACATCATTTTGCATTTTATGCTCCCCGTTGTTAGAATTCCTATCCCTGCCGCATCCTCCCAGCCCCACCCCCGTGTTTTCCTCTCTGCCTGCCCCCGCTCTTGTTCAAAAGGGGGGAACAACGTCGAGTTCTCGATACCCGAGTAGATACAACGTTGGACTTGTAACGTCGAGGGACGAGTTATATCCCGGCGAATGCGGATACATTTATCTATGTCACAAGCTGGCCGCCCATTGGGCGAATACGCTAATACCCACCCCAGCGGGGGTAAGTAGCTCCCCACGCATCATCATCCACATATCCAATCACGACATCGCTCTCTTGCCCTTCTCGTATTCACATCACAGCATATCCACTTTTTTCTTCTCTTCTACTCCGGAACCCTGCCGATGGAGTACTAGTCTCCCCGATGGGTACTCATATCATTAAACGCCGACGCGGAGTACTCGTAATTCCTTTGGGGGTATTCCCGACGCTAACAACGAAGGGTTCTATGGTTACTGGTTGGTGCCAAAACACAAGATTACCCTTCGACCCGAGCGAAGCTCTGGCCCCTGGTGCCTTTGGGCTCACGAGCGATTGTTATTCTGATCTTTATGTACATTTCATTATCTCGTCCGCGATGCGAGAAAGGATCGCGCAACTTACTAAAAAAACAACAACAACAAAACATATATGATCTTCATAAAAAGGTGAAGTTAGGGGAAGGCATGAGGAAAGTAGATGATCTACGCAACTAGAAGGGTACGCAACTTTCCTTAACCTGCCCCCGTCCCCTACCGAAACGAGAGAAGTTCCTTGAGGACCTACGATTGGATATACCGGACCTTGGAGGAAAAGCGACATTAGAACCTTTCCGCATCAATCCGTGGGTAGACCCAACTTAGGAAGGAAAGAGGGTATTTAGACCTTCAAAAAATGTTGTTTTACTTATCACCTCTGATAAGTAATCTACCGCTGGTCACTCCAGACTGTAATCTCTGATTTACAGAGGCAAATACTGATAAGATTATAAACTGAAGTGATACAGGAAAAAAACAATATCCATGAACACGGGCGCAGAAAAAAAGCAGAAAACAGACTAATTTAGAAAAAATAGATAATACATAAAATAATAAAAAAAAATAAGAAAACTGAAAACAAGATGCAGGATTAGGTTCCCGGGAGAAGCCAGCTTCCTTCAGGAAACCAAGCGCACAACCAACAATTTAAAATTAAGCATATCGATGAGGCTCACGCTCTCAAAAAACAACTCTTTCACGCCATAATCTGGCAAGGAGGAACTCACCTTAAAGAACTCTGGACAAACAGTAGCAACCCCCCCCCCAAAAAAAAAAAAAATCACAAACGGTATCATGTTAGGTAGAGCACTCAATGTTCCCTTAGACTAGGATACTCGAATAAAAAGTGGCGTACAGTCTGGGGCACCAAACAACCTTCTTAGAAAGTTTCAAGGGTGCACCCCATCTGATGACGCAGGGTGCGTGTCCGATTCAGAGGCGACAAAAAGGTACAGTTGAGGCATTGGATGATAGGGCCACGGGAAGAGACACAGCGCAATTGTACGCAGCTTAGAATTTCCAACTTCTTTGACGCGCACCCTGTAGGAGCCTTGATCCCTGCAGTGCAATCAGAGGGGGGTAGGCGCAAAACTCCAGGCCGTTGCTCAGTCTTTAGAGAAAAGCCTGGCTCCTTCATCAGCTCGCTCGTTTCCAGCAGTTCTCACTTTCCCAGGAAACTAGCAGAAAATAATATTGATATCCACCCGCCACGAACTAGACAAGGCAGGGTTTTTTTTTTATTATTTTGAGAGCCCATCTGGCGACTGCCTACTAGGACATAAGTCACAGTACTCACAACAGATCCTACTACAAGGCTAGATTAAAAAAACAACAATGTGTAGATAAGAAATAACAAAGATAAAAAATAAGACAAAGGTTAAGCACAGTCTAAAAATACAACAACAACAAAGAAAAAAAAGAAAAAAAGACAACAGGAAGGAAGCGCACTCCTGCTTTGGGGGTAGGCCTGCCTCCCCCGGCGCAGGAACATGCGACCTACAAAAAACAATCAAATAAAGTGGAGAAGGCCAGCCTCCTCCAAAAAGTCGTATAGTTCACAAGTCTGTGTGCACGAACGACCCTGAGTACAAGGGCAAACGATAGCGATCCCGCCCGTCCCAGTACCTGCATAGGTAACGTGCGCGAAGATCGCCCATACTGGGACATTCGACAAGAAGCCAAACAGTCCGGGAGATAACGCAGTCGTCATAATAAGGCGCAGGCGAGCGCTTCATCAAAGATTGGTGCCTCCCGCGAACGCGTCCAACTCGGAGACGACAGAAGGAAAGCTGAAGCCCTCGCAGCATTGGGAGGGGCAAGGGAAGGGTCCATGGGAACAGTCGTGGCGCAATGACACGTAACTATAAATCACAATCCGCTCTCAGAACCGGAAGGGAAAGTCGCGTTATCTCCCGTACCGATCGGTGTATCGCAACAAGCTCGGTCGTAAAGACGGACGCAGCGCCTGAAAGAGCACCGCTAAGTTCAAACAGAGTGGATACGGCGTGGAGAATGACCCATCCCTAGGACTAGGAGCCATCCGTATACACTGGCACGGTTCCCTAGTGACACGAAGTGTGCTCCAAAAAGGCCGAACACAATACTCTCGCCGCTGTAAAAGCATTGGGAGGAGAGGCGTGGCGACAAAGTGTCAAAGGTAGTACCTTCTGGCGTCCTGGGAAGAACCAAAGGGGCCACTGGCCTGAGAGCTACACCAAACTCTCGAAGGAGTTTCATAGCCCTGAACCCAAAGGGCTTAGAGTATGAGTGTCGTCTCTTGGCTGCATATGCACCGTCGAGATGGCTGCGGATGCAGCAAGTGCCGTTGACTACTGAAGGAGGTGCCGGGCTCGGGCGTACAGGTGCATAATGCACTGTGAACGCCGCAGAGCGAATGACATTTTGCTAGTATCGACAAGTTGACTCTCAATGGGGAACGTGCGAAAGGCACCGGTTGTCAGGCGGATACATGTATAGTGGATCAAGTCCACCTTCCGTAATACTCGCTCGGTTGCGGATGCATAAAACTCGCATCGTTAGTCAAGGATCGGTAGAAAAGCACGGCAACCTCCCTGTCAACACCTCAGTTGCTGAACGTCACATGGCGCGGGTACAAGACACCCTAAGGCTGCGAATATGAGAATCCCGGATGAGGCGTCAGTCGAAAACAAGACCAATTGGAATGCGGCCCCTCGCTCTCATTGTGTGAAGAATCTCCATGATACTGTATAGCCATGCCGTAGTGCTGTCAATGAAGGAATTCCTCGCAGACGGCATTTTCCATTCTGAATAGAGCATCCGAAATCAAGTGAAACTTTCTGAAGCCGCATGTGCATAGGACAGATGGCCCCAATGTCCAGGAAAAAATATTAATCTAGTTTTACCAATTTATCCAATAACTTGTACATACAGTAGATTAGAGAGAGATCGGCCAGGTTAAAGGGATCTCTCCACAGTTTAGGAAAAGCGAGACAGTAGCCATTCGCCAGGATGATACCTTATGTCCAGATCTTGTTGATCACATCTAAAAAGAAGGCAATGCCTCGATCAAATATGTGTCGAAGCATAACATACGGGACATCGTCCGGAACATCGAGAGCAAACGCAACTCACTCAATGTAAACCTGTCGTTGAAGGGTTCTCCAATTCTGGAGGTCAAGTCCGTGGCCTTCAGTGACATCACTATGTGTATTGAATGCCTGTTCAGCAGCATCAAGGGTAGAGAATGTGGAGAAAGTGGTCGTGAAGGAATCCTTCACGGACGCGGGGCCCGAGATTGCAGTCCCATTCTCCTGCAGAACGGTAGGCGAGTCCTGCGAGAACTTTCCCAGAATCCTTTTGATTCGCTTCCATGCCTCTGCTAGAGGGGTGAAGACACGTCTGCCCGCCATGAAGAGCAGCGGGCATACTTTGAAACATACCGGAACCTAGCCCTAGCTCGACGAAATTCACCAATAGTGAAATCGTTCGGGCGGCGCTTATAACGCATGTAGGCCTAACGGTTCTGTTTAAGGGCCATCTCACATTCATTTGACCACCACGAAAGCGGTCGACGTGCAAAACGGCCAAACGTTCTAAGAATAGGAGGTAGGCCGGTGGTGCTGGAACCACATTATAGAATCGCATCTGACCACCTCAAAGATGAGCCTTTTGAAATTAAATAAAATTCTATAATTGGTTCACAGTAAACCAAAGTAACATTCTATAAAATGGTAAATTAATAAGTCTTGTGAAGGGAGCTCAGTTTACAAAATGTACATACTTCTTGTTTATATTATAACTAAAAATTAGACGGTTTAGTTATATTAATTTCTTGTATTGTTATGTATGTATTACTTTATGCAAGAATTGATAAAATGTTAAAGTAATTGTATAATTGTATAATCGGGTAGAACATTATCTGCACTTTGATTGGACATTGGACAAAATAAGAGATGAAATATAGGTAGAATTAGAGAGAGAATAGTAAGAGAGTAAAGTGGTTAAATGGTGAGTTTAAGGAATAGATGATGTGTAGGAGAAAGAATAAAAAGATCCCTGGTCAAAGGGTAGCTCTGTCAATGTGTAGTTTTGTGTGTTTTTTGTGGTTGTTTAGTATTGTTTGATAAACTATGAATTATAAATCCATAGTTTATATAATTAAATTAAACATAGTTAATTCAATTATGATTTCGATCCTATTGATCGATTGATTGCTTTAGGCATTCAGGCCTTTATTTTTGGCGGGGGTTTTATTCCCGCTGTGACTTTAGTAAAAGTTTTTGAGAAGTTTTTGGTTATCATTTTAAATGGATTTTTTTAAAAAGTGAATGTGAAAATTATTTAATCTTGCGTTTTGCAAGTGGTTTTTAATTTAATTTGAATATTCTAAAGGAACCTGCGAATTACTTTGTATTTTGTCAGTTCTGTCAGGTGTATTTTGGTATCACGTCATTGTCTGACTGTAGATTGCTACTTTTGAAAGGTCTTATTTGTCGGTCTGCTTCGATTTTTAAGTGTGTACGAAAGAATTCAGGGGTCAAGCGGGCGCCAATGGCCTGCATATCCTCTTAGCTCTCTCGTGGAGCGCCACGTTGATCGGAGATAATCCAACCGAGTCGTGGAGCTCCCTTTGTCGTTTACGTTCTCTTCTTCGGGTGTTTGTAATAAGTAGAACCGCTTTGTTCTGGATGACTTGTAGTTTCGCAATGTGGGTCTTGGCGCTCGCGTTCAGCGGCACCGGATGGTACAAGAGTCTCGAGCGAATGCACGCATTGAATATCTTGAGCTTATTTGAGCGAGTTAGGTCGATGAACCTATAAAACTCTCTCATATCTCTGTTGCTATTCGCGACTCTCCGCCCGATATGACTCTTGCATCCCCCTGTGGTGATTTTGAGCCCCAGAACCGTCCCTTCCGAGCAGTAGGGAATTCTCTCCCCATCTACCCGTATATCATTGAAGGTCTTGCGAAACATGGGAATTATTTTGAATTTTGGGGCATTGGTTGATATCTCCCATTTCCTCTCGTAAGAGTTGATGTTAGATATCTCCCTAGCCGTATTTCTCGCCATAAATTCCCTGTGAACGTAAGCGGCTGTACAAATTTGTGATATATCGTCAGCGAACTGGACGTATATCGTACCTTCGTAAAGAGGTTGTGGTAGGTCACGTGTATATATGTTGTATAACAGGGGACTGAGACAGCCCCCTTGCGGGACCCCAGATTCGAGCTCGAACTCGGGGCCTTTGTGTTCTTTGATCTGTATATACGCTCTCCTCTCCATTATATAATCGCATAGAATCCTTTCAAGAATGGGGTCGAGGCCTACTTGCAGGATCTTAAATTGTAAGCCTCTCTTCCAAACCTTGTCAAATGCTTTTTTAACATCGCGGAGCACCAGGTCGGCATGCCTCTTACTTGCCTTGATGTTCGCAAGTTTTTCCGTAATAACGGCTAGGGCCGTGTCAGTCCCTCTTTTCTTTCTGAAGCTGTGCTGTTGCACGTTATGCAGGTTGGCTTCGTCGAGAAAAGAGTTGGCCCTATTTTCCAATATCTTCTCGAAGACTTTGCCAGCAAATTCTAAGAGAGATATCGGTCGGAAGTTTGCAGGGCAGTCTGGGGGCTTTCCCGATTTGGGAAGGAAGATCATCTTGGCCACTTTCCACTGGTCGGGAAAATAGCCCGTGTTCAGAGCGGCATTCATGATGTTAAGAAGCCCACTCAGAACATTAGGCGGGGCCTTAATGAAATTCTCCCTGGTCAGCCCCGTGGTACCCGGTGCTCTTTGACGAAAGGATTTTAGTGCGACGGAGAGCTCTTGGGCAGTTATTTTACTCCCATAGCCCTCCATCGCTCTTTCCTGCGACACACAATGATGAGGAGAGGTTTTATGTATTTGTGTGTTTAACTGTTGGATAATGTCATTTTCGAAATCGATGTCATAATTATCGTTTTCTTCGGGGGTAATTTTAAAGATTGAGGACCAGAAAGTCCTAAAAATTTCCTCAATCTCTATAGTCTTGTCAATTTCTTTCTCGTCACGTTTGAGTACAATTTTCTTCTGTGGGGGTTGTCCTTTTAAACGTTTGTACGTCTGCCAAAAAGTCCGTGAGTCCCTCTCAATGTCAAGTCCTTCAATCAGTCTGTCCAATACCTGTATTTGTTGGTCTGTAATGAGTGTCTGGAGTTCGTCTTTTATCTGTCTTATTCGTCTATGGGCATTGTGATTGGGGCCTATCAGCGCTATTACATTGGACAGGTCTTTATACTCTTGGGCCAGGGCTTTCATGGGAGGGGTACAAATAGGAGCTGGAAGGGTTTTATATTTAATGCGGGGAATGCTATTTTTATCTGCTTTTATAAGGAGGTCAGTGATTTTATCCAGCTCTTCATCTATTTCTTCTAAATTGGCATCAATTAAAGGGTCTGGGGTATAATTTAGAAGATAATTTTTGTAGCTTTCCCAGTCCGCCTGCTTATAGCTTTTGCGTTCTGGGATTGTAATTTGAATAGGGTTTAAGCCAATTGTGATTTTAACTGCCTGGTGGTCGCTTGGAATAATGGGGCCTGGTTCAATGTAATAGTTGTATGGAAACCTGATACTGGATAAAACAATATCAGGCTTCGTTGCTGCATTACCTGTAATGAATGTCGGGAATTCTGGTCCGATTCTAGTCCCGTATTTTCTGTCAAGTAGGACTTCAATGTTTCTACCTGCATTGTTGTAGGGGGTATACCCTGATGCTGCACATCTTGCGTTCAGATCTCCAGCAAAGATTGCATTCTTCTTATGGCTGAAGACCTGTAGAAAGTTGTGCAGGGGTACATAGCCGCGTCTTGGGGGTTGGTACCCCGTGGCCACGACTAGACCCCCCAGGATAGTGCCTACCTCAATGGCAAGGAAAGATTCATCTAAGTCGGGTAGTCGTTTGTATTTTATACCTTTTTTGACGGCTATTGCGCAGCCGTCATACCGTTCCTGGCTGTGATTTTTGCTAATGACGTCGTATTGAAATATTTTTATCTCTTTATAAGCGGTCATTCCGTGTTCGTTAATGAGTATAATGTCAGGGTCACTTTGTCGCAGAATGTTGCCATAGATGGAACCTTTTCCGTCCCACCTATCGACATTCATCTGTATGATTGTTAGTCTGTTGGTCATTTTGAGTAATTTAGGTTCTTTTAGTGTGTGGAGTTAAAGTAGACGCTTATTCGCGATCTACTTTAGACCCATGTGGTGTACTGGGCGGGGTGCGCTCCCTGCCGTTTCTTTTCTTTCTGAAATCCGTGTCGGTGATCATGTAAAAACAGTCCATGGCCAGCTTAATCTTATTTTGTGAGAGAGCTTCCTCAACCTGTCGTTCTGGTACCTCATCAGAGCATTCCCATTTGTATCGCCCGGTCCTAAGACCTTCCGATACTTCACGGGAGTCCAATTCAGTTGGGAATGGGGCAGATTCAGGGGCGTACAATTTAAGGTTGAAGCCTCTGGAGTGGTATTTGAGTTGGTGCTCCCTTCTTCTAGATGAGGAGGTAGACCGTGGGCCACGAGTTTTGGAGATTTTTCTCGACCTGGGAGATCTGATCTCCTTGGGTCGGACTGCCTCCTTTGTTGGTGTGGGGGTGTGTGTTTTTGTTTTAACTGGTGAGGTTTTTTAGGGGGTGAGTGGCGCTTGTTTCGGTGTTTGTGTTACCTTAGGTTTGTTTAGTCGGGGGTCGCGTGAGATGGCTGTGTTTTGGGTTTGCACTTTCTGGCATGTTTCTTAGCATTGAGGAGCAACGGTTATTCGCATAACCTCCTCTGAAGGGGGGTTATCGGGGAACCACATCTCGGCAAGCCCGTTTTTTACGAGCATGCGGTTGACTTCGGTTACAAAGGTACCAGGGCTTGTAATGTTTTGTATGTGTGCATAATATATGCAGCACATAATTTTGGTGGAATGTTCGTTTTCGATGTGAAGGAATGTTCTTTAGTTATTTGACTCAGCGACGGCGGCTTTTGCTACTTTAGCGTAAGTAGAATTGGCTTTTTTCTCTTGCGTCTTACGTTGGAGTTTGCTCTGGTTGCTCATTTCTTGCTTTTTAATCGGACATGCCATGGACATGGTCCGGTGCGGGCCTGAACAATTAAGACATTTGATGGTGGTGTTTTGCACTCGCGCCAAAAATGGTCACGACCGGCGCAGATAGAACATAATTTGAGGTCTTTGTTTTCGGGACAGTTGGACATGGTGTGTTTGTTGTATTTGTAGCACCTGAAGCACATTTGCAAATCAACAAACTCCTCACGTTCCATTTGTTCCGGGCAAATTCTCACGTTGAACAGAAGCAGTCCATTATCTTTAGCCTTTTGAGCCATAGCCGTGTCTTCGAAAACAACCTTAAACACGTGCGTGTAAGATTTGAATTCAAATACCTCTGCTACCTTAGCCCATTCGTGGTTCGTCTAGATTTCCCGTTTGATATCGTCTGAAGAGTGGCTCCCAACCCAGGGGTCAAGGCGCCTGCAGATCAAACTACGGTGGGTCCGTATTTGTGGTGGTGTTTGTGGTTTCAAGTTGATTGTTTTGAGGCATTCAACAGCTTTCCCCGAGGTCAAGTCTTCACAGTCGGCCTCTTTCGCGCAGATCGCTGAGTAACCATTATTTAGGTCAACAAGTCGTACTAAGGCAATTCGTAGGGATCCGTACACTTTTTCAAAAACCTTTTCTCTGTCTGGTTTCGGGCCCTCCGGGAGGACCCGAAGAGTTATACGCAGGGTTTCTCTCATTTTGGTTGCATCATATGATGCGTAGTGGTTCGTATATGTGTAATATGTTCACTGTGTACACTTGGTGTTATGGAGAAGGAAAGGGGTGAGAGAGGAAAGAGGGTCAATGTCCAATGAAAAATTTTACTTTACCTCAAAAATACTTCCGATAGGCAAGCGGGTGGGCCAGGGGAGGCTCCGGTCTTCTCTTCCACGAAGGAGCGAAAAGTTTTCCCGAAACCGTCTTTCGAAGGAAGGTGGTCCAATGAATTCACGAAGTATCGAGCTACTATCAACAAGCTAAATCACTCTCTTCACTTTCTCACTAGAAAATTCACTTTTTAGAAATCCGTAAAATTTGCTGTACAAGCGGGAGTCAGACTAGCTCAGGCAAGCAAAGCAGCCATCTGCACTTTGATTGGGTATTTCGTTACAGTTTATGTTTGAAAAATCAGCCAACGTAACGCTAATTTCTGGTAGAATAAATTAAACAAATGTTCCTTTAAAATTCGTCTCAACGCTGATTGGTCAATTTGGTATTAGAGAATCAGCTAACGTAACGCCTATGATGGCGAGAATAAATTGAACATAAATTTGTTGTAAAAAATCTGTTTAACGCTGATTGGTTCATTTTGCACGACTTAAGTTTAGTAGAAAAAGTATATATAGAGGAGCATTTTGTCGGGGGGGGGCCACCCGGACTCATCTCATTCATCTTTCATCATTCACCCAAAGGCAAATCCCTTTTTACATCCAGGCGGCGGTTTTTTACGAGGGGGAGCCCTTTTCTCCCAATAAGAAAAAACCAAAAATTTTTAAAAGGAAAAATATACACAACCCACCCATAAACTGAAAACGTAATAGAGAGTTCCGAATTCAAGGTAAGCCAACTCACCCATAGAAAAGTGTGCGCCCCTTCTTCAAGGGGAGCCCACCCGTAATAATGGCGGCACAGGATGCGCCAATAGTCACGCTTAGGTGTATTGGCGGGCAGGCAAAACCGGACAAGGGTACGGTGTACAAGACCCTGTTCGGTAAGCTCAGCGTGGGCGTGCTAAGGCTAATCGACACTCCCGTCGGTTACGTCGCCGTGTGCGAGAAGGAAAAGGATATAGAAACGCTCACGAAGGAAGAAGCGATAAAGCACTTAATGGAGATAAACCTTCAACCAACCACGCCCCCCCAAATACAGGCGCACAGGAGCGTAGTGTGCAGAAGGCTAGGCCCGTGGGTAGGCCAGCACAAAAAAAGAGGAAATTAAGGAAGGGGTCGAGAAGAACCAAAACTGGGCAAAGGTGGCTGAGGTCATCAAATTCATAAACAAAAGAGACAATTCTGAATACGCCCACGTCTTCAAAGTTGTCTTCACAGACACGGAGATGGCGGCGAAGGCTAAGGAGAGAGGCTTACTTCTCTTCAACGCCGAGATCAGTGGAGAGCAGGTCGAACGCGAGGAATACATCCTCGTGCAGATCTGCTTCAACTGCTACCAACTAGAAAGCCACACGATTAAAGATTGTAAGGAGAAGGAGGCAACCTGCTCAAAGTGCAGTAAAAAAGGGCACGGCTGGCGCGAATGCCAGGCCAAGGAGGAGAAGTGCCCGAATTGTGGCCAAAGACATGGGGCGATGGCAATGTCATGTCCCCCCAAAAAGGAAATTATCCGGAAGAAGACGGAAGCGAAGAGGGCGGAAGGCATGAGGAAGGCAAACACCTCCTATGCCCAAGCAACAAGGACCACCACCTCTGCAAACACCCTGAACAGCCAGGTCCCCAAAACATTTGTCAAAGTTGACAAGGACGACAAGGATGCCACAAAAATCCTTACGTGCATCCTATATGCGCACGTGTGAAATCGGACCAGCCCAGGATGCTTTGCCAGGGAGGTCAACACGATGCTAAAAAACAACGGACTCGCGGAAATGTGGTTCCCGGAGAACCCCCCCTCAGGGGACGTCCTCCAAGTCCAAATTGGAAACCAAAGAGAGGCGCCCGCGACACCATTTCCACGGGAAACCGAGGTCAAAGAGAATAACTCCAGTGAGGCAAATAAGAAGAACGCCCCACCGAGGTCCCCAAACAAAGACCCACGCCTAGCTGCGATAAAAAAGAGGGAGGAAAGTGCAAAAAGGGCAGCCAGAAGACTCAAGCAGGCGGAAGGGAATATCCTAAGCTCGGCCTCTTCATCAGAGGACGAACGAGAGATCCCCCAACCCGCTAAAAACAGGAGTAGAAGTGTGAAGAAAGTCAGGGAATTTGATGGAGATGACCTCAACATCAAATTCTTCAGGACTGAAGACACTTCGTTCCCAAATAGCCACAAGGTGGGAGAGATCATTGAAGGGGTAAGAGCAGGACTACTAAAATGGTCCTATGATTCCCCAGTCCGTGAAGCACTGGTAGTAACGGCGCTCATGGAGGCTAGAATTAAAATATATAGGGACTCCTGCTTCGCCGTAAGCGTAGCAGAGTTCAAAAACATTTCGGAACGGGAAAATTATACACACCAAAAACCAATAGTCAAGACACAAACTAACACACACATACACAACAGCACATAAACATGGAAAACACGAACAACACACTAAAGATACTTACAATTAACGTCGACGGATGGGTAGGGAAACACATTCCTTACGGAAACATTTTCCGTAAAGTGGATCCCGACCTAATCCTCATCTCAGAACATGGCGTTGACACAAACGTCAACAACATAAGAATACCCAACTACACAATCTTTAGTAAAAAACACGCACAAGAACGGCATGATGGCGCTGCCATCGCGATACGAAACAACATTACATACAAAACACTTCCAGACCTAGACGAATCATTCGTGGCAATAGCAATACCTACCCTAGTTGGAGACCTGACCGTGGCGGCGGCCTATCAACCGCCGCGACGCGATTACCTCCCGATCCCTAATTTCTACAACCTCTTCGGGCGTGGGAAATTGACATTGCTTGGCGGTGACCTTAATGCCAGATGCCGTGCATCAGGCTACGGGAGAACCGATCCAAGGGAAAGAAACCTGGAGATGCTACTCGAAAGAGACAGACTCCAGAGGGCCGGGCCAGAGTTCCCGACCTTCATAACACAATGTTCAGCAACAAAGCCGGACATTGTGTTGACATCGAAAAACTTCCCCTTCAACATTGTCAATGAGCCCGGGCCAATGGTTCCGAGCGACCACATCCCGATTCTCACTACCATCTCGTTAGCACCAATACTCAAGCCCGTCACACTCAGGAAAAGTTACGCGAAAGCTGACTGGGAGCTATATAGAGAGATACTCAGTACATACCAGCCAACTGATCTGGGAGACGCTAATCTCAAAAAAATTGATGAGGAGATCAACAAGATCACCGATCTCCTCATTCAAGCCGACGAGAGATGTGTTCCCAGAATCTACTATAAGATGCTCCCACATCCTGTGTGGACGGACGAGATGAGAGAGATCGCCCGTGAACATAGAGCAATCTATGATGAGATCTGAAGGACAGGTACCAATAGGGAAAGGACGGCCAGAATGAGACACCTAAGCCTGAAAATGAAAAACATCTTACTAGAAAAACAGACGACGATATGGAATGACATCATCGGTAAGCTGGACAGGGAGAGTGATCCCGTAAAATTCTGGAATAACATCCGGAGACTTAGGGGATTACCTCCCAGACCCAGAACCAAAATCAAGGAAGGAGACAACATCATAGAGGATCCAGAGTCTCTCGAAAGAAGATTCAGATCACATTGGCAGACGATTTTCGCTATAACGCCAGAGGAGAACGACGACTTCGACCAGGATTTCGAAGACCAACTGTTCGACGACCTCGGCACAATGATACATTGAACCCACCCCCATCGGCAAGTGTCACAGGAAAGAGTGATGGCTGACCACGGAGGCCCGGTAACTGTAGAAGAGACCTTGAACACCATAAGGTCCTTCAAACAGAGGGCTCCAGGCTGGTCTGGAATTACGAAAAATAACCTCGTAAATGCCCCAAGGCAAATTATTCAGGGACTGGCAAACACGATGAATGCCGCCCTGAATACAGGCTACTTCCCGGGTGGATACAAGATGGCCAAAATCATCTTTATCCCAAAGGGAAACAAGCCTCGAGACCAGGTGGCAAGCTATCGCCCCATCTCTCTTCTTGAGATGCAGGGTAAAATCTTCGAAAAGATTTTAGCGAATAGGCTACAAGCTCAACTGAGCGAGTTAGAAGCGCACAACCCACAACAGCACGGGTTTCGCAAAAAAGGGGCAAAACACCGCCCTGGCGATCCTGACGTAAAAAGTAGCATACACCCAAGCGAACAGGTTCTATGTAGACATTGTGTTGAGGGACGTGCAGAAGGCCTTCGACAAAGTCTGGCTGAAAGGACTTCAATACAAGATCCTCAACCTCCAGCTAGACCCAATCCTGGAAAGGATCCTCTGTGACTTCATCATGGACAGAAGGGCATGTCTCATGATTGAAGGGCACAGATGTCCCGAATTCGAATTAAAGTCGGGCGTCCCTCAGGGTAGCTGCCTGAGTCCTCTGCTTTACTTGGTCTTCACCATCGACCTTCCAACTCCGGTGCACAGGGACACGATGTATCTGCAATACGCAGATGACGTCACACAAATTGTCCCGTGCCCGGAGAGGAAAGCAAGGGCGCAGGCGGACCGTACTATAGCGGAAGTCAACAACATCAGCCGATACGAGAGGCGATGGAAAATCAGGACCAACAGGGACAAGTTCAAAATTGTCCCGTTGAACCGCGAGTTGACATGGCCCATCATCATAGATGGGAGGAGATACGGCTACTCCGCCGAAGGCACTGTCCTGGGCCTTAAAATCACCGACCATGGATACTCGAGACACCACACGGAGAGGCGGAACCTGGCGAAGAGAGAAATCTCCAAGCTCTACAGGTTTAGAAATCTTAGCTCGGCTAACATCAGAAAGTTATATATGATGTATGCCCGGGCTATGCTGATCTACCCCGCAGTGGTGTCCCAAGCGGCTAACAAAACCTCTATGAAAAGGCTCCAGCGTATCCAGAACACTTCCTCTCTGCTTATTAATAAAGTAAGAAGGCGTGACCATGTCAGGCAAAGCGTCCTGCATCGGAGGAAACGCTTGGAGCCCATCAATGTTATCACCCAGAAACTGGGCAAGAAGATCTGGTCCACTTTAACGGACGATGTCATTCCAAACCTCCAGGGAGCAGGCGGCAGGCTAAATATACCTGTGTGGCTACGGGCGAAAGCCTCACGCAGAAGCCGGTTCCCGAGCACAAAACTTTGTACACGTAATAACATAACCCCGAAGTACACATAACACCGTCAAAACACAACACATTAAATCCATACATCCACACAAGAAAAATGTGACTACAAATACTACATTGTCGGCAAATAAGCTATCAAAGGCTTGAATGCTGAAAACCAACAAAAGTATTAAACTAAAATTAAACGACAGAGAAGAAGACACAAAAATACAGTAAGAAGAACACTACAAACAAACGAAAACATAAAGACAAAAAAAAATATTCAAATAAAGGAAAAAGTAACCAAAAATAAAGTGATGCCCTTCCTACTAGGGCACCTCATCCCCCCCCATCTTTAATTTTTTCACCCACTATATCTTCCACTATAACATCTCTTTTCAAAAATTGCGTGCATCATCAAGGGGGATGGACTGCTAAGAATTCTGTACGTAATATACGTTTCTCTCGGTACGTGACATTCAGCAAAGGAGGAAACCGTCAAGAAAATTTCGCCTGATGCCTCCTTAGATTTTCATTCAAAAGTGAATTTCTCATGTTTTTGCCCTTAACTCCTTAAAACGATTAAAGTGAATGTGGTACACTAACAAGTCCACACTCAGTGTTAGTGCCACGATAATTGCGCGGATTACGGCAAGTTCCGGACCTCAAATCTGCCCTTCAAAAGGTAAAGTTCTAAAGTGATTTTGGACTTTCGTTCCTTTTCTATCCCTTACACTTATCCTCTCCCACCATACACTTGGACATGACAACCATGACTATAAAATGACGGACGACGTTCTCAGGATTAGCCTGAAGACTCTCCCCGAAAGGATAAAACCTGAGCGGGAAAATGTCTTCTCCATTGTCTACGGGGAGCTGGATGTTGCCCTCGTTAGATTAATTGATACCCCTTTTGGGTATACAGCCATTTGCCAAAAGGAGACGGATGCAGAGCTCCTGGCCTCAGACAAGGGAGCCAAAGTTTTTGGCTCCATCAATTTAACCCTCAAAATACCCCCACTAATTCAAGCGCACCGCAGTGTCGTCTTCCGCCGGCTCGACTCCTGGGTGGGTAACCACTCCAGTGCGGAGATTTCAGAAGAAATCGAAAAAAATCACTCCTAGGCCAAGGCCTCAGAAGTGATTAAATTTAAAGACTACACACACGTCTTCAAAGTCGTGTTTACCGAAACCGGTATGGCCCAAAAGGCAAAAGAGGTGGGCCTCCTCCTGTTCCACGTGAGGATCTGCCCTGAGCAAGTGGAAAGGGGGAAGTTGCATTAATTGTAACGGCAACCACGCTGCCATGGCAATGTCATGCCCGGCTAAGAAAAATGCCATTAGGAAGCAGCAAATGGCGAAGAAAAATGAGGAAGAGGCTCGGGCGAACCTAACATATGCTAAAGTGGCGAAGGCCGCAGTAGGAGAGGCAGCATCGCAGCGCACCTACCTTAAGGTAGAAAGCGAGCAATCTACCAAGATCATGTGCTGCATCTACTACGCGCACATAGCCAACCTCACTAAGCCTGGATCATTCAAACAAGAGCTCAACCAAATGTTAAAGAACAACGGAATGGATGAGATGTGGTTCCCAGAGAACCCACGCTCGGAGGAAGTCCTCCGCATCCAGATGCAACCTCCAACAACGATTACCGCCGCTTAAAAATCAAAAAATCCTCCCGCCACCCCCAACCCAACCCAAGTAGCTCCCCTAAAGAACGCCCCCTCAAGCGCTCCCGCCAATACTGCTCCCGAAGTGGACTCACCAAAAGGAGCAAAACCCAAACATAGGCAATGTAGCCGCTCAAGAAAGTCACCTCTCCGCCAGAGGGGCAGATCCACTTCTTCATCAAAGGAATGCAAGCATGCCTACCTTGGGAAGAAGTTGAATCTAAAAGTTTTCGCTACATCTCACGTCCCATTCCCCCTTCACAGAACCGATAAAGACGTTAGTGATGGTATCACCACGGGGAGATACAAGTGGGAATTCTCCGAGGACCTTCCAGAGAAGGTTGTCGAAGAGGCCCTCATCCTCGGAATGGTGCGACTGGATCTGGACGCCTTTACAACAATCTCGAACGCTGAATTAAAAAAAAAGGAGATCCGGCAAGTGCCGATCTCCCCCTGCTAGCCCCTCCTCCCCTAAAAAAAACAAACACTTAAGAACGTTTAGACTGACTAACAACATGGACAGACTAAAAAAAGACTTAACTGTACTTCAAATGAACTCTGACGGATGGACCGACAAGCAAGCGACTTACGGTAACATCATAAGGAATTGTGACCCTGATATCGTTCTGATATCAGAACACGGTTTAGACACTACGCAACAGACGATTAAAATATTCAATTACTCCGTGACGACAAAAAACCATAGCCAGGGGCGTTTTGATGGCGCCGCCATCGCAGTCAAAAAAGGCATCCTCTTCAAGCTTCTCCCCTCTTTGGACGAATCCTATCTGGCTATCGAGGTCCAAACCACCCTGGGTCCACTTGTGGTGTCCACAGGGTACCAACCCCCAAGAAGAGACTATATCCCCATGCAAAACTTTCTCCAGCTGTGTGCACATGGGACAGCAGTCCTGTTTGGAGGGGACCTCAACGCCAGATGCCAGGAATCTGGTTATACCGGAAACCTAAATAAGAAGGGAAAGAACTTGAAGAACCTTATTGACAGAGGTATCGTTGACCGCATCGGGCCCGACTTCCCCACCTATGTCACCAAC
This sequence comes from Ceratothoa steindachneri, assembly GCA_963969495.1. Lineage (NCBI taxonomy): Eukaryota > Metazoa > Arthropoda > Malacostraca > Isopoda > Cymothoidae > Ceratothoa > Ceratothoa steindachneri. The sequence continues at coordinate 172,684,847 of OZ018320.1, read as the reverse complement.
TCCTTCGCAACCAAACCAGATATCGCCCTAACCAGCCCTCAATTCCCCTACAACTATTATATCCAGCCCGGACCTTTAATCCCCAGCGACCACGTCGCAACACTTATTTAAAATTTCTTCAAGCCCGATTCAAATACCTGTCAGGGAGCGTGAATGCTACTCTCGAGCAAACTGGGAAGAATACCATACTCTTCTCGGTGAATTCAGAGTGCAGCCCCTGGAAGAAGCCACCCTGGAGGAAATAGATCAAGAACTGGAAAGGTTGACGAAGGCAATGGTGGAGGCGGACCGTGCAGCGGTCCCAAAAACCTCGTACAAAACCCTACCGGCACCAATATGGACACAAGACCTCTGACTTATCTGACGAATACAAGAGACTTTTCGAAGATATCAGACTTAATAACACTGACAGAATAAAAAAACAGACCCCTACGAGCACTCAGGACTGAAAGGAGCAACAACAAGCGCTCTGGAATGACCTTGTCGACAAACTTGACAAAGAGGCGGACCCCCGAACATTCTGGAACTCGCTTGCCAGACTGAAGGGTAGGCCGCCGCAAAAAAACATTCTCCTCAGTAAAGATGACGGGACAAAAATGGACGTGACAGAGACGGAAGAGGAGTTCAGAAGCTACTGGAAGGATGTGTTCTCCATCACTCCAGAAGAAAACGAACTCTTCGACCTGGACTTCGAAGAAGAAATATATGACGAACTTAGACCCATAATCCACAGGACGTACCCCTTTAATAACACGACAGCTGACAGAGAAATGACTGGTTACAGAAGAAGAGTAACTATACAAGAACTTATGACGACATTACGTTCCTTCAGACAGAGAGCACCAGGAAAAAGAGGATTGACCAAACTCAACTGGCTGAACGCCTCTCTTAACATCTTAAAGGGGCTGGTCAATCTGATGAATGCGTGTCTGAACGTCGGCTACTTCCCGGATGAATGGAAGATCGCCAAAATGATCTTCATTCCAAAAGCCGGGAAGCCGCCCGACAGACCAGAAAACTTCAGACCCATCTCCCTCCTCGAAGTGGCTGGCAAGGTCTTTGAAAAGATCCTTGGTAGCCGCATCCAAAATTTTATGGAGGAAAACAACCTCCATAATCAACAACAACACGGATTTAGGAGAGGGAGAGGGACCGACACGGCTCTAGCGGTCATCACCGAATAACTGGCGAAGACTGCTAGCCAAAAAAGGTACGCAGACCTGGTGCTCAGAGACGTGAAAAAGGCGTTTGACAAGGTATGGAGAACTGGTCTGCAGTTCCAAAATACTGAGACTCGGACTAAACCCCAGACTAAAAAAAATTACTTGTGACTACGTGACAGACAGAAGAGCCTATTTGCAAATTTACGACCATACTGGACCAGACTTCGAACTGACTGCAGGTGTGTCGCAAGGCGGGTGCCTAAGCCCCATCCTCTACAACATATATACCCTCGACCTACCAGATCCGGTCAGGGGGGACACCCTGTATGTTCAGTTCGCGGACGACGTCTCTCAGATTGTGACTGCCCCGTTCAAAAATCCCGAGCTCATGGCGGAAATTACCGCCAGAGAAATCGACCATGTAAACAGGTTCGAAAGAAGATGGAAGATTGCCACGAACTCCCAAAAGTTCAGGGTTATTCCATTCTTCCGTGAGAGACGGGCGCATATCGAGACCGAAAACGCCCGGATCCCTTACAGCAACAACGGGATGGTACTTGGACTAAAAATAAGTTATAGGGGATACGGTGGCCACGTTGTTCGGGCAGCAGCGCGTGCGTGGGTAGAGCTTTCTAAGCTGTACAGGTTCAGGAACCTGAGCACAGCTAACAAAAAGAAAATCTACTTCGCGCTCGTAAGGTTGAAACTACTGTATCCACCTATACCTGTCAATGTTAGTTCCAAGAACCAAATGCGACTCCTTCAAAGAGTACAAAATAAGGCTGTACTCTTAATAACGAACACCAGAAGGAGAGAACGGAAGAGGCAGAGGGACCTTCACCAAGGCATCCAGTTGACTCCAATCAACATGGAGCTGCAAGGAAGGGCCCCTAAAATCTGGGAGAAAATCCCGAGACTACTGACGGACGAGTCTAGACAAAGACACATTGACATCCCGATACAAGACATCAACAGAAGAAAACTGGACTTTGTCAGCAGTAAGGTGCAGACAGAAAGACAAGAAGACGCAATCTACACGTAAAAACAAAATCACTGCACATAACGACACACACAAGGCTGAACAGAAGAAGAACACTAATGACATCTTAGCTACACCAAGAGAAACAAAGAAAACCATAGTATCAGCTTACAAAGGCTTGAATGCTATACTACTCATGATTAACTACTAATTACAAAATTACTATCAAACACTACATACTACAAGTTAAATGACTATTGACAACAAGAAACAAACCATAAACAAACAAAAAACGAACAACCAACAAACTAAAATGCTATGCAAATAGCAATACAACGTCGAAAGAACAAAAGATAAGCAGAGCTAACAGTACGAAGAATAACATCAATATTAGAGTAAATAAAGAGACTTATAACATCAACATCAATCCTAACAAAATGCCTGTGATTCCCTATCACCAGGGAATATTCTCCCCCTCCCTCTATCACTATTCTTTAATCAGGGTGATCTATCCCTACCTATTTATCTACCAACATTACATACATATATGCATACATGAGGGCAATAGCTGTCATATGTGTGTGTATGTATTTTTCTTTTCACTACTTCTTACATCCGAAGTCCGAAGGTGGGGGATAGACGTTATCCCTACACCACAGAGTGCAATGTACTCGGAATGAAGATTACTTTAACCGGGTACAAGAATCACGTCCAAGATAGAATCACCAAGGCCACTGCTGCAGTCAAAACTATATACATGTTAAGAAATCTTCGTGAAAGCAATAAGAAAAACATCTACAATGCACTTGTAAGATCGACGCTTACACTACGCTTCCGCCCTCTCATGTGTCTCTAAGACACAGAAGAGGAAACTACAAGTGGTGCAGAATAAATGTGTGTACCTAATTACAAGTACATACAGGCGACAGAGAAGACGCCAGGAAGAGCTGCACCTGGAGGCGGGGATAAGTCCCATTAACGTTGTCATAGAAGAACGGTCAAGGAATATGCAGGATCGGTTAATCGTGAATTGGACGATGATATCATCCAGAAGAGGCATAAGTCGCGCCAGATTTCCAAGCTCCGCTGGGCTTTTAGCTGGTAGAGCAGAAGTGTTGTTCTACGCGTGAAAATAAAAGAAGGGGGGGGAGGGTTCTAGGTAAAAAAAAAACCAGTCCAAGAAAAAGATTACCCAATTATGAAACCTCACCGATTTCTACAAGAATTCACCGATGAAGACCCCAAAATACCGAAGAAAACATCCAAGAAAAAACAAAAGACACAATTTATACTCGCTACATGATATACAAAAAACAAAGACACTAAGCAAAATACTAAAGTGATTAAAGTAATTTTTTACCACAACAGCAAATGCGCATATCATACTCAAGACCATAAATTGTTTTTTGAAGGCAAATGGCTTGAACGCCATATTATATAAACTAATTCAAAGATAACAAAGGAACCACAAAACCAAAAATACTTAAAAGCGATAGCCCTGATAACCAGGCTCTTAGCATCTCTTTGCGCCCTACCACACTTCTTTCTCTTTTCACTACTTGTCTATTTTCCGCTATCTGTCCCCACACCCTTTCTTTATCCCCTACCCACACCTACTTTCTTACATCAAATTGTAATTGTAATTGCTGTAGAGTTATTTCCTGTTCGCCACTTGAATATACGTTTACGCTCTCGCCTAATAAAGAAGTTGAATCCTGCTCCAAATTTCCTTTATCTTTAAAAGAACCAACGATCACCTGACTACCCAGCCTACCAAACTACAAAAGAGAAATCTTCCAGAGCCCATAGGCCTACGGCGATGATCTTGTCAGTGAAAAACTCAACGGCCTCTTGTACCGACTTAAACTCCTCGAATGGGATAGAGAAATCGGTCATTTCCTGAAATGCGGACCACCGCACCCGCGCTAAGCACCACCGGGGCTGGCTCTCAGGGGGCAGAGGCCCAGAAAATATTTGAATGGGAAAGTGATCACTACCATGGAGGTCATCGACTACGCGCCACTCAAAATAAGGCTGTGCATCCGGAGAGTACAAAGATAGATCGAGAGATGAAAATGAAGCGGTTCTTGGACAGTAATGCGAAAACTCATCCACATTTAGGACACCTAGTTAGTTAGTTGGTCAACGCCAATCCTTCTATGATACGGGGGGGGATCCCCTACCGGATAATGAAATCCATATAAGGTCAGTATGACAATCGCTGGTCGGCCCGAGGGTCCCAAGGGCTGGTCCTCTTTGGGGAAGAGGTGCCAGGAAGGTTTATGACACCAAACAACGCTCAGGTGGAGGCCTTCGTCACCTCGAGGGAGAGGGACCTGTTCTTCGTCAGAATTACGTGGATATAGATACCCATCGGCAGGATTCCTTGAAACAGAGTGTGTGTGTGTGTTTTGCTGTGACGCGAGAGAAGAAAGAAAGCAGTGTTGTGATTGGCTATGTGAGAGGTGTAAGATCTACCCACTCGAAAACGGAGTGAGCACACGCGAGCTCGTCAATCAGGTAGGCAAGGACGCGACCTCTAAGATCGATTTAGTAGTCTCCCAAGAGAGGGTGTCCACCCTTTCGGCTTCCCAAGACAGAGAAAGAGCTTCGGTAACTGTGCCACGATGCGGCGGAAGTCCCCCGCATAGAAGTCGGTTGGCGGTGGAATGTACGCAGAATTAACAGTATACGTCCTATCCAGGTGCAGCTGCACAGCTACTCCCTGAAAGGAAGTATTCAAAGCAAGGAGAAGAAAGGAGAAATCATGCCAAGTGCAAATGGTGCATTCTACTGCCCGGCCTCCATTCCGTGGATGTGGAGTTGCAAAACGCTTATACCCCGGGAGGGTAGGCAGGGGGCACGCGCTCAGCATTGTCTGCTGCAAAATGATAGCCAAGGAAAAACATGATGAGACGAGCCTCCGCAGCTCCTCTCAGTTGGCCCGGAGTCCGCAGCAATTCCATTTGAGGAATATGCCCTCCAGGCCTAGCTCAGAGGATATGCGGAGGCCCTCTTCGAAGAGAAGACCCTCACGGGAATGACTGTACACTTCTTCCAGGCGGGTGCGGTCCAGAAAATGATATTTGAATAGGAAACTGATCACTACCATGGAGGCCATCGACCACCTCCAACCCAAAATAAAGCTTGACCTGAGCCTTAGGATTGCTTGTGTGTTCTCTCTCACAGGGGGTGGCTACCGTTCAAATCCCTGAGCAGCAGAAAAGGTCTCAGCAACGGTGCCACGACGTGGCGGAAGTCTACTGACGGTGTAATATATGCATAAATAACAGTATACATGATATCCAAGTGTAGCTGAACTGCCTAAAAGGAAGTATGTATAGCAAATAGAAAAAAATAAACATCATACCGGGTGTAAATGGTGCATCGTGGTGGTGGTGTTGTTGCAAAACCCTTAAACCCTGGGGGGGTGAGCAGGGGTAATGTACCTAGCATGCTCCTTCAGAAAGGTAAATAACAGGACGGGAGAAGACGAGCCTCCGCAAATTCTCCGGGTTGGTCCGGAGTCTGCGGCAATTCCACTGAAAGAATATGGCATACAGGCATATCTCGCCGGAGATACAGGGCCCCTCTTTGAAAAGAAGACCCTCACACGAATGGCAATACGCTTCCCGGAGGAAGAACTCTGAGCTCTGTTGGCCGGACAATGCGCTGAAGGCGCTGTTGCCTTCGAGAACTTATCGGGGATGGTTGACCTGCCATGAGAGGATTTCCTTACCTCCACCTCGAAACCTTAGGCGGGGATCCTTCCTTTGGAGTATCCACCGTCTTCGAGTCACCCAACCTAGCACTAGGTGTAGACGTAGGAGCTGAAGCAGCTATAGGAACCCCAGAAGACGGCCTTACGACGAACTTCAGATGTGTTGTCTCCTGTGAGTGCAACGACTCTTTGGAGGCGCGTGGCCGTTTTGCTTTACAGGAAATGGTCACGCTGTGGGAAGGATGGGAGCTTTGGTTTTAGTCGGGGCTGGATGTGGAACCTTTATGCCGCCAATTGTACCAGAGGAGCGACTGGGGTAGGTAGAACCGGAAGAAGGATTCCGAATGGGCGCCAGGAGCAGAGGGTGTCTTTCTTAACATTGAGGCATAAGACGAGATGTCTTATGCCTCAATGTTAAGGCAGCACCGGGCCCACCAGGACTAAGTCCTTACCCTCGCGAAATGAGAGACAATCCTGGGACCTAAATGGCCAGGATTTCCTTCTCAAGAGATACGCACCACATTGCCTCGAAGCAGCGGGATGCGGCTCTCCGAAATTGACACACTTGGCCTTATCATCTGAGGCCTTGGAGAAACTTACACAGCCTTTGGGTAAACTCGACTTTTCACGTCGACAGGAGCGAATCATGTTGCCGAAGCGGTGGCAGTAGTAGCATTTCCGCAGCAGTAGCACGTATGCCTTCAGGTGGTAGCGATACCAGCAGGCACCTACCGACTCTAGGAACTTTTCAAAGTCGAACGTGACGAAGAGTTAAGGGGTGGGTTTGGAGGTTCCTCCCTGTTTTCTCATCACACGTTCGACCTTGACCGCCCCTTGGTCCGCTAGCTCTAATGTGATGTCTTCTATATGTTAGTCCACGAATTCCCTTGCATAAACTACTCCTTTTATTAAGTTCAAGGTAGAGTGCGGCTTTACACTCGTCGGCCTGCCATCAAGTGCCCGAGGGATCCAACGCATTAAGAACCCCGTCTGAGAAATGGGTCACCTTCGGCTCCCTACCAATCAGGATAGCTAGTGCTCTTCTCTGATGGAACATGGTGCCCTTGTCCAACATGCTGCTATCTGTGGAGCAAATAACTAGAAAGCGTTTGAAGCCAGTGGACTCGAATTCGCCTGATAGTCTCTGAATGAGGGGCTGCAACGTAATCGAGGCTTCACTCTGCGCACTTGCGATTTTGGTCTTTGTCAGGGACTCCCCACCCGAGAGAGCACCGGGGCCGAACGTCCCGATCTTGCCTTGCTCGCTTACCGAAACGGTAGCGGACACGCCGTTTCCGGTGCCCCCGCGGAGGGAGAGGAGACCGGAGTCTTTTTATTCTTTTTCTCGTTTGTTTTCTTTTTAGGAGGAGGGTGGGGAAAGAACCCACTTCTCTCTACCGCCAGAAGGAGCCCTTAAGTCAGATGGACCGGCCTCAGCAAGATCTTTCTCTGAAGAAGAGAAGCTCTTGGCTGTCAAAGGGGCACCAGCTGGGGGAGGAGTTCCCTTCTCTCCTTGTGAATCTTCGAGGGCCCGAGCCATGTGAGGCAAAGCTTGCACAGGGGCAGGCCCGGGTTCTGTGCTTGGCACTGAGCCCTGTTTAGACCCCATTTATGGGGCTGGGTCACTTCAGGTATCATGTCCATCTCAGGGGTGCTTCTATGTGCCTCCCACCCCCTCAAGACATCACTGATCCCATTCGAGGTACCTTTTGCTTCGTCTTGAACCGATAAACCGGCATCTATCAGGGAAGAAAGGGGGGGAGGGAGGTACGCCGGCCCCCATTTAAACTCAGAATACACTAGTGCAGGATATTAGGGGGCACGGACCGACGAGCCCAGCCATCCCTTGCCCCTCTAAGGCGGTTGGCCCTATCAAGGAGCAGTCAATATTGTGCCGCCTGAGTGCTTTCTTGGCAGTCCCCTGTGAAAGCAAAGGAGGGGCTGCCACTGGAAAGGGTACCTCCAGAGAAGGGGGTGAGGTGGAGTCCATCACATCCGTAGGCCTAGGAGAGGAGTAAGCCTCCTCACCGGTAGAAGAAATTTAGAGGCTCCACTAAGAAAGCATAGGAAGAAGGACCTCCTTTTATGTCGTGGAGCTGTCCGAGAGTGGCTCCGACGGTGGTAAAGGGAAAGTGGAGAGTTTTGTTTTTTTTAAGTTTCATCATTGGGCACGGGGTGACCTTATTAAATTCACGGGACGCAAAGCGCTCTGCGAGGAGTGAATAGGGGGCCGGCAAAGACAGCTGCCGCCATTTGAGACTACTCTTCCCGCCCAGTGGCCAGGCAGCCAATCGGCATGGCGGCTCCATCTTGGGCTGGGCGTAAAATTGATAGACTGGGAAAGGGGAGAGAAAAGGTATGTGAAGAAGGTGAGGGTGGGGTGAAGCAGATTGTTAAAAACCCATCACCCCAAACCGGAGCTCAGTGAAGAGGGGGCGTTGCCTGCTCTCTTGGCAGTCTCCTGTGAAAGTAAAGGAGGGACTGCAGCTGCAAATGAGATACAGTCGCCTTCAGAGAAGGGGATGAGAGGGAGTCCATTTGTAGGCCTAGGAAGGGAGTAAGCCTCTTCTCCGGTAAGAGGGTTGAATGAGCCCCTGAGAAATCATAAGGGGGGCGGCTCCTTTTTTTGATGTGGAGCTGTCCGTGAGCAGCTCCGATGATGGTAAAGGGGAAAAAGAGAGTTTTTATAAAAAAAAATAAAGATTTCACCACCCCTGTCTGACACAGCCAACACTGACTCCAACAAGGGAGCGGCACTACTGGGCGTCTTTGATTGGCCCCAGCCGCTATTACTGGGCGGGGTGGTATACGCCTTCTCCGCCACTCCTTGGGTAAAACCGGTCTAAATGCTACCCGTGGTGTGGTGGGCAGGGTGATATGGCGGATCCAGCTTGATGACCGGCTTCTGAGCGATTAGGGTCACCACGCCTAACATCTTGTCGCTATGAGTATTCGGTCCCGTGATCCAGATGAGCGCCGGGTCGTGATAGAGGTGTTCCATGGGCAGGGGGAAAAGGTGCCAACAAAAGGGGAAGAGAAAAGATGATTGGAAAGGGACGACAGAGGCAAGATGAGGGAGAGATGGCACAGGAGATGGAGATTAGGGGTTAGCGAAGGAAGGAAGTGTGGCTAAACTGGGGCCAGACGGGGCGCCGTGTCTGATCAGTACGGCGGTCAAAGAAACATCGCCTTGCCCCTTACTGGTAAGGAGCACTTATTGCAACTAGCTTGACCGTCAATATAGAAGCAGCGACTGGTAGAGCCCTTCCGACTTAAAACAGAGAGGATACTGTGTGACACGAAGTGTGCTCCAAAAAGATCGAACTGAATACTCCCAGAGTTGTAGAATCTTGGGCAGCAGAAGCTGGGTGACAAATAGTAAGAAGTGGTACCTTCCTGGGTCGTGTCCTGGGCAGAACAAGAGGCGCCACTTGCCAGAGAGCTACACCGAGCTCTCGAAGGAGTTTCCTAGTCCTAAACCCAAAATGCTTCGGGTATGACTGGCGTCTTTCGGCGGTATAGGCACTGCCGAGATTGGCCGCGAAGCCCAAAATGTCATTTAAATATGACACTTTTCTTTTAAATGATCAGGCTATATGAAGTTAAAAAATAAAAATATGCATTTTAACTTCCATATTCTTAATATTATATAACCAATTTACATATTTCCATAGCTAAATAAGCTTAGTTTGATTACCATCAGGCTGTTTATCTTTGAACTCTCTCCATTCGATAGACTGATTTATTTTATTTGCACCAGCGAAATATATAGGGAATAAAAGTTACCCTTATGTCTGCAAGGTTTGACCCCCTCTGAAATAGAGGATTATAGTAAAGTATCATACTTTTATCTCCAGTCACAAGAGATTACAAACACCCCTTTAATTACCCCGACAGAGATCCAAAAACTAGCTGAATTTTCTGTCTTTTAGCAACGATTACAATTAACTTGAACTAAGGTAATTGTGATGAGTGTTATGGAAGAGTTCTCTTTCCATAGGAAACATCTTTACACCAATTTTTGCGGTGGTGAGGAAGAAGAGTTGCTGAAACCTTGTCGATTTCGTTTCGGGTTTTTTTTAACTGCCTTTTAATAGAAACTTTATCGCTGTTTTGTGTTCAATTGTAAACATTTTCGATTGGAGGCGACCACAACTAATTATTACGAGTCACATTGAAGAAACAATCACTTAAATCACCATGACTGCAGAGCCCATAAATGCTATAACTAAGCAAGCTTACACTCCCAGAGCTCTTGCTAGTCGAGTGGAGTGGATAGGGCGTTGGTCTGCCAACGTCGCGGTACTAGGTTCGATCCCGGCAAGAAGAGATCTGGTTACCGATTGGTGGACGCGCTGTGCTCACCCCTGTACTGGATGGGTAGATCTTCTTACACTTCTCATCACACACATAGCCAATTACAACACTGCTTTCTTTCATCTCCAGTCTTCGCAGCACAACACACACACTCTCTGTTCCAAGGAATCCTGGCGATGAGTATCTATATCCACATACCTGTGACACGGAACAGGTCCCTCTGCCCGGGTCGACGAAGGTTCTACCTGAACGTTGTTTACCGTCAAAAACATAATACTTCCTGGCACCTCTCCCCAAAGAGAAACGTCCCCTGGTGCCTTCAGGCTCACCAGCGATTGTCATACTGACCTTTATGTTTATTTCATTATCCGGTCTGGATCCGCCTGGATAAAGGCAGGTTGGCGAACTACTACCACTACACGTCATTCCAGTTCAACCCTACGCTGTCGGGAACTTTTGGACCCTCGCAACATGTCTAGTCTATAGGAACAATACGCAACTCTCCCAAATCTAGCCCTGCCTTTTGTGGGGGCTCTTTCATCAATGGAGGCAGTAACGCAAAGTAGCGATAAAAAAGAGTAAACGATTAGACATGGGAGTATAAAAGGCGGAGGCAGGGATCACAGCTCCCCCCCCTACATACTGTGTGAGGGGAGGAGGGGGACATTATTGTAAATATTAATAACATCACCAGCATTAATAACACTGAATATTCATCAGCGTCGTAAGATATTTCTCGACTCCCAGCCAGACTACAGGATGTATAAGTCACCCGTGTCAATAATGATACGGCATTTCTATGCGACGGGGCTTTCAGGTGGATTGCGAGACTCGCAGTCAGTCGAGGGAAATTGTTTGTGGCGGAAACTACAGAACACGTAGAATTTACTTAGAGCAATCTGTTAATTTGACTAGATTCATTTTAAGGACGGAGGGTAAGTGTCTCCTTAGTCTATCATAAATGATTCGTGAATAATTTTTCTGGTTTAAACTAAACCTTATTTCTTTATTGTTTTACATCCATCACAGCCGGTATTGCTAGTAAAAAAAACAACCATACAACGCCTCTCTCTACGCTAGGACATGTTTACCATTCACGAGTCTGGTTTAAACTAAACCTTATTTTTTTATTGTTTTGCATCCATCACAGCAGGTATTGCTAGTAAAAAAAAAAACAATTATACAACGCCTCTCTCTACGCTAGGACATGTTTACCATTCACGAGACTAGTCGTGTTCTACAGAAAAAAAAATATAGGCTAGGTTAGTTACCGGTCAAGTGGAATTCCGCTATCACTTACCTTTCCCACATTTCCCGAAACATTATAGATGAGCGATATCACACATGCTACTTCCATCATCTGCTTACGTGTTTAGCTGTCCGTTACAAATATGAGCACGGAGAGAATAATGACGTTTACACTTGCCAAATCTCGCCATAATAAATAATTTACTAGGGCTCAACGCCAACGATCTGCAGTCGTCTTGAGCCTTTTATTTCTCAGTAGGGCATACAGTTTAGCTTGGTATCGCATGGTTTTTTAAAGGGTGAAGTAGTTCCAAATCAGGGCTCCACCCTGCGACAACCCCCTCCCCCTCTACACACACACAATGCGGTCTAACTTCGCTGTAATCCGAAGCGGTATTTCCACTATCCTAGAATGAATAAACAAGCGACTGGACTTTTTAGTGCATGTGCGTGTGATGCGAAAACCAACAAAGATATGCGTCAGAAAGTTTATTAAATGATGTTCGTAAAGAAAGTGAAGTTAATGGAAGTGAAAATCTTTTGAAGAAACAGCTTGGGTAGCCAAAAGGCGAGACTATTTGGGTATTTGAGGGTATATTCCTATAAGTCCGCGCAAAAGTAAAAACCTCAAATATATTTAGGATTTTTTTAAAGATGAGGCATCCCAATAAAAAAAGGAAGCCTCATCTTTACCACGTGGATTTTGGGATGCCTCACTTTTTATAAGGCAAATAAAATACAAACTGATTGGCAACCTACATATATATTATAAAAATATTAAAAGATGTATAATTAAAAAAAGTGAATTTAGACAGTTTACCTTCAACACAAAAGTGTCTATTACGGGATGAACTGAATTGCAAATCGTGTGATGTTATGATGCATTGGAATAAAAAAAAAAGCGTCCAAAATAGATAAAATGTGTCTGGAAATGCCAACATAAACTGTGTAAGAAGTACAAGCATGACGAATCAATTCCGAAGTGATTCCCTCCTTTATAAATCAAAGATTTCCTTAGAAGTAGTGAATTAGTGCATATTTCTAGAGTGACAGCAATAGATATGTACACTTTCTTTCGCTAAATTTGCACGAAACATTTTGAGAACAACTCTATTGAACTTAGCGGACCAGGTAAAATAGTGAAAATAGATGAAAGTTGTGTATTCTACAGGCAAAAACACTATAAGGGTTGCGCAACCCAAACCCCTTTGTGGGTATTTGTCCTTGTTGATACATCAGCTGTTCTAGCCATAGGGTATATGGAGATTGTAGATTCACGCAATGCAGGTACATTATTGCCTATAATTGCTAAAGTTGTAATCCCTGGAACAACAATTCACAGTGACCAGTGGGAAGCTTATTGCCAAATCCAAAGGGATCTTGGATATGCAGATCATACGGTCAATCACTCTTTACATTTTGTTGACCCTGCAAGTGGTATTCGCACTCAAGCTAGAGGAAGATATTGGAACAAACACAAACTTAGAATGAAACGAAGGGTTGGCTGTAAACGGGAATATACATTCTTCAGGTGTCTTTCTGTCGTCTTCGAATTGGACACACTCGCGGTAAGCCTCTTGATGTGGCGCTCCTCAATTTTTGTGACCTAATTTCTAGCTAGTTACCTTTTTAATTACAATTTTTCTGATTTCAATAAACCGTTTCTTTGAAATTCAATTTTTAAAAACCCAGTTTAGTGGGGGCCTTTACTATATTTTAGGGATGCCTCATCTCTAAAACATCCTATATTTATATCATTTAATAGATAATTCAATAGAAATAAATATTATGAGCCACATTAAAAAATACCAATATATATATATATATATATATATATATATATATATATATATATATATATATATATATATATATATATATATCGGTGTATGTTGGGAGCAGCTTCTCATCTATACATAATTTGTTAAAGACCAGGTTGTATTTTGTTTAATCAATTTTATTTTGGAACGTTCCAACTAGCGAATGCAGTTTTTTGTATCTGGTTGGAGATTAAAGATCAGTTGAGGAAGATCCATTTTATTTTTTACAACTAATTTGAGTTTTGGCTGTGAGCTTTCGCCTTTCTTAAGGCATCTTCAGACGGAAGTCTTCGTTATTGTTTAGGCTGCGTTTATTTTGTGTTTCCTTCGGTTTTGCCTCCTTTACCGTTGAGGTAGCTCATTGCTGGTCGTGAGCAACGAACAATGAAATTGAATCTTGAAAGAGAAAGATACAATAAGAGGGGGGCGAGTTTGGAAGAGAGGGTGGAGGGTAATAGTGAGAAAAGGAAGGAAGTGGTAGTCAGATATGCATGTGTGTGGGTGCCCGGTGAACGGGCCATCTCCATTTGTTATTTTCATTATTTTTTCGTATTTGTTAATGTTGTCCCATTTCGGGATCTTTTTATTTTTTGTATTTGTTATTGACATACTAATTTGTCCCATTTTGGGATCTTTTTATATATATTATTATTTCGCATTTTTTTCTTTCCTTTTAGTTGTACTTTGGTCGAGGTTCCGTTGTTCTGGTGCTGGAGAGGTATCTTTTGTATACACCTCCCTCTACCTCTGGGTCTAGAGGCGCTACAGTCTCCATAGGGAGAATAGCCTCTAGTCTTGCCGAGATGCCTCGACCTTTTTTATAGAGGTATGTGTTTAGTGGTTCAAGACCTGTTTCTTCATGGAGGCTTCTCGAGGTCCGATACTCATACCACTTAGCGTTGGTAATAAACCAGAGCCCTCGATTTTGCACTCTCTGGAGTCTTGTCATATTTTTCCTTGACGCCGCGTTGAGCGGAATAGCAGGGTACACCAGTTTCGAACTGACTAGACTGGTGTAAAACTTCTTTTTATTGGTTGTGCTGAGGTTTCTGAATCGGAGGAGTTTGTCGAGTTCAGTTTTGGCGTATCCAATCCTGGAGATGACGTGTCTGTTTATGCCAGTACTGGCAAGTTTGTAGCCGAAGACTGACACGTGCGGTGAGTAGTCGATTTCAGAGTTTTCTAGATTGAGAGGGGCGGAACGACGTATCCCTATTGCGGTTGCTGAGAGAATTTTGATTCGTTGGTCTGTATTTTCCAGCGTTTCTCGAACCTGGAGATTCTTTCAGCATCTGCTGCCGTGGCTCTGGCCTTCATCCTCGCAGAATTTGTTCTCCAAACCACAACTTGGTTAATAACGTCCGCATATTGGATGTTGAGAGTTCTCCCATCAGTTGGTTTGGAGACGTCTCTCTTAAAGATGGTGTAGAAAGTGGGGCTGAAGCATCCTCCCTGAGGGACGTAGGACAGGAGCTCGAAGGCTTCTCCTGTATACTTCTCGAAGGCAATGACAGCTTGCCTGTTGGTCAAGTAGCTACAGAGGATCTTTTCTAAGTGGGAGGTGAGTCTTAGTCGCGAGATATTGTACTTCAGGCCGTCGATCCAAACTTTGTCGAATGCTTTCTTTACGTCTCTACAAACAACGTCGATCCATCACCCCCTGGCCCGCCCTGCCGCTGCGTGTTGAAGCATGTGGGCTATGGCTGTTTCCGTGCTTCGGTGTCTTCTGAATCCGTGCTGTTCCTCGTTCAACAGAGAGTGTTCTGACAGGTGTTTTGATAGTCTGCTGTTGAGAATTTTCTTAAAAACCTTCCCAATGGTTTCTAGCAATGAGATAGGACTGAAATTCATGATATGGTTCGCTGGCTTCCCAGTCTTCGGGATACAAGTCATTTTCGAGGTTTTCAGGCCATCTGGAAAATATCCCATTGCTAGGGACGAATTGAGCAGGTTCAACAGCCTAGTCCGAAATCTTTCGGGTGCCTCCTTCAGGTGCCTGATGGTGATTTGGCTGAGGCCTCGGGCTTTAGGCTTAAATGAAGAGATTGTTTCCCGCAATTCCGCAATGGTGATGGGGTTCCCCTCTTGAGAGTTGCCATGTAGACGCTGGAGGTACGAGGTTCCATAAGGGTCGAACCTGCCCTCTCTCATCTCCATGTACTCGAGAACCTGATCCTCGAAGACTAGGTCAAGATTTTCCTCCTTTTCATCAGAGATTTTGAAAACGTTTTTTCCAGACTCCACGGAACAGCATCTCTTTCTTTTTGGGAGTGGTCGCCCTGATACCTCCGTGCGAAATTGCAGTTGGGCCATTGGAACGGGAGTTCCACTTTAGTCTGTTGACTGTTTCCCAGAAAGATTTCGGATTCCTGTCAGTGTCTAAATTTTTAATTAGACGGTTCCACTTTTCACTCAGTTCGTGCGCCAGCGTAGTGTTCAGCTGCTCTTTGAGGTGCTGAACGAGTCGGAAATCCATGAGCCTGGTGTAGCCCATGTCGAAGATGTGGTTGTAGACATCAGCGAAGCGCTGTTGAGCACCCCTCTCTCTTTTGTAGGGGTTGTTGGCAGTGTGATAGTGAGAGGTTGTCGGGATAGCTATCGCGTTTGCGTTTGAAATGCAGGCATTAATAGCAGTAAGCTCATCGTCGAAGTCTACCTCGGATGCACCGTCCAGGTGAGGGAGGTCCAATGGGAACGCCCTCCTGTATGCTTCCCAGTTGGTCTTCGAGAAGTCTTTCTCTGGAGCAACAGGAACTGGAATAGGAGCAGCTGCTATGGTGATTAACATGGGAATGTGATCGCTAGGTGCCAGCGGTCCTGAACTGGCGAGCTGGTGGGAGGGGAAGCCGGGATTCGTGAGAACTACATCAGGCTTGGTGGCCGACCCTGGATACAAAAATGTAGGGAAGTCCGGCCCGATGCACTCAGCGATATCCCGTCCTAGCAAGAGGTCAAGATTCCTGCCTCTTGCGTTTGTCCTTGCATAGCCCGTTGCTCTGTTCCTGGCGTTCATGTCCCTGGCGAGCAACACTGGGTGTTCTTTCCTGAAAAAGGTATACATGTCGTGGTAGGGAAAGTATGAATGGCGGGGAGGCTGGTAGCCCGCGCCGAATTCGATGTCACCCAGAGAGCACCTAAGTATGATCGATAGAAACGATTCGTCCATTGAATTCCCTGGTCTGTATTGCAGATCTTTCTTGACTGCTATTATAGTTCTGTCGAACCTCTCTCCTGTGACGTTCCTTTAGAGAACGTTGTATCCGAAGATCTTCTGCTTGTCGTCGTCCCTGATTCCAGTTTCTGACAACAGAAGAATGTCCGGATCCAGTTCTCGAGAGACGTTGTACAGCTGTTGTTTTTTCACCTGAAACCCATGCACTTTGTCTGCTAGAATAGTTAGCCTATTTCTAGTTGCCATCGTGTGTCTGAGCTGCTTGAGAGCTTTTGGTTGTTGGGTCTGCCCGATCGTAGCTTTTTGAAGAAAGATGGCTCGTAGTGTTTGAAATTAATTCCTTTACAGGGAAGTCTATTTAATCCCCTGTAAAGAAATTAACTGCCTTTTATTTTAAATGGGCGAAACAGGAAGAAATCTGGATAAGAGAATGTACGAACACAGAAGAGACATTAGACGGAAAAACACAGCCTCTAGTCTTCACACAAACTAATAACGTTAATCACCCGATAGATTTCCACCATGCCAAACTAATCTAGCCGTATAAGGACTTCCGCAAAAAAAAAGGTAATTGATTCCACCCTTATAGATGAAATCCCCAACTTTAACCTTTTGGATGGGCAATTTAAATGCAGAAAAATGAGACTTTTGTGGTAAGAGGAGTGTGTGTGTTTATGCACTCATATGCGATCATCATAGAACTATTCGTTGTTCTGCGCAGAAATATGTAGATATAAATCAGTAACGCCAGTACTCTATGTTGATGTATGAGGATATTATATATATATATATATATATATATATATATATATATATATATATATATATATATCCTTAATGAACTTAAATTCACACACCTGATTAGGAACTACAATCGGATCTCTGTAAACTATATATATATATATATATATATATCCTTAATGAACTTAAATTCACACACCTGATTAGGAACTACAATCGGATCTCTGTAAACTATATATATATATATATATATATATATATATATATATATATATATATATATATATATATATATATATATATATATATATATCCTTAATGAACTTAAATTCACACACCTGATTAGGAACTACAATCGGATCTCTGTAAACTATATATATATATATATATATATATATATATATATATATATATATATATATATATATATATATATATATATATATATTCACCATGAATGAGAATACATAGAATGCGGAGAAATTCATCTTCATTTATTGGGGATAAATAACGTTTCGAGCTGTCCGCTCATTTTCGGGCTCTATGATATAAAGGAATACATAATTTACAATGAATTATCAAAAGAATTGTCTAGAAATTAGAATATTAAGAGTGTTGACAAATATTTAGAAAAAAGAGAGACTATTTTCCTATAATGCAAAACCTAAGAAGATACATAATTTATAATGAGTTAGGATATTAAAAATCCTAGAAGAATACAAGGAAGAACCATCAAAACACTCACCATCGTTGGTCTGACTCCAGAGAGTAGTAAATAGCCTTATTTGTAAATTTTTAAATTCCCAATATTTACCTTCAAATCCTTCCTTCGATGTTCCTAAAGACTCAAAATATTTTATTCTTCCCGAATTAGGTCCCCTTAATAGAGAACTCAGAAGAAAGTTTTCTACATTATTTAAAGCTATTTTTACCATATAAATTTCAAATTAGTATTTATTAACAAACTCAATGTTGGTAGTTGGTTCAGTCAAAAGGACAAACCTCCTCTAGGGATGCGCAGTCGTGTTGTTTACGAATTCACTTGTCCTCGGTGTCTCCAAGGAAGATACATAGGCAGCACGATTCGCTCCCTGAGAGCAAGGTTCTCCTCACACATGGGCATCAGCGCCCGTACTGAAAAACCACTTAATCCTAAAGAACCATCCGCTATCAGAGCACATGCAATCAAATGCAACGCGGATATAACTTTAGATAATTTTACAATAATTTATCAAGATAACAATGAACAAAGCTTAAGAATACTAGAGTCCCTTTATATTCAATCCCGTGTCCCTAGTCTTAATTGTGACTCGTCCGCTGCTCCCCTACTTATGACATAACTCTACCTCTAATACAATCTTACCTATGTCCACTTCAATTCCCCTCCCCACTTCTCTCTGGTTCTCCCTTGTATTCTTCTAGGATTTTTAATATCCTAACTCATTATAAATTATGTATCTTCTTAGGTTTTGCATTATAGGAAAATAGTCTCTCTTTTTTCTAAATATTTGTCAACACTCTTAATATTCTAATTTCTAGACAATTCTTTTGATAATTCATTGTAAATTATGTATTCCTTTATATCATAGAGGCCGAAGATGAGCGGACAGCTGGAAACGTTGTTTATCCCCAATAAATGAAGATGAATTTCTCCGCATTCTATGTACTCTCATTCATGGTGAAATTATAGATTCGTCTGACTAGCAGCAACCCCATCGATTATATATATATATATATATATATATATATATATATATATATATATATATATATATATATATATATATATATATATATATATATATATATATATATATATATATATATAGACAATTTAATTCAGAACAGTTTCGGTGTATCTCACACCCTTTTTCAACTGACACTGGGCAGAAAAAATATAAGAGAAATGCATAACACAAGATCCCCTCTTTTTTCCCCCAATCCCCTACTTGTGGCTAATCTGGGGGGGGGCGGGGTTAGGCCTAAACATATTGAAGGGCTGACATTTTACTATTCTATTTATTTGCGATCTTATTACAGGATTAAAAGAAAAATGACCCTCAGATAATTTAAATTAGGAACTGACGATATCAAGCTCGATTCTACGATTCTTCTCTTAACATAGTTAGCCGATTTAAATACCATTTTACTTCCATTGAAATCGATCGTATGATTCTTGTCTGCCATGTTAGAGACAAGAATCATTCGATCGATTTCAATGGAAGTAAAATGGTATTTAAATCGGCTAACTATGTTAAGAGAAGAATCGTAGAATCGAGCTTGATATCGTCAGTTCCTAATTTAAATCTATCTGAGGGTCAATTTTCTTTTAATCCTGTAATAAGAAAGCAAATAAATAGAATAGTAAAATGTCAGCCCTTCAATATGTTTAGGCCTAACTCCCCCCCCCAGATTAGCCACAAGTAGGGGATTGGGGGGAAAAAGAGTGGATCTTGTGTTATGCTTTTCTCTTATATTTTTTCTGCCCAGTGTCAGTTGAAAAAGGGTGTGAGATACACCGAAACTGTTCTGAATTAAATTGTCTTCGGAGAATGTGGTTTAATTCCTCATCTTTTCTTGCGATATTGCATTAATTTTCATATATATATATATATATATATATATATATATATATATATATATTAAGAGAGCAGAGGGGTTACGCGTTGCCAGGCGTATACGTATTTTTAGGATAAATAAGCAGGCTAAATTTAGGAAGTTCATTACTATATTATAACTTCTTGGTACCGACGTTTCGGGTAGGAACCCATTCACAAGGATGCGAGATTATAAATATATACAAACATAAGAATTTTTTAGATAAGTTATCAGAAATTGATAAATTAATTAATTAATTAATTATATATATATATATATATATATATATATATATATATATGAGTGCAATTGTAATCTTATATGTGTGTATATACTATCCTTTCACAACTTATTATATCCAATGTCCAATCTTTAGGCGGTGAAGGTCAAGGTTTCTTCTGAGTGTTTTCGACCAGAGTTGCTCGTGTAATTTGTGCTTTATGCATTTCTTTGTAGTCTGTTTTTATTCCTCCTTCTTGCAAAGGCATCGTTAGGCGCCGGCTGATGGTATTAGTGGTCATACCTATATATTGATTATTTGGATGAGGTTTACAGTCCTCAAAGGGGCATTGGAATTTGTATACCACATTTGTAGCCTTTAAGATCGATTGCTTTTCGCGGAAGTTGTTTTTCATTAATAAGTTGCTTACTTTTGTGTTTTTATTATAATAAATTCGTAAGGATAACTTGTTATTTTCTTTGATAGCGTCACTTTTTATGATATCTTGTAATATTCTTTCGTCTGTTTTGTAAGCATCCGTCATTTGGTTCTTGTAGTTTTTTATGGTATATTTATTGGAAAGAGTAAAAGTAGTTTTACATTAAATAAATAAATTTATACAATGCAAAAATATATAGTTAAAGTGTGGAAAAAATAAAAATATAGGTGAGGAGGGGAAGGATTTAGTTGGAGGCAAAGATACATAAAGAGGTTTCTCCTGGAGAAATAAACGCAGGAGCTCAAATTTTTGTTAATTTACAGTTTTAAATTGTACCCACTAATAGGGTTTTAATATTTACACTAATTTTACCCACTAACTGGGTTTTAATATTTACACTAGCTTTGGGGCTTTTGTTTATAAGTTACTTATTTACACTTTTATTATTATTTTATTACTTACTGTCTATTATTGTTTTATACATAACCGTTTGGATTTAATATACTGGTTATATTTAATTTTATTTAATGATATGTACTTCTATATTAGTTACACAGTACATATTATGATTTTATGATCTACTTAATTATAAATTTTAATTCACTTTATTTTTACACTGTCCGATAATCTTAATTTTATAATTTCTTATTTACACTATCCGTTATACTCTTACTTGTTTAACTCGTTTTAACACTTGAATATTTTATTTGATATTCGTTTGATTATTAATTATCACATTTATCTATTTGCTTATTTAACTATTTAATACTTTCATCTATTCACTTAATTAATTATTTACACTTTCAACTTTTTGCTCTATATTTATTTATTTATCGCACTGTTCACTTTTAGTCACTTTTTAGTTGATTGATGAGGTCATCATGTCGCACTTGATGTTTTTGTTACTTGTCGAGTTCACTGTGTGACGACTGGACTCCGGGATGTACATAGTGCCGCTACATAGGAGGCTTTCCATTTCCTTTGGGGACCACAGCGGGAGTAGATGCCGCGGTGACATATGAGCTTGCTCGGGCCTTTTCCTCCTTTTGTTGTTTCAATTTTATTCTTTTGTTCTTGATGGCTTCCTTGCGTAGAGGGCATCTCATGGCCAGAGCCCGATGCTCCCCTCCGCAGTTGATACATTTCAGCTGTTCTTCGCGGCAATCTCTCCAACCGTGGCCGGTTTTGGAGCATGCCGCACATGTTGATATCTTCGTGGGGCAATTTTTCGTCGAGTGGCTTTCGATGGCCAGCCAGATTTGGCAGTTTTCCAAGGAAATTTACTCTTCTGCCTTAATCTGTTCTGGAGCGACGCGAAGGTAGAAGCCCAGGAGGCGGTCCCTTAACGCTCTCTGAGCCATCTCGATGATGCCGAAAGTGACCTTGATCAGGGTTTTTCCGATTTTGTCTACCCTGTCCACTCTTGCCCATGGTTGTTTAGCGTTCAGCTCTTCTTTAATTTCTTCTGTGGAGTTATCCACAAAGAAGGAGTCTACTCTTTTAAGAATAACGGCAAGCCTCACGAGTAGTTCGTGGGGGACTCCCGCTTCAAGCCCAATCTCGCGGAGGGGTTTCTTAGCCTGGTCTGATACAAGGGTCTTCACGTCCTTGTTCTTCCAACAGACGGCTGCCCACCCATTTGATGTCTCAATGAGACGGGTGAGCTCTATATTAATTTTGCCAAAAACCATTTCAAACACGGATTGCCTGGTAGGTTTTTGTTTCCCCGCTATTAGACGGAGGGGGATCCGTTTGGTGTCCTGGGGGGCGGGGGGCCCATGTCCCCTTGCGGGCAGTGCTGCCCTTCCCCCTTATGGGCTTCTCTTGCTTCTCGGGGAGGTGGAGAATTACACTCCACAAATGTTGAAATTGACCGGTAATGGCGTTTTGGCATTGCTACTCTAACCGTTTCCTCCTTTTCCAGGAACAGATGATTGGGACACTGCACACTCCTACTCTACTTGGTACTCTACTTACTCTTCTTGTAGTAGAGTGGTATTAGTTTTCCTTTTTCTCTTCCCTCTTTTACCTCAAACTTGGAGTTGGGAATTTTCTTTTGTAATTTGTAGAAATTTCTGTTTGAGTATCTATTATTGATCAGGATCTGTTTTGATCTTTGAAATTCTTCATCAAGTGCAGTCCACGTTGAGCAGTCCCTGATGGCTCTTCTTATGTATGAGCTCATTACCGGGTTTTTTATAGTTCTCGATGCACTCACTTTTGGCATTAAGGCATCGAGCGAAGTCTGTCCCTTTTCGATAGACGGTGGTGGTATATTTTCCGTCGTTGTTTTGCTTTATGTCTACATCCAAGAAGGGAATACGGCCACTTACACTTAACTCATATGTAAATTTGAGAACGGAATGAGATTCTAAGGTCCTTTTGAGTTGTAGTAATTGGTGTTCATCATTAATTGTGAGGTATTTGTCATCAACGAATCTGGTGTAAATTTTGGGAGGGTTCGTCATTTTAGTTAAGAGCTTTTCTTCTAGGTTTCCCATGTAGAAGTTCGCGAACGTATCATATGCTGGGAGCATTATGCTAAGGAAGTTGGAAAAATCGAGTCCTGGGTAGGAGAGCACTCATGCCAAGTAATAAAAGAAGAACTTCAGGAGAAGCAGAAATGGCTCAAAATAGCAGAGGTGGTCAAATTTAAAGATCACACTCACGTTTTCAAGGTCATTTGTTAATCTACCGAAATGGCTTCCAGGATCATCGAACAGGGACTTCTCGCTTTAAACATGAGAATTCCATCCGCCCACATACAAAGAGACGTCTTCACAAGCATATAGATATGCTTCAGATGTTATGCGTTGGAGGAACATACGACTCAAAATTGCCCCCTATATATTATATATATATATATATATATATATATATATATATATATATATATATATATATATATATATATATATATATATATTTCTCCGCCTCGCCTTTTGCCAATCCCACGATGAATTGGTTGGACGTACCGATATAACATAATACACCCCCCTTCCTCCCCCTCCCCAATTCCTCCTAGCATCGCAAAGGGGCTTAAATTCTCTTCAATTTTTGGCTCTTCTAACCCCTCCCCAACTTCAAATTTTAAAAGTTGACTTTCATATCTAAAAAGTTGACTTGCAAATTTAAAAGTTGACTTTTAATTTAAAATACTTGGATTTCAAATTAAAAATGTTGACCTTCAACATAAAAAAGTTACTTCCAATTTAAAACAAATGAATTCAATTAAAAAATGTAATATCATCTGAATGTGTGTAACCTAAAAAGCACTAATTTCGCCACCAACCTACGAAAAAACATCTAGTGTTTTCGCTTCTCAGGCATTATATCTTCATTATATCTACGAATGTTTTTATACATAAAAACATTCGTAAGACTCTTATCTACAGTATTACATACCATCTGCGTTTGAAATGATAAAATGCTTAAAATTAGAAAAAAATAAAATTATCCATCAGTCATCTTCCGAACGTTTCCAACATTTCAGCCAACACTCTACCATGACGTTTGAGAGCCTATTTACGTAGCTTGTGGGATTTCTTCTCGTCATATGCTCATTGGCAGCTCTTTCCGCCCTTAGCAACCGTTGCTATGCATAACTCAGCCCTAATATTAACCAAGTGAGTATTTTATCAAATACTGACTGCAAAAATGCTTTTATAATGAAAATTTACAATACTGGTATTTTCTACATTTAAAAAAAATTAAGAGATCTCTGAAAAAGCGAAACAATATCTTGTAAAGAGATAAAAGATGGGCTCAACACCACCTCTAGGTCGCAAGTCTTGGAGAAGGGAAGCAAGGAACAACCTTACAGCGCATGGGCATTTTTTTTTTAATCTTAAGAGTACATCTGGCGACTGCCTACTAGGGCATGAGTCGCTATATTAAAAACAAAAAAATAACAAATAAAAAAAAGGAACAAAGGCAAGACTTAGAGTCATCCGAATACACTGGCGCGGTTCCAGCGTGACAAGGAGCGTGCTCCAAAGAGGCCGAACGCAATACTCCCGGCGCTGTACAAGCTTTAGCAGCAGATGCGTGGCGACAAATACTCAAACGTGATTCTCTCTAGGGTGGCATCCAGGACAGGGCCAGATGCACCACCGGCCCGAGGGCTATACCGAGCTCTCAAAGAGCTTTCTACCCCTAAACATAAAGGGCTTAAGGTATGACTAAGCTAAGTCTGGATGAGGGGGGAGCCGTGGATGGTGGCAGAAGTGCACCATCTTAGTCTTCCGAACATCGAGAGACGCGGCTCTATGCCTGTTGGAGTTTACGCTCCAGAGTTGGCATCTGAGCCACGCCGAGAACATCTTCCGGCAGCGACTAAGTGATGGCGTTGGCGCTCAGGGCAAAGAGTGTCACACTGAGGACACTTCCCTGTGGGACACCTCTTCCTGCTCCATTGGGCCAGAGATAGCTGCCCTCACCCGTACGCGGAAACGACGATCTCGCCAAAATTCAGATATAAAGATTGGGAGGCATCTCCTCACATCCATCGTGTGGAGAGTCTCAATGATACCGTCTCACTATGCGGTATCAGAGGCCGTTTCCAGATCGAAAAACATCTTGCCGTAGTGCTGTCTACGAAGGAAGGCTTGGCAGACGGTACTTTCCAGTGGGAGCAGAGCAACCGACGTGAAGTGGAACTTGCAGAAGCTGCACTGTGCAGAATAGAGGTAGGATTCGCCCTCCAGAACAATAAAAACTAATTTAACATTTACCAATTTCTCCAGAAACCAGCCGGGGTGGAGTGATCTCTCCCCAGTTTTTGAAAAGCGAGCATAGTAGCGATTCTCCAGGAGTTTACGATACCTTTTACCCAGATCATGTTGAACAAATCTAACAGAAAAGCCATGCCTCTCTCGCCCAGGTATCGAAGCATGGCCTACGGGACATCGTCCGGATCAAGGGGGTGTCCGCGCACGAAGCGAGAGCGGAACGCAGCTCACTCAATGTAAACTTGTCACTAAAGGGTTCTCCGCTTCTGGAAGTAAAGTCCAACTGACGGCCTTGCGTGACATTACGATGCACATTGAATGCTAGCAGCATCCCGGCTATAGAATGCAGTGGCGAAGGACTATGTCATGGATGCGGGGTCCGAAATTGCGGTCCCATTATCATGGGGAACGGGAGGGGGGTCCTGCGAGAACTTGCCCCGAAGCCATTTAACTCACTTCCACACTTCTGCTAGAGGGGTCTTCCCATTAAGTCAAGACATAACGGAACATAGCTCTAGCGCGACTAAATTCCCCCCACAGTGAAGTCGTTCGCGCTGCTCTTATAACGCATGTAGTCATAACGCTTCTGTTTGAGGGCTGTCTCACACTCGACTGCCCACAACGGAACCGGTCGGCGTGCAAATCGGCCAGACGTTTTAGGAATAGAAATTAGGGCCACGGCGATGAGGTTGCTTGAGAAGAAGTCAACGTCCTAATCCACCAAAGTAAACTCTTCGAAAGGGATAGAAAAAGAAGTGATTCCTGAAATGCAGACTCCCGTGCCTGCGCCAAGCACCCCGGGTGCGGGCTCCTAGGCGGTAGCGGCCCAGAAAATGCTATTTGAATAGAAAAGTGATCACTACCGTGGATGTCATCGACTAACCCCCCCACCCTCCTAGATCAGGCTGTGCACCCGGAGAGCACAAAGATAGATCGGGAGAGGAAAATATCATCCACATTTAGGACACACCTATCTCCAGCTCGTCGATCAGGTCAGCAAGGACTTGACCCCTAGGATTGATCGAGAAGTCGGCTGACAGTGGAATGTACTCAGAAATAATAGTATACCTCCTATCCAGGTGCAGCTGAACAGCTACTACCTGAAAGGAGGTATCTAGAGATAAGAGAAGAACGCAGCATCTTGCCAGGTGTAAATGGCGCATCCTCCTGTCCGGTCCCCATCCCGTGGTGGTGGGATCGGAAACCCCTTATACTCCGGGAGGGTGAGTAGGGGCCACGCAGGTCGTCCTAGCTGGCCCCGAGTCCGCGGCAATTCCATTAAAGGAATGTGCTCTCGAGGCCTAAGTCAGAGGTGATGCAGGGACCCTCTTCGAAGAGAAGACCCTCACGGGAATGGCCGTACGCTTCCCGGAGGCCGAACGCCGGGCGCTGTTGGCCGGATAATATGCTGAAAGCGCTGTCGCCTTCGACGACTTATTGGGGGAGGATGGGCTAACTATTCGAGTCTTTTCCTCCCTCCGCCGCGAAACTTTAGGCAGGCGGAGCAGCTTCAGAGGCGAGGGTGCCTCCTTTTGAGGATCTACCGTCTCTGAGCCACCTATTCCAAACTTAATTAAGGACGTAGTAGCCGAAGCTCCTTTAGTGCTGTCTTCCTTTCGGGGAGTACCTTTAGGAAGCCCGAAAGATGGCCTTACGACCAACTTCAGGGGTGTTGCCTTCTGTGAGCCTAACGACTCGGTGGAGGCGCGCGGCCGTTTTGCTTTACGGGTAACGGTCACGCTGGGTGAAGGTGGGGAAGCCCTGGTTTTAGCTTCGGCTCTGTATCAACCCTTTGTGCCCCCAGCTGTACCAAGGGAGCGCACATGGTGGGTAGAACCCGCAGAAGGGTTCAAAATGGGCTCGGAAAGGACCGTGCTCGTAGGCCTGGAGAGGCCAGCAGCAGAAGGTGTCTTTCTTAACATTGAGGCATAGGATGTCCCAGCCAGCGGAGTGCGGCAGGACCAAGTCCTTAGCCTCGTGAAATGAGAGACATCCTTGGCCTGAACGGCCAGAATTTCCTTCTAAAAGAGATACACACTACATTGCTTGGAAGAAGCGGGGTGCGGTTCTCTACAATTAGCACACGTTTCATGACTTATTTTGTGCGGCTTTGGAGCAACTTACACAGACTTCGGGTAACCCCGACTTTGCACGTCTATAGGAGCGATTTGTATGGCCGAAGCAATGGCAGTAGCAGCACCTCCGCGGCACTGGCACGAATGCCTTCACGCGGTAGCGATAATAAACGTCAATCACCGAATAAGGTAGCTTGTCACAGTCAAACGTGATGAAGAGTGTAGGGGTGGTTTTTGAGGCCCCTTCCTGTTTTCTTATCACACTTTCGATTTTCACCGCTCAATGGTCGGCCAGCTCTAAGGGGATGTCATCTATGGAGTAGTCCACGAGTTTCCTTGCATAAGCTTCTCCTTTCATTAATTTTATGGTAGAACGCAGAGTCACACCCACCGGCGTACAAGTAAGTGTCCGAAGGACACTAATCATGGCCGCCTTGGAGCCATCCGACGCACTCACCAGAAGGCTCCCGTCCGAGGAACGGGTCACTTTCGGCTCTCTACCAATCACACCAGCTAGTGCTCGCCTCTGATTGAACATGTTGCTCCTAGCCAACATGCTGCCATCAGTGCAGCGAATAACCAGAAAGCGTTTGAAGCCAGCAGGCTCGAAAACGCTAGGTAATCTCTGAATGAGGGGCCCCGACGTAAACGAGGATCCGCTCTGCGCACTTGCAATTTTGATCTTTGTCTGGGACTAGCCACCAGTGGGAGCACCGGGGCCAGACTTGGCGATCTTGGTTTGGTCGCCCTAATGAAACGGCAGCGGACCCGTCTTCCCCCGTGGTTCCTGTGGAGGGAGAGAAGCCCCGAGTCATTTTAGCCTTTTTCCCGTTTCTTTTCTTTTTAGGAGAGGGGGGTGGGGAATTAACCTGTTTCTCTCCTACGCCGCAAGGAGTCCTTAGGCCAGATGGACCGACCTAAGCAAGATGCTTCGCTGAAATGGAGAAGTTCTTGGCTGTCCCAGGGGTACCATGCGGGGGAGGAGCTTGCACAGGGGCGGAGTCGGGTTCTGTGCTTGGCACCGATCTCGGGTTCTACCCCATGAAAGATCCTACCGTCTGGGGCTGGGTTACCCGAGAGACCATGTCCACCCCAGGGGGAGAGGACTCCATGTGGCCATCCCCCACCCCGAAAAACATCACGGATCCTATTTGAGGTTCCTTTTTTATCGTTTAATGCCGGTGAGCCGGCATCCGTCGGAGAAGAGAGGGGGGCAGGTAAACTGACCCCCTGTAAACTTGTCATGCATGCAAGCAGAACATTAGGGGGCACGGGTTGACTGGCCCTGTTATCCCTTGTTGCCCTAAGGGGTTTGGCTCTATCGAGCCGCTTCCACCAGGAGCAGTCAATTATGGGCCGCCTGCTTGCTCTCTTGGCAGTCCACTGTGAAAGTAAAGGGGGGGACTGCAGCTGGGAAGAGGGAGTCGTCTAAGGGCGCCTCCAGAGAAGGAGGAGGATTTCCCCACACCCGTACGCCTAGGAGAGGAGTAAGCCTTCTCTCCGGTCAGAGAAGTTAGCAGGGGTCCATGAGAAAGCACAGGGGGCGTGGACCTCCTTTTCTTTTGTGGAGCTGCCTGAGAGTGCCTCTTAAGATGGTAGAGAGGGAGTATTTAGTTGAAAAATCTCATCATTGGGCATGGTGACCCTATTATTATCACAGGACGCAAAATAATCACTCCACGCAGTAGCCCGTTCCGCGAGGGATGAATACGAGGCCGGCAAAGCCAGCTGCTGCCATTAGAGATCACTCCTCCCGCTTAGTTGCTAGGCAGCCCCTCGGCATGGCAGCTCCACTTTTAGCTAGACGTAAAATTGATAGAAAGTGAAAGGGGAGAGAAAGGGTATGTGAGGAAGGTGAGTGTAGGGGTGAGGCAGGTTGTTAAAAACCTACCACCCCAAACCAGAGCTCATGGGTGATGGGGCGTTATGATCCGAGATGGTTGGGTGAGGGAAAGGTGGTCGGTGTCTACCCTGTGAAATTAGAGGCCGACCAGAGAAAGTTGTTGGAGAGGTTGTCGGCAAATTGAGGAAGCAGGGTAAGAAGACAAGGTGTCAGAAAGAAGGAGAAAAGGCTAAGCTGGGACCGAACGGGGTACTGAGTCCCGTCAGTCCCGCCATGCCCCTTATGGGTCAGCAAATGGCCAGCCGAAGTGGGAACATTGTGCGCTGAAATGGCCTAATGACTCGCAAAAGCCTCTGCTCGACTCCCTACCCAAATGCGGGCGGTGGGCGGTTTGGGCATAAATAAGGGTTAACCCAGGCGGGGAAAATTCATTAATTTTGATTTTAAAATCAAATTTTTAGTCGCGTGCGACTCTATATCTCACTATGTCGGTCGGTTGGTCCCCGTTCTACTTTTTACTGTTTTGGTAATAGCATTGTAACTATTCGGCAGATTCTAACGAAATTTGAAACCCATATGTTGATTTACATTCTCTTTCAAATGATATAATTGACATGGGCCTCCCAAGGTTAGTCCGGGAATCATTGAAAGTTTTGAAGGTCGTAAGGTCATAAATCAAATTAATTGAGACCACGTGAGTTTGGTCAGCAGACCTTGTTAAAATTGAAGGTCAATTTTTTAAAATTTTGAAATCCAGCATTTTTAAAATGGTCAACTTTTAAATTTGAAATCAAAGTATTTTACTTTGAAAGTCAACTTTTTAAATATGAAAGTAAATTTTAATTAAAAGTTCAATAATTTAATAAGAAAGTAAACTTTTTAAAATTTGAAGTTCATTTTTCTTTTTTAATATGAAAGTCAACTTTTTTTTAATATGAAGTAATTTTTTTATAGTTTGAGGGTGAAGAGGTGTAGAACAGGGAACAGATGGCAGTTCACGTGAGGTTCCCTTCTTAGTTTGAAATATAATTACCCTTTCTAGCATTCCTAGCCATTTTCCCTAGTATTTCCTACTATATCTTCCCTTAGCGCCATTTGTAATCTTATTTTTTACTCTGTAGACACTTTCACCATGGGCTCAATCGAAAACTTTATGCGAGATGCAAAATTCACAACCAAATTCTAGAATCTTGGCTTAAATGTTTATTCAAATTTAAGGATCAATTAAATATACTAGCAAAAATCCGCCCTACGGGCGTTTTTTACTAGGCCTGGGGCGCTAGTTCTCTTCTCTTACAAAATTAAGAAAATGTGCGAGAAAAGATTTTTTATTTCACAACACATCTCAAATTAAGATTTGAAATCGGCATCTTGATCTTTCAGGTTCAAGACCCGTTCTCATTTGTTTTAAATGCAAGGACAGACAGACAGACACACACACTAGGATCATTATAATGAGACGCAAGATAAGCCAATAATCACTAGTTTAGATGAGGACTTTCCATATTGACCAAGTAGAGATAAATACCCATTTCTTTTGATAGTGCTTTTATGGTATTGTTTATTAGTTGGATTGATTTTAGTTAATCAATCAGCTTAGATAGCTATTTGAAAACCATTACAATAAATTTGTTGAATTGGATGGAATAGTCGTCTGCTAATATTTAGGCCTAACGACTGACGTGAACCGAATTTGAAAAACTTCGAAGGCGAGGGTTATAAGAAAACGGACGATAAACAAAATATATATTTATAAAATCAACGAATGCACAATGAGAGAATTGAATTAGAAAATAACAAGTGAGAGGTAATTCTACAATTATAGGAATGAATGAGATAATTAAATTGAGAATTGTTAAGGAATACAACGTAAATATAATTGAAATATAGATTACAGAATGGTATTACAGGCCTTATTGACTTGTAAAAAGAATGGGAAGTGTAGGATAGTATGGTTGACTTGTGAGGAAAGCAGTGAAATAGAACGCAACGTAATGCAATGTATGAAAGTAGTGAAAAGTATGGAGTGAAATGTAAGGTGAGGTAAGATAAGGTAAGGTAACTATGATGAACTGTGAATTGGCCTCCTTAGGCTCAGGCCCCACCGGGGGAAGATTGGTTCAAATGGCTCAAAAGTACCCCTGTTTCTTACCGACCATCAAAGTATGTATGATGTATCCTGCCACAACTCATACATAGCAGATAGGCATCTGTTAATACCATTTTCCTATCAGAGTAGACAGGCAGGTAGTCTTGAACCCTGTTAAGGATCAAGACATTTGTTAAAAGCTGCCGCCATTTAAAATGAAATTTAGGAACCTTTATAGTCATTTATCCAATTAATTGGGGATAAAGATATGCGGATTCCTCATGCACTAAAATTGTCAGATTTGAATCTTGCAATGCCAGGGATTATTATTAGACTAGACACGCAAACCGTTTGGTTCATCCTCGATCATATCCGCACATGCACTCACACAAACCACATTCTTCAATCCACCCACCACATATGAAAGAGAAAAAGAATATGACCGAAAATATCTTTCATATAGTTGGGTTTTTTTCCTTTACTCATAAATTAGCTGTTTAGCGCCGTTTCCCTCGTAGCCGGGGTCTATTCGTATCAGAAAGATGTAAAAAGAAAACGGAATATTGCCATTAGACAGGGAACCAAAGAACCTACCTTCACATAGAAAACGAGCACTCCACAAAAATTATGTGCTGCATTTATTATGCACACATAGCTAACATTACCCGCCCAGGAACATTCGCAACCGAAGTCAATCGTATGCTCGTAAAGAACGGCTTACAGGAGATGTGGTTCCCCGACAACCCTCCGTCAGAGGAGGTTATGCGCATAAGCGTAGCCCCTCAGTGCCCAGAACCGTGCCAGAAGGTACCCACCCCCCAAAACACAGCCATCACACGCGACCCACGCCTCAACAAAAACAAACATACTCTACAGACAGAAAAACCAGCGCCACTTACACCCAAAAAGACTGACACAACTACACCCAAAACCCACGAGAAACCACCAACAAAAGAAGCAGTGCGACCGAAAGAGACCAGGTCTCCGAGGTCGAGAAAAATCTCAAAGACACGTGGCCCCAGGTCAACCTCCTCATCTCGAGGCAGAGAGACCCAATTGAAATACCACTCGAGAGGTTTCAATTTGAAACTATATGCCCCCGAATCGGCCCCCTTCCCCACCGAAATCGAGTCTCACGAAGTATCTGATGGTCTTAAAACCGGAAGATACAAGTGGGAATGCTCCGATTCGGTACCGGAACGGCAAGTTGAGGAGGCTCTCTCACGTAACATGGTAAAATTGACCACCGACTGCTTCTATACAATTACAGACACTGAATTCAGGAAAAAACGAAACTGCAGGGAGCGCACCCCGCCCAGTACACCACATGGGGCTAAAGTGGACCGCGAATAAGCGTCCACTTTAATCCCACACATATAAAAAATCCAAACGTTACACAAAATGACTGACAGACTAACAATAATACAGATGAATGTCGATGGGTGGGACGGAAAAGGTTCCATCTATGGCAACATCTTGCGACAGAATTACCCTGACATAATACTCATTAATGAACACGGAATGACCGCTCATAAAGAGATTAAAATATTCCAATACGACGTTATCAGCAAAAATCACAGCCAGGAACGGTATGACGTCTGCGCAATAGCCGTCAAAAAAGGTTTAAAATACAAAAGACTACCCGACTTAGATGAATCTTACCTTGCCATTGAGGTAGGCACTAAACCTGGGGGGTCTAGTCGTGGCCACGGGGTACCAAACCCCAAGACGCGGCTATGTACTCTTGCACAACCTTCTACAGATCCTCAGCCATAAGAGAAACGTAATCTTTGCTGGAGATCTGAATGCAAGATGTGCAGCATCAGGGTATACCTCCTGCAACAATGCGGGTAGAAACATCGAAGTATTACTAGACAGACGCTACGCGACAAGAATCGGACCCGAAGTCTCGACATTTATTACAGGAAATGCAGCAACGAAGCCTGATATTGTTTTATCCAGTATCAGGTTTCCATACAACTATTACATTGAACCAGGCCCCATTATTCCAAGCGATCACCAGGCAGTTAAAATCACAATTGGCGTAAACCCCATTCAAATTACAATCCCAGAACGCAAAAGCTATAAGCAGGCGGACTGGGAAAGCTACAGAAACTACCTTCTAAATTATATCCCAGACCCTTTAATTGATGCCAATTTAGAAGAAATAGATGAAGAGCTGGATAAAATCACTGACCTCCTTATAAAAGCAGATAAAATTAGCATTCCCCGCATTAAGTATAAAACCCTTCCAGCTCCTATTTGGACCCCTCCCATGAAAGTCCTGGCTCAAGAGTATAAAGACCTGTCCAATGTAATAGCGCTGATAGGCCCCAACCACAATGCCCATAGAAAAATAAGACAGATAAAAGACGAACTCCAGACACTCATTACAGACCAACAAATACAGGTATGGGACAGACTAATTGAAGGACTTGACATAGAGAGAGACTCACTGACTTTTTGGCAGACGTACAGACGTTTAAAAGGACAACCCCCTAAGAAGAAAATTGTACTCAAACATGACGAGAAAGAAATTGACGAGACTATAGAGATTGAGGAAATTTTTAGGATTTTCTGGTCCTCAATCTTTACAATTACCCCCGAAGAAAATGACAATTATGACATCGATTTCGAAAATGACATCATCCAACAGTTAAACACACAAATACATAAAACCTCCCCTCATCATTGTGTGTCGCAGGAAAGAGCGATGGAGGGCTATGGGAGTAAAATAACTGCCCAAGAGCTCTCCGTCGCACTAAAATCCTTTCGTCAAAGAGCACCGGGTACCACGGGGCTGACCAGGGAGAATTTCATTAAGGCCCCGCCTAATGTTCTGAGTGGGCTTCTTAACATCATGAATGCCGCTCTGAACACGGGCT
Organism: Ceratothoa steindachneri; assembly: GCA_963969495.1. NCBI lineage: Eukaryota > Metazoa > Arthropoda > Malacostraca > Isopoda > Cymothoidae > Ceratothoa > Ceratothoa steindachneri. The sequence goes on along the minus strand of OZ018320.1, from coordinate 172,650,807 downwards.
ATTTTCCCGACCAGTGGAAAGTGGCCAAGATGATCTTCCTTCCCAAATCGGGAAAGCCCCCGGACTGCCCTGCAAACTTCCGACCGATATCTCTCTTAGAATTTGCTGGCAAAGTCTTCGAGAAGATATTGGCAAATAGGGTCAACTCTTTTCTCGACGAAGCCAACCTGCATAACGAGCAACAGCACGGCTTCAGAAAGAAAAGAGGGACCGACACGGCACTAGCCGTTATTACGGAAAAACTTGCAAACATCAAGGCAAGTAAAAGGCATGCCGACCTGGTGCTCCGCGATGTTAAAAAGCATTTGACAAGGTTTGGAAGAGATGCTTGCAATTTAAGATCCTGCAAGTAGGCCTCGACCCCATTCTTGAAAGGATTCTATGCGATTATATAATGGAGAGGAGAGCGTATATACAGATCAAAGAACACAAAGGCCCCGAGTTCGAGCTCGAATCTGGGGTCCCACAAGGGGGGTGTCTCAGTCCCCTTTTATACAACATATATACACGTGACCTACCACAACCTCTTTCCGAAGGTACGATATACGTTCAGTTCGCTGACGATATATCGCAAATTTGTACAGCCGCTTACGTTCACAGGGAATTTATGGCGATAAATACGGCTAGGGAGATTTCCAACATCAACTCTTTCGAGAGGAAATGGAAGACTTCGACCAATGCCCCAAAATTCAAAATAATTCCCATGTTTCGCAAGACCTTCAATGATATACGGGTAGAAGGGGAGAGAATCCCCTACTGCTCGGAAGGGACGGTCATGGGGCTCAAAATCACCACAGGGGGATACAAGTGTCATATCGGGCGGACAGTCGCGAATAGCAAGAGAGATTTGAGGGAGTTTTATAGGTTCATTGACCTAACTCGCTCAAATAAACTCAAGATATTCAATGCGTGCATTCGCTCGAGACTCTTGTACCCCCCGGTGCCGTTGAATGCGTGCGCCTGGACCCACATTGCGAAACTACAAACCATCCAGAACAAGGCGGTTTTACTCATTACAAACACCCGAAGAAGAGAACACAAAAACAGAGGGAGCTCCACGACTCGGTTGGATTATCTCCGATCAACGTGGCGCTCCACGAGAGAGCTAAGAGGATATGGCAAGCCATTGGTGCACGCTTGACCCCTGAATTCTCTCGTACACACCTAGACATCGAGGCCGACAGACAAATAAGACCTTTTAAAAGTAGTAAATTACAGTCTGATAGTGACGTGACTCCCCAATATACACTACGTGATCGACAATAGACGAGACTCAACCAACCAGTGTAATGTGAAAGTTTTTTAATTAAAATTCAACCTCACTAAAAAAACAAATTCACTTAATTAATAATAATTAAAGTTAAATAATTATCAAAATCAACCTAAAATTTTTAGGAAAGTAAAAATTTATTCAAAAACCCAAAGCGGGATGTAAAAACCCCGTCTCTAATAAAGGCTTGAATGCCAAAAATAAAAATCATCATCAAGATGAGAACCCTTAATCAAATTAGCTATGCTGATTTGATTAAATAAACTATAAATCTTATAGTTTATAACTAAAAAGAATCCAAAAATACCACAAACAGAGCTACCCTTTCACCAGGGATCTTTTATTCTGTCTTCTACACATCATCTATTCTTTAAACTCACTTCTTAACCACTTTACTCTCTTACTATTTTCTCTCTAATTCTATCTAAATTTCATCTCTTATTATGTCCAATGTCCAATGTCCATTAGACAGGGAAAAAGACAAGAAGACGGCCGAATATTCGACTACTACGCTCTGCTGACAACCTTCGGATAAAGCATTTTTACTTGCTTAGTAACGGACCTTGAGCACCGCCTACATAGAAGAGCGCCTATTCTGGAAGTCTTACAGTGAATTACGCTTCACACTTGGAAAAAGAGAGAATACTTTTTTAATCGACGATTTCCAACTTAATGAGGGCTTAAGCACCTCACTGCTCCCTTTCATCGCCCTGCGTGTGAACCTGCTCGGATGTCTGCCATTCATTGATTTCGTCTTAACTATGCCGGCCACTTGGACTGACATAATTAAGGGCTTATGTGAAAACTGGCTTGAGGACTATAAAAAAGGTCGAGGCATCTGGGCAAGATTAGAGGCTATTCTTCCTATGGAGGCTGTAGCGCCTCTTGACCCAGATGCAGAGGGAGGTGTATACAAAAGATACCTCCCCAGCATCAGAACAACGGAACCTGGACCAAAGTACAACTAAAAGGAAAGAAAAAAAAATGCGAAATAATAATATATATAAAAAAGATCCCAAAATGGGACAAATAAGTATGTCAATAACAAATACAAAATAATAAAAAGATCTGGCAATGGGAAAACATTAACAAATACGAAAAAATAAACAAAATAACAAATGGAGATGGCCCGTTCACCGGGCACCCACACACATACATATCTGACTACCCCTTCCTTCCTTCCTTCCTTCCTTTTCTCACTATTACCCTCAACCCTCTCTTCCAAACTCCTCCCCCTCTTATTCTATCTTTCTCTTTCAAGATTCAAGAAAAAAACGGAGACAATTGAGCATGAACTAGTTTGTTAGAGCATTGAAGGTCTACCAGAACAAGTTTGTAGCAAGCACTCGGGTACTCGAAAATGGAAAATTTAAATACACTTGTGGGACGCTAAGAAAATCAGTGCGGTAATTATCTCAAGACTACCTCATTGGTGGTAATTGGTGTTACCATTTGACTTTCACCATCACCCTGTTCCTTCCAATTGACTCTTTGGTGCTTTAATTGATTTTGCCACCACCATATTTTCGACAAATTAACTTATGGTAATAATTACAAGTAGTTTGAGCATGTCTGATTTTGCTATCATACCGTTACACCAAATTACCTCCTTAGTGATGATTACCATTAGTCAGATCTCCCCTGCTTTATGCAAACACCAGTGTACCTCAAAATTACAACATGCTAGTAATGTATTAAATTTTGGAACTCTTCAGGTGAGTGTTCTGGCCGCGGACTCATGCCACAATGGAGTCATCCAGCGAGTTTATTGACTGCGATTGGCTGCTCGACAACGCCACTGACCCGATAGGTAAGCGCCACGTCTTTTTTTTATATTTATTATTTACTGGGAACTGAGAAGCGCAACCAACGTGGAATCTCCGCTAGAACGTGTTTGAAGAGGCAACAGAGTGGCAGAAATAGGGTGAAATAATGAGTGGGAGTTATATAATCATTACCACAAATTCCTTCTTTGGTGTTAATTATGATTTATTTTAGCATTTTATTTCTCTCATGGTCCCTAAATTAAATTTGAGTGGTAAAACTATCTTCAAATGCCACATTTTTTGTTAATTACCATTAGAATTACGACCCGTTTTATAATGACTTTAAATGCCATATTTTGTGGTAATTACACTAAGCTCTAAGATCTTTCTTTTGTTTTAGCTAACACTAGTGCCAGCTGTCATTAGTTTTAACACCTGACCTATGTAATTACCTCCCTAAAAACCCACGTGGCTATCACACACGAGGTCAAATGACGAGAGAACAGACCTAAAAACCAAGCGAAGAGGTTTCGGAACGCAGATGTATTTACTTATAGAGGTTTCCCCCCAAACCTTGAGGCAATCTTGCCTCCCTCCTAGCTGGAAGACGTTTATCCCCCAGCCCTGTGTTTACATTGGGAGAATCCCCTCCGTGACCGGAAGCGATTTTACCCCAGCGTCAGCCGGTATTTAACTTCAGGCTCGTCCTGACCAAAGCAGTACAGGCTCGCAATCCGGCACAAGACACGTCTCTTTTCAATTCACCCCCCTCCCCCTTCGTCTCCCCTGCGCAAAAGCAAGAAGCTCTCCCGTCGAAATTCCGCCTGAGTGAATTGGCGATTTCCTAGTAACGGCCGTTCTCGTTCACCAGTGCAAGTACTCCTTCGTCAAGGTATTTCGAAGTAAATCTCAACTTTCTGCAATTCTCCTCCTCGAATTGCCCCCCTCCCCTTCCCTTCATCGTCCAAGCATTAATTTCTGCAAGACGTCGACGCGTGCGGATCCCTTTAATCCGGTCATCCCCTAAATATTTATTTGCATTTTGGCTCAGTGCAGCCTTTGAAGACTCAATCCGAATTTGGTCTTTTACCTGCCTTAAGCTCATTAGCTTGTCCATTTTGACTGACTATCGAGCCTCAAAGTCCAGAATAATCCAATTTTATATTATCTATTTAAATATTTATTTATTTCTTGTTGTGTTATTAAATATTATTTTTCTACTTCTCTTTTAAATAACCCAGAACAGCATTCAGCCATAGCTTGTAATTAACGGCCAATCTGCACTTGCTTTTTTTTATTTGGCTGCGTACTTAGGGAACAGTTTCCCTCCATGTATTTGCCCTCATTATCTTACCCCATCATCTGGTAAAGGAGCCGACGTCAGGTCTCTTGGGTGTCCTTTCGCCCTATTCCTCACCACTCGGCTAATCTAATCCTCCCCCCCCATATATATATATATATATATATATATGTATATATATATATATATGTATATATATATATATATATATATATATATATATATATATATATATATATATCGCATATACCTCGACACTCTCCTTTCAGACATTTCTGCTTTCTATCATCAAATCTCCTTTATTGATGGCATTGTTGAGAGTAGGATATAATAAATATAAAGTTAAACTCCTCTCCTATGCACTCAACCTCAGAATTTTCATTAGAAAAGTCTTCATAAGAAGTTCATAACGCCAAGGTATTCCCACACAAATTCCTATGAGTACTCCAAGCTTTCATTAAATCTTTAACTTACAGATCTTGATACTTTCTTTCACAGCATCTACCCCTCCAAAGAGTAGAAGTTCATATTTTTTCAGTACAAGTGCTTCGTGGCAAGACCTTTTCTGTACGGTTTGTATCTCTCCACCAGTGAACGACCCTTCATTAAATTGCGAAACTTTTTTAGCACTTTTACTGTATAATGTATTGACAGTGATACAGCAATTCAGCAACGGGACACCAGAGGCGAATCACTGTTGTATGGCATTTCACACTATATAAAGGGTTCAAATGGGTAATTTGTCGCTTAACTTCAACACAAAAGAAAATAACAAGAGTTCATTTATGCAGATTCACCAACATTACATCTTAAATATTTGAAGGATTTTACTGTTCATTTCATTCAATAAAATCTCCGTCGGCCTCAGTCAAGGCATCTAGGCGGCGCCAGAACCTGCAGCAGGACTTCTCGATGGTTCCCTCCTTTAACTGGGTGAAAACTGTGGTGATCCTGGGCCTAAGCTCCACCTTGGTGGTGTACGGGGACTTGGTTTCTCTCTTTCAACTAGTCTGGAGAGTTGGAAAGCCAATGCTCGGAGCGATTTGGTAAAAAAAAATAATATCTGACAACCAAGAATGGGTCCTCCTACTTGTGTGGTATGGTTCAGTCTTGCTGCCATACATACGCACACGGCCTTCCAGCGAGCGCCTCCTGGATCTTAGGCGACACAAACTCCTCCAGACACTTGATGTAGCCCTCTTTTATGAGTCTGAGGCCCTCCAGTGTTCTTTTCGTATCCGAAGGCTTAGAGTGAGGTTTCCAAGCTGCCGTACCGTCGGAACCACAGCTTGACTGATCCAATTCTCTCCTGATCCTCTGCACCATCCTCAGATTGACACCCAAGCACTCGGACGTTTTCGCATTGGAGCTCTCGGCATGAATCCCAAGTCTCACAGATTGTACTTTTCCGATTTTTTCGACGATTAAATTCAGCTATGGTATTTCTTCCTTCACATAAGATGCAAAACTGAGTATACTATTATAAGAAGAACAGAGAACCATCGTCTGACAACACGCATACGCAGAATTTAGAGTTGTCAACGGCGCCAATTTACTCATTGCAACCTGTACATGTACACATGCAGCTGGATGTTAGTTTCACATCACAACGGCCTCTCCATGACATAATATTACCACTCAGCAGTTTTACTTAGAAGTTTTTGGCATATTTTTTTTTGTTTCACGCTTAATTATTCTATATTCTTCCAGACTCTTAAAAAAATCATTTAACTCTATGCATTATTTTGTAGTGTACATGAAAGAATCTTTATTTTAATCTTTGATGGCCAGAAATAACTACGGCTGTTTTATCACGATGTATCAAATCTGTCAGCCAATCAAAATTCATGGAAACAGTCTCAAACGGTTTCTTTTATCAGTTTGAAATTTCGTTTTGTGGCGAAACATTTTGATAGAGGTGAGTTTTTTTTTTTCTCATTCTTTCGCTAACATTACAAAAACTTTTTATTTTCATTTTTTTTTATATTCTGTTTGTAGTTTTTTGAAAAAATTAGCTCAGCAGCTATTTTTTATTTCAATTTTCATAAAATAGCAGAATAATAGATAAAAGTATTACTTCTATCTAATTGCAGGCTCCGATGTCGGGGCGAATAATACGATTGAAGATACTCAAATTCAAGAAGTTGTTTATGATTGCTTTGGAGAGGTATCTGATTTCGGGATATTGTCAGATGAAGATAATGCGAAACCAGGCGTTACAATAGAACTTGACAAGGAAATAATTAACAAAAATAAGATGAAAATGAAGAAACTCCTACAACAAGAAGCAAATCATACGATGAAAGAAACGACATAAAATAACTTGAGTGGAAAATGACTGTTTCCAAAGCACCTGGGGATGAAGCTGATGATGAAAAGACCTCGGAACCAATGTCACCTTATAATTATTTGATTAAATTTATGAAGAATGAATTTTTCAAAACTTTTAAGAATCCCCCCTCCCCCCCCCGAATATGTGTTTCATTCAAATCCAAGGAAAAAAACCTAAATGCAACTTATGAAGAATAAAGTCTTTGGCATTAATATTAAAATGGCATCCCTTCCCTTCCCAACTCCTAAGCTTTATTGATTAATTGCAGATGCCGTCCTTTTATCGGTTTTACACTTGAGTCTTCATTTTGTTGATAAATGCAAAATAATCCAAGATAAAGATGGGTTTTGGAAAATGTGACCAATTAGGAATGAATATTGGGAAATTATTTCAGAAGACAAAACAGAAAAGAAAGTGTGCATTGATAGGCAAATAATTAAAGGAATAATTAAAGCAATATATGAAAGGAAAGCCAAATCCATGGGGAATAAAGGTCTTTTTTGTGGAGAATCAACTATTCAACTATGCCCTATAATTTTATTGCTTGTCAAGGAAAATAAACTAACTTCCCTGAAAAATACTGCCATTTAGGCCTGTTTGGAGCTGATATTGTGACGTTAATGGAAGGTAATCTCACGCCTTTTTTATAATTATTGATTATTTGGGGTAATTATTTGACCTGCACTGGAACAGTGAAATAGTTTTACAGAGTTGGAAGCTTAGCCATACAAAGTAAAAGAGAATTGTTGAAAGAGGCCAGAGGTACAGTTGAATATCTATGATGGAAAGATGTGGTTAGTAAAATAGAATGATAATTTTTTAGTTTGAATTATTTCATTCGCGTATGATTGGGCGGATGAAGGTTGCCATGTGTTTCAATGGGATAAAGTAGAAAGAATTAAAGTGCCAGTATCATGTCCATTATCAGTGATTCTGTATAATAAGAGTATGACGGAAGTAGACAAACTTGATTGTCTTTTGGCAATTTATAGAATTCACATAAAATCTAAGAAATAAGACTTTATGTATCATATTTTATGGACCTAGCAGTCATGACCTCTTGGCTGCAGTACAAAAAAAATGTGATTCTTGAGGAATAGCCAGCTCTAAACGGATGACCCTTCTATAATATAAGTCTAGCATTGCACAATGCTTGATAAAATATGGGTTAAATCCACTTCTAAATGTCTCTGCCAGAAGGCTACGAAAGACAGCAACTCAGAGCCTACCTCAGAATGATGAACGATATGATGGAGTTGGCCACTTACCAGTTTGCAAACAGGAACGTCAACGTTGCCTAAATCCAGGGTGTCAGAATGCTTTTTCTTACATCTTTTGTATTAAATGTTAAGTTTATTTATGCCTAAATAAAGACAAACTGCTTCACAAATTTTGATAAGCCACATTTTTTTCACTTTGATCATGAAGTACCATAAGTGATACATGCAATTATTTTGCCTTTGTATCCATTCAGTCATGATGTATCATAAATGATACTTGCAATTGAATAACATCTTACTCAAATATGTTTTATATCCTTAATACCCTTCCATTTAACGATAAAAATAAACAAAATATCAAATCGCTCCTTCAAACCAGCTACTACATTTAGAACGTTCTGGAAGAAGTAATAGGCTAGCAAATTTCCAATAATAATAAAAATAATAGACCTTTATATCGTTGTTATCCATTTAGAACAAATAATCAAAAGAAAACGAGGGATTCTATGTTCTTCAGTTTGGGAGAAGAGGTCTGTAAAGTAAGTAGTGAAAGAGGGAGAGGAAAATATGAGGAAGGCTTATATACCCCTAGTAATCTAGAGGAAAGTGGAGAAAGTAGGGCAAGACCCCTCCCCCCCAGAAGCTACCCAACCTCCATAATTAAGGCAGATCTCCCTGGCAGGGGGTGGGCCCAAGAAGGAACGACTTTTTCTTGTTCCTACCATCCTTTCTAATTTCTATCCCTCCCTTCCCTTTCCTTTACTCAAAATATTGACCTCCAAGTGTGCGTCAACTGTTTGCTTAAAAGTCAACACCTTCCATTGTCGTTACAAATTCTTACTTAGTTTTCTTCGTCAGAACAACTTGACATTGAAGACATGTGCAAAAATTACTCTCTACTCGGATCGCCAAAGACAAGTAAGTGCCCGCTTTTCATCGCTCGCGGAATAATTTGGTGAAATTATAATAATTTTCGGTGCTTTCTTTTTTTTGTGGTTAGGTTATTATGGGCCCGCAATAACAGGAAAGTACCTAATTTTCACATACTTGTATAGTCGATTTTGTAGATGGATTGCGCTCCGATAACTAAACACCACTCGGCTATATAATTTTCTCCATTTTCCATAAAATCAAGAGATCAATTAACGAGCGTATAGATAAGATTGTAGCAAAATACTACTTGCCCGTTGCGAGGAACAAAATAAATTTAAAAAATTGTGCCATTGCTAATTATCTTACACCAAGATTTTAAATAGTGCAAAGTTCCCAGGATTCGGTACACTAATAGTTATTATTATCCCTTTGTGAATTATTAAAGTCAGCGTGTTAAATAAACGCATATATCAGCGACAGAGAATAAGCTTTCATTAAGGTAAGATGCGATTCCACGAATTATAAGGTTAAAGAAATTAATGCAGTTTTTTAAAAAGGAAAATAAAATATTTTTAAATAAACAGAAAAGTACATTTATTCAGCAGTTTTAATCATTATTGTTAATTTTCTCTCATCGTTTAACTCTTAACAGGAGATACCTTTCGTGCAGAAATCATTCGGTTTTGATGAAATATACGAGTTTATATTCTTCTCCACGTCCTTCATATCGGAGTAAATTTTCTCATTTGGTGATGTCGTAATGAGTTCCATAAATGGCATTCAAATGGTGTAAGCTCCGATGAATGTAGAGGGTGAAGAACTTCCTAATCTAAAGTACTCATTTTTTTCTTGAGTCAAACGTGTCAGGTGTAGGCGTGCATTGTCATGAAAGAGGGCATCCTTCCGGTTGACCAGTGAAGGACATTTTTTTTCATGGGCTTCATTTAAACGTGGCATTTGTTGAAAATTAAAGGTTTAAAGGAACTGTTGCAATTGTTGAACATTAAAGGTCTAAATAAACTATTGCAATTACAATTGTTGATCATTAAAGGTCTGGAGTAACGGTTACAATTGTTGATCATTAAAGGTCTGAAGTAACGGTTGCAATTGTTGAGCATTAAAGGTCTGCTGTAGCTATTGAAATTCTTGAACCTTAAAAAGTCTGCGGTAACTGTTGCAATTGCTGAACATTAAAGGTCTGGGGTAAATGCTTGTTTATTATTGAGGAGCAGATAATGATTGACTACTTGCTCATTCCACCACAGCAGAGACATCTGCTCTTAAGAGACAATGTCTAGGAGTAGGAATGGGTTTTTGTTTACGATTCTGCCTTTGTTTTTTGCGCTTAATATTGCAGTAAAGAACTTACTTTTCAACTCTTGTAACAATTATGTCCAGAAATGGCCCACGGGCATTTCGAACCAATACATATGACGCCATATTCAGACGTTGTAGACGTTGTCCTCTAGACAGTCCATGTGACACCCAAAACACCATTTTTGTAGTTATCTTAATTCGTATTTTAGATGGTAGTGATGTTGTTGGCGGCCACCAGTTCTGCACACTAAATTTATAGGCACCAGCTGCACTAAACTGTATGGTAGTAGAACCTATTTGCCTTTTTTTTCACCTGTAAAACCAACGAGGGCATTTAGTTATCGGGTTGAATTGGGAGGACGTTTAATAAATACTCTTTACTCTGGAAGATTGCCAGGAAAGGCCTTTTGCTTTATTAGAGAAAACCACGAATTAAACGATATTAATTAAATAGGAAAAATATTTTATTAACAAAGAATGGCCTATGCACTTGTCGGTAATTGCTAATGGGAATGTATTTAATAATTGCACTGAATTTATTCACTTCATTTCATGCATTGCGAAAGCCGTGTAATTAATTAATTAATTCATTGCGTTAATTCATGATAAATTGAGTTTACGAAAGCACGGAATGAATTAAATGGTCTTTGAGTTTGGTGAAGATAAGAGAAACAGGACTGAAGTCTTGCCAGGCACAGAGAGAGAGAGAGAGAGAGAGAGAGAAAAAAAAGAATATATATATATATATATATATATATATATATATATATATATATATATATATATATATATATATATATATATATATATATATATATATATATATATATATATATATATATATATATATATATATATATATATATATATATATATAGTACAAGAAAGAGAAATTTGACGCGAATGAGCAATGAGGCAAGAAACAGGAGTTTTTTTAGAGGTAAGAGAAAGGGACAGTAGAAGAAAACTAGAATCAAAGAGAGCAGAGGGCGGCACAATGAAGGCAATCCTTTACCGAGAAGACAGAGATAACGCCAGGGGAAAAAGTTTGAAATTGCTGGCCGGGACTCGAACCCGGGTCTGCTGATTGCCGGTCAGATGCTCTACCGCTGAGCTACCAGGAAGAGTGACCCTTCTTCGCCCAAAGCATTACCCCATCAAACCCAGTATCTCTCTAAGCTAGGAACCTCCAAGGAATTTTTATACCTCATCTTCTTACCCGCTCACAATTTAAAGGCTCATCCCCAAGTCACATACAAAGAAGAAGGAGCAAATGCAAGTTCTGCGGGTGGTAACAACCACCACAGGGCTTTCGCCATATTTATTTTCTGCCTTTCAAAACAATTTTGAAGACAGAAACAAAGGTGCAGAAACCTCGCATTGCAGACTATATTACAATATAGTACAAGAAAGAGAAATTGGACGCGAATGAGCAATGAGACAAGAAACAGGAGTTTTATATATATATATATATATATATATATATATATATATATATATATATATATATATATATATATATATATATATATATATATATATATATATATATATATATATATATATATATATATATATATATATATATATATATATATATATATATATATATATATATATATATATATATAATATAATATATATATATAATATATATATATATAATAATATATATATATATATATATATATATATATATATATATATATATATATATATATATGTCGTAGAATGACCCTTGGTTTTGATCCCTCTACTCTTTGACACCCTTTTAGTAGCGGTATGCTTTAAGGGGCGTGAGTTACTTCTATGATGAAGTAGGCTTTGTTCTATTTTTCTAAGAGAGCTATTTTTGTGGTTTAGTTCTTAAGGAAGAGCTATTTTTAAACACATAAGGATAAGAGGAAACACCAGAATCTACCAAAATAAACATGTATTTTAAATTAAATATTACAAACCAACAGTAAACACATTTCTATATTTGGCCTCAGAGATTTTTCAATGACAAAACATAAACAAGTAGGCTTCCAGTAAACATACCAATTGCCAATTAGTATTTTTATCACGACCCTATTTGATTAGCATAAAACATTAAATTAACGTACTCTCATCTACAAACACATATGACCTAGGTTCAAGAATAATGGTTTCTACTCTCCTTTAAAACGTGGGACGTACTAAACTTCTACTATCGCAATAGAGATATAAATGTTATTGTTAACTTATAGGTAGGTATTAGGGATTGCCGGATGTCGCTGGAGGACTTATCTCTCGCTTTGAAGTGTGGTGGTCGCTAGTGGAATTTTTCGTCACCTGTGACGGGGGCTGATTCTTCAACGTAATTAAAGAACGGGAGCTCGTTGGGGCAGGGTTCTTCTCCTCTCACTCTTACAGTGCTTGAGATGTGATAATCACTCGAGTGTGAGCGGCTTTGCTTTTCTTCAGTCGGACTTCTTGGCAGACTGAAAAGGCTTCTTCGGTATGGCACCGATATAAAACTTGACTATTTAGGTTAATACGGCCCTGAAAGGGACGATCGATTTTCTCAATCTGATCCTCTCGTTTCTCACTGAAATAGTCTTGTATGGCTGAAGGATCGATCTTCACGAACTACCCTTCTTCTGGCGTATCGACTTCTAATCTTCTTGTCTGGCTGAAAGATTGATCTTTACGAACTAATCTTTCTTCTGGCGAATCGACTACTAATAATCTTCTTGTCTGGCCGACGGATCGATCTTCACGAACTAATCCACCTCTAGCGTATCGACTTCTGATAATCGTCTTCTCTTTCTTTGCGGGGCTTATTTATAGGCGGATTGCCGCCCCATCTAAAGGGGGAAGTGACCAGGCCACAGAGGCAAAAGGGATGGGGAGGGCGAATGGTGAGTTAGCATCTGGGGAGAGCGAGAATTCCTGAGGTGGCACTGGGGTGCCCTAGTCAGCTCGCAACCGCACCGCTACTTGGCGTGCCTTCTGACTCGCACCGCTTTTTTTTCCATAACCACGGGTTTATGGGTCTCGTAGGTAATTCGATCGTTAGAGCGTCGTTTAAGGACCTTAGGTGGTCGCCTTCAAACAGATGTTAGCTCCAACTGCCCACAGCGGCGGGGAGATCACACATGGTAAGCATTTTCGCCGGCTACCTTTCCCACGCTTCTCCTCATGAGGGGGGGGGGTCTTGAATGTACCTATACTCCTCCAGGATGCTTAATGTAGCCATTTCTCCACATTTACCTCCATCCTTAAGAAAATAACGGGAGGGGGGGGGGAGGGTTCCAATCCGACGCTTACAATAATATACATGGGTAACTTACGGAACATTATATTATACAATAAATTCTAGTTCACCATGGAATGCCTCGATAACATTTCACCTGACCTTACATTAATTCCTATATTACTGTGCCAACTTAGGATTTTCTTACCTACCACTAGGGGGTTACTCGCCCTTACTTACTTACAATTCTACTGATTTACACTTAACTTTGCTATAATACAATAGTTGGGCTGCTCCTTAATCGTCAACAGGGTTCCGACTTAACGAGTCGGCCATACAATTGTTGGACCCTTTTATATAGTGAATGGAGTACTGGTACTCCATTAAGAGTAAACTCCATCTCAGGAGTCTTCCATTCTTACACTTATTTTTACCTAAGTATGACAACGGTTTATGGTCGCATTCCAACTTAAACTCGCGCCCTATTAGATAATATTTGAATTTACCTATGGACCATATTATGGCCAAAGCTTCGATTTCGATAGTAGCGTAGGCTTTTTCTCTACTCAACAGTTTCCTACTGACATAAGCTATGGGATAGGCTGTTTCGTCATCTTCGTATTGAAGCAATACTCCGCCTAACCCGTCCCGACTAGCGTCCGTGCGAAGGCCGAAGATCTTGTTGGGATTTGGTAAGCGAAGAATGGGCGCAGTTACGAGTTTTCCTTTTAGAACCTCCAACTGAGTTATTGCATGGGGGTTCCACGTGGCAGGGTTTGACGCTCTCTTTTTTTAACAAATCATTAAGTGGGGCCGCAATGGAAGCGAAGTGTGGTACAAAACGCCTATAGAACGACGCCGCTCCCATAAACGATCGGAGTTGTTTCTTTGTTTTCGGCCGGGGCATCTTGACTATGGCGTCCACTTTTTCTTGCTGGGTAGTCAAGTGTTTTTGTCCTATTTTGAATCCCAGGTAGTCAATCGATTCGTAGGCAAAATAACACTTGGTCGGTCCGGCGGTTAGACCTTGCTCCTTCAATTTCTCCAGCAATGAGCGTAAGGCGTGTAAGTGTGACTCCCATGTACGGGTGGCTACGTACACGTTGTCGAAGTAAAACGACACGTCACTTAGTCCAGCGATAATTCACCTCATCATCCTATTATAATTGCTACCGGCTGTAAGTAGTCCGAAGGGTAGCCTGGTAAACTGTAACAGACCTCTCTCGGTCTCAAACGCCGTCAGTTTTTTGGACTCCTTAGCGAGAGGTATTTGATAGTACGCTTTACACAAATCCAATTCGGTGATGAATTTAGCGTCTTCAAATAAATGGAGATTTTGATCTATTAGTGGGATGGGCTTGGCGTCGAAAACGGTCACTGAATTCAATTTTCGGAAGTCCACGCACATCCGAAATGATTTATCCGGTTTCTTAACCATTACTATGGAGGAGCAATAATCGGACTCCGATGGCTCTAAAATTCCCAATTTTAGTAAATTCCGGACTTCCTTATTGAAGGCTTCTCGTAGGTGGATCGGTAAAGGATATGGTTTGCTCCGAACCACTGAATTAGTTCTTAGTTTTATTTCATGGATAAAATCCTTGGCACATCCGGGGTTTTCAGAAATGACTTCTGGGAATTCCATGAGCAAGTTCAACATTTCCGCTTTTTGTTGAATTTCTAAGTGGGGATTTATCTTTAAATCCACCCGAGGGTCTTCCGGGGTAGGTGAGAGCGAGGGAAGTTCGTATTCCTCGTCTTGTTCCACACACACGGTGTGTATGACTTGCAGGGGCGTACCTGGGTAAACGGCATCCATCGGTTCTTCTTCGTCGGTTCTATTCTTTATGCACGCGCGGCGGTGATATTTTTTTAGCATGTTTATGTGATAGGTTCTTCGCCCTGTTGGGGTATCTATCAAGTAATCGACTGGACCCCGTGCCTCGATTACTTCAAACGGTCCCTTCCACTGGGCCCATAACTTATTATTTTCGGTCGGGAGTAATAATAAGACTTCATCTCCTGCTTTTAATTTTCGAGCCTTTGCTTTCGTATCGAAGTAGTCCCGATATTTGGCTAAATTTTTCTCGGCGTTCTCTCGAGCTAAGCCAGAGCAGTATTCTAGGCGCTCGCGCATATCCATCACGTAGGCGTAAGACGATTTGATTTCTTGCTCGAGCTTCGCGTTGGAAAATAATTCCTTAAGAATACTCATAGGACCTCGCACATTTCTCCCGTATAATAGCTCAAAGGGCGAGAATCCCAACGTCCGATGAGGTATTTCTCGGCAGGCGAAAAGGGCTGCAGGCAGGTATCTGTGTCACTGTGTAGGGTTGTTTTGACACAACTTCTTCAATATATTTTTGAGAGTCCCGTTTAATTTCTCGCAGATTCCGTTAGCGGGGGGATGAAATGGACTCGTAAAAATTGGCTTGACTAACAGTAGTTTGTTAAAATACTCCATCAATTCTGAGGTGAATTGGCGCCCTCTATCAGATAGAATTTCTTTAGGCAGGCCTACTCGTGCAAAAATCGAAATTAATGCTTCCGCGCAGGAAATAGTGTCAATCTTCCGTAGGGCCACGGCATCTGGGAACCGGGTGGCACAATCCACTAGGGTGAGGATGTAGGAGTGTCCTCCACTTGAAGGGGGGTGAATTGATCCCACCAAATCAATTGCCACTCGAAAGAATGATTCGGTTATAACGGGCACCTTTTGTAAGGGAGCGGGAGGTACCCGTCCTCTGGAGGGATCCTTCTGACACACGTCGCATGATCGGCAATAGGCCACAATTTCCCTGGCGGCCTGGGGCCAATAAAAGTGTCGGAATATCTGCTGCGCCGTTTTGTTGTGCCCAAAGTGTCCGGCTAATATTCCATCATGCGCGGTATTCAAAATTCTTTGCGTGTATTCTTGAGGTACACACAGTGCTTTCTTGTTCTCCTTATTCTCCTCGCTGATAGTACGGTAGAGAAGTGAGTCTTCTACGATATACTGGATAGGCTTCTTTCCTTTCACTTGGAGAATTTCACCTTTAATAGCTTTCTCCCATAGAGGTTTAAGAGTGGGGCATTCCTTCTGAGCACTGGCGAAGGAAGTCAATTTGAACCCATTGTCTTCGAGGGTAATCCTCGGGGTCAACTTAGCAGGTTGCTCTTTCCTCTGGGCTTCTTGTACCCGGGTGACTACTTGTTGAGCCACTTCTTGCTGGGGAATTAGGGAGGTTTGTCCGATTAGTACTGCGCAGAACTTAATCGGGGCTACTACCACGTCCGTCCAACCGGTGAAATATCTGCATTGTATATGACATCTCACGACGGGGAATCGATTGTCGCGTCCTAAAAAGTCGTGGACGATTGCGAATTTCTTATGGTTAGGGTCTACTGGGGGCAGCAACTTGTCGGATACCACTATGCACGTACATCCGGTGTCTCTGACTAAAGTGGATACTCGGCACCCATTAACAGTGCCCTCTTCAAATTGTAGGCCGCCTGGCGAACTTTTGTTGAATAGAAAGTTTACCTGTTGCTGGGGCCCTTCGGATGTTGGCGCGGGGACGTAAGACGAATCAGCTTGTCCTGCTGGGATCGCGGCAGTCAGGTTTTGCACCTGTTGTCTCGAGGTCTCCCTCAGTCGGGAGTTCTGTGGGCACTGGAAACTCAGGTGACCTATTATCCCGCAGGTATAACAAGTGACGGGCTTCCTGGGATACGTGCCGGTATTAGGGTATGATCCTTGTGGAATCCTACCTTTTTTTTTATTTTTTTTCTCCTCCAAAATTTGGTTTATAAGTTCCTTTTGCTGCTGAGAACTTAAAGGGCTTCTTCTGTAAATGCCTGGGTGGCGGCCCATTTTTCTTTGGGGAGGGAGCCTTCTCTTTCTTGTACTCTCTAGGATATAACCGATGATTTACCGCGTGGAGGTCAGCCTCGTCCAGACACTCGTTGAAGGTAGAAGCTTTTCGGTCCTTAACGAATGCACGGATTTCCTGGGGTAGTGTACTTAGTAACTGATCTCTAAGCATGAAGTCGACGACCGCAGCGAATTCGTTCTCTACCCCTTCTGACTCCATCCAAAACTGTAGGCTTCGACGAAGCTCAAAGCCAAAATGTTTGTATGTTTGTCCAGGTCTTATACGAGACTGCCTGAACTTCATCCTATATTCTTCCGGGTTAAGGTTTGTTGCTGAGAGAAGTTCGGCTTTGAGAGTGGAATAGTCCACAGTCGCTTCTGAGGGTAAAGATACGAATATCTCTCTCATCCTACGATTGAGTAGCGGTAACAGTCTGGCGACCCCATCTTCTTCAAGGTCCCAATTATTGACTTCAAATATTTTCTCAAAATGGGAGAGATATGAGCATAAATCTTCATCGTCCCTGTACTCCGGGAGTTTCATGCTGGCCGCTGGTGACACTCCTGTTCTGGATGACACTGACTGCACCTCTAACTCGTCTTTGCTAAGAGCTCTTTCGTGGGCCCTTATCTTCTCTCTTTCCTCAGTTTCCATTTTCGTCTTTTCTCTTCTTTCATCAGCTTCCATTTTCGCCTTTTCTCTTTTTTCATCAGCTTCCATTTTTGCCTTTTCTCTTCTTTCATCAGCTTCCATTTTGATTTTACGTTCCTCTCTTCTTTCTTCTCTTTCATTTCTCTCTTTCTCCTGAATAAACGAGTTCAGCTCGGTTCCTTCCAGTCCGAGGCTTTGACCTTGCTTCCGATAAAGGTCAAACAATGCCATCGCGCTTATGTCAGTAATCTACCTTGTTTTTAATCAAGCCTGACCTAATCCACCACCGAAACTTACCACGTACTAAACTTCTACTATCGCAATAGAGATATAAATGTTATTGTTAACTTACAGGTAGGTATTAGGGATTGCCGGATGTCGCTGGAGGACTTATCTCTCGCTTTGAAGTGTGGTGGTCGCTAGTGGAATTTTTCGTCGCCTGTGACGGGGGCTGATTCTTCAACGTAATTAAAGAACGGGAGCTCGTTGGGGCAGGGTTCTTCTCCTCTCACTCTTACAGTGCTTGAGATGTGAGAATCACTCGAGTGTGAGCGGCTTTGCTTTTCTTCAGTCGGACTTCTTGGCAGACTGAAAAGGCTTCTTCGGTATGGCACCGATATAAAACTTGACTATTTAGGTTAATACGGCCCTGAAAGGGACGATCGATTTTCTCAATCTGATCCTCTCGTTTCTCACTGAAATAGTCTTGTATGGCTGAAGGATCGATCTTCACGAACTACCCTTCTTCTGGCGTATCGACTTCTAATCTTTTTGTCTGGCTGAAAGATCGATCTTTACGAACTAATCTTTCTTCTGGCGAATCGACTACTAATAATCTTCTTGTCTGGCCGACGGATCGATCTTCACGAACTAATCCACCTCTGGCGTATCGACTTCTGATAATCGTCTTCTCTTTCTTTGCGGGGCTTATTTATAGGCGGATTGCCGCCCCATCTAAAGGGAAAGGTGACCAGGCCACAGAGGCAAAAGGAGGGGGGGAGGGCGAATGGTGAGTTAGCATCTGGGGAGAGCGAGAATTCCTGAGGTGGCACTGGGGTGCCCTAGTCAGCTCGCAACCGCACCGCTACTTGGCGTGCCTTCTGACTCGCACCGCTTTTTTTTCCATAACCACGGGTTTATGGGTCTCGTAGGTAATTCGATCGTTAGAGCGTCGTTTAAGGACCTTAGGTGGTCGCCTTCAAACAGATGTTAGCTCCAACTGCCCACAGCGGCGGGGAGATCACACATGGTAAGCATTTTCGCCGGCTACCTTTCCTACGCTTCTCCTCATGAGGGGGGGGGGGCTTGAATGTACCTATACTCCTCCAGGATGCTTAATGTAGCCATTTCCGCACAATATATATATATATATATATAATATATATATATATATATATATATATATATATATATATATATATATATATATATATATATATATATATATATATATATATATATATATATATATATATATATATATATATATATATATATATATATATATATATATATATAACAGTAAGAGCAAGTGTATTTAAATTTTTGTTGCAGAAGTTTAACAAAACGTTGAGACTATATATTATGCATATATTTAGATATATCTACTATTTATCTTTCGTGAAAGTTTCAAGTGATTAGAAAAAATATTTCGTAAGTTATGAGGAAATCAACAAACTATCATCCAAATTGCAGCGGACAAAATTTAAGGGTCACTTAGAAAAAATGAACTACTAACCGAGGTATTTATGTTTAGGAGATTGTTGATGGGCTAACAGTTGTTACTTCTTATGATCCTACATTATTGGAACATTCAACTGTCAAAATGAGAGGTGGCCTGATTGTGTGCCTTCACCAAGAGTGCAAGTCAAATTCTGCAATAGAAAATACCTTAGCAAGGTTTAGAAGTGTTGTGCAACGAATTCTAGCTGGTTTTAAGTCATCAGGATCGACAGATGCTAAACCCAAAACCAGTAGACTTAGTCAAACGTCACCAAGAAGGATCGTATTATGGTTACAATTTCACTGAAGGATAGGTTTAAAAGTGCTGCTGAGATATCCCGCGAGTTCAGCTCCACCACCGATGTCAACGTATCGCGCAAAACAGTTTCCCGGAGGTTACGAGGTTTTGGGTTGCTTGCTCCGGCACCGGCAAAGAAACCTATGATCTCCAAGAGGAATCAAAGAGCCCGTCTTCGTTACGTTCACGAACATGTCGTTTGGAAGAACAGTGGGCGCAGGTTCATTTTAGCGATGAATCCAAGTTTAATGTGAATGGTTCCGATGGCGAGATGTACGACCGACGAAGATGTAGCGAAAGGTTATCTTGTGCATGTGTGAAGAAGACAGTGAAATTTGGAGGAGGCAGTGTAATGGTATGGGAAGTGATCTCTGCTGCTGGTCCTGGTCTACTTATTCGCTTATAAGGGACTGTCAATTCTGAAATTTACAAGCAGATTCTTAGACAGCATGTCCTTATGTCCTTCCACATCTGCGATCCTCGTCACTTCAACCTCCTATCTTCGTGCAGGACCTCGCTCCCTGCCCCACTGCGAAGAGAGTCAAAGATTTGTTGAGTGATAAGGGAGTTGATCTCATGGACTGGCTACCTCAAAGTCTCGATTTCAACCCTATAGTAGACATTTGGAAGATTATTGGAGATGGGACGCGAAGGAGAAATCCGAAGAACCAAGATAAAATCTGGAAATTATTTAGAAACGAATGGAACAATATTACCCCATCATTTTGCAAGAAATGAATTCAGATGTCGGAAGGTCATTGCTAGGTAATGGATCTTCACAAAATATTAATAGTAAGGGTTTCTTTTTTTTCTTGTTCCATTTTACATTGTTTTTCTAAGTAACCCTCTACTTTTGGCCGCTGCAATTTGGAAGATAGTTTGTTTATTTATTTATAACTTACGAAATGTTTAAGCCATTCATTCACTTGAAATTTTCACAAAAGATAGATATTAGATATATCTAAATATATGTATAATATATAGTCTCGACGTTGTGTTTAACTTCTATAATAAATATTTAAATACACTTGTTCTTACTGACCCTTATATTATGACCGCTATATAAATATATATATATATATATATATATATATATATATATATATATATATATATATATATATATATATATATATATATATATATATATATATATATATATATATATATTTATACTCGAACGTACATAAGAACTCTCTACACGGTATTTTTCAAGACTCAAATCTTCCGACAGCCCATTAAAAATATTTGCCTGTTTCCTTTTGGTCAGATATCTTCTTCCCAAATCAACATCCTCGCTCGTGCGACAAGTCATTTAAGCATTTCTGACAAATTTCTATCTTTTTCTTTTGGCACCGAGAAACTAAATGAGGAGTCTCATAAATATTTTCCCAAACTTTCTCTCGACTTGTTGTCAATCCTTTTCTCAGACAAATTCTTTTGGTAACAAATCCCGACAGTTTCTCTCTCTCTCTCTCTCTCTCTCTCTCTCATATCATTTCAGGAAGCACAAGTCTCTTCCATTCGTCTTCATATTGTGAGCCATCAACTGAGGAAGGACTTTTAACTCGCCTAAAGTCCACACATTCACTTCCTCAAGCAGTCCTCTGTGGATAGGATTCACAAGTCTTTCCATCCGCATTCACGTTTACTCCTTCCACCGGAAAAAGCGATTTAAACTCACTGACTCCAGTCATTCATCTTGCCAAACATCAAGAGCACAACAAAGTTATTTAATTAAATCGTTTATAAAACTAAATACGATTTTATTTGGTGGACACCCTTAGAAACGAACTCGAATCCCGAATTTTGGATTCATTCGCAAGAGAAGAAAAATTTGTTCCTATCTCTCTCTCTCTCTCTTTCTCTCTCTCTCTCTCTCTCTCTCTCTCTCTCTCTCTCTATATATATATATATATATATATATATATATATATATATATATATATATCTTATATTATTATTTTTAATTTTCATGATATACTCGTATACTAATACAATATCAATAGCTATTAATAAAAATAAGCTATTAGACTTGTAAAAAAATGCTAGTCACATTTTTTGAAAGCATTTACTTTTCGCTACCGTCAATCTCTGTCAGCATTTATTTGTTATTTTTAAATTTATAAAAACAAATTCACCGCAAATCAGTTAAATAATCAGTTTATTTTGCCATCCGGCCTCTTTTTTGCGACCACACATTATTGATAAGGGGAAACAATCCTCTCAACTGGAGTCTATGTTCCTAGAAGACATAAAATGGACTCCAGAATACGGCTCGGGTTGGAGAGAAAAATACTGCGGTCCTTCAAATGATTAAACATTTGAAACCATTGAAATTTTCAGTTTTCTAAAATTCAGACTTTGAAGACCAAAATGCCTTGGCAACCACCACTTCATCAAAAATATCCTCAACTTATATTGCCTTAGTTCCGACTGTTTCATTAATTTTACCAGCAGATAGTAAGGAAAACTGCAATGGACGCAGTAATCGTACCCTGTTACTATAGCAACGAGTAGCCACCTTCAGGCTGCCTCGGACACTCCTGGGGGACGGTCTTCATCCACGCCAAGCAAGTAACTGTAAAGTGGCTGT
Organism: Ceratothoa steindachneri; assembly: GCA_963969495.1. Taxonomy (NCBI): domain Eukaryota; kingdom Metazoa; phylum Arthropoda; class Malacostraca; order Isopoda; family Cymothoidae; genus Ceratothoa; species Ceratothoa steindachneri. The sequence continues at coordinate 172,628,391 of OZ018320.1, read as the reverse complement.
TTCCAATTGGTGCTTTGGATACCGTCGCTGAACTTGGATGAAGAGCGTCTACCAGGCGTCCCCGATGCAGCCTGAAGGTGGCTACTCGTTGCTATAGTAACCGGATACCAACAGATGTTTGGATTTCCGGCCAGAAAATGTCTGTACTCTTTATCCAAACAAAGGATTCAGCTCCGCCAAAGCTATTCTCCCACACACCAAGGTAAGGAAGGCAGCGATCCTAAAAGTTCTTAAATTCTTGCCTGACGGTAACATCATTGATATTTCCACTTCTCAAGTAACAAGGAGTAAAAAGGAAAGGAAGTACCCTAGGAGACCTTACGGTCCATTCAAAGAGGGGCCCTTTGGACTAGCAATTGAGCAGGCACATGGCTGCTCAATTGTTTTGCGTCCCTAAACGGCCCCTTTTCAAGACTTTGTCTAGTCTTGACTTGAACTGGTCAACAGATTCACTGTTGACAACTTCCACTGGAACTGCGTTCCACTTACCGCAGATATTGTAAGTGGAAAAATTTCCACACAGATTACGGTTGTAACGCTTCAGTTCAAGTTTGAAGCCGTGATTGCGCGTTCTGTTCTCATTCAGTGTGAAAATATCCTGGTAGTCAACATTGTCAAACCCTCGAAGTATTTTGAAAACCTCGATGAGCTGACCACGCAGTCTACGGGTTTCCAGCGAGAACAGATTTAATTCCCTTATTCTATCCTCATAACTTTTATGTCGGATAGAGGGGATCAGCTTGGTTGCCCTGGCTTGTACGCGTTCCAACCTTGCGATATCCTTTCGAAACGAAGGACTCCAAAATTGTACGGCATACTCCAGGTGCGGCCGAACCAGGGAGTTGTACAGACAAAGTACTATCTCCTTGTTACGGCATCCAAACTGGCGCTTTATGTAGCCTAACATCCTTTGGGCTTTCTTCTCTGCCTCGATGCACTGTTTCGAGAACTTGAGGTTGCTAGTAATAGTTCCACCCAAGTCCTTCTTAGTGTCGGTGGATTAAATAGCAGTGCCCTTAAGGATATACTGAGATTGGGGGTTTCTGTGGCCGATATGCATTACTTTGCATTTGTTCACGTTAAAAGGTATTTGCCACGTGTCCGACCACTCCCCAATCTTCCCAAGATCTTCCTGCAGGCGGGCAGTATTTCCATCCTTTGCAACGTTCATACCAAGCTTGGTATCGTCGGCAAATTTGGAAATCTTGGCAACCATGTCACCGTCCATGTCGTTGACGTAGATGATGAATAGTAGTGGTCCCAGGACAGAACCTTGAGGCACCCCACAGGTAACGGGCACCCACTCAGAAGCCTGTCCATTCACCACCACCCGTTGCCGTCTGCCACTTAGCCAGTTCTCGATCCAGCAGGCTACTTTTCCGTCTATGCCCAGCGCTCGCACTTTCATCATCACCGGACTACTTCAATAGGTAGTACGTCAACAGCAGTTTGAAGACAGTTTATGAACATTATGAGCACCGCAACCAACACCTGAAATATTTATTGCCATTTCTTTCTTTAGCCGAATGTAAACGTTATTTATGCCTCTCCGTTTTACACCTCCAAAATTTGTGAATAACAGTTATCACCAGAAAATCTAAACTTTTTTGATAACTTATGGTCTTTAATAACTGGCACCAAATAGTGTCAATATTCCTAATGTTTTCACCAGCGCCGATTTAAAGTCGTAAAAAAAGTTTAACTCTAACAACTCCCTACGGTACAAAATAGCAGACAACGAAAATAATCATTTTAATAGCTTTTCTCTTAGAAGCATCACTTGTTATGGTTACAAAATTTGACATTTAAATCTTCATGAAGTTCTTAAATTGCCATTGGTGTAATCATCATCATCATCATCATCATCATCATTACTAACTCTATAATTTAAGCAGGGGATTTTTTTTTAGTATTTGAATAATAATTTCATCTTAGTTTGGTTATGACTTATGTTTTTTTCTAAAAGTTATTTCTGATAATTCTTTTATAATATCAAAAAACAAAATGGTGAAGTTCAGAAATAAATATAAGTATCGAAATTTTTTGAATTTTTTAAAACCCAAAGAATTGCAAATGGTGAAGTTCCGAAAATTTATTTTTCTATAACTATATTTTAGCAACGTGATATCTTGAAAGGAGGGGAAATTTAGTTTATAGTTCCTTTTTAAAATTATTATAATTGGCGAAGTTCAGAAAATTTATAAAATTTTAACCATGGCTGCTTTTTTTTAGATTTTAAATTTTAATCCTAGTAGCGAAGCGCAAGCTCCTCCCGTAGGGGGGAAGTGGCGAAGCCATTGCCTGGTTTTATTTATAATGACAGCTTCAGTCTTAGTTCTAGCACGACTAAATAAACTTTGGTTCAAAGAGCTTAGAGATCAATTTAGATAAACAATCCGCCATTTTAAGCGGCGCTACGGAAAGCGAAGGTTGCCTCTTTGGCATCTGTGGAGAAATGGCTACATTAAGCATCCTGGAGGAGTATAGGTACATTAAAGCCCCCCTCCCTTATGAGGAGAAGCGTGGGAAAGGTAGCCGGCGAAAATGCTTACCATGTGTGATCTCCCCGCTGCTGTGGGCAGTTGGAGCTAACATCTGTTTTAAGGCGACCACCTAAGGTCCTTAAACGACGCTCTAACGATCGAATTACCTACGAGACCCATAAACCCGTGGTTATGGAAAAAAAAGCGGTGCGAGTCAGAAGGCACGCCAAGTAGCGGTGCGGTTGCGAGCCTCTAATTTGCGAGCTGACTTGGGCACCCCAGTGCCACCTCAGGAATTCTCGCTCTCCCCAGATGCTAACTCACCACTCGACCCCCCCCCCCTCTCCTTTTGCTTCTGTGGCCTGGTCACTTCCCCCTTTAGATGGGGCGGCAATCCGCCTATAAATAAGCCCCGCAAAGAAAGAAAAGGGGATTATCAGAAGTCGATACGCCAGAGGAGGATTAGTTCGTGAAGATCGATCCATCGGCCAGACAAGAAGATTATTAGTAGTCGATTCGCCAGAAGAAAGATTAGTTCGTGAAGATCGATCTTTCAGCCATACAAGACTATTTCCGTGAGAAACGAGAGGATCAGATTGAGAAAATCGATCTCCCCTTTCAGGGCCGTATTAACCTAAATAGTCAAGCTTTATATCGGTGCCATACCGAAGAAGCCTTTGCCGTCTGCAAAGAAGTCCGACTGAAGAAAAGCAAAGCTGCTCACACTCGAGCGACTCTCACATCTCAAGCTCCGTAAGAGTGAGAGGAGAAGAACCCAGCCCCAACGAGCTCCCGTTCTTTAATTACGTGGAAGAATCAACCCCCGTCACAGGCGACAAGCAATACCTCCTTGACGAAAATTTAACCAGTGGCCTCAACACTTCAAAGCGAGAGATAAGTCCTCCAGCGACATCCGGCAATCCCTAATACCTACCTGTAAGTTAAAAATAACTTTTATATCTCTATTGCGATAGTAGAAGTTTAGTACCTCCCAAGTTTTAAAGGAGAGTAGAAACCATTGTTCTTGAACCTAGGTCATATGTGTTTGTAGACGAGAGTACGTTAATTTAATGTTTAACGCTAATCAAATAGAGTCGCGAAAAAAATACTAATCGGCAATTGGTATGTTTACGGGAAGCCTATTTGTTTAGTTTTTGTCATTGAAAGATCTTTGATGCCAAAGATAGAAATGTGGTAACTGTTAGTTTGTAATAGTTAAGTGTTTCGTTTAAAATACATGTTTATTTTGGTAGATTCTGGTGTTTTCTCTTATCCTTATGTGTTTAAAAATAGCTCTTCCTTAAGAAAAAAAAACACTGAATAGCACTCTTAGAACAAAGCCTACTTCATCATAGAAGTAACTCACGCCCCTTAAAACATACCGATACTAAAAGGGTGTCAAAGAGTATAGTGATCAAAACCAAGGGTCATTATACGACAGCATCTATTAACAGTTCTTTGCCAAGCGAATCAACACTTAAAAAAATATTTTAATGTAGAAGAACTAGCAAATGAACAACTGCAAATTCAGACGACTCTGTACACACAGTAATAGATATTCTTTCTGAAGGTCATCAGTAAATTTTCACTTTCGTTTAGCATTGTACCAGGCTATCTGAAAAGAATTATCTATTTCAAAGGTAAACACTGATTAAATTAGTGTGCCATTGGTGAACATCCCTCACTTTTACAATATGCCACGCTAAAATAATCTCCGACGCTTGTATTGACAAATCAGTTTCTGACTAACAAAATATAGGGAATAATGAATTTTAAAAGCTTAAACTCTATATTCCTATTCTGGAATTGTTAGAACACAAATTAGTATAGTTAGTTTATGTATAAATTTCTAGGTTTATATTTATAAAGTTAATATTTTTCCGGGACAAAATTGTAAACCGGCCGGGACGCCAGGACCGTGCTTGAAACCGGGATTGTCCCGGTTAAAGTGGGACGTATGGTAGGACTATCCATTGAGTGTATGGTTCAATGCTTTTTATATAATAAAGTAGCTTAATTAACTACATTGTCTTTTCTCTAACCATTTTTACAGTAAACTTCTTGGTACATAATAAAGTAAAAAGAAAGAATTTTATGGCCTGGATTTATTTCATCGACTTGCTCTTGAATTCTTGTTAATCTATTTTTATCCATCAGACTTTAGGCACATATCAGAAGTCGCACTCGACGATTTTAAGTAAATCTTCTCGTGCCTTTCATTAGCTGAATTGCTGCTAATATTTCTATCAGTTTAAAATAACCTGTAATTCCTTGAATAAATGCTGTCTTATACCACATTTATCAACTGCGAAGGAAAAAAAAAATCATAATTTTAAGTTTCATTGTTCAATTGTTTCAAAATTCTCATATCTACGACACATCTTAGCAACTCGACGAGATAAACAGTTTCTATGTAGAGATGACTTGTTTTTTTAGCACAAATTATTTTTGAGCTATCAATCAGGTGCACTAATAAATTCACTACCAGATAAATGTTTGCTGATACTTGCAATTTTGTAGTTTATTATGCGAGTCATTTTTTTTAAGGTGAACATCTGGTTAGGATATGTTATTAACAGCGGGTTATTTTTCCTTAAGCATTTACCCTTTCACTATATTTTTTTTCACTGCTCCTTCTGATTTATCGTTTTACCATGTTTCGTCTCAAAATAGTCATATTCCTCGCAAAGAGCTTTTTCATTTTGGTAAGAAATATTTAAAATGCCATTCATTTTAAATTTACGATACATATATATTATTCTGCTTCTTATTCCTCCCATCGTCGGTTGTTATGTTCACACTAAGATGGTAAATAAGAAACTAACAAATAGAATATCAAAGGGTTGAGTGACCGATTGGCCTAAAACAGACTGCTGCAAAGTAAATAATCAAAAGCAATTAAGTATATTAATAAAAAGGATTTTAATAATTTTAAATTCCTTAATATTGTTGCAATGGAAGCAGCGTTTGAAGGCAGAGCACAATTTGGAGGTACGCTTCCGAATCGAGCTTCGATGGCAATCATCGCGACTCAAAGCATTCTCGTAACATCAAATTAAGTGAGGATTTAGGTTTTGATATATCTTGTAATTGATTTAATTTTAGGTCTTATTCCCAACGGTTGCGGGCCATATTTTTAGCATCTGCAGGCCACACTTACCTCGCGGCATGACCCGCAGGGCATGAATTTTCTATTGCGTCTTCCCTGCCTAGCAATGAAAAATTAGAAAACTATTAATATTTGGGTAACTTCTTTAGCTTGTGATATAGGGGGAGGGGGAGATCAAGGTAAAAAACTGACCGTCCTCTATTGTGGACGCTTTGTTATACATATCTTTAAAACTAAGAAATTAGAAATTGCTATATAGTGTATATCGGAGATATACACTAATTAAGGCAGGCAAATTTCTAAATATGATGTTATGACGAAAAATAGATTGGCAGCTAGGGATTTCTTATGCTAGATTTTATCTGTTAAGTTTTTTTCAAGTTAAACAATTATACTAAACTTATATAAACTAACTTAACTGTGTGGGAGAGAGAGAGAGAGAGAGAGGAAGGGGGGATCTCGCGGACAAAGAGGCCTAAGGGAGTATCTCACAGACGAAAGGACCGCCAACCGGCGTCTTTCGGTAAACTTCCGGGCGATAACGAAGCGAGACGAGTCAAACTGGAGCCTGGAACCCAAATCAGCGAGAGGGCGCTAAGCCTTTGCCGCCGCGCCTTGAATCAGAGTGGGGCCCACTTCCGACAGCAAACAAAATCGCATCCGGCGAATTCTCGTATATACTTCCCAGCGGGTAAACGAGCCAATTAGTATTCAGCCAGGAGTCAGGTATTGTTCACGCAGTATCCAAGCAGTAATCAAAAGGATTCATTGGAATCAGCCAAAGGACACAACGCACCACTTCACAAGCGACTCTCTGGTACCTTAAAGACTCGCAGGGAAGAAACCAGTTGTTCAGAACTAAGGCAGTCAAGGACGTAAGGACTCATTCTGGAATAACGCGCTTCGCTCCGTAACCTGCAAGGATAGTCCCTCGAACAACCACTCGAGGCCACCTCTCCCTCTTGGAAAATCGTAAGCCTATTACATTTTTCTCTATCACCGTCGAAGAGGCGTGACGATTTCCGACTACGGAGCTTCACCTCATCATCTCCTCTCGTTTTCTTTCGTGTAAATATTGTGCTACTCATATCTTGTGCCGAAGCATTCATTGTAAATTAATTTCCTTCTGCTGAGCGATTAGTTTTCCCATAATGTACAAGTTATTGTTAAATTCTGTTATTTGTTTGCATAATAGTAAAGATTATTTTTATTTCTCTTGTTTAAATCCAAGAACCACCTAAAAAGCCATTGATCTATTTTCTAAGTCGGCCAACGGTAGAAAACGCACTCGAATATCCCCCGTATTTAAAAGGGACTCCCCAACTCCCCGCGTCTAGGGAGGGCAAGCGAAGGTCAGTGAAGCCTATCTGACCCACCACATTAACCTAGAAACCAACTTTAAAAAAACTAAAACGGCTAAAATCTAGCCCCCCCTAAAAACCCTGCTAAAATATCGTGCGCCGCTCTCCTTGAAAATTACCTTGAAGAAATTTCATAGGTCGAATCTTAAAAAGAAAAATCAAGATAAGATGGAAAGAAGTGAATTTGACCTCTGTAGACTCGCATTATTTCCCAAGAAAACAAAGATAAGAAAATTAGGGCCAGGCGTGAATGTATAAGAATTGCGAGCAGAAAGAGGAGCTGACTAGGAGGGCTGTAATACTGTTCTGATATAAAAAAAAAGCTTGAAGCCAATGATGGGGGTGTTAAAATAGTGTGAATTCGAAACTGATACATCTAGGCCAGGGGTGGGCAACCTTTTTGAGAGTGCGTGCCAAAATCGGCCAAATATCTAACACAAAATTTGCCACATGCCAATCAAATTTTTTTGAGAACATATTATTTGATATTTCTTAAGCATTTGAAGAACTTTTTTAAATAATAAAGAATCCCCCAAGAGCAGTAAAGACACAGTATTGTAAGTCATTATGTAAAACTGACTGAATGAAAAAGATTATAACAGGCTTTACGAAAAGGTTCTTTGTGTGGATTTTTTCATTAGCCTCTAAGTATAACCGTAACTGCCATACCTATTCACACAATTTAACGACTATTATTAACAGCAACACAAAAAATTAACATTGATATTTTTTTCGATTAATCAGTCATTATTTTTTTCCGTTATACCTTTGTATTACTAAATCACAGTAAAAGGTTACTAACAGATAATCTTTTGCTTATTTTAAATCCTTTACAATTGATGTATGAAAAAAGAAAATATATTTATCTACCTTCAAAACTACATTCAAACAACCACTTTCAAAAGAAAACTAGATAAAATTAGAGTCAGAAAACTTGTTGACTCTTTCTATATATTATTTTCCAGCGGGATTTCTGCTGCTTTATCACTGATGACAGATTTTATATCGGGTTTATATTTAGTAACGTTGAGAGATATGCATGCACTACTAGTTTCATCCATCAGGTTACTCCTCTTACGAAACTCAACAAAGTTCATCCCTGAGAACAAAGATTCATAAGCATATGTAGACGAAAACATGGATAGTAATGTTGTTGCAAAGTTCTTTAAACAGATAATTTTCTGGAATAGTATTCTAAATCCTTAATACTTAGTTTTCCGCATTTCTCTCTGTTACTCCCGTCTCTAATCGCTCCTTTTTCACCCTTTTCTAAGTCAACTCTAAGATCAACAATTTTTTTGTTTCCAAATTGAGCTACTTTGAAATTCAATCAAGTGCATTTCAAATCATCCATGTCTACCCAATGAAAACATTTGCAAGTTTAGTTCATCCAGTTTGATACTGTCTGAAAACTTAATAAATTTTGCCGTCTCTTCCAGTTCTCTAAACCTAGCAAATCTTGCAAAGAACTGCCCAACACTTGCCTCAATAATTTTTGCAAACAGCTTTTGAAGCCATTGGCGGTCTGTTATGTCATCTTTAGGGAGATCATCGATGTACCTCTTTGTGTTTGGAAAGTATCTGAATTTCTCATCATTCTACATCCTTCTTAAAAATCTCTTTTAAAAAAACGGTAACTTGTGCTTTCGCGTGCCAGAAATAAGTCATCGGCGTGCCAAGGGTTGCCCGCCCATGAGCTAGGCGATCTTATTCTTGTAAATTGAAATTCACACCTCCTAAGCTCCGATATAAAGTCAAAAGTTTGAAACAAGTTCAATTTCGTATATTTGAGTGTTTCTTCGTAAGTACGAATTTATTAAAAATTTATAATTAGCAATCTACCTTTATGTTTGTGCCATCATATTTTACTCCCCCTAATTCCACCACTTTAGTCATATTTCACACCCTTACGGTACAGATTCTTTCAGTGATTTTCGCTTTGCTTTTTTTAAAAGAAAATTTCACCTTAAGGTGGTCCAAATTTGTACTTTTGAATAATTTTACTCTAAAAAAATTTGTTCTTGGAAGCTTTCAATGTGTCCTCCAGTTAGAATTTATAAGGTTTGCTAAACTTCTATCTCCCAATCTTTTCTTTAATCAATTTCAGTTTTATTTATGTATCTGTCTATTCTTACCCTACTCGTTATTACGCAAGGGTAGAAGAACCAACTACCAGAAAAAAAGGTTGCTAGGCGGCTTGTAAATAGGCGATATCAGAGATGGTGCAACATGGCGCCACGAGATGAATCCACTCTGACGTCACAATGGCCGATAAGAAAGAGAGGGTTTATTACATTCGCTGAGAACTTGAATGATTCACTTAAGTAATAATTTATTTCTATCCTGGCCTTTCGACCAGACGGAACTACGAACAAAAATGAATATAAACATTTAGAACTAATTCTCATTAAACACAATACGGTGAGTCTGGATGCAGTCTGTATAACTTTCCTGAGAAGCCATCATGAAGACACACTCATTCGTGCAAACATTTCACACATATTTTGTTTTGAAAATGAGTTTTACTGCGCTGGCTGTTGGCAGCCAGCGCCTATCTGGCGACTGCCTACTAGGGGAAAAGTCCTTGTAATTAACGGAAAGCCTAATACTAGGCTATAATAAATTACAAGAAAATAACATATAAAAAAGAACAAAGGCAAGACATAAGCTAAAAAAAAACAACAACAACAACATAAAGAACAAATAATAATGGCAAAAAAGTAACAAACGGTGTTGGAACATGCGACCTACAACAAAGAGTCAAATAGAGTGGAGGAGGCCAGCCTCCACCAAAAAGTCGAATAATCCACAAGTCTGTGTGCACGAACTAGTCCAGAGTATAAGGAACAGTCGACTTGAATCAGTCTCCACCCGACGACTTACTACAGTTGATGCAACTTAATCTCGCTCTGCTGGGAGGCAGTGGGAGCTTTTGAAGAATAATCGTCCCAATTAACTCATTTGAACACAATAGGGTTACCGGTCTTCCCCATTTTAAGAGTAGTCCAAAAATAGGAAATATGAAAACCCAAAATTACTCCTAGATTTGGTTTTATAAGCCAACGAATCAGCTCTACACAGTGCCATCGATACAAATATTAACCTAAACAATGGACGTTCCAACCAGCCACGCTTTTATCATAATTTCTGAAGAATAATAAACCTATTTTCAACTTGACCCATTTGAATAATAGTGGCCCCATTTTTGCCCATTTAAAGAATAACCCTGGGTCAAGTGGGGCCGTATTTTAAAAAGCTCCAATTGTTGTCGAGGTCTGTATGTCCGCAGCGAATCTCCCACATACGTAAGTATTTTATTCTGCTCGTCATAGTTCTATGGCAATATTCTAGGGGATGAATTTGTTTCGGGTAGAGAGACGATCTTCAGGAGAACGCTCTAACGCAAGAAAGAAAAGGGTGTGGACAGATTCGTGAAGTTATGGGACGTTAAAATGGGTGGAACGTAGGTAGGTCCCATCAAAAGAAGGGACAAGACATATTTTGTGGCACAATGCTATGCTCGATTATATTTGATAAGAGAAGCGTATAAAAATGGGTTCAGTTCCTGGTTATGCATGCGAATCATTCTTCTTTATAGTAAAATGTTACCCTCTCCCCTTATACGAGAAGTAGAAAGTAATCCGAGGGGGGACGTCTCGATGAGCATTTGGGGCAGTTCTCTACTTCTTTGCCATCTCATCTTTTTTTTACGGGGAAGTATGTTTTTCTTAAGTATTCGTTTTATTTAACCACTGATAGTGTGATAGCCCCGCTTTGAGGGGAGTCCGTAACGTCTTAGGGTGGTATTTGATGTTGGACATTGGAAAGGAAATAAACGATTTGAAATTAACTCATTTCTGTTTGAAAAGATTTTTGGCCTTTTTCAGAGGTGCCCGAAAACGGCGTTAGTTCCCAGATTACTGCCTTAGTTGAAATGAAGTTAAATTCGGAATTTAAATCATAGGTTTAGATAATAAAGTTTGAATAAGGTCTGCTCAATTGCAGTGTGGATATAGTTTGAATGATTTGAAATTGTTATTTAACAACAAAAGAGACTTGCAACGTTTCAATTTTGACGATATGGGAGATATTGCATATAATAAAAAGTAAGCTATTATCTTTCCGCTTGATACGAGCTTAATTTTACTTACGGTAAACACTAAAATAGAAATAGGTTGGGAAGTCAAAGTTGAAAATTGAGACGAGCTAGCTGAAATTGGAGAAGTTTGAAGTTGTTTGCTATCCTCTCGTCTTCTCCCCTCGTTGGAGCTCGCCGCTATTCTGTTTTAAAATGTGCTCGCACTCAATCTTTCTCTGACCTTTAGCGCCCTCTCATACAAATCTCTCCGACTCCCCGGGGTGTGGTAGGAGAAAAGAGGCTCTACTTCCCTTAAATGGGAGAAGGTCTAGGTAATCCATAAACCTCAGTGCAGATGTCTAACAAAGTTTGAAAAACTGTCATGAACCCGGCCAGCTGGTGGTCATAAGTCTGGGTACAAAAGAGGAACTGAGGAAAATCCACAGGTTGAAGATATAATTTTAACACCACCATTTCTTCCACCTTTTTATTTTTGTGATTCTTACTTAATTGCCTATATAAATCCAGTTAAACTTAGTTATTTCATGATTAATCCGATTTGGGTAAACACAATGGCGCTGTTTGTGATTACTTAAAACTATGAAGCGAAAGCCAACGTGCGCATCAATAGAATGTGTTGAAGGGAAGTGAAAATGGGAAGGTACATTGGTAGCATAACCAAAGTGGATTAGAGAGGAAACTACTTAATACAATCAGGATTGGTGGAGTAAGCAACTCTCCAGCTCCTACCTAACCAAGTATTGCGGTTTCTGGGGCCTAGAGGACACTTTTTTCTCTATCAACTGTAGCATGGTTTACTCTTCCCCACACCTTCATTCGGTGATTATTGCGAACTGAAATTCAAAATACATTACGTTGTCAGTTTTCAAATTCCAGTATATAGTAACATGTGAGGTGGGGTCAATTAGTTAATTTAGTTCAATTTATTTAATTCAGTCCGAACACCAGATATGGAAGATAAATTAATATTCTGCATAAAATATCCCCATCCGAGGACTGTTCAGAAGAAGGACGTGGGCTTATACCTCCTGAGCTACGACTGTTTTCTCTATTTTCATTATTTTCCTTAAAATTTCAGACCCTGAACTTCTTCTACCACGTTTTGCTGAATATGTAGTAGTATATTTCCCCATTGGATTTTCTTGGTCGATATTAACTTGCTTGAGCGATGGAAAACAGAGGTAGAGTGGCCCGGGAGCGGCTCCAAAGATGTCAAAGGGGAAACCTCTTTGCTGAATCTTTTAGTTGACCTGGCAACCAAAGGCATATTTTTAGTGCTAATCTGGCGACGGCATACTAGGGCATAAATCACCGTAATCACCCGCAGAGCCTTAAGTTAGCTATATTAAAAAAACAAACTCCTAAAACAAAAAGCAATCCAAACACAAAACAAGCAAAAAAAAGAATGAATGAAGCACGTGTCAGCGTAGGGGAGGCTCGCCTCACCACAGTGCAGGAACCTGCGACCAACACTACACATAGTCAAATAAAATAGAGGAGACAGGCATCTTCCAAGTAGTCAGATAGTCCACAAATATGTGTGCACGAATCTGTCCCGAGTACAAGGAACAAGCAGTAGCGAACACGCTCGTCCCGGTACCGGGACAAGTAAAGTGAGCGAAGATCACCCAGACTGGAACATTCAACTAGAATGTGCAGAACAGTCTGAGGGACAACGCACTCGTCACAGTAAGGTGCAGGCGAGCGCTCTATCATATGGCTTTGCGTCCTGCTAGTGTGCTCAATTCGAAGACGAGAGATAGCAACCTGAAGCCTTCGCGTTATTGCGGAGTAGGTCCATAGAAACAGTTGCGGCGGAATGGCACGCAACTCTAAGTTCCCCTCGGCCGTCTCCCATCTTCTTTACTAAGCAGCCCGGATTACTGCCATGTAATCGGTGTGAGGAAGAGCGAAATGCTGGTCTGCTCACCCAGTCCTCGCGGACTCTTCGGCGCCCTCATTTCCCGCAATTCCCACATGTCCAGTAACCCAACAGAAGATAATCTCGACATCCGGTCGCTTTGTGGCAACCGTGGCGTCACGGATACCGCGAACCAGGAAGTGTGATGAAAATTCTAATGCACCAAGAGCACTCAGAGCACTTTGTGAGTCGCTAAAGATCACAATCCGGTCTCCGTACCGGGCACGTACCGAGAGGTGTATTGCAACCAGCTCGGCCGTGAAGACAGACGCTGTGCCTGGTAGAGCCCCGATGACTTCAAACCGAGGAGATACAGCGAGGAAACCTAGCCCATCATGGGACTTAGACCCATCCGTATAGAGTGACAGTGATGCCACGTAACACGAAGTATACTCCAAAAAGGTCGAACACAATACTCCCGGTGCTGTGAAAGCTTTGGGAGCAGATGCGTGGCGACAAATAGCCCAAGTTGGTACCCTTAAGGGTGGCGTCCTGCGATTGATCGAGTAGTCTCTCCAGACGCGGTGTCTACTGTTCAAATCCCTGAGAACTAGAAAGGGCATTGGCAACCGTGCCACGATGAGGCAGAAGTTTCCCGCATCAAAATCGGCTGACGTTCGATTGTTCACAGAAATAACAGTATAATTTATATTCAGGTGCAACTGCATTGCTAGTGTCTGAAAGGAGGAATTTAAAGCAAAGAGAAGATCGGACATATCTTGACACGTGTAAATGGCACATCTTACTCCCCGGCCCCCATCTCGTGGTGGTGGAGTCGCAAAACCCTTAAACTCCGGCTGAGTGGGCAAGGGGCACGCGCCCAGCATGGTCTCCTGAAAAGAGACAGCTAGGGAAAAACGGGACGAGACGAGCCCCTGCAGCTCCCCCCAGTTGGTCCGGAGTCCGCGGCAATTCCATTGAAGGAATATGCCCTCCAGGCCTAGCTCGGAGGAGATGTGGGGGCCCTCTTCGAAGAGAAGACCCTCAGGGAAATGGTCATACGCTGTTGGCCTGACAATGCGCTGAAGGCGCTGTCGCCTTCGAGAACCCCTGATGATGGCATCACGACTAACTTCAGGGGTGTTGCATCCTGTGAGTCTAACGACTCAATGGAGGTGCGCGGCTGTTTCGCCTTATGGGAAAGGGTCACGCTGGGTGAAGGAGAGGGAGCCCTGATTTTAGCCTAAGCTGGGTGTGAACCCTTTGTGCCGCTAGCTGTACCAGGGGAGCGCCCGGGGTGGGTAGAACCCGCAGAAGGGTTCCAAATGGGTGTGGAAACGACCGTGCTCGTAGGCCTGGAGAGGCCAGGAGCAAAAGGTGTCTTTTTTAATATTGAAGCATAAACACGTCCCAGGCAGCGAAATGTGAGACTATCCTGGACCTGAAGGGCGAGGATTTCATTCTGAAGAAGATACGCACCACATTACTTCGGAGAAGCGGGCTGCGGCTCCCCGCAATTGACACAATTGACCACACACGATTTGGACTTATATTGTACGGCCTTGGAGCAACTTACACATACTTCGGGTAACCCCGACTTTGCACATCAGGAGCGATTAATATGGCCGAAGCGGTGGCAGTAGTAGCATCTCCGCGGCAGTGGCATGAATGTCTTCACGCGGTAGCGATACCAACATGCACCGACTCAGAGAGCTTATCACATTAGAACGTGACGAAGAGTGTAGGGGTGGGTCTCAAGGCCCCTCTCTGTTTTCTCATAACACGTTCGACCTTGACCGCCCCATGGTGAGCCAGCTCTAAGTTCATGCTAGGGGTGGCGTCACACTAATCGGCGTGCATCAAATCACTCACCGGCGTATCATCAAGTGTCCGAAGGGCAGTAATCATGGCCGCCTCGGAGGGATTAGACGCATTTGCCAGAAAGGCTCACGTCCGAGAAACGGGTCACTTTCGGCTCTATACCAATCACGCTAGCTAGTGCTCTCCTTTGATGGATCCTATTGCTCTTTGGCCAACACGCTGCATTCAGCGGAGCAAATAACCAGAAAGCGTTTGAAGCCAGCGGGCTCGAAATTTCTAGGTAATCTCCGAATAAGGGGGCACCGACGTAATCAAGGCTCCGCTCTGCTCACTTACATTTTTGGTCTTTGTCAAGGACTCCCCACCGGGGACGGACGTGCCGATCTTGGCTAGGTCGCTTACCGAAACGGCAGCAAACCCGTCCGTCCCCGTGCCTCCCACGGAGGGAGAGTAGCCCCTAGTCTTTTTATTTTATTAGTCTTTTTCCTGTTCCTTTTCATTTTAGGAGATAAGGGTAGGCAATGAACCCGCTTCTCTCCTCCGCCAGAAGGAGCTCCTAGGCCAGATGGAGCGTCCTCTGCAAGATCCTTCTCTGAAATGCAGAAGGTCTTGGCTATTCTCCTGATAGATCTTAACTTGCTTGAGCAATGGAAATAGAGAGCAAAATTGAAAATATCGATTAAAACGCGCCACACATCCGTAGTGTAACCTCAAATCGTATACAGAGAACATTCTATATGGGGAACAGTATCAAATAGCGGCATCTAAGAATTAATTTCTGATTAGTTATCTCTATAAGAACAACTGTTCACTAGTTATGTCCTATCAAAGATAAGATTTCTTTTATAAGATAGAATTAGTTGCTTCATTGCTTGACGCCGAGACATTGAGTCAGTTTTGGGGCGAGTGTGATGGAAGTACTACAGATCAATAGGATTATCGAACCAAGTCCTATTTCTTATTGTTTCGTGTTCTTGATTCTTGATGGAATAAGCGAGGAAGTGTGTAGTAGATATAAGGGTGAAAAAGTTGAACATTTTAACTGCGTAATTGCTGAAAAAAAAATCGGTTGCATTTTGGAATACAACGATATATATTCAAATTGATTATGATAACTTTTTAATTAAAAATACGATATAATACTTGAATGATTATACCAAAGTATATATTTTGCGCCCTTATTTTCACTCCGCTGGAGGAGCTAACTTGTATTCTTAATTGCTGCTGAATGAATCGTCTTTAATCAAGTATAAATAATCTCATAGCAAATTCTAGTTTCAGGGAAGAGTATAATTGCTCTTCTACCGTTATTTAACATTATTTGTTACTAAAGATTTTTGCTTTTAACATCAAACCTTTGATTATGTAACAAAGTTTATTTCATCGTTGTGTAAAATCCGAAAAAATATGACACTTCATTGTGTTTTAACACTGGTCTTTATTCGTGTTTCTTATTTTGATTTTTTTTAAATATTCCCTGCAAAGCGAACGACCCGCGTTGATTCCCTCTGAACCGAGTGATCGACGTTTGATACCTTCTGGACAGAGTGATCGACGGTGATCACCTCTCCAAGTCGTGAAAAAACGCCCCGGAAGTTTTTAATAATTTAAAAATAATATTTTCTTATTTCGAGAAGGAATTGGACTCATTTTCATCATGGATGACGTACACAAAAGTAAGATTTAATTACCTTAGGAAAATTACCATTTCCCATCGAGAATAAATACTAGGGTCAGTTGCTTAGAATATTCCTGCCAGTGTCAGCGGCAGACTACTTAATATCAGTGGTGCGTCATGCAAGGCTACTAAATGCACCTCAATGGAATAGGAGTAATCTTACGTTGGGTGCATTCTGTATAATAATCACATGAACAAGTTTTTAATAAAATTATACCGGTTGAAATTGTCGGAAGTCGAACCTGTGCAGTCAAACTCTCCTGGTTCTTCAGAATGGTTTGAAATATTGACTCAAAGAACGAGGAGCGTTTGCCAGCACAGGTTCGACTCCCTACCATTTTTATTCTACATAATTTTAATTTTATTTACGCCTTATAATAAGCCTATGAGCTACGTTCGCTGACATTAGATTGAATGGGGTGAAACGCCGGCCCCGACCTTTTGCATCGCTCAGAGCTAAAACCTTAAGGAATTTAGATATTTAGTTGGTAATTTAGAGCATGTAGAAGGTACCTTGTTTTTAATCAAGAAATAAAAATGTGGTTAATCCAACGAGGGAATGTTCATTTAGTAAAAATTATCAGGGAAGAGAAAAATCAGGAAAAAAGGGTATAACTGACAAATATAAATGCAAAGGAACAAAATAGGCGAAACAAGTTGCTACAATCGAACAAATTAGGCTAAAGAATCCTACAGAAAAACAAAATAGTTGAAAAAACATCCTAAAAAGGAACAAAATAGGTGAAACAACTTCCTAAAAAGGAACAAAATAGGTGAAACAACTTCCTAAAAAGGAACAAAATAGGTGAAACAACTTCCTAAAAAGGAACAAAATAGGTGAAACAACTTCCTAAAAAGGAACAAAATAGGTGAAACAAATTCCTAAAAAGGAACAAAATAGGTGAAACAAATTCCTAAAAAAAATAACAAAATAGGCAAAATTTCCGATAAAACAACAAAATAAGTGAAATAAATCCCTATAAAAATACCAAAATAGGTAAAACAAATTCCTAAAAAAAAGCTAAATAGGCCAAACTTCCCATAAAACAACATAATAGGTGAATCAGGTTCCTACAAAGGAAGAAAACAGGTTTGCCTTTTATAATATTTTAGCCATATCCTCTGGTGCAGCCCCAACTAGGATACAGGCCCCAGAAATTGCAAGAGAAGCCTATCTTCACGATAATTTAAAATAAAAAGGAAACAACAAGAACAATAACAAAAATGATGAAATAAGGTCAAAATTCAAAGACCAATGGAAAATAAGAAAAACGCTCTGGTGCCTCAGGTTAGACCTACCTCTCTCCGGACCCAAACCACACAACCAACAATGTAAAACATTAAAGCAGTATTAAACCCGTCTCCTCCCAAAACTATCGCACCTCAATCTAGTGTTCATGACCCAGCCTCCGTCACCAGGCAAAACAGTAGAAATCTTGCGCGTCACAACACGCGACAAATACCGCGAAGAAAGCTCCCCCCAGAGTATGACATTGAGCCACGATGTGAGGTACAGTGTTGGGTATCAACCAGACTTCGTTTCATTCGATGGTACTGCCCCCTTCGGGTGTGTCTCCATCGGAAGTGACAGAAAAAGACTTGAACCGTCGAGTATTGGGGGAAAGTCGGGGCACATTGGCAAGTAACTGAATTCCCAGCGCCGTCTCCCATCTTCTTTCCCATGTAGTCAGAGTGGGAAAAAGCAAAACGAGGATGACTGGAGGCCGCAGAACGTGGCGTTTGCGCTGTTACTCTCCAGGTCTTAGCGGATAAAACCCGGTTTGACACACGAATCCTTTCGTCTTCCTACCTCGAGTTATTCAGTTGGCGGGGCTCGTTGAGGATCGGCGCTCCCTCATTTTATGGACCGGAGCGAAGGAGATAGGACTCCCTTATTTCTACCCTTTCCTCTAAAGCTAGCGACTTGGTTGAGGAGCGTGGCCTCATCGTATTCCTTGAATGGTCATGCAGGTAGGAGATGTGTGCCCGGTATTGGCCGGAGCGGAACTCGCGCCCTGCTCGCTGCCACCAGTCAGATCGAGGTATCACCCAAGGAAATTACAACCTACAGAAGAGTTCCCGATGGGAGAGAGGTATAACGCACTCTAGGCCTGAAAAGGCCAGAAGGGAATGTTGTTTTTTGTTTTACTTGAGAGGTGTAGGAGGTGCCTGGTCACGCAGTCAGTGACTTGACAATCTTCCTAGCGCCTCTAAATGAAATTCGGTTTGCAGCCAGGTTTGCAACTTGTTTCGAGCAAATATGAATCTCACAGCTTAGATGGAGTAAGGAGCGATTCGCCGTGATTCAATGCACTTGGCCTAGCACGAAACTGATTTATCGTGCTCTGTCTTAAGTAATTTACATAAATTTGGTGTTACCCGATTTTGCACGTCGGCAAGATTGATTCATATATCCGAATCGGTGACGGTGATGACACCTCCGCGGTAACAGCACCAATACCCCAACACAGTAGCGAGACGAGGCAACACGCACAAACTCAGAGCTTGCCCAGATTAAACGTGACGAAAACTGTCGCAATAGGTCTAGAGATCTTTCCCTCCATCCTCACCACACACTCAACCCTGACTACCGCCTAATCGGCCAGGTGTTCAGGAATGTCCTCTAAGTAGTTTAGCAGTTCTCTGGTGCAGACTGCCCCTTTACAAAGTTCAAGTTAAACTGGAAGGTCACCTGCACAGGGGTCCCGAGCCTGGCAGATTCTGAATGTGAAGCCCTGGCGTCTTTGAGGCTCCGTTTTCTTCCTTCTTTTGGGTTGAGGATGTCGAGATTTTGACCCTTCCTGCTCCAACTCTTAAGGGCACCCAGAGGACGGACGGACCTGCCTCAGACTGGTCGCTCTACGAAATGACCCGCTCGTCTATATTGCCTCCTCCCCCTCCCGGAAGTAATATTTAATTTCCCTTTCTTTACTCCTTTGAGACTCATATATATTGTGGCCTCCAGCAAGGACACACCTGCTGACATAAAAAATAAGCCAATCTTTAGGATATTAAAAAAAAATAATAAGCCAACAAACAACCCCCCCCCCCCCAAAAAAAAAGGTGCCTGGTAGAGGCATACATTCCCCCGACTTCTGAGCATAATTTAAATAATCAAATACTACCGAGGTGGTCCTCCTCCCATGAGAACTCATTCAGACTATTGACCGGTTACAGGAGTTCTTCGAAGTTCTACAGACAGGCCGTAATGACCCCACTCGTCGGGTTATCGGGGCGAGTACTGCGACAAAAAGCTCTCCCAGTCGAAGACATTCAACCAACATCAAGCAATCTTCACAGAAATGTTCATGGGAAAGAGGGGGAGAGGGGCTGCGTCCCGCGAGGGTGTCCGATTTGGAGGCGACCAAAATGACCTGATACCGTGGAACAAGGGAGGGGGGATGGGGGTAGGTCGACGGAAATATTCGGAGTGCATTGGTAGCCGGTTTTAAATTCCCGCTCTTCGGTTCCCAATTATTTTGCCACGTAGCTCTAAAGGCTACGCGCCATGCAGTGAGAGGGTAGGAACAAAATGCTGTTCCGGTCGCTCAATCTATGCAGACTGTCTAAACAGTCTTTGATTCCTACAAAGGAACCAAAGAATTGGAACAAGCTCCTACAAATAATGGAAAGGGCTGGAACAAGTTCTTATAAAGAAGCCATAGAACTTAAATGAGACCGTACAAAAAACTGAGCTAGAACATGTTCGTACGAAGAAAAAA
This sequence comes from Ceratothoa steindachneri, assembly GCA_963969495.1. Lineage (NCBI taxonomy): Eukaryota > Metazoa > Arthropoda > Malacostraca > Isopoda > Cymothoidae > Ceratothoa > Ceratothoa steindachneri. The sequence goes on along the minus strand of OZ018320.1, from coordinate 172,608,257 downwards.
ACATGAACAAGTTCCTACAAAGGACCAAAAGCCGTAAAAAGTTCCAAAAGAGGAATAATTAAGCCCAGCAATATTGAATCCCTTGAGGGCGAATTGGTAGCTTGGCAACCAATCTTTCACCACTACCTAGTTGCGAGGTAGAATATTCTTAGACTCTTTCGCCAAAGGAGTTGTAATTTTGAAGTTGTAAAGTATTTTTTGTCATGCCGATGCCTAGGAAAGGGGGTTACCAGCACTGCACTCAAACTTAATTATTTTATGAGACTCAACCATTCCTCGAGAGGAACCATTAATCACAGTGAATGGAGGCGTTGGTCCTCCGGGGCTACTCCTAATAAAAACATTTTACATGGTCAAGGTGAATACGTAGTACTTTCACAGCACTTAACGATATAAATCACAAAAGCTTAATTTTAGACCATCCTGCTCGCAAGCTACTTGAGGTCGTACAGATCATTGTTGACATTTTGTATGTAATTGATAACGATGGTCGAGTTCAAGGTTGATTGGTTCAAATTCCAAAGCTTGTCCAAAGTGACTAAATTAAATATATACCTGAGGCGGTGTCACATTAGGATAGTAAATTAGTGTATTACAAATCACATCTTTTTAAACATGTTTGTATCTTTGCAGTTATGAAAAATCCTAATGTCAACCACATCAATGCTTCTCTCTGCCAGTGGTACCTCCCAACCATAGAACAAACGCCAATAGGTAAGAGATTAGGGTTAAGGAAATCTAAAATTAATATTACACTCGAAAACGAATCAATATTGTTAAATAACACAAAGAACAATTCATTAAATAGTGCAAGATAGAAAAGGTCTAAAATACCTAACTGTATAGATTTATCTTGCCAACCCTTGTTAGCAAGAATAAGGCATTCAGAATCCTTCAAGTCATACGTAAACAAATCAGTACCATATTCAGAAGCCAGAGGAAAATCATACCATGTAACACCATTAGCCAAAAACTTTAAGAACTTCCCATAATAAAACTTGAGAATTAACGTTTACTGTTATAGAAATTCTGAGCTTGAAACATCTTCAGTCACACATCTTCAACATTACGTGTTTTCTGAACTTCCTTTTCTAACATTCCGTCTGTCTTTTAGCGTTGGGGCCTACGGGAATTGCTCTGTGGGTCTTGGGCTTCGTGATTACATTCATATTGATTCTCTTGTTCGCTCGACAAACGTATTTCATCTACCGAACGGCGCATAAATCTTTCAGACGGCACCTCTACTTTATCACTTCCATTTATATGGTAAGAGTTCTTTTAACTAATCTTCAATATATTAGACAGTCTGGAAAACCAATCTTAGAACCAAAACTTGGTAATAATTTGGAAATTTGTGTGGTAGAAAAGGTAGCTTAGTTTAATTGGAAGCACTAAGTCTTTGTGGTGAAGGACAGGCATAAATATCGGTTAATTTTGATACCGACTTAGATGAGCAGCTGGAGCTCTTAAAACAAGGTTTAAATGGCTAATAATAAAGGAAATAAGGAAATTAGCTGTAATTACAAGTGAAATGTTATTGGTTTGGCTAAAGTTAATATGCAGAATCTGGAGTGCCCTAAAAGAGTTAGTCCCAAAATGACCAGGCCCAAAACAGCTAGTCGAAAAGAACTAGTTGGACAAAATAGCTCGTCCCAAAACAACTAGACCAGAAAGCGCTAGTGAGAGAAAAACTTTGCGAACAAAATAACTTGTATCGATAGTACTGCTGAAAAAGAAATGCTAGGTTAGGTTATAGGTTACATGTCATATGTTATAAAAAATACTTTGCAATATATACTATATATTCAATAGTAATTAAAATTCCATTCGATAAATATAATTGCATTCCTTTAGTTAAAAAAAATAAATTTTTCGGCTCCATTTTAGTTGCTTAGTAGTATGAAATTTTAGCTGGCCGAATTTGGCCACGGAATGAGAGCTAAGAGCAGTGAAAATTCTAGTGACTAGCTTTTTTGGTACAAGCTATTTGAGAATCAGCTATTATGCACCACTAGCCGGTTTGTCTCGCTAGCTATTTTGGGTTTAATTTCGGACGCTGTTTTGTCCAACTAGATGTTTTGTTTCGAAAAGGAGCCAGGTTTAGGAGAATTGCGTACCCTCTCGGTTCCTAGTATGACAAATTGTCTATTCGAGCTATGGGCTCCGGCATGTCGGAATTGAAACACTGCTTCTGATTACAGAGAAGTTAAGCCACATAGAGGTGGGTTAGTCGTCGGATGGAGTAACGATTCGACTCTACAGCGGCTGCCTTATGCTGCTGATACCCGTGGTTTGGATACCACGTTAATCAGTTGGTCCCCACTGAGAAATGAAAGTCATCTTGAATGAGTGCGGATCGGTGGTAAAACCCCTAATTTCTGTTCTATTCTATACCTTTCACCATTTTCACCTCTACCTAGCTTCAGCTTCCATATGAACCTCTTCAAAAGACGTTGATGCCTATGTTCGTTTTCACTTGATTTTTTTTTAAATAATAATATTCTCTCCTCTCCTCGATTGGTACTTAAGCAGAGCTAAGAAATTTAGGGTAGCATTTCAGCCCTTGTTTGTATCGGCACTCTGCGCATTCTCGCGTTTGGAGAGAGATTCACACATCCAATCTTGCAGGTAATGGCGCTGTTCACATCCATCGGGTCCGGTATCCCCCGTGCACATGCTGTTTGCTCCGGAATCAAAGATGTGTAAGTGATCTGAAGAATGGGAATATCTATCGTCCATACATTTATAGACAGAAAATTAATGGAAGAATTGGGTAACAGATTAATCTATTTCATGGACTTCGGAGATTTATCCCCAGGTCGGATGCTCTCTTCTGACTTTAGCTCTTTCTTCAGAGAAAGAATTTTGCTATGGTTTTCTTCGATCTGGAGAATGGTTATAAAACCACGGGGCGACACAGTAACATGAAAATTGTTTGAGGTGTGGGTTTAACACCGATTTGCACTATTTTGGAGGCCTTTCTAAAAGAGAGCTACAGTTTAACATGGGGTCCTAATTACGGATTCGACCTGAGTTGCGACTCCATCCAGAAGTAACCTTGCCTATTTGGCCTAAATGCACTAATCTTGGTAGTCTTTCTACTTGGCCGTTGTCATATATCCTAAGGACTTTTTAACGTAATGGGACGAGAAGACACCTCCCAATTTTCAGCAGTATTTCAAATAGACCATCATTTGATATGGTTCAAATGCCAACTCTGGAGGCCATTTCCAAGGGAAAATGAGCCAAGTTTCTCAGCATGTTGAAACGCAGGGGTTTCCTTGTCAAAACTAAGATGGTGGATTTCGCCTCCGTTGCAGCTACCACGTCGATCCGGACCTGTATCTGGAAACCATGTCAGATCGAGCTGGTGAAGACTCATCACTTCCTAGGTTCTATTTCTGACCGTCACATCATCTGGGAGGATCACATTCATAGCACTTGGGTGCAATGCATCTGAACAATGAAATTCTCTGTGGCCCACAACACCTGGAGCGTTGATAGGACTGCCACATTCCTTTTTCTATTGTTGCTTTGTCCATTATACGTTGGATTACAACAGCTTTATTTGTACTTCCGTAGACGAGGTCTACTGCAGATGGTGGTCTCAATTCACCACACCAGCCTACGATTGGTGATCTGTGCTTTCAGCCAGTCTTCTACCGAGCATTCGTTGGTTGACGCCGGAGAGATGCCACTAGGACTTTACTGTTGACAATACACTTTCACGCGCTGATCCCACATCACCCCGGTGGTCCGCTTGTCCTCTTTTGTCTCGTGATTGGTCTTAACGATCCCTGTCTCCGAAAGACGTCAATCAAGAGGGGTGGGGGTAGAAAACAGTTCGCCGTAGCTCTCAAGCCGGTGGTCCAATAATTCTGGCCAAGCCACCACCCGAGAGACTATCGTAAATGGACGTTTAAATGTCTTCTACCAATGCTCCACCCTCTGGATCTACTCTATTTGGTTCACCTAGGTCCTAGAGCATGCTATAGGTCAGGTTAAAGTTTGACCAGCATACACGAACGGCTCAA